>JAOPSE010000022.1:28915591-29515591 GCA_029449295.1 Zea luxurians
TACATGTTCGCATTCGGTTCGCCTTCTAAAATCGGGTGTGACATCAGGCCTCATGAGCAAAATTATCCCACTCATGACCTGGAGTTGGCAGCCGTGGTCCATGCATTGAAAATGTGGAGACACTATTTGATGGGAACGCACTGCAATATCTTCATTGATCATAAGAGCCTTAAGTATATCTTTACTTAGGCTGATCTCAACATGAGACAGAGAAGATGGCTAGAGCTGATCAAGGACTATGACCTGGAGGTACATTATCACCAGGAAAGGCCAATGTAGTGGCAGATGCCTTGAATTGGAAGTTGCAATGCAACTGTTATGATGGATTCTCGCATTGACACCTTGTGTGATGAGTTGAGCAAGATGAAGATTGAAGTGATTCCTTCTGGTGCTTTGTCTCACATTTCCGTTGCCAGCTTTGCAAGACCAGATTGTTGGGGGTATGCTTTGTAGCCGAAGATCCTAAAGAAAGAAAACACCTTCGGCAGATCCTCTCAAGAGCAGTGCCGAAGCTATCGCCTATAAAGCTTCGGCATAGTGACATGCCTCGAGACGAAGGGTGAACCGACTTAAAGATGAAATGACCTAAAAGACCCATAATGTTCTGTGTCATTATTATAGTAGACTGTAAAGGGGATAAATGTAATTTTACACAGGCTGCACCCTGTGCCTATAAATAGGTGAACAGTACCCCTGTACTATTCACGCAATCTTGTAATCGCTGACACACTACGCTGAAGTTATTGCTTTCTACCAAGGAGAAGGTATAAATGTACCTAAATATTATGTTCTAATATTTAGGTTCGTATAATAAAATATGTGAGTTATTATCTGTTTTGGTATATCTTTTTCTAATGTTTTATATTTTACATTTCATTTTACATTGTTTTATAAATCTGATCACGAAGGTGCGACCTTCGTGATATTTTGCTCATGGCCTTCGTCCGAAGTTCATTAAATCCTTGGGGCGATAATGCTCCAGCGGACGAAGGGCATTAATATTTAACATTTTTTGTTGCCTTGTTCTTAATTCATAGCATTTGAGAACAAGTCCCCAACATTGGCGCCCACCTCCGGTGAAATCACTTCCACTTTTTGAGTTGATGGCTTTGTTCAACAACCAAGCTGGAGCTGCTTCGGCTACGAAGCTGGTACTCCATAACAGGTGGTTCGTCCTTAGAGCCGGCCAACAAGAAGCAGAAGAAGGAGGCACAGAGAAGGGTACAGCATGTCGGGTGCAGGGACCCTTCATCAAGTCGAGATGGTCCCATATCCCAATAACCTTCTCGCAAGAGGACCTTCAGCTCAAGGATTACCCTCACAATGATGCTATGGTTATTTCTTGCGTTATCAAAGGATTTTTGGTCCACAATGTTCTTGTTGATACAGCCAGTGCAGCGGATATTATATTGCTAAGGCCTTCAGACAAATGCAAGAGCTAGAGGATAAGATTCATGATGCTACACACCCTCTTTGTGGCTTCGGAGGAAGGCAGATTGCAGCGCTCGGCAAGATCACGATGCCAGTGACCTTCGGATTTGTCAACAATACAAGGACTGAGCAAGTTGTGTTTGATATTGTCGACATGGAGTACCCCTACAATGCAATCATTGGTCGTGGGACTCAATGCTTTTTGAAGCAATTCTTCACCCAGCATATCTATGCATGAAGATACCTTCGGATCAAGGGCCTATTGTTATTCATGGAAGTCAGGAAGCTGCCAGAAAGGCCAGAAAGGCTGAAGGAAGCTGGACAGATTCAAAAGCAATCCATAATATAGATGGAGTCGAAGCTTGTGAGCAGTACAAGTACAGAAGGGAGAAGGCTGCTTCGGCCGATCAGCCGAAGCCTATGCTCTTATGTGAAGATATAGTAGAGAAAGGTGTTGCTGGGATCTCAATTGTCTGAGGAACAGGAGAAAACCCTAACAAGGTTTTTGTTCAACAACAAAGATGTCTTCGCATGGTTAGCCAACGATCTCAGTGGTGTCAACAGGGATGTTATTGAACACTCGCTCAATGTCAATCCATCCTTCAGACCCAGAAAGCAGAGGCTTCGAAAATGTCTGATGACAAAGCCGAAGGTGCTCAGAATGAAGTGAAAAGACTTCTTAGTGCTGGAGTCATCAGAGAAGTAAAATACCTAGAATGGCTTAGCCAACACTGTTATGTTGAAGAAGGCCTAATATTAAATGGAGAATGTGCATTGATTTTTACTGATCTCAACAAGGCTTGTCCGAAGGATGAGTTCCCGTTACCAAGAATAGATTCTCTAGTAGATGCAACAGCTTCGTTCAGAACTCATGAGTCTAACTAGATTGTTATTTCAGGCTACCATCAATATCTGGATGAAGAAGGAAGATGAGCCAAAAACCAGCTTCATAACCCCCAGCGGTACATATTGTTATCTTCGGATGCCTAAGGGGCTCAAGAACGCTGGAGGAATCTTTAGTAGAATGACAGCCAAAGTCCTTCATTCTTAGATAGGCAGAAAATGTGCTAACTTATGTTGATGATATCATAATAAAAAGCATGAAGCAAGAAAATCACATTGCTGATCTGCAGGAGACATTCGTTAACTTTAGGCAAGCTAGCCTGAAGTTGAATCCAGAAAAGTGTGTCTTCGAAGTAAAGAAGGGGAAATTCCTTGGTTGCTTAGTTTCAACAAAAGGGATCAAAGCTAATCCAAATAAAATCGAAGCTATTCTTCGGATGGAGCCGCCAAGCACAAAGAAGGGAGCTCAATGGCTGACAGAAGAATGGCATCTCTGAATCGATTCATATCTAGATCAGCAGAGAGAAATTTACCATTCTTCGAAGTGCTGAAGTCGGCGAAGTCTTTCAATGGGGATCAGACTCAGCAGAAACCTTCGAAGAGTGCTGGAGCAGTATCTGATAGACCTAACAACGTTAAACTCCACCCACGCTAGGGGCTCCTCTGTTATTATATGTAGCAGCTTCGCATTACACAGTAAGCGCAGCGCTTGTGCAGGAAAAGCTTGAAGGACAAATTAAAAAGCAAGCCCTACTATACTTCGTCTCTGAAATCCTCAGCTTATCAAAGAAAAATTATACAGAATTGGAGAAAGTGCTATATGCTGTCTTAATGGCTTCTAGGAAGCTTCAGCATTACTTTCAAAGCATTTCATATAATTGTTCCTTCATCATAGCCTTTAAAGGATATTATGAGGAACAGAGAAGCTACTGGAAGGATTGGAAAAGTGCGCTGCGAAACTCAACGAATTCAGTATTGATTTATGTGCATAGATCCTCGATCGAGTCCCAGGCGTTAGCAGACTTCATCACTGACTGGACGCCAGGGGCTCAGGAAGGTGAAGCAAGTAAAAGATGCCGAAGCTTGGACAGTGTTCTGTGCGGTTTCTGGGGATCCTTCGGGGCAGGTGTAGCTGCTGTTTTAGTTGCACCTTCCAAAGTCAGAACATGCTATGCAGTGAAAACTTGATTTCAGCTGCACAAATAATATTGCTGAATACGAAGCTTTGCTTTTGGGGCTTTGGAAGTTAAAGGCAATGGGGATAAGAAGGGCGGTTCTTAAAAACCGTATCCCAAGTTATTTCCGGTCATATTGACAAGAGTTGTAAAGCAAGAGACCCGAAGCTTGAGAAATACTTGGATACAGTTCGAAGGCTTGAAGCTTCTTTCGAAGGGTTTTCTGTCAAGAATATTCCACGAGGAGAAAATGAGCACGCTGATCTACTAGCCAAGTCAGCGGCACAGGGGCTGCCTTTACCTTCGGAAGTATTCTTTGAGACAATAAGAGCACCTTCGGTGGAACTTCTTGAAAGAGCAGTGCTCAATATATCTCCTGTTCATAGTGAAGATTGGAGAACTGAGATTATATCCTTTCTCCAGGGCAATTGCCTTTCAGATGACGAAGCTTATAATAAGAGAATAGAGACAAGAGCCCGACCATATGTAATAATAGAAGGGGAGTTATACAAAACATGGAGTCTACTCTCCATTGCTCAAATGTTTATTCAGAACTGAAGGGATAGAATTGATGAAGGAAATACACGCAGGTCTTTGTGGATCTCACATCGGATCTAGACCATTGCTGGGAAAAGTTTTTCATCAAGGATTTTATTAGCCGAAGGCATCTTCGGATGCAGCATAATTAGTCCAAAAATGTGAAGGTTGTCAAAATGTGCAAGAGATCAAAAACAGCCTTCATCTCTGACTCAGTTAATACAACCCACTTGGCCGTTGCAAAGGTGGGGCCTTGATTTGCTAGGCCCACTTCCACCAGCACAAGGAAATTTAAAATATGTTGTGGTGGCGATAGAATATTTTTCCAAATGGATTGAGGAGAAGCCTTTTAGCCACAATAACTTCGGTCACTGTTAGAAATTTTTCTGGCAAAATATTGTTTGTCGCTTCGGAGTGCCGAAGGCTATTACTATGGAAAAACAGAACACATTTTGATGCCGAAGCTTTCAAAGAGTTTCTGTGAACAAATTGGCACGAAGATCCATTTTTGCATCGGTTAGACATCCGGAGTCAAATGGACTTGTCGAAAGAGCTAATGGCATTATAATGACGGGAATAATGAAGTTGATCTTCAATCAGCCCAGGGGAAAGTGGCCAGATGAATTGATCAAAGTGGTGTGGAGCCACAAACACAACAATATGAAGGTCAACAGGCTTTACACCATTCAAATTACTGTTTGGTGATGAAGCAATAACCCCGGAAGAAGCTAAAGCAGGATCAATAAGAATAGTAGCTTCGGTAGAGGACGAAGCTGATTATTCTGTGGCAAAAGATGCTATAGAAGGGATCAGGCTTCAGGCTGTGGAGAACATCAATAAATATCAAGCCGAAACAATAAAATGGCGTTATAGAAAAGTTCGGTTAAAAAATATCAGGCTAGGGCACTTGGTACTTTGGAGAGTTACCAACCCAGAATACAGTAGGCAAGCTACAGTTGAAGTGGGAAGGACCTTTTCTGGTAGTATCTTCATCAAGACTCGTTTCCTACAAATTGAAGATATGGACGGCAACGACATTCCCAGATCTTGGGAATGCGGATGAGCTTCGGCGATATTATGTGTAGCTTAATGTAATCTTTTTTATTTTTTCCTATGGCACCCTTTTCCTTTCCAAAGGGGGAGAAAGGTTTTTAATGGGGCCATAGCATGTAATTTCTCTTTGTTCTTATTTCAGCTTTACAAGAGCAATATCCCCCAAAAGATGTAAATGTAAAAGCTGAGCACGCACCATCGAGTGCAAAGAGAAAAGAAAAACAGGGAGAAGCTCGAAAGACATCCCTAAGGGGATGTAGAGCACGACGAAGCTACAAAAAGCCGTTCCTAATGGAGCGCAGTGTAAGTTTTCTGCTCAAAAGTCGTTCCTAAGGGAATGCAGAGCTTATAGCGAAAAGTCAATGCTGATTCCGCCGGAAATATAACGCGAAGCGCGAAAAGTCAACGCGATACCGCCAAAATAGAAGGCGAAGAAGTTCAAAAGACGTTCCTAAGGGAATGCAGAACTTACAGCGAAAAGTCAGCGCTGATACACCAAAAAAATAAACGAGAAGCTGAAAAAATAAACGGCAAAGAGGACTTTGATTATTCCTAAGGGAATGAAGGACTATGGTTGTGGCTTCATATGCGTGTGTTTTGGACATTCATTTGCACGGTACATTACATCATACATTTGCATTCATAAACATTCATTTAGACATACATAGGATCATCATCATCATAACACAGCCAGTTGCTTCGGCTCTAAAGTCAAGGCTTCGGAAAAAGGAAAAGATGCAGTTTTATGCTTCACTGTGCACGAAAAGAAGGAAGGTGTTTTTCGCCTTCGGCTCAAAAATGCTAAGTTCGTTCACATCGAAGCATTTTATACATTGACGGAAAGGTAAGAATATATTACAAGGTATGGACAAGGTTCAGAGTAAAAATTTAATTACATTATTCTTTACAAAGGTTATTACAAGAGTCCTTAGAGTTTTTTCTACAGCTATCTTTTCAAGCTTTATTAGTATCTATTGAGCTTCGGCTTCAGCTTCGTCATCCATTGAGCTTCAGCTTCGTCTTCTTACTCTTTAGCTTCGTCGTCATCCTGTATATATTAAAGTATCGTAATGAAGATTCAAGTTTGAAGGAAGAGGTAAGCACAAGGTATGATTTTGTTACCGGCTTAAGATGACTCCGAGCTTCATCACCAGCTATGCTTCGTCCACCCTTTGTCCATACAGTTTTATAAATCTATTTGCTATGCTTCGGGCAAGGTTGGGAATATTCTCTAGATCTGCTAATGATAAAACTGAAATTGGGTCTATTGACAACCTTCCCATGTTCGCAGCCAGATTTCTAGAAGGCGACAGCTGTGCCCTGAGAAGCTACCAGGGCACAAAAGTCACCATGTCCAGCTATAACTTCATCAAGGTCATCAATTTCAACTTCGATATGCTCGAAGGCCCCTGGCAGGTCTTCAGTCGAAGGATTAAAATTTCTCGCTGCTGGCTCCAATCGAATAAAAGACATGCTTCAGTCGTTGTATACATCGATTACTGAACTCCAGACATTTGTTTTGAAGCCCTGTCAATGATTTTTGCAAATCTGAACTTTTCTAGACCTCGGCTTCAAATTTTGCATTAAGCTCCTGCTATTCTTGTTCGAAGCTTTCTGACTGAGAAAGAAGTTTCGTATTTAGTTCTACTATTTTAGCTTCAGCTTCTGCCAATAATCCTTCGGTTGTCTGAAGCTCAAACTCCTTCTTTTCAAGAGCAGCTGATTGGTCTTTTATTTTGCTTTCTAAACTCTCAATTATAACTTCGTGTTTTTTATCTTCCAAATCTTGCTGCATTTTCAAAGCTTTACTCAAAAGCATACTCTGCGCACAAAAACAACCTTTGTTAGAAAACATCTTCGTTGTTGAAACAATAAATTTAAAGAAAAGTTGTTTACCTTGAAATTGGAGTAGAATAAACTACCAACGATGTGCTGTCATCGGTAGAGGCTAATGTCTGCTTCGAGCTTCGCGAAACCAATACTCTTTGATAGAGTACCAATAACCTTCGCTCCGGTATGATCCCGGACGCATCCCAACTTTTCGTCATCGACACCACCGAAGAGAAGTGCCCCAGCCGATATCCGCAAGATATGGCATACTCTTTTAGCTCTTCTTTTTTAGCCTTTGTCAGCTCTTGTCCAATTAAGTTTTGAATGTTAAAAATTTCATTTTCCGAAGTGTCTTTGGCTATTTCTTTCTTCTTCTCGGGCTCTGGGGCCGTAGTCTCTTTGGTGGCTCCAGCAACTTCTTCTGCGGCCATGCCTAGCAGTATCTTATCAATATTTGCAATTGTGCTTTCTAAGTGAATATCTTCGTCTGTGGCAGTTTCGGCAGCTGTAGCCTCCGAAGGTGCAGCTTCGGTACCTGTTATGCTCTCAACAGCTGGTGCCTTCGGAGCTGAAGCTTGTGGTGGTGTCCCTTCAATAACTTCCGTCACTGTAATGATTCTTTGTTTCTTCGGCCTAGCTGCCTTCTTCGTTTTTGCGGGCTCCTTTTCCTTCTGAAAAGCTTCGTTAGATGTGGCCCCAGTGGACTCAGCTTGACAGGCAAAAATTCAGTCATTACCTTTAAAATTTCCTCAACATCGGTGGTAGAGGGTGTTGCAGCAGTTTCTTCTTCTTCGTCAATTGCCTTCTGCTTCGGAGCTGTAGTTTTTCTCTTCTTCGAAGCATCTATTTTCGGCTCAGGCTTCAGCTTTTTCTTTTTCAATTGTTCTTCATCGTCTTTATTCAGAACACCAGCCACTCTCTTTCTTTTCTACCCTTCGGCATCCTTGTCTAGCCGCTCGTAGTCGGGATACTCAAAGTCCAGAGCATCCATTACTCGGTTCAACCTTCGCTTCGGACGGGTGCCGAAGGCTGCAATCATTAGTTGATCTTCTTTTTTGGAGTAATTGCCGAGAATTTCATTGCACATCACTTCAATCGTGTCTAGCCACTCTTGGCAAGGCACTTCGAAATATTTCTTGAATTTATAATGATAGGGTAATCGAATAAGTTCCCCCTTTTTCTTTTCTCCTTTAAGCTTCGGCATGTCCCACTCTTTCACATTTGGGAACACTCTGAAGGCCAAAAATTCTTGCACTAAGTCCCTAGTGCCGATATGATCTGCAATAACTCGAAATTCAGCCAAAGCAATTTGGCTTGGACTCTCTGATGTCATGTTGCACTATGGTCTGGTCTCTCTGAAGATCAATTCTAGCGGACTCTGGACCAGCTCCTCCTTGTCTTCGTCAACTTTGACGTAAAACCACTCAGACTTCCAGCCAGCTGGCCACTTGCTTCGGTAACTAATCACTGGAAATTTTGTGTTCTTGCGATAGGAAAAATTGTAGCAGCCAAAGTTTTTATGCAGCCCATCTCCTCTAGCCTTGGTCTGATAATGAAGCCCATGCACTCGGCAGAAGCCTTCGCCAAATGGCTCCACCCCTTGGCTTCGGAGAGCCCAGATATAAATGCTAAGCCTAACGATAGCATTAGGAGTTAGCTGATGAAGGTAGATCCCAAACTTCTTCAATACAACAGCAATCATCTTGTTCAAAGGAAATCTTAAACCAGCTTTAAAGAAACTTTTGAAGACTATTACTTCATCCTTTCCAGGCTTCGGAGTAGTCTCTTCCCCACCAAAACGAACCAACTCTTTCTTCGCTTCACTAAATTAGCCCAAATTTAACAGCTTAGGCAAATTACCTTCGGAGATGGTGGATTTCCCGAAATCTAGGTGGCTGAGTTTACTTGGCACTGCACTGTAATCATCTTCAGACTCAGTCTCCTCAACATCAGCCTGCTCTGCTTCAGCGGCAGGTGCATCCTCAGATGCTACTAGCCCTGAGCGCTTCATCACTTCAGAGATTGGGGCAGTTTCAGCACCCTCGGCTTCCTCTCCGTCGTGTGTAACCTTAGCTATGGAACGTACTCTGGCCATTTGATAATTGAATTTCTTGATTTTTGAATGAAGTTGAAAATTTTTCTTTATTCTGCCGAAGCTCTTTCTTGTTACGAAGCTTGAGCAAAATAAATAGCTTCGGATGAGGAAGCAGTGAGTAAGCTTCGGCTTTGGTCAATATTTTGGCAGCAAAATAGTGCAATAGCAATGAATGCTGTGGTAACTTCACACCTACCCGTCTGTTTATATAGTGTCGCAGGTGAGAAGGTAAATCGTCAAGGTCTCTCGCACCGGACAAACAGCCACCCGCACTCACTGAATGGTGGGCCACAGAGTCCGAGAAGGTGAATCGTTAGTGCGCGCATAACTGCTGCAAGATGGGGCCACCTCGCGCGTGGATTATTTTAATCGTTTCTCGCCAACAAGCTCTGGGAAGGTGTTTTTCGGATCTTCGGCATCCCGAAGCCTAGAAGACTTTTTCATGGATCAAGCTCGTTACGAAAAACGATCTAGCACCGCGAAGGAGCTACTGTTAGGGATATGCTTCGTAGCCGAAGATCCTAAAGAAAGAAAACACCTTCGGCAGATCCTCTCAAGAGCAGCGCCGAAGCTATCGCCTATAAAGCTTCGGCACAGTGACATGCCTTGAGACGAAGGGGTGAACCGACTTAAAGATGAAATGACCTAAAAGACCCATAATGTTCTGTGTCATTATTATAGTCGACTATAAAGGGGATAAATGTAATTTTACACAGGCTGCGCCCTGTGCCTATAAATAGGTGAACAGTACTGTTCACGCAATCTTGTAATCGCTGACACACTACACTGAAGTTATTGCTTTCTGCCAAGGAGAAGGTATAAATGTACCTAAATATTATGTTTTAATATTTAGGTTCGTATAATAAAATATGTGAGTTATATTATCTGTTTTTGGTATATCTTTTTCTAATGTTTTATATTTTACATTTCATTTTACATTGTTTTATAAATCTTATCATGAAGGTGCGACCTTCGTGATATTTTGCTCATGGCCTTCGTCCGAAGTTCATTAAATCCTTGGGGAGATAATGCTCTAGCGGACGAAGGGCATTAATATTTAACATTTTATGTTGCCTTGTTCTTAATTCATAGCATTTGAGAACAAGTCCCCAACACAGATCATCATGGCCCAGCTCAATGACAAGGGAGTGCAGATTATTAACGAGAACCTCCATCAGAAAACCAAGAAGTATAAATGTTTCTATCAAGATGGAAAGGGTATATTGTTGTTTGAAAGCAGATTGGTAGTTCCTAAAAACAAGGATCTCAAGAAGAAGATCTTGGATGAGGCCCATCTCTCCAAATTCTCTATGCATCCAGGGAGCACCAAAATGTACCATGATCTGAAGCCCTTGTATTGGTGGACCAGAATGAAGAGGGAGATAGCCCAATATGTATCGGAATGTCACACCTATCAGAGGATAAAGGCAAGCCACTTGAAATCAGCTGGAGCTTTGCAACCCCTATCTATACCTTCGCGGAAATGGGATGACATCAACATGGATTTCATTGTGGGTCTGCCCAACACCTCTCGTCATCATGATTCGATTTGGGTTATTGTGGACCGACTGAAGAAAATGGCACATTTTCTCCCAATGCACACCACTAATAAGGCTCAAAAGTATGCAGAATTGTACATCGACCGAATCGTGTGTTTGCACGGATTGCCCAAGACCATTGTTTCTAACCGAGGAGCCCAATTTGTCGCCAAATTTTGGGAGCAACTGCAAGAGTCGTTGGGAACCAAGCTAATCAGAAGTTTAGCTTACCACCCACAGACTAATTGTCAGACCGAGAGGGTAAATCAAATTCTTGAAGATATGCTGAGAGCTTGTGCGATCGATTGTGGCAAGAACTGGGATAAGCACCTCTCCTTGGCAGAGTTTGCTTATAACAACAGTTATCAATCCAGCCTAAAGATGGAACCCTTTAAAGCTCTCTATGGGAGAAGGTGTAGAACACCCCTCAATTGGTCTCAACATGGAGAAAAAGAGAAGTTTTTGGACCTGACTTAGTGACTGAAGCCGAAATGAAGGTCAAACTAATCAGGAAGAATCTAGAAGTTGCTCAGGCTAGGTAGAAGAGTTACCATGATAAGAGGAGGAAACCTCGCCAATTCGAGGTGGCAGATTTCGTATATCTGAAGGTATCACCCACCAAGGGAGTGCAGAGATTTGGAATCAAAGGAAATTTAGCCCCTCGTTACATTGGACCTTATGAGATCATAGAAGCATGTGGACCCGTGGCATACAAATTGAAGTTACCTCCAAAAATGTCTGCCATCCACAATGTGTTCCATGTATCCCAGCTAAAGAAGTGTGTTCGATTGCCGACTGAGATCATAGCAGAACTAGAAATGGAGATAGAGCCAGATCTATCGTACCAAGGGTACCCTTCCAAGATTCTGGACTGCAAAGAAAGATCAACTCGGGCTAAATCGATCAAGATGTATAAGATCCAATGGAGTAACCACTCAGAGGAAGAGGCTACTTGCGAGACTGAGGAATTCCTGCGTTCCAACTTCCCCGATTGCCTACCTAAGGAAACTAGTTCGTAATCATGCCCAACCCCTCCCCCTGCCCTTCGAATCTAAATTTCAGTAGAATAATCTTGAATAGGAAAGAGTAAATTGTAAAACAAGAATTAAAAGGACTTCCTTCTGAAGTTGTAAAGAGAATGACATTCGAAGAGCAGTTTGTCTTAATAATAAGGCACCCACTTCAAGTAAGTCTCACCCTTCGCTTCACCCCGGGAAGACTCCGACCCGAATCTCGGGATGAGATTCCTTTAAGGGGGGAAGGCTGTGACACCCCAGTGTCACCTAGGGTTTCTCTCAGTGCTAACCCAAGAACCATCATTTCATGTAAGCCAAAGTGAGCATGAAGCATCAAATCAACTTAAGAATACAAGATCCACTAAGTTTATATCTAAAGAATCACGTTCAAAACAAATGGAGTTTTCAAAAAGAGAAAAATATTGAAACCCTAATATCAACTCTAATTAAGCTATTTAAGTAGAAATGAAGAGAAAGGGGTGAAAGACCATGAAAAACTTGAAATCATGGCTTAGGCCAATTATAAAAACTGAAGTACACTAAATAAGCTACAATAAAGATTATGAAAGCTTGGCCAAAATAGTTTATTAAAAACTCCAAGCAAGCCATTCAAGTGAAGGTTTGATGGGGAAATCTGAATTTCAGATTTCTGAATTTTCAGCCTTTGAACCAAAACCGAGCGCATTCACCTTGATCCTTAGCTCTAGTCCTAATGCTCCCATTGACAAAAACGTGTCTAACTAACCCCTCTATCACATGTCAGAAGATGGCATCGGGATGCGAGCCCTAGACATGACAAAACCAAAGATTTGCCTCGGGCTCGGGCTGGGAGACTCACCAGCCTTTAGAGCTCCAAATCTTTGAAACCAGTAGGCCAAATCCTATGACCCCCACACAAGATCGGTAGCTTATAGGGAGGAGAAGAGGTTTTGTGCACTGACCAAGGCAAGAGCAGGCTCGTATGAATGACCACACGCGCCAGAACTCAGGCAGAATGAACGCGCACACGTGTTCGACCCTGGTCGGCACGCCAGCGTTCGCCCAACCCATGCGCGCGCTCGCCCCAGTGTCTAGTCAAGTCCGCCCTCGCCCTCACCGTGCCTATAAAGCAGCCCCAGGCCTCGACCGTACCTCCCCACGCGCTCCCAAGTCTTCTCCTCGAGCACGTCGCGCCACCGCCCGCCACCACTGCCAAAGCCTCGGCCACCGCGGCCAGCCCGCTCCAGTCGCGTCCAAGTTGAGCTTGCCCCTCAGTTAGCTTCGCCAGTGGCCAATGGAGCCTTCCAAGCGCTCGAACCCGACAGAACCTCACTGGAGACCAAAGATCATCCTCGCCAGACTTCGATCGCCCGCCTGCGCGCGTAGACCGAGCAATCCGGTGAGTCATTCTCCGATTCCTTGCACACACGCCTTCCTTGATCTCTGGTGAAGCTCACTGACCCGTTTGATTGACCTATCGTGCTATGAATAGGCCAGACTCCTTGCCACCGACGAGCTCCCCCGCCTGCGCACGTGGACCGGCCGACTCCGACCATCCCCGGCGGCGACCCGCACATCGCCGTGACCCTCAGGACCTCCCCTACACCCTCAACGACCTCACTGGAGCAGTCTCGCCGCCGGTAAGCCCCTCCACCCCTTTCTTCCTCCGTGGCCACTATTCCATTAGGGAAGGACTGCGGGTTCAATTTCAAGAAACCCTCGGGGGTTTTCTGCAGAGCCATAGACTCATGTGAATAGTGCACCAAGGATCTATCTGTAATTCACTTAAGATCCTTCGACAGGGACCCCAGCGCAAAACTGTTTTTCCTTTATCCATTTCTATTTAACCTTTTTAAATTCAGCAGAGAACTTAGAGAATTTATATCTTGAGTTATATTCAACCAAATTTAACCAAACCAATTTTGCTGGATTCAAGATATTATGGACTATCAATTAAAAATACTGAACCCTATACTTTCTGTTTTAAATTTTAGAGTTTGAAATAGATTAAGGAAAATGACCAAATCTTATTAAATTAAAGAAAATTAGTTATGCTTCTGTGCTAAACTTAAAAAAATTATAGATGTTCAAACCCCATTTAGACACTATTTAAAAATAGTAAGCACCCCAGTATTGAAAAATTAATAAGGTTATCTATTAAAAGCCATTTTTGCCCAAAACTTAGGAAAATCAGAAAGGCATTAAAGAGAAATGAACAGTGAATGCAATTATTTTTTCTAGTCTACTTAAGTAACAGAGAACTTAGAAAAAATAAAGGAACCCCTAGTCCGGAACAGATTCAAAGTGAAATGTTTTATTAAGCACTAACCAAACTAGAAAAACAATTATTAGAATGATGAAAACAATTTCAAAATTGTTAATAAAAATCCAGTGGACTTGTAACCACTAGAACCCCACTACAAAAATGATAAACACCCTAGCCCATCATTTTAAGTAGGGTAAACAAAAAGAACTTGATATTAAGCCATATTTCAATTAAATCATAAGTAATCCAAAAAGTGTGCAACAGTGGGCAAATAAATTTTTACTAGATCAATAATGAAATAGGCCACTAGAGAAAAATGCAAACCCAATTGAAAGCTGCAAAATAATACCCACTACCAATACTTCATGAAAAAAGCCATTTAATCCAAATAATTCCAACCACCCTTCCCTTAAGCAAAAAGTTACCAAAATTTAGAATGATTACTCTTGCACAAAGAAGATATGAAAAATTGGAAATCTGTTGTTTGATATTTTTCAAATATAGTGGTAGTAGAAAGCACCCTTTGGCTACAAACTTTAGAAAATCATAGAAAAATAACTGATAAGTATTAATAGCTATAAATTTGTACAAAGTCATGTTATAACATCTAAATGCCAGCAAAAATATGTCTTAGAGAATAACCTACTGTTAAAAGGGAGTTGTAGTTCAAAACACCACCTCTGCCCAAATATTTGATAATTTTATCCAGAGAGAACCACTTACTTTTTAAGCCCCAAATTTTGAGACAGAGAATTATGCACCAGTAAGAAGCCAATGTAATGTTTTGTAGAATTTTTGGAAATTTATTAAGCTAGCTTGTAGTTCAAACCCACCTTGAAAGCATAAAAGAAATAGAAAGGAAGAGAGGAAAAATAAACCTCGCTCCAATAAGTCCAACTAGAAATCTTAATAAATTCTCACTAAGACATTAAAAGGAAATCAGTGGAATACCAAAATGGACTTACCACTAGTTTAACTAAGCTTGACCCTAAATGGCTAAGTATGCCACAAGAATCTTCAGTAGCAGGATTAAGCCCTACCTTATTAAAATGATCATTCACCTTCCAAGTTTAATTGCTAAATTGCATATCATACCATGCATATATCTTACTCATTGCATTCATTAGATTGCAATCTTGCTGATGGAGAGTACGTGCTCATCCCCGAGCAAGGAGCTGTCCACGAGGAAGACTAGGAGCAAGCTCCCGAGACTGCCATCGAGGATCTCCCCGCAGCCCCAGCTATTGAAGGCAAGCCTTGGTTTTATGCATAACCATATCTATATATGCTACTTTACTAAATGTTTGTAGGATTGTAATGTGCACTTAAGTGTAGGAGTTGTTTGAAACCTCTAGTTGCATGAACATAGGATTCCTTTTTGAGATGGATACTAGTATGATAGGTCGAGTAGCTGCTTTGCTAATCAGGATCTTGGTAGAAGTCGAGTGATTTTCTAGCACTCGCGCGAGGTTAGGAATTGGTTGTATTCATCTTGATAACAGGATCTATAATGGTCTATGGACTTGGATCCAGGGAGGATGCCTTGTCCATGAGACGGGAAAAAGGAATTAAGGATTAATGTGTGGATACCTGAGTGAAGCTTTTGAACGTACTAAACACATGTCGGGAAATATGGTAACCGGTCAACCTAGTACCTGAGTGACCGAGCGTGGACTTTATCCCTCATGCGACCTGAGACTGGGTCTCCCATGCTAGCTATGGTGGGTACAAGTGCGGCCACTGCACGGTGGCGACTGGGGTCAATGGAGCATTGTATGCCAACGCGGTGAGGCCTGGCCGCGAACAGGGAATCAATGGGGATGGTTGACATGTGTGGGGATGGAGCGCCCTGACATGTCGTGTGTTTAGGTTACCTTGCAAGGTTAAAAACTCGATTCGAATCGTCTGCTTCTCGCAGCTAATGAGACTGCTTGACCGCTTGTACTACATCGAGTAAGAAGTGAAATGAGGTTGCATGAGATAACTTGTTGTATGTACTAAATGCTTGCTACCATGTATGCTTAGAAGGAGCAAACTTAGTTATGATAATGATGCTAGAATTTGAAAAGCTAAAATTTGATTTTAGAATACAGCTAGTGCTTTTGGCAAACCAAACCCCTCAGCCAAACAGCTGCATGGTCTAGAGGTAGAGGAGTAGACTCCTCACACCGGGTAAGTCTAGCTGAGTATTAGTATACTCAGCCTTGCTTGTGGCATAATTTTTGCAGGTACGCTTTAGGACATGGTTGATGGTGTTACTTGGCCTACCACCCTGCCACTAGGCTGGACGGTCGAGTGGGATGCTGCTCTGGTAGGAGAGGAGTAGGAGGAGTAATGGGCTAGGCCTTGCCCATTTCCTCGCTTTCGACGATATCGATTATCCGCTGCAATTTATTTTGTGAACTTATTTCAGCTACTTGAAAAACTCTGATTTATGTAATAACTCCAGTACTTTAATTTGAGGTTTCCTATTTTATTGTATTTCTTCTATGACTCACCTTCGAGTGAGATTGTGGTATTTGATCCTGGTTAAGTGGCTTTATCAGACTAGATCTGAGGGACTGATAGGTTATTCCGATTTAAGTGTGTTACGACCCTTGAGGCGTAACTTAGGCACTTAAGCTGGAATAATTTAGGCGGTTCTGCCACAGCAACACCTTGCAAGAAAGAACTTGTGTCATTTCTCTTCTCATTTAAGCCCTCTTGCATTATTCTCCATAAACATTTTAGTTGTGTTGCTTTTGTTAATTCTGCATTATTTTAAAGCAATACTCTTTGCAAGCAAAGGACTTAGCTTTATACTCCGATAATTGCGCGTATTGTTCTAACCACTAATCAAGGGATCAAGTCTAGGTTTGAAGTTATAATTTTTAGGTTTCACCTATTCACCCCTCCTTTAGTTGACTTTTAGAACTTTTAGAGCTGACCCAACATGTGAAGGAGGTGGAGGTGAGGGCAGCCGACTTCACTGCCACCAGGACTATTGTAGGGATAAGCCTGAAAGCGGGTCTATCGAAATACAGGGCTTAGTAGCCAGTCAAGAGGATGGCAGCAAAGTACTTTACTAAGATGCGGTCTCTGATGTCACTTTGACCCAGTTGTCATAAAGGCACTAACTCTCCCTAGTGTGTCTATGATATAAACAAGATGGCAGAGCAGCTCGAGAGTGTTGAGAGATAGGTGGGGGCCCACCTAGAGGCTGAGGGGTGCACGATGGCCTATAGGGTGATAGTGTACACTCTCACCTATCCCAAAAGCTAGAATGTTGATATCTCTTTGGATCCCACCTTCGAGGGATTTAAGGAGGCTATTGAAGTGTACGCCGAGAGGACTGTGAACGATGTCATAGAACACATGTCTAAGGGCTTTATTCGGGAGGCTAGACTCATCTCCGACAACAACAATGACGGTGACGACGGGGACGACCTAGTGGTCACTGTGTCAGACTATAGGTAGACCAGAGGCCGAGCCCCCTGCCCCTATATATTTTTCTCTTCCTTAGGGGTAACTTGGGGGGGTCCTAAGAGCAGGACTTAGAATTTCTATAGATATTCCCACAAACTTAGAAAATGGAAACATGTTAAGTGATTGGTCCCTATGCCTCTTATTGTGTTCACATATATTTTAACCTTGCATCCTGTTATCTTGTAAGATTCCTAGAATGATGTTAGTGGTGATAGCAGTTGCATGGACAATGGACAGGCCCTTGTATTTAGCAACATGTTAGGGGGGCATTGCCACACCAGATCCTAACGACCCACCATGCGAGGGCTCACAATGGATTAGATAGGGACCGAGACAGTGCTCTAGGCCTAACACACACCAAGATTAAGTATGTGAGGGTCAGCTGCTAGCCAGGGGGCCACACAGAGCAATCTAGCAGTCACACATTCACCATGCCAGAATATTTCCAAGATGCATTAGGCAAGAGATGGCATAAGAGAAAATAAAGAGCTAATGCAATAAAAGAAAGAGGATCTTGAAAAATATAGATATAATAAACATTATTTATGTTGTAGATAGAAATCTGTCCATAGGATATTTTATACATAGGTGGGTTCTCGGGCAACACAAGTAGTAGAGGACCCTAGGGTGTTAGTTCATGGGGTAACAACATAAATACAGGGCTAGGGATGGCAATGGGGCCCCATTCCTTGATCACTGGTGGGAAATTTCTCCATTAGGTGATGGGTAGAAAAAAAACTCCCCACAAGGAAAGATATGGGTAGAAAGCATTACCCATTGTAGATGGTGGGTTCGGGTCTTTTGCATCGTTCAACCTTCCCTACAACCCATTGGGTCCGTCGTCTAATAGATGGGCCCCATTGTATAGTGTCTAGTCATGCCTCCAAGTGACATGTTGATGTTGGTCTACCACTTCCTCGACCAAATCCATCTCCTATTTTGCTCGACGCTAGCTAAGTGCTCAAGTCTAGGTTCACAACCCTAGTGTGGCGGCACTCAAATCTAGTGTCATCTCCTCTGGGCTCCGGCATTCCTGTGGCGGCAATGTAGAGGCGGTGGGTGTGGGTGTGTGGCGGTGAGCTAGTGACTGATGAGTGGCCACCTCCTTCTCCTTCGTCGAGCTTCGAGTGTGTTTATGTCACCTTGCATTGAGTATCGAGCTGTCGACCTGAGTCACAACCACTAGTCCACTAGTGTTCTAGCGTCGGACACGTACAGGCTTCCAGCCTTCCAAGTGTGGTGGTGCATCGGTGGGCAGCCTCCTCCTCCAACGTTGAGCTTCTACTATGCTATAGTCCTGCTCATCTCGCGAAGACGGCCTTCTTGACCAGATATGGACTTTATGAGTATCTGGTAATGTCGTTCATGCTAACTAATGCCCCGACATATTTCATGTACCTGATGAATTCAATGTTCATGCCTGAGTTGGATAAGTTTGTGGTGGTCTTCATTAATGATATCCTGGTATATTCAAAGAATGAAGTCGAGCATACTATGCATCTACATAGTGCTCCGGCACCTAAAGGATCATCATCTGTATGCCAAGTTCTCAAAATGTGCTTTCTGGCTAAAAGAGATTAAGTTCTTTGGTCACACCGTCTCTTAAGGATGGATAACAGTTGATCTAGACAAAGTGCAAGAGGTGATGGATTGGAAGCCTCCTACCACCGGCCACCAGATTTGGAGTTTTTTAGGATTGGCTGGGTATTATCGCTGATTCATTCCAGACTTCTCTGGAATCGCAAAACCAATGACTGAGTTGTTGAAGACACTACAGGAATCTAGTTAATTCCCATCGGCTTAGAACCGACAGGAATAAGCACTAGACCGACAGGTAAATTCCCGTCAGTATCTAGTTAATTCCCGTCGGTTCTAAGCCAAAAGGAATTAGATGTCGGGGATAAGTTAATTCTCGTCGGGAGCTGACTGGAATTAGTAATTCCCGTCGGCTGCATACAAGCCGATGGGAATTACTAATTCCTGTCGGCTATTACTAGCCGACGGGAATTAATTGTTAATTCCTGTCAGTCCTGTAACTCCCGTCGGCCATATCTAGCCCATGGGAATTATTCGAATTATTCCCGTCGGCCGGATATGGCCGACGGGAGTAACAGAACCGACAGGAATTAATAGTTAATTCCCGTCGGCTATGGTCAAGCCGATAGGAATTAACCTATACTGCTGCAAACCAGCACCAAATGAGGTCATTATTTCTCCACAATTGCACACAACAACACATATAACATATATATCATCATATAGATTGGTCACATTACAAACACATACATTGATAATCAATTCACACATCACAAACTTCACATCACCAACATAGTTTACACAAACATTTCAAATTGGAACAACGAAATAACTTAAAGTTCACGAAAAACATAACGTGCACGAGTCAAGAAACAAATACGACCAAACACCATATTTAAGGATAACCACCACTTGGATGGTTAAAGCTTTGACCGCTGCCGCCACCAGGAGGAGGGAACGCGAAGAGGGACTCAACAAATCTAGTACCTGCTGTGGGATCAGACCCACTACCACCCGCTTCGGTCTTAACCTATGCAAGTTATCAAATATCAACATGTTTAATGCAAATATCAACACGTTAAATGAAAATATCAACAAGTATACAAGTGTATAAATTCATCGAGAGTTATCATATGTGCCCTATCTCCAGGTGCAGGTATATGTGTCATAGGGTTGTTGAACTGTTGAGTCCCCAATCCCTAATTAATGAATATTCAACAAGTTAAGTATATGGTTCATGTTTTGCTACTACACTAACTAGATGAATTGCTAGTTTAGACAATGTTATTAACTGAATTTGCTAAGATTAACGTACCGGAGCTGGTGTGGATGCAAACTAGCTCCACTGTGGTGGCGGTGGAATATTTGGTGTCATGCCCTGTTGCTGCATTAACTGTTAAACATATGTGTTACTATTGAAGATGTTGTATTCAAATATAATAATTTAGAGTTCAGATTATGTATACTCACTTGATACATTGCTTGGTTATGTGCATTGCAAGCCTCCATAAATTCTCGTTGTTGTCTCATCTCCTCACGCATCCTCATAATCTCCAACTCCTGCTCGTTCGGTCGACGAGATCACGAGCTACAGGAAGACGAACCCATCCTCTGAGATCTCACTGATGACGAGTCAATGAATCTGTCGAAGAGTGTGTATCTATAAGTGATTCAAAAATTGTGATTACTGCATGATCAATTTAGTGTCAACCATGTAATTTCATAAGTTAGAGCTTACCGTCCATGCGCTTTTCCACCACCACTTGCGTACACCACCGAGGGATCCACCGATTCATGTCGCTAGTCGAAGTCAGGGCCATGGCACCGAACCATCTCCTCCCCATATGCCGCCAATACATCATTCACAACCTTACAAATACAGGAATTTCTATACTTTGAACGTTTGTAATTTTGGGCTAAAACTCACCAGCCTATCCGTGGTTGTCTGGCTACAGAGCTGGTCATGGTTGTTAGGGTCTGGTCCTTTGTGGCCCTCCTCGTAGACCTCAATGTCACTAGGCTTTTGGCCATGCGTAGCTTCCTGTATAAACAAAAAACATCCATAAGCAATCGTACTATTTGGTGACAACATAGCTAGATCAAACTTATCATTCTTTTAGCTTTTCGGAGCATGTCATCACCACCAAACATGTGGTTAGGATTGGTTCCTCGACATTGCTTGTGATGCGCTGACGCTTTCTAGAATCCTTCGGAAGCCCAATATCGACACCAAGCATAGTACGCATCAGGTACGGGCGCCATCCATGGAACCATCAACTGCACACATAATGTTACATATTATATCAATCACAACAATCAACAAAAAAGGTAAAACAAATTGAATACTAACCACACGATATTGATCCTCAGTCAAATACATCATTGAGGACCCTTCCTTTTTGTTCAAGGGGCCTACTTCTTCCGGATGATTTTGAAAATACATGTTTGTAAGCTGAATTCTCACATAGTATATGGCATCCTTCACCAGCTTCTTTGCATTGTTTTAGAACACACATTCAGCGTGCCCCATGTAATCCTCTCCGTCAGGCAACCGATATCGAAGCTACAACATAAAGAATACAAATACAATTGTATAAGTCATAGAATTGAAATATTAAGAAAGAACAAAATCAATAAAGAATTTATACCCAAAAGTCATGACGCCCAAGTCCCTATCCATCGTTGTGGTTTCGTTCCTTTTTTAACTTGTACTCGTCCTCATCAATGCTATCTCCATCTGACACCTTCACTATACCAGGGTAGTGAAGGCGGTAAAACGAACCCAATGTAAGGTTAACCTAAGTGTGGTGTCCCTTGCCATCAAAGGACAGATCCTCCCAATTCCTACATTACACAAAAACATTAACAATACACATAATAGTTATATGAGACAAGTTAATATATTACACTCACCGATCTCCATCAGACATGATTAAGATCCTACCAGCCTCTCCCTCTATCGCGTGACGAGGCTTTACTGAGTGGCTTTTTCTTGAGCGACATGTGCGTGTCGCTGAAAAGCCTCCTAAGGCATCATCCATTGGGTTGTCAACCGGTTGGGCCTGTTGGCCCCACTGGTCCCACACCTGTTGCTGCTCTCTCTGGTGGTCCCACTGGTCCCATGGCTAATGCTGTTGTGCGGCCTAGTCCCATGTCGCGTGCTGCACCTCCTCATTGTGCTCCTCCTCCTCAGTGTGCTGCTCCTCCTCATTGTGCTGCTCCTCAGTGTGCTGCTCATCCTGGTACATACAACTCAAGATTTAGATACAGGTAAATATGTAAACAAATTTATTTGTACAAAATACCACATCTCCATGTGCAGCTCTCAATAGCTCTCGACGTGTGCTACTGCTCAAAGAACTGCCCTAAAATAGGCTCAGGCCCTCGAACAACCCCATCACTGACTTCTTCGACTTTGGCGGCATCCTGCATCAAAATAAGAAATTATTCATTAGTGGAATGTTAAGATGACATAATCCTTAAAAATTAGAAACAAATGAAAGAAGAAATAATTTACTTGTCAAATATCATCAAAATTAGGATCTATTTGTTCTCTTCTATGCAGAGGTCGCCATGTAACTTTTCTCCTAATAGGTTGTCTTCTCCGTCTCTCGGGAAAAGTAAAGTCGTTAATGTCTGCAACTAGTGAATCTAATGCTGGTGCAGGTTGGCAACTCTTCTTCAGGAAACATCTCATCAACCTGCTCAAGGTGACCAAATTGATATTCGTCCTTACCAGGAGTGTATAGGCGTTCGCGGGGATTTACATTGTACACAACCCTCCATGTAGACAACTTTTGCATGGATATATCGAGAAATAAACTTGGTCTGCTTGATGGGCAAGGATATACGTGTCATGTCCTTGAAGCAATTTTTCAGGTTGGATCGGTGTCATCCCAAATTCGGTCCTATAATACTTCGGGTCATACCATTTACACTCAAAGAAAACTAGCGCTAAAGGCTTATTTCCAGCAAATGTAATCTCGATTATATTTTTGATTTTTCTGTAATAGTAGGTTTCGTGTCCTTCCATGTCGGTTGCCCTAGTAACGACTCCACTATTTTGAGTGGCAGCCATAGGATGACTAGATTCGAAAATGCTTGAACGAAAGAGATATCCATTGACGTCGTAACGTCCATAGCTTTCGGCAGTTATGCTTCCAATAGATAACTGATGTAAGTCATCATTCAAATTCATTTCCTCCCCAAACTATCAATTATGTCACAAAGCATTAGCAAATTCTGTAATATTAGTTAACTAAAATTAGGTCTCGGAGCCATATAATTGAGACTTACATGGTCCGGAAGCCACATAATGAAATTAGGTGTGGCAGAACCTTTCAAGTTATTGGGCCCACATGCACCTGTCCTCGTCTCAAAGACCTCAGACGACTATGCATGTGCACTAGATAACTTAACAGGATCCATTCGAGTGTCCCAAGGACCCCGGATAAACCACTTACAACCAGGATTGCAAGATTAAGTAACCACAAATCACACACCAACATTAGCAGCGAAATTTCTTTATTACAAGAAGTTACAAGTTACATTAAGATTATATTCTACAAGATCGGAATGATTATAAAGTAAATCCAAAGTATTTCACTTTGAATCATGTATAATTTTCATAAGTTTGAAATACATGCTAGCTTAAGTGACCATCCTCAATAAGAAGTATAGAAGAGCTACTTAGACCTATAAGAAGGCCATGCCCACCGAAGCTTAGCACCATCCATAGCAGCACAAATCTAGTACCTGCAACAACATGGGTTCGAAAACCCTGAGTACAGAGTGTACTTTTGCAAGTCTTACCCGTCTAAGGAAAAAGGCTCTCAAGGATATGTTGGCTTTTGGGAAACAAGGTAAAGCTTATCAAGATTCAAAGACTCTTTTTGCAGAAAAGCTTACTATGAGTGGATTCTTAAGAATCCATTTTACTTTTTAGGTTAAGTAGTTACCTGCAGCTAGAGTTCTTTCTACTTTAGAGCAAGCACTTTGCCTATACTAGCCGTCTTTTTATCATCCCTTCAGTTCACTTGATTGCTACATGTAAGTCAGTGACCAAGTCTTTATGTCCGAGAAAAAACGGTGATCCGAATCGATTAATACCCAGTTGGGGATCTCCAATCACTCGACATATGTAGCACTTAGCCCTTGCATATGTCAACTCGCCACCGAGTTTCTCAAGACCAGAATGGGTTCATGCAAACCGAGAGCACAGATACTCCACCGCCTAACCTCTTGCCACGGAGGGTACACACTACTCTCGCCATCTCTCCACTTCCATTGCATGGTGACCTTTCTGGTATTGGTCCGACCGAGGCAAAGCTTACCCATGACCAGGCATGTGGTCAGTTAAAAGGTCCTCGATCATCAAGCCTACATCGGTCCAGTCCTTAAACAACTTTATTACTTAAAACCCCAAAGTTTGGTACCTGGCAAAGGTACTCTTTTCAGATGTTGAACCCATCATGCCCCTGATGAATTCACCATCATAAGTCTTTTCTTTGTAAAAATCGCCATCCCATAATGAAGCATCACC
This sequence comes from Zea luxurians, assembly GCA_029449295.1. NCBI lineage: Eukaryota > Viridiplantae > Streptophyta > Magnoliopsida > Poales > Poaceae > Zea > Zea luxurians. Next base: position 28,939,898 of record JAOPSE010000022.1, read on the forward strand.
TTTTGTTTAAAACAAAACATTTTGTGTTCTAAAGGAAGGCTAAGCATCAGAAAACTTTAAGTAAATCGGGTAATAAGGAATGGTAATCAGTTTTCCAAAAAAGGGAATGCATCAATTGTTTAGTACACAACTCCTATCACCAAATGCATCAAACAAGGTGATAAAGTATTTAAAACAAGGAAAGGGATAATGCACCGGGGCTTGCCTGGAACAACAATAAGTTAGTGTTTGTTAGACACCGATCACTTAACGACTATCCTTTGTCTTGGTACTCGTTCAGATTATCCATCTTCAGGTTCATCATCTGCATCACCTTGAGATTAATCCAGTTCATGTCCTTCACATCATGTGATCAGCTAGCATACCTCATGAGATGCACGATGCGCATGTATGAATATCAAGACGAACATCGCAAGATAATATTACGATGTTACACAGTAAAGAATCAAACACTTAATGGTAAGGCATCACGACATTTCATAAGCAAATGCTAGCTATCGACATATGACCAAGTACAGTAATCACGTTTTTCTAGGCTAACCGAATCTAACGCAAACATCACGAAACAGCAAACTATACACACCAAGCACCACACTCATGTTCCTCCTTTCTGATTGGATCTAATTCCGAAATCAAGCAAGAATAAATTATTTAACCCACACTATCATCCTTAATAAAATATTTCATCGGAAGTCTAATAAAACTTGGACTTGTCATTACTGAATACCAATGACTTAGAATAAGTATAGGAGCAATCTAATTAATTATTTAAACTGTGCGTCTTAATTAACTTGAATCACACATTTAACTAAATCAAACATCACAATATTTACTCTAACTGATACAACATTAATAGATAACATAGCGTTCGGTAAAACTAATTTCTCAACGACTTAAATATCTAGAGTACTTATGTACACTGGCCAATGACATATGACTAAGTACAATAATCATGCTTCTCAAGATTAGTCGAATCTAACACAACTTCCCTAACAAAACATGTTAGCTAGCTGATTTAATACTAAACCTATTTTTAACGTCATCGATTCACCAACATCATATACTTGTCTACCGAAACCCCCTTCGCCTAAACCGTATCTTAAACCCGAGCTTCACACCACATGCCTATGCCACAATTACGATTACAAGCACATCGCAAATATCAAATTAATTAAATTACCCTAGACATTTGTATCCCCCACTAAGGCACTACGCGCCTAAATTACATTGTCGCATGTTGGCCACTTGTTCTCAAATGCTATAAATCAAGAACAAGGCAACACAATTGTTAATGGTTAAAGACCTCCGTCCTTTGAAGCATTATTTCCTCTCAGATATAATGATCTTCAGACGAAGGTTATGAAGGACATACCTTCATCATTTCAGCATACAAATATGAATGTAAATAAGAAAGTATAGGAACACAAAAGAATAAAGGTAATAACAATTATGTGTCAATAATCTATTTATTCTTGTATTCCATAAACATGAATGAACATCAACAATATTCATATTACATTGGTACCTTTGGCTTGTCAGAAGGTGAGGGTGAGAGGATGACACGAGAGCGAATACAGTTCAGCGTGAACACTACTCGCCTAAATTACATTGCTGCCTAAACTTTACCATACAAGAAAAATTAACACCATAACATTGACGGAGCCTATCGACTACTCATTCGAGATACTAAACCTATCGCTCGCCTTACAAATCCCACCACACCCACTTATCAAATCAATCATGCTATGCATAATTTGCATCTTAATCTAAGCTTTGCCGTACACTGCATGTACTCCACATTCATGCACATAAGCACACATTATATGTGAGGAGGTATTTTAACAATCCTTAAATACAACCACAATGCTCGTGTGCTATTGACCAGAGAACCAACATACCTAATATATTTACTTAATCTAATCATCGAACCAGTAGCAAGAATTACGAATTAGCTCACCACATCACAATTTGATTAGATGTCCGCATGAACGACAACGGCCTTCAGTTGAAGTCCCTGATTGAACACCTAGCGAGCGATGCACTACAACCTTCTTCTCTAACAAATTTCTGTTTCTCCACCAACCACACACAAACACACACATAATTAGCATCTAACAAATCGACGCTAGGCGAGAACAAGAACTGTGAGTCACTGGCAACAAGCGCAAACACGACCTACACACAGGGATGGGAGGCAGACCGACGACGAGGTGGGCGACAACAAGTGCACGGTCGAGGAAGAACAATGCCAGTGATGTCGATACTCGGATAGAGAGGGGTCTCAAGAAGGCACAACGTCCATGGAGCCGAAGACGCAGACCCAGTTGTGACGAGTTGTTGGGCGAGCAGAATGGCCAGAGCAGATGGAGACTAGTAGCTCGGTGGAGGTGGACTCGCGGCCATGGATGGAGCTCGAACGAGCTCACCAGGGTTGACGCAAGGGCTAGCGTCGCACGAGGCCAGTGTGGTTGGAGTCCAGGGCGCGACAAAAGGGAGGGAACGTCCAGCATTAGCGATGGCGAGCGTCAAGGGAAGAAGCAAGGCAACATGCGCATAGGAGAGGGCCGAGCAGAGCTCGCTCAATGACTGCAGAAGATGAGGCTAACCGGCGTGCCACTGAAAAGGATGAGAACCAGAGAGCGTGGGCGGTGGCTGGTGATAAGACTTACCCCTTGGATCTTTGTTGTACACGGTGAATAGAAATATCCAACAGAAGAGCAACAACTAGGATATGATCAAAGAAAGAGCGATTGAAAGATAAGACCAAATCAATAAAAAGAACTAGATTTCTTCTGTTTCCTTTAATAGAACGTGTGCATATATCCGAGATCCATAGTTAGAGTTTTGAGACAAATCTAAATTGATCTCATTTAAACTCTATCGACCACAGTAGTTTAGACGGTGTTTAATTAATCTAAAACCAGACAAAATTTGCTCACTTTCCAAACATTTGGATCAGGGTGAGAAACAAACAGATCGAACCAAAAGAGATCAACATCAGTATTTAGACTTTATTAAGGAATACAAATGGATTTATTCGAGCAGGATGTTAGCAGATCAGATAAAAACGACATTTGGGTTACACAGATTATTTACTTGACATTGAAATAAGAAACAAAATCGGCTAACAATTGTTCCAGTTTCGGTTAGTTCGGGTTCGATTTATTTAAACAGTCCACCCTTAATATTATCGCTACAGAGTTTGTACAGATCGCTCGAACAAGAGCGAAATAATAAGGTGACGTTTCTAATTCGCCTTAATCGATTAATTTTAAACTAGCACTAGGCTCGATACTTTATGGAATAAATAAATTTTGAACTATGTGAGCCGAACACGGCATCACAATCGGAATCCCCTTCTGAGACGATATCAACATCGTCACGGGAGCGAGATGTAGACAGATTAAACCAGACGATATCGAATTCGATATTTTCGTCGACGTTTGATTTAGTTAAATCAAGACGACGTTGGCGACGATATATGTGACTACTCTGGATAAGACTGAGATTCGATAAATTTGTCTGTTAACCGAACCGTAAACTTCTCTGTCTTGGATAAATTGCTGAAAAAACAATCCAATTAAAAATCCTTAGACGCGATGTCGCGGTTGACGAAAGGGGACTAACTTATTTTACACCCAAAAACTTTAGTTGTCGACTTCTAATAAATCTCATTTCGGACAAAATTGGAGGACTAAACTAAGTTTCTAATTTCGTATTACACAATTGATGAAAATAGGCACAAGACTCGCAAATTTTTGGAACAAATACATTCCGAACTTCACGAAAACTTTAGAAAGATTCTAGATAGATAAAGATGATTAGGACATTGAGATTACTATCCTCATCGACATTCCGCACTTAAGCTCATATTTGCTATTAAGCGTATAGTAACACCTGGGGTGTTACAGCCCTCCCCCTTATAAGAATCTTGTCTCGAGATTCGGAGCGAAAGACTTTTAAGAATAAAGAAGCATGTAACTCCTATCCATATCAGCGATAGCACAAGACCATTCTAGGCAGGATCAAGGATCTCAGATATTGTTTCTCTAGTGGATATAGCATGTACCACTTTTAAGATGTCCACAAAAGAGATGATATCCAAATTAAGTTGGATGCAACCTCTTCGGTAAAACACATCAAGAAAAATTTGTCGATAAATCGTCATTGGAAGTCCATGGCACATGAGACAAATGTGGATGTCGAACAACTTCATGGTCAACTCATGGTTAGCCAGGGAATCCAAGTTCATGAAAGATGATAGAAGCCTGAGAAAACATCAATGAAGGAATCCATAGATGTTGACTTCGTGATCGATCCACTTCTTCATGCGAGACAAACCGACTTGGTTCAGGAATACATGGATTAAACGAGAGAGTGGATGAACAAACTCCTGCATTTCAGCAGCAGGGGAAGTCAATCTTTATTTTGAGAGCCATTAGTTGTCTCTCAACACTAAAAAGCTCCAGGGCTTCACCTTTACAACAAGGATTATGAAAGGATGTGCGGTCACCACCAAGTTCAGGAGTCATGAGGCCACACATGAAAGAGGGGATTTTTTATCACACAATTAAACACAGATGAGTTCTGATTTTATGGAGATTTCTAAATTGGTAGTGAATTCATTAAAGAGCACATTAGAGTGGTATGCTCTTTTGATCCAACTGAGATGATAAATGTTGCTTGATCACTTCGACAAACAACACCGAAATCATTTCAAGGAAGAGATCTACGAAAGATAACATATTAGGGTAGTTCCATAATGGATCATGACTAGAGACCTCGATACCAGCATGCGCCAAGCAGCATAACCTTGCATGTACATTCACAAGGGGCTCTCAGTTCGCGGCGGCACCATAAGTCCTTAACCATGACACCATAATTAAACTTCACCAACAATGAATCCCATGTAGCAAAAATAGATTGTGCCAAGATAACACATTGTTATAGTCTCATAATGGATTACAACTACTAACCATGATACCAGCGCGTGCCGAGCAGCATAACCATGTGTGTACATTCACAGGAGGCCCTCAGTCTCGTCGCGGCACCATCAGTTTTAGTCATAACACCATTGCCAGACGTAATCAATAAGAAATCTCACACGACACAAATAGACTGGGCAAACATGATGTAGGGCCCAAATGTGTATAAGAAAAAAAATATAATAATGATTGAAAGTTTGGATTAAACCCTAAATTGAAGCTTGGATTTGAAACTAGGAAGTGAGAAGAGAAAGAGATAAAGAGTATAAAATTTACATAAACTATAGATAGAATTATATGCTCAAAGTTAGTACCCAATATAATCTGAAGACAAATTTGTCACGGGACTTGAATTTTAAAATTGTAAACCAAAAGTGAATAGAAAATAGGAGAGGAAGGAAAACTCTATATAAATGCAAAGAAAATTTTATAAATAAATATACCATGTCATACTGGTAATTCGTTTATTTTAATTATGCACTTAACCTCTAGGATGGATCCACAACTCAAATATGAAATCCAAACACTGAAATTTGAATTTGGAAAGAAATCAAAAGAAAATAAAAAGAAAAGAAAAAGAAAAGAAAAAAAGAAAGAAGGATCTAAAACCCCACTTGGGCCGAAACCCTCAGACACGGCCCAGTAATTCCTCCCATCCGCGCGTTCCTCTGTGCTCCCACCGCTGACTACCGGGGCCCGCGCGCCAGTCCCCCTTGAGCCGTGCGCGTGGGTGGCTGTTTCTGGGTGGCTGACCATATGTCTGGCCCATCGGTCTCACCAGGCGCGTTCAACTTGTTCGCCTTGTCACCACTGCGTGGGACCCATCAGCCAGACCCATCACCCACCTCGCGGAAGACTCGCCGCTGAATCGCGGATTCGCGCCCACGCTGAGAACAGCCCCACGCTCCACCTCTGCTCCGAATACGCTGCCGCCTGATCCACTGATGCCGCGGGGTGGTTACGCCAGCCGGCGGTCGGCTCATCCACTCACCCCGCCGCGTCTTCGCTCTACGCCTCTGACTCACGGGACCCGGTCATTAGACCTGTCATCCCCGAGTAACAGACCTCACCGACAAACTCGGAGCCGGGCACAACCGAATACCAGCCAGGCGCATGCTTCTGAGTCCATATAGGCAACCGCGCCACAACCTCTTTCCTCCTCGTCTAAAGAGTTACAAGCCACCGCGGGGGAAACAGAGAGAAAGGGGGAGGAAATCATGAGCACCGCCGCCCAGCCGTAGGGCTGCAGGGACTGCGTGCTCGGCGTCACGAACCGGGAAGAAGGGAAGGTCGTCTGATTCGCCTGGTTCCGTGGATCGTGCTGGGGGTGGTTTCGAAGTTCGGGGGCTTCTGCTGCTGGCCGGATCCCTCACCAGAGGTCTATCACCGTCATGGGACCGCCTAGCGCCGTGGGCAGGGCACCTTCGCGGGTGATTCTCGGTGAGAAATCCTCCAATAGCTTCGTGCTTGTTTCCGCTTCGTGTAGCTGCTTCGGTAGGGACGATTCGGGCTTTGGCGCAGTAGGAATTCCTCGCCGGACATCGGGATACGCTGTGGATCCGCAGCACGCCGTGGCCTGCGATCTGCGCTTCGTAACCACCTGTGAGTCTCTGTTGCCCACGTTCGCCATCGTCTCCTTTATACGTAGCTCTATCCAATCGAAGTTTGGGAAGCTGCAACGCGGGATTGATGGAACTCCGGCCATGGGCCGCCGCGCTTCGGGCGGTGCCGCCGCTGTTGGCTGGGGGAAGAAGAAGGGGGTTTCCGGTTCGTCCATCTGGATTTGGACGATGTAGATTAGACGCCACTCAACTCTGCACGTGATTAGATCGTGGCCATCGGTCAGCGCTAGATCTAGATCTCATTAAATCCGTGCGCTCGGTTCGGGATCCAGCGGTTAATAATGCGTACTGGTTCTGTATTGATAGCTTCTAATCTATACCGTCCGTAGTGGATCAAACTGGCCCGTACCCCTTCGCCGAAGCAAACTTTCTAAAGAGTCCTCGGGGTCTTGGTGATTTAACCCGCTGTCCACCCGTGACTATGGATTGGGTCTCAGATTTCTTGCGCACAAGTCCCTGCTGTTTCCTATATTAGTGCGCCCAGTCCAAGGAGTTAAGAAATCCGATAAATGGTTTTAGAAAATGATTTTTAATGCATGGGTTTAATTTTGATGGGACCCAATAGGTCACCCTAGACTGGTTATCCTTTTTACCTTGTTTATCCCTGAATCACTTGGGTAGTTATGCTATTGCTCTATATGGTTTTGGGATTAATATTTTATTATATCCATGTTCCAATTATTCTGTTATGTAATTTATGTTCATGATAAGATCATTATGTTAATTGGAACATGGAGTGACCACCCGGGAAAACAGTGCTACCACAAGGGTTTAATGGGACGCCCTTGGCTGATTAAGTAGGAAAGCTAGTGGATGACTACCTTAGCCGAAAGGGGCAAGGGCAGTATGGGAGTGGTCAGTGTAGGGAGGTCCTTGGGTTGATTTTGCTGCGATGGCGGTCAGGCGAGGGATTCCTGCACTGGAGCTTCCTATAAACTGTAGCGGGTTTTCTGAAGCTAGTGGAACTTTGTAAAGGCCTCGTAGTGTTACCCTGCCTCGCTTCCTTGGTAGAGGTGTATGGGATTCATGACCCCTTGGCAGATGGGTAACACGGCTTGTGGGTAAAGATGCGCAACCTCTGCAGAGTGTAAAACTAGTATACTAGCCGTGCTCACGGTCATGAGCGGCTCGGACCCTCACATGATTAATTTATGGAACTTAAATTCAATTTGTCATTTGCATTTGCATGGGATTATTTATTAATTTTGTTCTATTATTTATTATGGTTTGGTATTTACTTACATCTAGTAATTGCTAATAAAAGTTTGACCAGCATTAAAAGAAATGCTCAGCTTTAACCATTTTTGTTGATAAGCCTTACACTTCATGAGCTCCCACCTTTGGTGAGTTCATGTCACATTATTCTCCACAACTTGTTGAGCGATGATCATGTGTGAGCTCAACCTTGCTGTCTCACCCCCCCGCCCCATAGGAGAAGAACAGGTGGTTCAAGTGGAGTCACTCTTCGAGGAGTTTGATTCGATCTAGGTGGTGTCTCCCAGTTTACTTTCTGGCGCCAAGGATAGATTTTAGATCCTGTTATATTTATCTTTTATTTTTGTAAATCTTCCGCTATGTATTAAGTACTCTGATTATTGTGACATTTATCTCTATACACTCTATGATTATATATGTTGTCTTCTTTGGCGCATGTATTAGATGCACCCGGCTTTGTCCTTTAAAGACCGGGGTGTTACAGAAGTGGTATCAGAGGAAATGTTGACTGTAGGACGAAACCTAGATAGAAATGGACAAACCCTTACCTACTTACCTTACTCTGATTCTTTCTATACTTATCTTGATTCCATCTCACCTTCTACTGTTCTACTCTGATTAAACTTACCCTTGCAACTCTGATTCTTTTCTAAACTTATCTTAATCTTTTCTCATCTATTTCTGCTTTACTCTAATTATTTTTACCTGTTCTTTCTAAAAGACAAATGTGGATTTCACACTTTGAAATCCTGTGCCTAAAGTGACCTTTAGGAATAGGAGACCTACTCTTAGGAACAAAAATAAAACTATTTTTATAGATATCTATACGCTTGAGTGCTTGTTCTTATGATATTTGTCTGATTTGGATCTTTGATTGAGTGTGATAAGTTGTGGAGTAATGTCCACAATTACATATACGTATAGATATAAATAAATAAAATTCATGAGATAACTAAACAACTTAGATTATCCTCCTTTAAAGTGTATCTATTTTAAATGGATCCTTCTTATCATAAAAGATTTCCTTTCTTATTTTAATAGATTCTCTTATCTTAAAAGATACTCTCTTACTTTATTAGACTCATCTCTTCTAGAAAGGATTCTCATCTTATCCCAATAGATCTAACCAATCTCAAAAGATTCTATTTTATTCTTAAAGACTCATCTTGTCCTAATAAGCATACTTATCCCCACCACTTTGCTTATTGCATAATAGTGTAACAAACATGATCTATTTCAAAATAAATTAAGTAGACCTTATCTAGTCTAATCTGATTACACCAATTTAATACTGATCTCGTCTAATCTGGTCAGATCTAACCTAATGGACAAACATGTTAGATAATACTCAAAAATAAGATTGAATCCTACTCTTATAAATGTGTTCTAACCCTAAACTTGTGTCCTGGACCAACTCATCCGTGAAACCACGACCTAGCCTATGTTATAGGTTTCCCAACCCATTTATCCCAAAAGCAAAGAAAAACATTGTTTAATCTACCCACCCCATGTACCCGCAATGTTATCCCAACTGGGATAATGGCATCCAACGCCATGACCGATGGTCCCTAATTTAGACCCCCAAAGGAAGCTCGATTAAGCCATAGTACACTCATTCCATGTCAACACTCACCAAATAGCTAAAACATGATGTACCCTTGTTTCTATACCACACCTGCTAATGGCATAAAAAAATTCAGGTGTATAAAAAATATATACTTGAATTTCATAAAGATAAAGTCAGCTTGACATGCTCAACTGAATGGTGTTCTTAAATGGGATTATAGGATCTAATGTGATCTAAGCTAATATGACCTAATCTAATGTGGTCTACTTAAACAGATTAGTGGAATTTGAACCCTTCTAGCCAGGTATTAACTTAACTTAGCACATTAGACCAACTCAATCAAGAGCAAAAAGATTTAACTCAACCATAGAGTCATGATGAATGGTATAATCAATCTGTCCCCACCAAATGTCAAACAAGTTTTTGACCTACGCCATATAGTTTAACTTATCTTGACAAATTCTATTTTAAACTTGGATATTCACCTTATACAACTAGCTACCCTAAGCTGAATATAAAACAACAGATTAAACCCTGCCAAAGAATCTTCAGTTCATAATCAATTATTAGCCTATTCGTTCTGCCTTGCAAAACTATTTTTACCATATGTCTCTAACTTCGATGGTCAATACCAGGAAGGAAAGATTATCAGGCAACAACAAACAGAAATGAATCCTCCAAATCCTCCACCTATTGAAATCGATCAAGTGGTTGCCGCCCAAAGGCTGGTAATACAACAATTGACAGACATGGTGATCGAAATGCAAAATCAGATAAGACAAGAACGCGAGGAAATACGTCAGGTCCATCAGGAGATATGTCAAGAAATAAGGCAATCACGGTTGGAAAGACAACGACAACAACAACCACCTCCGCCACCACCCGCTCCACCAAGCTACATAAACATGTATATAAATTACTACTATTTTTAAGATCTAAATGTTACTTTAGTTAAAAAATGGTATGATACTATTTTAGGAGGAATAATAAGGTCTAATTGACCCATGTGTTGCTAACCAATCGTGCATCGTGCTGAGATTTTGTTTGTGCATATGTGTTGAGGCAATATGAGTATACACCCTTCCTTACAAATCTCGAGGACGAGATTTCTGTTAAGGGGGGTAGGATTTGTAGGGCCCAAATGTGTATAAGAAAAAAATATAATAATGATTGAAAGTTTGGATTAAACCCTAAATTGAAGCTTGGATTTGAAACTAGGAAGTGAGAAGAGAAAGAGATAAAGAGTATAAAATTTACATAAAATATAGATAGAATTATATGCTCAAAGTTAGTACCCAATATAATCTGAAGACAAATTTGTCACGGGATTTGAATTTTAAAATTGTAAACCAAAAGGGAATAGAAAATATGAGAGGAAGGAAAACTCTATATAAATGCAAAGAAAATTTTATAAATAAATATACCATGTCGTACTGGTAATTTGTTTATTTTAATTATGCACTTAACCTCTAGGATGGATCCACAACTCAAATGTGAAATCCAAACACTGAAATTTGAATTTGGAAAGAAATCAAAAGAAAATAAAAAGAAAAGAAAAGAAAAAAAGAAAGAAGGATCTAAAACCCCACTTGGGCCGAAACCCTCAGACACGGCCCAGTAATTCCTCCCATCCGCTCGTTCCTCTGTGCTCCCACCGCTGACTACTCGAGCCCGCGCGCTAGTCCCCCTTGAGCCGTGCGCGTGGGTGGCTAACCATATGTCCGGCCCATCGGTCTCACCAGGCGCGTTCAACTTGTTCGCGTTGTCACCGCTGCGTGGGACCCATCAGCTAGACCCATCACCCACCACGCGGAAAGACTCGCCGCTGAACCGCGGATTCGCGCCCACGCTGAGAACAGCCCCATGCTCCACCTCCACTCCGAATACGCCGCCGCCTGATCCACTGATGCCGCGGGGTGGTTACGCCAGCCGACGGTCAGCTCATCCGCTCACCCCGCCGCGTCTTCGCTCTACGCCTCTGACTCACGGGACACGGTCGTTAGATCCGTCATCCCCGAGTAACAGACCTCACCGACAAACTCGGAGCCGGGCACAACCGAATACTAGTCAGGCGCATGCTTTTGAGTCCATATAGGCGACCGCGCCACGACCTCTTTCCTCCTCGTCTAAAGAGTTATATGCCACCGCGGGGGAAACAGAGAGAAAGGGGGAGGAAATCATGAGCACCGCCGCCCAGCCGCAGGGCTGCAGGGACTGCGTGCTCAGCGTCGCGAACCGGGTAGAAGGGAAGGTCGTCTATTTCGCCTGGTTCCGCGGATCGTGTTGGGGGTGGTTTCGAAGTTCGGGGGCTTCTGCTGCTGGCCGGATCCCTCATCGGAGGTCTATCACCGTCGTGGGACCGCCTAGCGCCGTGGGCAGGGCATCTTCGTGGGCGATTCTCGGTGAGCAATCCTCCAATAGCTTCGTGCTTGTTTCCGCTTCGTGTAGCTGCTTCGGTAGGGACGATTCGGGCTTTGGTGCAGTAGGAATTCCTCGCCGGACATCGGGATACCTGTGGATCCGCAGCACGCCGTGGCCTGCGATCTGCGCTTCGTAACCACCGGTGAGTCTCTGTTGCCCACGTTCGCCATCGTCTCCTTTATACGTAGCTCTATCCAATCGGAGTTTGGGAAGCTGCAGCGCGGGATTGAAGGAACTCCAGCCATGGGCCGCCGCGCTTCGGGCGGCGCCGCTGCTATTGGTCGGGGGAAGAAGAAGGGGGTTTCTGGTTCGTCCGTTCGGATTTGGACGATGTAGATTAGACGCCACTCAACTCTACACGTGATTAGATCGAGGCCATCGGTCGATCGATCGACGGTCAGCGCTAGATCTAGATCTCATTAAATCTGTGCGCTCGGTTCGGGATCTAGCAGTTAATAATGTGTACCGGTTCTGTATTGATAGCTTCTAATCTATGCCGTCCGTAGTGGATCAAATGGCACAAATTGGCCCGTACCCCTTCGCCGAGGCAAACTTTCTAAAGAGTCCTCGGGGTCTTGGTGATTTAACCCGCTGTCCACCCGTGAGTATGGATTGGGTCTCGGATTTCTTGCGCACAAGTCCCTACTGTTTTATTAGTGCGCCCAGTCCAAGGAGTTAGGAAATCAGATAAATGGTTTTAGAAAATGATTTTTAATGCAAAAATAAAGGCTAGAATTTGTTTAATTCATAAGAAATTCATATGAAGTCCAAATTAATCCATTCCAATTCCTATAATCCAATAATAATGCTGTTTATCACCTTGTACCACTGTTTTGACATGAATGTCACAATAAAATTTATATCCTATTTAATCTTGTATAAAACACATAGAATCTCTAGAAATTCATAACTTAAAATCTATCACTCCGATTTAATCCGTTCAAGTGGCGTTAGTCTCGTATATATATTCACTATGAAATAACAACATTTATTATACCATGTTTCATTCTTTTATAATTAGATCTTTATTTAACTTATGTTGGTTAGTCTTAATTTGCTTATCATTATAATTTACTAAAATATGATCTATGGTAAATTTATGACTTAGGTCAAAGTGAGTTTATTATTTATAAGATATTCTCTCACATGATTTATACTAACCAATTTATAATGTAGTTTAATATTTTAATCACATAAATCCTCCATAAAATCATAACTCCTTAACCATGACTTTGATCTTAGTAGTTCTCAATCCCACGATCTCGTAGCAACACGTAGATCATTATTATGCAATTTGTTCTTATGTTTGGTGTGATGTTAATTTTTTCTATACACTGTTTGCTTGTATTGCTACGACTAGTTGCGCGTGGTTTCGAGGATCTGAAGAATCACCCTGGTAACTGGAATCGCAAGTGCCAGGCAAGTTGTGCCCTTGATTCGCTTTTGTTACCCAATAATATTCTTTATTATCATTTATTAATGCATAGATTTAATTTTGATGGGACCCAATAGGTCACCCTAGACTGGTTATCCTTTTTACCTTGTTTATCCCTGAATCACTTGGGTAGTTATGCTATTGCTCTATATGGTTTTGGGATTAATATTTTATTATATCCATGTTCCAATTATTCTGTTATGTTATTTATGTTCATGATAAGATCATTATGTTAATTGGAACATGGAGCGACCACCCGGGAAAACAGTGCTACCACAAGGGTTTAATGGGACGCCCTTGGCTGATTAACTAGGAAAGCTAGTGGATGACTACCTTACCCGAAAGGGGCAAGGGCAGTAGGGGAGTGGTCAGTGTAGGGAGGTCCTTGGGTTGATTTTGCTGCGATGGCGGTCAGGCGAGGGATTCCTGCACTGGAGCTTCCTATAAACTGTAGCGGGTTTTCTGAAGCTTGTGGAACTTTGTAAAGGCCTCGTAGTGTTAACCTGCCTCGCTTCCTTGGTAGAGGTTTATGGGATTCATGACCCCTTGGCAGATGGGTAACATGGCTTGTGGGTAAAGATGCGCAACCTCTGCAGAGTGTAAAACTAGTATACTAGCCATGCTCACGGTCATGAGCGGCTCGGACCCTCACATGATTAATTTATGGAACTTAAATTCAATTTGTCATTTGCATTTGCATGGGATTATTTATTAATTTTGTTCAATTAGTTATTATGGTTTGGTATTTACTTACATCTAGTAATTGCTAATAAAAGTTTGACCAACATTAAAAGCAATGCTCAACTTTAACCATTTTCGTTGATAAGCCTTACACTTCATGAGCTCCCACCTTTGGTGAGTTCATGTCACATTATTCCCCACAACTTGTTGAGCGATGATCATGTGTGAGCTCACCCTTGCTGTCTCACCCCCCCCACAGGAGAAGAACAGGTGGTTCAAGTGGAGTCACTCTTCGAGGAGTTCGATTCGATCTAGGTGGTGTCTCCCAGTTGACTTTCTAGCGCCAAGGATAGATTTTAGATCCAGTTATATTTATCTTTTATTTTTGTAAGTCTTCCGCTATGTATTAAGTACTCTGATTATTGTGACATTTATCTCTATACACTATGTGATTATATATGTTGTCTTCTTTGGCACATGTATGAGATGCACCCGGCTTTGCCCTTTAAAGCCCGGGGTGTTACACATGACAATATACAAAAAGAGACTCCACCTATAAGAATAATTACAATTAAAGAGCCAAGTAGATCATGGACCGATGAAACGAACAAGACATGGTCATAACCTAAACTTGTTGATGAGTGAGTACGATGGGAGACTGTTAATTCAGCCTCAAGCATATTTATATGCCCATCATAGAGATTATACGGTCAAGGGTTAGTATCTGATTAGATACAGAGGGAAAACATTCATAAGATTAAGTTGGTATGCCTTCGATAGATATGGGGAAACCAAAGGCATCAAACTAAAGAAAATGATCGAACATGTCTTTCCTAGGTTAGATTGATAAAGCAATTATATGATCCTCAGGAAGTGGCAAACTAGAATAGGGATATCAGCTTGCACCAACCAACTAAGGGCATGGTTTAGGATGGAGACAAGACCCCAAAAGAGTCACATATTAACTGTCTAGTACATAGACTCGAGACCCTTATTTTAAGTCTACGTGCATTTTACATCCAACAAAAAGATTATCTAAGCATTCATTTGCATGAGTTCGGTCATGGAGTGATAACGGAAAATTCAAATTCATCCATGCTTGGAAACTTGGAAGGATTTCGATGTACTGATAACGATTTGGGTTATGGTTCACTAAACGAAGGGCATAGCCTAGCCTTGGGTTTTTGCAAACACGTCACCAACATTCTATCAGCACCTCAAGTACAAGAGCAAACACATATAACACCTAAACAAATTACCTAAGGAACGGAGGACAACTATTTCATTGAAGTTCATAATACAACATTACACCACATTGTCTACAATCACCAAGTATTGGAATAAAGGTGAGAGAAGCATTTTGGTGCACAGGTGACAAACACGATGCAACAACCAGGATGCATGCTCGTCCCATTCATCCTCACAAATTTTTGCCAATCTAATGTGGCAATAGCGTGGCATACTTACGACTCTCTCGGCATTTTGCTACTCGTCAGCTACACATACGTTTTTGAGGTTAGTGTACCTGTAGAAAATTCCATCATAGCCCAATTCTTATGATGCAAGATCCACACATGACAGTTTATCACAGTTTATACTCCATATATTTCTATATGGAGGCCAACTCTTCATTAAGCGCCGAGCCACGCATAGGCGCAGCTGCCACATTTTAACCATAGAGTAGCCCATTATGGTAACTCACCTTCTTACCTAAGTGTAGGTGCGTCGTTGCAAGTACATTACACTTCTCAGTATTCCTATATCTGTATACCCATACACACACATGGGTACCGAATTCAAGAAAAGTAAATACTACAAATCGCAGCCCTCATATATACATATGTGTAACATGTATATAATCAAGCGCTTTTTATGCTCTCCCCTAGACCAACAATTGTTTGGTCATGCTCTCACATCTCACCTTACCTGAGCATCGACCTATTCAAAATTGAGTGTCCTCAAAAACAACATTATACATGTATGCAATTGCCTCCCGGTTGTGGGTTAGTGTTTTCAACTAAGCCACCTGATAGTCCTTAATTTAGGGCCTAACAGAGGATGTCGCTAGCATTATAGTTTTTGAAATATGTTTTTCCAAACCAAACAATATGTTTAGTTGAAAATAGGTTTTCCAAACCAAAACTTTGTTTTTAAAATACGTATGTGATCGTATTATACTTAATCTTGCTCCGATACCAGCTGTGGTAGAACCTCCTAAGTTATTGGGCCCACATGCACCTGTCCTCGTCTCAAAGACCTCAGACGGCTATTCATGTGCACCAGATAACTTAACAGGATCCGTCCGAGTGTCCCAAGGACCCCGGATAAACCACTTACAACCAGGATCGCAAGATTAAGTAACCACAAATGACACACCAACATTAGCAGCGGAATTTCATTATTACAAGAAGTTACATGTTAAATTAAGATCATATTATTCAAGATCGGAGTGATTATAAAGTAAATCCAAAGTATTTCACTTTGAATCATGTATAATTTTCATAAGTTTGAAATACATGCTAGCTTAAGTTACCATCCTCAATAAGAAATATAGAAGAGCTACTTAGACCTATAAGAAGGCCGTGCCCACCGGCGCTTAGCACCATCCATAGCAGCACAAATCTAGTACCCGCAACAACATGGGTTCGAAAACCCTGAGTATGGAGTGTACTTTTGCAAATCTTACCCGTCTAAGGAAAAAGACTCTCAAGGATATGCTAGCTTTTGGGAATCAAGGTAAAGCTTATCAAGATTCAAAGACTATTTTTGCAGAAAAGCTTACTATGAGTGGATCCTTAAGAATTCATTTTACTTGTCAGGTTAAGTAGTTATCTGTAGCTAGAGTTCTTTCTACTTTAGAGCAAGCACTTGGCCTATACTAGTCGTCTTTTTATCATCCCTTCAGTTCACTTGATTGCTACGTGTAAGTGACCTAGTCTTCATGTCCAAGAAGTAATGGCGATCTGAATCGATTAATACCCAGCTGGGGATCTCCAACCACACGACATATGTAGCAATTAACCCTTGCATATGTCAACTCGCCACCGGGTTTCTCAAGACCAGAATAGGTTCACGCCAACCGAGAGCACAAATACTCCACCGTCTAGTGTCACACCCTATTTTAGAAGGCAAACCGAATGCAAACCATGTACGTGCCATGATCAGCAATTCACGTACACAGCAGTTACATAACTGGACATCATTACATAGTGCTCAAATAATATCATAAAAGAGGGTAATAGTTGATTACATCATGATGTCTGAGACATCCACATAGTCATTAACAGTTATCAAAGTGCGGAAAAGAAACGTAGATACGCACGACCATCACAGGCAGCCGACTGGGGGTTTGCCGCTAACCCACGCCTATAACTCATTGTGCTCTTGGAACTCCTAGAAGTCTTCCTCCACGGCTTCATCTTCTCCTGAGCAGTGGTTGCAATGTGGACAACCTAGGGGGTTTGGTGTGTAAAGCAAGGGTGAGTACACATCAACATACTCAGCAGTTGTTTCGTTTTGGCTGTAGTGGACTAGCTTTATGTGGGGTTAAAGTCCAGCGGTTACTTTTAGTTGGTCAGGTTATTATTACTAGTAGAGAGCCAGGTTTTAGTATTAACCCAAGTTATTAACCCAAAAAGTACCCTTTCCAAATGGAAAGAATACCAAAAACTTTACCATAAGCATAATCAAACCATCATCCTTATCACCACCTGTAAACCAAACATCTCTGATCAAAATATATCTAATTAAGGTAACCGCGAGCACGGCTGATATATCAGTTTCATAACACTCTGCAGAGGTTGCGCACTTTACCCACAAGCCGTGATTCCCTTTTGCCTCGGGCTGATCAAACTGAAAGGGAAATAGGGTCACACCTTTTCCAACATGAATTTTGGTGGTTGAATTGCCCAACACAAATTATTGGACTAACTAGTTTGCTCTAGAATATATGTTCTACATGTGCCAAAGGTTCACAACAAACCAATACAAAGATAAAAGAATGGGTTCAAAATAAAGGAGAAAAGTATACCGAAGGCAGCCCTGGTCTGGCGCACCAGACTGTCCGGTGTGCCACCGGACAGTGTCCGGTGCACGAGGAAATCCAACTCCAAACTTGCCACCTTCGAGAATTCTGGGAGCCGCTCCGTTATAATTCACCGGACTGTCTGGTGTAACACCGGACTATCTGGTGTGCCAGCGGAGCAATGGCTACTTCACGCCAATGGTCGTCTGCGAAGGCATTAAATGCGCTATAGTGCGCGCCTCGCGCGCAGAAGTCAGAGCAGGCGCCAGAAGGCGAACCGGACAGTCTACAGGACCTGTCCGGTGCTCCACCGGACTGTCCGGTGGCCCCACAAGTCAGAGCTCCAACGGTCGAACCCTAACGGCCAGGTGACGTGGTTGGCGCACCGGACAGTGTCCGGTGGCGCACCGGACTGTCCGATGCGCCATGCGACAGCAGCCTCCACCAACGACTACTTTGGTGGTTGGGGCTATAAATACCCCCAACCACTCACCATTCATTGCATCCAAGTTTTCAGACTTCAAACCTCATACAAGATCTATAGCATTCAATACAAGACACAAAACAAAGAGATCAAATCCTCTTCCAAGTCCGGAATCACTCCAACCAAATTAGTGACTAGAGAGAGAGACATTTGTGTTCTTTTGAGCACTTGCGCTTGGATTGCTTTTCTTCTTCCTTATTCTTGCTTCCACAACACTTGTAATCAAAACAAGAGACACCAATTGTGTGGTGGTCCTTGTAATGGACTTTGTGTCCCATTTGATTGAGAAGAGAAGCTCACTCGGTCTCGGTGACCGTTTGAGAGAGGGAAAGAGTTGAAAGAGACCCAGTCTTTGTGACCACCTCAACGGGGAGTAGGTTTGCAAGAACCGAACCTCAGTAAAACAAATCACCATACCATCCGTTCTTATTTGCTTGTGATTTGTTTTCACCCTCTCTTTCGGACTCGTTTATATTTCTAACACTAACCCCGGCTTGTAGTTGTGCTTAAGTTTATAATTTTCAGATTCCGCCTATTCACCCCCCTCTAGGCGACTTTCACAAACCCTTAAACACTACCAAGGTGAACAGTCAGGGTTTCACTATGTAGCCTTTACAAAGATTCCCTGAGGCTGTAACCGCCCATTAGGTTTCCTAAATATACCGCACACCTCCTCAAGGGGCAATCCACCCTTGGTAGAGCGGGCCGCATACACCGAGTCCCATTGACGGCACGACGGTGAAGCGAACTACACCCCAGTTTCTCTAATTATTCAGCTAAGGGCGTCCCATTCCACCCCCTTAGTTGCACTATTTTCTCAAGCGATCGTCCAACGAACCAGTGCTTACGGAGAGACACTCGAGAAACCGCTCGAGTCCCCTTAAATGTCACAGTATCATTATCATAATCAAAAGGGAAAACATCATATCATAAATACTGTCATCATGTTCATTGATTAATGTGAAGCACTAGCATAAAGGTAAACCAAAATAAGCCAACCCAAATAGGTAAACAAGAACAAGATAAACAAAAGCTAGTCAATCCTTAAGTATAAAGTGTGTAAATGTGGGGAGAGAGTTATAAGAATGAGTAGGACATAGATGGGTCAAGAGACACTTGCCTTCACCAACCAGCTGCTGCTACGGGTCTTGACCTGCAACTCCTTCGGACTCCGCCAACTGACCGTTATCTATACGAGTTCAAACATACATTCCACACATTTAATAAAAGGAACAGTACTCCATACAGTAAAATATAATAAATAAGCAGACGCTCGGCGCAGGGCTCGCACCTACGACTAAGCGAGAAAGAGAAAGTAACGGTCGAGGCTACGGTCGAAGAGCGATCACGTTAAGCGATTATAGATTAAAGTACTCGTCTAAACATAATCATATTAATTTGACAATTACGCTATACATAGAACAAAGCTATGCTATATGTTTAATTATTATCAACAATTAATGGTAAATTTAAAAGGATTGTCGCGCGATGAAACGCACGACAGCACATACGAACTTAAATGGAGAATAGAACAAATCATCGCGCGACTAAGCGCGCAACGAGACACTTGAATTAATTATGGAAAATAATGCCAAGCATCACGTGACGAAGCACACGACAGCGTACATCACTTAAACTGAATTTAAAACGAAACGCCGCGCAACGAAGTGCGCGACCCAACCTATTAGATAATCTGAAAAATAAATTGAATCGTCGGCGACGAAGCGCGTGACGCAGCTCACTAAATACTCTAAAATTAAACTGGGTCGTCGCGCGATGAAGCGTGCGACACAGCACACTCAATAATATGAAATTAAACAAATTTGCTGCGCGACGAAGCGTGCGATGCAGCACGTTAATTAAACTAAATTCAAAATAAATAAAACTAAAATTAAACTAGTTCGACGCATGATGAAGCGTGTGACGCAGCACATTAATTAAACAAAATTTAAAATTAGTTAAAACCAAAAGTTAATCACCGCGCGCGTTGGGCTGCATGCGCGGGAACGCGCTGCGCGCTGCAAGGACGCGCGAGCCACGCCGGGAGCGCGCGAGGCCACACTGAGGGGCACGCAGGTGTCGCGCCAGGGCGAGCCACCGGGGCCGCCCGTAGGGGCGAGCCACCGGGGCCGCGCCGGTGGGCCACGGCAGGGGGCCGCGCCATGGGAGCCACGTCATGGGAGCCACGCTAGGGGGCCGTGCCATGGGGCCGCACCGGAGGGCCGCCGGGGAGCCGCGCCATGGGGCCACGCCGGGGGCACAGCCGGGGAGCCGCACCATGGGGCCGCAGCGGGGGGCCACTGGGAGCCGCGCCATGGCGTCGTTGGAGCCACGCCGAGGGCCGCCGGGGGGCCACGCTGAGGGGCCGCCAGGACACCCAAGGGGGCGCCCGAGGGGGTCAAGGGTGCACAGGGGCACGCGCGCGGGGGGCCAGGGACGTGCAGGGAAGAAGAAAAGGGGAGGGAGAGAGGGAAGAAAGAGAGGGAGGGAGAGAGAGGGAGAGCTCACCTCAGGGATCCAAAATCCGGCGATAACCGTCACCGAATCACCTGGGGCACGAGGTTGGAGAGAGAGAGAGGTGGAACAGAGGGAGTTGCTGCGCGGGAAAATCAAATGAGAGAAAGGGAGAGAGGGGGGCGCATGGGGGGAGGGAGGTGTGCTAGGGGCATGCCGGGCCGAGCCAGGCCAGGCTCGACTAGGTCAGGCTAGGTCGGGTCACAGGTCGAAAACCCGCGACGCACACGACCACGGATCAAAAACCAATCGTGAATCGAAATCCGAGCGAGGCAAAACAAACGCGAGATTAAACACCACATCAGACAAAAGAAATATGCTTCGGCATGATGCAACACCCATGTCAACTTAGTTTTTTGTTTACACGTGAGACGGACACCAGTCGCTGTACTGCTTTGAAACTGGGAAGAAGGAGCGAAACAGGAAGAGAAAAGAGAGTAACGCCTGAACTTGGTGAGTAATAAAGAAGAAAAAATTCTACCCCCAAATTCAGGGTGTTACAAACCTATCCCCCTTAAAAGAATCTCGCCCTCGAGATTCAAGGTTGCCTAGCAAAGAGTTCGGGATACATGGCCATCAAATCATCTTCACCCTCCCAGGTTGCTTCTTCCTCAGAGTGGTGACCTCATCTGACTTTGCACATTTTGATAGTTTCCCTCCGGGTGACCCTGTCTGCAGTCTCAAGAATCTACGCTAGCTTCTCTATGTAGGTCAAGTCTTCTTGGACTTCCAGACCTTCCACTGGCAACTGCTCTTCTGGCACACGTAGACACTTCTTCAACTGAGATAAATGAGAGATATCATGCACCACTGACAAACCTTCTAGCAGACTAAGCTGATAGGCCACTTCTCCACGCCTTGCGAGACTCTAATACATACCAACATATCGGGGCGCTAGCTTGCCTTTGACTCCAAATCTTTTGACTCCTCTGATAGGCGATACCTTCAGGTAGACAAAATCTCCGACTTCAAAACTCAGTCTCTCCTTCTTGTGTCTGCATAACTTCGATGCCTTGATTGCGCTATCTTCAGATTCTCCCGAACCATCTTTATGTTCTCCTCAGCTTCGAGCAAAATGTCTGGCCCAAACACTTGCTTTTCTCCGGGCTGGTTCCATTGCAACAGAGTTCTACAACTCCTTCCATAAAGCGCTTAAAATGGTGACATCTTCAAACTGGCCTGGTAACTGTTGTTATAGGAGAATTCTGCATAAGGTAATCTCTTGTCCCATCCAGACTGATCTTGCAACGCACAGACTCTTAACATGTCTTCGAGGATTTTATTGGTTCTTTCAGTCTGACCGTCTGTCTGCGGATGATATGCTAAACTAAAATTCAGATGTGTACCCAAGGATTCATGCTACTACTGCCAGAAATGAGAGGTCAACTGTGTTCCTCTGTCTGACACTATCTTATTTGGTACACCATGGAGACAAACGATCCAGGACATGTACAGCTCCGCCAATACTGCACTGTTGTTGCTAGTCTTGACCGGTATGAAGTGGGCTGACTTGGTTAAGCGGTCCACCACTACCCAGATGGAATCGTAGCCGTCTCGAGTGTAATGCAATCCGACTATGAAGTCCATCCCGATTTATCCCATTTCCACTGAGGAATTCGCAACGGCTGCAACAACCCAGTTGGCTTCTGATGCTCTGCCTTGATCCTCTGACAACTATCACATATGGCCACATGCTCTGCGATATCCCTTTTCATTCCGTACCACCAGAATTTCTTCTTCAGATCCTGATACATCTTCTCACTTCCAGGGTGTATGGAATAAGCTATCTCATGAGATTCCTTGAGGATCAACTTCCGAATAGACTGGACATTGGGAACACACAAACGGTCCTTGAACCATACCACACCTTCTGCATCTTCCCGAAAGTCTTTGCCTCTTCCTTCTAGAATCAGTTGTCGGATCTCATGGATCTTCTCATCATTCTTCTGTGCTTCCTTGATTTCTCGCTCTATGGTGGGTTCTACCTCAACTGTAACTCCTCACATGTTGTTCAGAAATCCGAGGCTCAACCTATCAAACTCTTTGGCCAATTCATAGGGCATCGGATGAGCGACCATCATATTGACCTGACTTTTCCTGCTCAAGGCATCTACCACTATGTTCGCTTTGCCTGGATGGTAGTGAATCTCCAATTCATAGTCTTTGATCAACTCTAACCATCTTCGTTGTCTCATATTCAGCTCCGACTGAGTGAATATGTACTTCAGACTCTTGTGGTCTGTGTAGACATCACATTTCTGCCCATACAGATAGTGCCTCCATGTCTTTAGTGCATGAACCGCTACTGCCAACTCTTGGTCTTGGATTGGATAATTCTTCTCATGAATCTTCAGCTGTTGGGATGAGTAAGCCACAACTCTTCCCTCTTGCTTCAATACACATCCTAAGCCAGTGTAGCAAGCGTCGCAATACACCGAGAAGGGCTTGTGCACATCAGGCAAGACTAAGACAGACGCTGTAGTCAACCTCTCTTTCAGCGCTTCAAAGGCTTCTTGGCGCTTCTAGGTCCACTTGAACTCAACTTTGTTGGCTAGCAAAGCTGTCATCGGTTTCGCAATCTTCGAAAATCCATCAATGAATTGCTGATAATATCTGGCCATTCCAATGAAGCTCTTAATTCCTCGAGCATCTGTTGGCACATTCCAGTTCAGAATGTCTGCAACTTTCTTCGGATCCATGACCAATCCATCTTTATTTATTATGTGACCCAAAAATAGAACTTCATCGATCCAGAACTCACACTTACTCAACTTTGCATACAGCTGGTGCTTTCGCAATCTCTGCAACACCATCTTCAAATGATCCACATGCCCCTCCTCACTTTTAGAATATATAAGAATATCATCAATGAATACTACCACAAACTTGTCAAGATAATCCATGAATACACTATTCATCAGATTCATGAAGAAGGCTGGTGCATTTGTTAGGCCAAAAGACATAACAGTGAACTCATACAACCCATACTTGGTAATAAATCTCATCTTCGGAATGTCTGAAGGTCGAATCCTGAGCTGATGATAACCTGACCTTAGATCTATCTTTGAAAACACGCTGGCTCCTCTTAGTTGGTCAAACAGATCTTCTATTCTATGCAGGGGGTACTTGTTCTTGATTGTGACTTCATTAAGAGCTCGATAATCGATGCACATCCTCCTAGTGCCATCTTTCTTCTCCACGAATAGGACAGGGGCGGCCCAATGTGAGGTTTTGGGTCTGATGTAACCTTTCTCTCTCAGCTCATCAATTTGCTTCTTGAGCTCAACCAACTCAGGTCCAGATAGCATGTAAGCTCTTTTAGAAATAGGGGCGGTTCCAGAAAGAAGCTCTATGGCAAACTCAACTTTTTGCTCAGGTGGCATACCTGGTAAATCTTTCAGGAACACATCCGGAAACTCTGACACAACCTTGATAGTCTTGAGTGGATCTGCCTCCTTGCTATCAATAGCCATCTGATGACAACCTCCTTTCCTTGGATCAGGTGAGACTAACTTAGCTACCACTTCTTCTCCTAGTGGGGACACCAACTTAATTGTCCTCTTATCTCAACTAATAATTGATTGGTACTTATCTAGCCAATTCATCCCTAGGATGACATCTACTCCCTGAGTACCCATTACTATGGGTTAGCGGGAAACTCTATCACCTTATTTCCACACATACATTCAAGCAAACACTATCGGCTCGAACTTTACCACCGGCTGAATCAATTTGAATGGGTGTTGACATGGTAGTTATTGGAAGATTATGCGCTTCTACCCATGATGCAGTAATAAATGAATGCGTGGCTCCAGTATCAAATAATAATTTTGCAATATGGGAGTCGACTGGAAACATACCTACTATCATGCCTGGTGTTTCCTGAACTGCTTCAGCCTCCAAATGGTTTAGTCTCCCATGATTGTAGTATGTCTAGACGCGGTTGCCTGCTACTGGCTGAGACACATTCTACTTCACTGGGGCACTAGAGACTGACTGCTGTTGGACTGCCTTCTTTGGACATTGCATCACCCAATGGCCTTGTTGTCCACAATGGAAACATGCTCTGCTTCCGCCTTGCGCTGGGGCTGCTTGACTGCTCTGGTTGGTTGCTGGGGCTGGGAGGCGAGGTGCCTGCTGATTCTGCCTCTAGAACTGACTTCCTCCTGTCTGACTGTTCTGGCGATTCTCCTACTGATGCTGGGGGTACTGCCTCTGAAACTGCTGCCGAGGTGGGCGCTGATTCTGCTTGTACTGCTGAGGTGGGTTGCCTCAGAAACGAGGGAGATTGCTGCTTCCAGGCTAAGGTCCACCAATCTTGAGCTTGCGGTCCTCCATCTCCTAGCGCTTCTTCTCTGTCATGATCGCTCTGTCGATCAAGTGCTGAAATGTGGGGAAGTATGATTCGTCAGCTGATAGTGCAGGGGATCAACCAAGCCTCTCAAGAAACGATACTGCCTCTTAGCGTATGTGCTGACATCTTCAGGAGCATAGCGGGACAGCTGCAGAAACCTGTCTCAGTACTCACTGACAGACATGGGCCCTTGCTTGAGTGTCAGAAATTCTTCTTTCTTCACTGTCATCAGACCTGCTAGAACATGATACTGACGGAAATTATCTCTGAATTCCTCCCAAGTGATGGTGTCGGGGTTGGCGTGGGTGGCGAGGTAGGACTCCCACCAAGACTGAGCTGCTCCATTCAACAAATGGGGACCATACAACACTTTCTCCCTGTCGTCACACTGAGTGGTGTGCAACTCCCACTCCACAGTACGCAACCAATCTTCAGTGTCCATGGGGTCAGCAGAGTGAGCGAACACTGGGGGATGACCTCTCATGAATTCAGCATGCTTGTCTCTAGGCATTTGAGGCTGAAGTGGGGGCCGATGCTACTACTGCTGCATAGCGGCCAGAGTCTGACCAATAGCCTGGACTGCCTGAGTCTGCATCAAGAACATCTGCTCTATTGTCATCGGCGGCGGTGGTGGCAACTGTTGCATGGGTGCCTCATCTTGCGGTGCTGCCTGCTCCTGCTGAGCACACCTTCCTCCTCTGCGCCTGTTGTCTAACATCTGCAGAATGCAATCACACATCAGAACTGATCTTGCAAATCTTGCAGCATAAGAAGAGAGTATAGAATTCTTCCACAATAGTAAACAGATAAGCATCTTCGCTGACTCCCAACATAGGCAAACACAGCTTCTCAGATAAAGAGGAAAGTAGAGTAAAAAGGGCTTCCCAACTAGATAACTAATTTTATTAACATTAACAGGTAAACCAAAGTGCAGGGGGTACCCACACTCTGGCGACAGTCGTTACAAAGATCCAAATCCATCATAATTCATCATGACAAACATAAAAACACAGGATAAGCAAACTACCCTGTCTAACTAAAACTAACTGAGAGTAACACTAAGGCTAAAGGATGGCTCTCCCGCCCCCATAGCTGGGCGATCTCAGCACGAGCCCTACTCAGCTCATCTAAAGCATGGTCCAGCTCCGTGTTTAGCACGGCGGCTAGGTTGACTGTGCTGCTCAACCTAGGATTGTCCTCACCGACAGGTGAGACAACAACGCCTCATGTGCTGCCAGATGGACGGTAGGGGTAATATCTCAGGTCGAGACCATCGGCCACCCCACCGAGCACTGAGCAGTAGTGCGAAAGTGCACGCCGTGCGGCATCTTGCATGGCTGCCTCAACTGAGTCCCGCTCAGAGATAGAGTAATGCTCCGAGCAGACCACCGCACCCCGGAGACTATTCTCTGGACGACGCACCAAACAAGTCGCCTCCCAGTGGTCCGGGTAAACCCTGTGACTATGCTAGAAGACAACACAGTGATACTCGATAGACCAGGTACGCCGGTTAAGTGCCTGGCGCAACAAGGTGTTAGCGCATCGTGGAAGTGACACCCACGAGCGGTGTCACGAGTGATGGGTCGAGCAACCCATCCCTCCGGCTCTTGTTCCTCTGAAAGGTTGGTGATGTGACTCGAGCTGCTGTCGTCACCTCCGTCATCGGGGTCTCCTCCAACAGCTACTCCAGTGGCCAGGACACCCAGTGGTGGTGCAGGGGGCGCCTCCAGCGGGGGCACAGGGGAGCAGCTCCTCACAGACTCTACCTCCTGCTGAGGTGAGGAAGAAGAGCCCTGCTGCTCCAACTCCTGTCACCGACGCTCCTGCTCGTCGTGCAGGCGGTGGTGCAGCCTCTCCAAATGGCTAGACTGACCAGTCACCAGACGGCGAAGCGGACGCTCCGTGAGATGAGAAGGCAAGAAAGGAATGACTGACTTCCGTGCGGTGTGTCTAAGACAAGCCATCTACAAAAGAGACCGTAAGCATTAGAGTGAGAATAGAACTAATATGACCAGCAAGTAGACCATAAAAAAGATTAGGAATTAGAATAAAACAAAATTTTTAGCAAGCTATAATATATATAATAAAACATAGATTTGGTCGATATGACCAACTTTTGAAGGGATACCAAAGTCAAGGTAATAATAGGGGTCTATAGTCCTTAGAACGACCATTCTACTCTAGGTTAGCGGTCCTATAGTCAGCACGGCTTTGATACCACCTATGTCACACCCGGTTTTAGAAGGCAAACTGAATGCGAACCATCTAAATGCCAGGATCACCAATTCACGTACACAACAGTTATATAACTGGACATCATTATACAGTGCTCAAATAATAAATAAAAGAGGGTAATAGTTGATTACATCATGATGTCCGAGACATCCACATAGTCATTAACAGTTATCAATGTGCGGAAAAGAAATATAGATACACACGACCTTCACATGCAGCCAACTGGGGGTTTGCCGCTAACCCACGCCTAGAACTCATCATACTCTTGGAACTCCTGGAAGTCTTCCTCCACGGCTTCATCTTCTCCTAAGCAGTGGTTGCAACATGGACAACCTGGGGGAGGGGTTTAGTGTGTAAAGCAAGGGTGAGTACACATCAACATACTCAACAGTTGTCTTGTTTTGGCTGTAGTGGACTAGCTTTATGTGGGGTTAAAGTCTAGCGGTTACTTTTAGTTGGTCAGGTTATTATTACTAGTAGAGAGCCAGGTTTTAGCATTAACCCAAGTTATTAACCAAAAGTACCCTTTCCAAACGGAAAGAATACCAGAAACTTTACCATAAGCATAATCATACCATCATCCTCATCACCACCTGCAAACCAAACAATCTGATCAAAGTATCTCTAATCAATGGAGCTCCCTTGGCCACTCATAACCGTGAGCACAACTGATATATCTGTTTCATAACACTCTGTAGAGGTCGCGCACTTTACCCATAAGTTGTGATTCCCTTTTGCCTCGGGCTGATCAAAGCCTTAAACACTACCAAGGCGAATAGGCAGGGTTTCACTACGTAGCCTTTACAAAGATTCCCTGAGGCTGTAACCGCCCGTTAGGTTTCCTAAATGTACTGCACTCCTCCCTAAGGGGCTATCCACCCTTGGCAGAGCGAGCCGCATACACTGAGCCCCATTGATGGCACGACGGCAAAGCAAACTATACCCTAGTTCCTCTAATTATTCAGCTAAGGTCGTCCCATTCCACCCTCATGGTTGCACTGTTTTTCCGGGCGGTCATCCAATGAACCAGTCCTTACGGAGAGGCACTTGAGAAACTTCTCGAGTCCCCTTAAATGTCATACTATCATCATCATAATCAAAAGGAAAAACAACGTATCATAAATAATCTCACCATGTTCATTGATTAATGTGAAGCACTAGCATAAAGCTAAACCAAAATAACCCAACCCAAATAGGTAAACAAGGACAAGATAAACAAAAGCTAGTCAATCCTTAAGTATAAAGTGTGTAAATGTGGGGAGTGAGTTATAAGAATGAGTAGGACATAGATGGGTCAAGGGACACTTGCCTTCACCAACCAGCTGCTGCTCAGGGTCTTCACCTGCAACTCCTTCGGACTCCGCCAACTGACAGTTATCTATACGAGTTCAAACATACATTCCACACATTTAATAAAAGGAACAGTACACCATGCAGTAAAATATAACAAATAAGCAGATGCTCGGCGCAGGGCTCGCACCTACGACTAAGCGAGAAAGTGAAAGTACTCGTCTAAACATAATCATATTAATTTGACAATTATGCTATACATAGAACAGAGCTATGCTATATGTTTAATTATTATCAACAATTAAAGGTAAATTTAAAAGGGTTGTCGCGCGGTGAAATGCACGACAGCACATACGAACTTAAACGGAGAATAGAACAAATCGTCATGCGACTAAGCGTGCAACGGGACACTTGAATTAATTATGGATAATAACGCCAAGCGTCGCGCGACGAAGCACACGACAGCGTACATCACTTAAACTGAATTTAAAAGGAAACGCCGCGCGATGAAGCGCGCGACGCAAGCTATTAGATAATCTGAAAAATAAATTGAATCGTCACGCGACGAAGCGCGCGACATAGCTCACTAAATACTCTAAAATTGAACTGGGTCGTCACACGACAGAGTGCGCAACACAGCACACTCAATAATCTAAAATTAAACAAATTCGCCGCACGACAAAGCGAGCGACGCATCATGTTAATTAAACTAAATTCAAAACTAATTAAACTAGTTCGCCGCACGACAAAGCGCGCGACGCAGCACATTAATTAAACAAAATTTAAAATTAGTTAAAACCAAAAGTTAATCACCGCGTGCATTGGGTTGCGTGCACGGGAACACGCTGCATGCTCTAGGGATGCGCGAGCCGTGCCGGGGGCGTGCACAGGGGCCACACCAGGGCGAGCCGCCGGGGCCACGCCGGGGGGTCACGCTAGGGGGCCGCGCCATGGGAGCCGCGCTATGGGGCTGCGTCGGGGAGCCGTGCCACGGGGCCGCGCCGGGGGGCAACCGGGGAGCCGTGCCATGGGGCCGCTGGGACCGCGCCGAGGGGCCGCCAGGACGCGCAGGGGCGCGGGGGGGGGGTCTGGGGTGCGTAGGGAAGAAGAAAAGGGGAGGGAGAGAGGGAAGAGAGAGAGGGAGAGCTCACCTCGGGGATCCAAAATCCGGCGATAACCGTCACCGAATCACCTAGGGCATGAGGTGGGAGAGAGAGAGGTGGAAGAGAGGGAGTTGCTGCATGGAAAAATTAAATGAGAGAAAGGGAGAGAGGGGGCGCATGGGCGAAGGGAGGGGCACCAGGGGCGCGTCAGGCCGGGCCGGACCGGGCTGGGCTAGTTCAGGCTAGGTCAAGTCACTGGTCGAAAACCCGTGGCGCGCACGACCACAAATTGGAAACCAATTATGAATCGAAATTCGAGCGAGGAAAAACGGGCGCGCGATTAAACACCACATCAGACAAAAGAAATATGCTTCGGCATGATGCAACACCAATGTCAACTTAGGTTTTGGTTTACATGCGAGACGGACACCAGTCGCTATACTACTTTGAAACTGGGAAGAAGGAGCAAAACGGGAAGAGAAAAGAGAGTAACGCCTGAATTTGGTGAGTAATAAGAAGAAAAATTCTACCCCCAAATTCAGGGCGTTACATCCAGCCTCTTGCCACTGAGGGTACACGCTACTCTCGCCATCTCTCCACTCCCATTGCGTGGTGGCCTTTCTGGTATTGGTCCGACCAAGGCAAAGCTTACCCATGACGAGGTATGTGGCCAATTAAAAGGTCCTTCATCATCAAGCCTACATCGGTTTGGTTCATAAACGACTCAGACGGAGACACTACACCGAGACTCCTTTCTCGTGCAAGTCACCCGCCCGGTCTCGACTTTATTACTTAAAACCCCAAAGTTTGGTATTTGGTAGAGGTACTCTTTTTAGATGTTGAACCCATTGTGGCCCTGATGAATTCACCATCATAAGTCTTTTATTTGTAAAAATCCCCATCCCATATGAAGCATCACCTTTTGTTTAAAACAGAACATTTTGTGTTCTAAAGCAAGGCTAAGCATCATAAAACTTTAAGTAAATCTGGTAACAAGGAATGGTAATCAGTTTTCCAAGGAAGGAAATGCATCAATTGTTTAGCACACAACTCCTATCACCTAATGCATCAAACAAGGTGATAAAGTTTTTAAAACAACAAGGAAAGGGATAATGCACCAGGGCTTGCCTGGAACAACACTAAGTTAGTATTTGTTAGACGCCGATCACTTGATGACTATCCTTTGTCTTGGCACTCGTTTAGATTATCCATCTTCAGGTTCATCATCCGCATCACCTTGAGATTAATCCATTTCTTGTCCTTCACATCACGTGATCAACTAGCGTACCTCATGAGATGCACGATGCACATGTATGAATATCAAGACGAACATCGCAAGATAATATTATGATGTTACATAGTAAAGAATCAAACACTTAATGGTAAGGCATCACGGCATTTAATAAGCAAACGCTAGCTATCGACATATGACCAAGTACAGTAATGATGTTTTTCTAGGCAAACATCACGTTCCTCCTTTCTGATTGGATCTAATTCCGAAATCAAGCAAAACACTCACGTTCCTCCTTTCTGATTGGATCTAATTCCAAAATCAAGCAAGAATAAATTATTGAACCCGCACTATCATCCTTAGTAAAATATTTCTTTGGAAGTCTAATAAAACTTGGAATTGTCATTATTGAATACCAACGACTTAGAATAAGTATAGGAACAATCTAATTAATTATTTAAACTGTGCGTCTTAATTAACTTGAATTACACATTTAACTAAATCAAACATCACAATATTAACTCTAACTGATACAACATTAATAGATAACATAGCGTTCAGTAAAACTAATTTCTCAATGACTTAAATATCTAGAGTACTTATGTACACTGGCCAACGACAGATGACTAACTACAATAATCATGCTTCTCAAGATTAGTCGAATCTAACACAACTTTCCAAACAAGACATGTCAGCTAGCTGATTTAATACTAAACCTATTTTTAACTTCATCGATTCACCAAAATTGTATACTTGTCTACCGAAACCTCATTCGCCTAAACCATATCTTAAACACGAGCTTCACACCACATGCCTATGCCACAATTGCGATTACAAGCACATCGCAAATATCAAATTAATTAAATTACCCTAGACATTCGTATCCCCCTGTAAGGCACTACGCGCCAAAATTACATTGCCGCCTAGTGGCCACTTGTTCTCAAATGCTATAAATCAAGAAGAAGGCAACACAATTGTTAATGGTTAAAGACCTTCGTCCTTCAAAGCATTATTTCCTCTCAGATATAATGATCTTCATATGAAGGTTATGAAGGACATACCTTCATCATTTTAGCATACAAATATGAATGTAAATAAGAAAGTATAGGAACACAAAAGAATAAAGGTAATAACAATTATGTGTCAATAATCTATTTATTCTTGTATTCCATAAACATGAATGAACATCAACAATATTCATATTACATTGGTACCTTTGGCTTGTCAGAAGATGAGGGTGCGAGGATGACACGAGAGCGAATACAATTCAGCGTGAACAGTACGGTGTTACTGTTCATCTATTTATAGACATGGGACGCAGCCGGACATTTATGTCCCTAGTAACTATCTATAATCTTAACTTGAATTATTAGGGACTGTTTGGTCTTTAGCTTCTTTCAGTCATCACCATACTTGAGCTTCGTCAACATGTCCAACCGAAGTCCCTTGGTTTCTAGCTTCATCGCCCATTCTTTATTTCCCTTTGTTCTGTCATGAGAGGTCCTCCATCCCAAAGCTGAAGCTTCCTGTAACTATTCATAATCATGCTGAAAACATATGGTTAGTCACGTTTTTGAGGACCTTCGGAAGAGGAAGGCCCCCAACAGTAGCCCCTCGCAGTATTAATTTGTTTCTTTGCAACGTATTTAGACTGCGACATGAATGAAGGCCTTTAGCCAAAGGTCCGAAAAAACACCTTCCCTTCGCTAGAATAGCAAACAACACTGACATGCCGGACCCACCAAATCGTGGAGTGCTAGGCATATAAATAGGAGCTCGTATTCAAAGCGTTTCTTATGCCATTTCAGCTGCTTACACTGTGCTTGCCATTTTAAACATTCTTGCTTTGTCGAGTTTTGATTGGATTTAAGCTTCGGCATTTCAGCAAGGTTTGATTTGATGGCTGATGAGAAGAAAACTGTCGATCCGGTGATGTCTGAGTTTAACGAAGCTAAGGAAAGGACCAATGCAGAAAAGATTGGCTGGGATATCTGAGAGTTCTAGTGATAGTGAAGATTTTGATGCGGAAAGTGAGAATGAGGGTGCAGAAGATCGGCCCTAGAGTCCAAGCCATGTTGTCTTTGGGAAGTCAACAATCAAGCAAGGACAAATTGATGCAATGAGGGGAAGGTACTTCCGTGACATTTCTATTGTGAGGGCTAGAGGGGAGAATAATGTCCCCCTGCCCGAAGCTGACAAGGTGGTCGTTTTTAGAAGCTTCATGAAAGCAGGGCTTCGGTTCCACTTAGATAAGATACTGGTCGAAGTCCTAAAAATACTTTCAAAATTTTCCTACATTAGCTTACTCTCGAAGCTATCATCAAGATAGGGATCTATATTTGGGCCATGAGGAGCCAAGGGTTAGAACCAAATGCGAAATGCTTCTACAACATGCATGAATTGTCTTATGACACGAAGGCCACCGGAAAAGAGCAATGTCAAAACAACTTCGGTTGCTACGGCTTTGTAACTCTCTCTAAGGTGAGCAACCCAGTTCCAACATTTCGCAAGAGGTGGCTAGGGGCCTAGATGCAGGAGAGGTTCTATGTGAAAAATGATCTGGTTGAAAGGAAAGACATCAAGGGGATTATCCAACGTCCTATATGGTCTCACTTCGGTATTAGGAGACCATCCCTTGCCCTTGGGAACGACATACAAGCATGTCAAGCTGCTTTTAACACAGTATGCACTTATATAGGCACCAGGGACTTAGTCCAAGAACATATTGCTTATAGAGTGTGGCCGCTCGAAAGCGGATAGGAGATGCTGAAGGAAACTATCGCTGGCTCCAGCAAAGGTGGTCTGGTCTATCTAAAATATACATTCAAGTACACGAGCCAGTTCGATGAGCCAAATGATGACTGGCTGAATGCCATCGAAGCAACCAGTGATGAACTACTTGGTGCTTACTCAAGGGCTAAGGATGATGCTATGACAACAGCCTTCGGGGGTCGAGGGAAGAAGAGACTGAATAGAGTTTTTGATGTCATCGGATTCGTGTATCTGGACTATTGTTATCCTACATGAAAGCAAGGGAAAAAGAGGAAAACTGCTACCTCGGCGACTTCTAGCACGCCAAAGTCAAAAAAGATTAAGGTTCTGACTCACCGGCCCAGGCACATTGAAACGACCAAAGTGTCGAAGCTGATTGAGGGGTCTTCTTGCGCATCTGAGCCCCCTCACCTTGGTCCTATTGAAGCTAGAGCGAAGCCAGCTGAAGAGCCAGAATTAAAGAAATCGATAGGGCAACCGAAGGCTCTAAGCCCGTTGCAAAGGATGTAAGTCCCAAAGGCGTCGAAGATTCCTGTAGCAACTCCAAAAAAGGAGGATGTCTAGCGTACTAGATGCTGTTATAGAATCCACGAAGGAGTTAACTTCTGTCTCTGCCGAAGCACCTAGTGCGGAAGGTGAGATTATAAAGAAATCTACCGAAGCTGGCACAGCGCAAGCTGCGGTTGTGGTTGGGCTCTCAGTCCCAGCCGAAGCAAGTCCTTCGGAGGCTGCTAAGAAGGGTGCTAAAGCAAGACCTTTAGAGGTTGCTGAAGGACCATTAATGCTAGGAAAAGAGGGTGCTACAGAAGAATCTGAGTCCCCTGCTCCGGGAGCACCTACCGAGGAATTGGAATTCATAGTGCGTCATGCTTCAGGGAAAAATTATCAAAGGAGCAAATTGCCGAAGCGCAACATTACGCCAGGGATCTGCAATACCCTCGAGGGTCCTTGGTGTATGGTGGGGATGATGAAGATGACTTCCTTTATTGTCTGCCTGACAATAAAGAGATTCATGTCTATCGGGAAATGGCAGACAATGTAGGATATCCGAAGCTTGATCTAGGCTTATCTGCAATGACGAAGGACCAGCTCGCATATAGCCTTGCCTATGACAGTCTAAAGGTGAGAATACTTTAACCTGTTGGAAAGCAGATTATTTTTGTAGCTTATTTCTTTTATCAATATGCGCTCATCCTTTGTTTTTGTAGGGCTTAATTCTAAGCAAGGCTATAAAGGCCCAAAAGAAAGCAGAAGATGAAAGCTGCCAGTTAGCTCTTGGAAATCTTCAATTAGAGGTTATTACACTAAGAAATGAAGCTCTTGAAAAAGACAAAATACTTCTCTCTTTAGTGGATAGGCTGAAAACCAGCGAAGAAAAGCTTAATGCACAAGCCAAAGCTCACAAAGCCGAGATTGAAGACTTAAAGAAAAAGCTTGCCGAAATGAATGAAAATTTCAAAGTTGCGAAGGCTAAGCAAGAAATAAGTGAAATGGAAAGAGTCAGGGTGCAGAAAAACATTGTAGAACTTCAAGATTCTAAGGAAAAACGCTACGAAATATCAATTGAATGTGCAAAGAAACTAAGAGATAGCTTTAGAAAGGTGGGAGCTTATTATTCGGAGCAGAAATTTATTAGTAGTGATCCTGAACGGGTTATCCAGTGGATAGGCGAAGAGGCCGAAGCTTTTGATGAGATACTTAACGATCATGGGGATTTTTGTGCTTTTGCTGGTGCCCGAGGAGCCGTGGCAATTTTAGAAAAAGCCAGATGTGAACATGTTAAGGCTGTAGCCCAGGCAGAATCTATTCTCTTAGTTGACGACACTAGGGACCCTTCAGCTGAGACCTCAACATTGGGCGGTAAATTCTACTCCGATGTGTGGATGAAGGGTGGCGTGAGATGGCTGATGAAGCCATTAAAAAGAATGAGAAAGAATCTCACGACGCCCGAGAGGAGGCTAAGCGAGCTGAAGAAGCTGCTGAACGCGCCATGATTATATGTATTTTTATTTATAACCCTTTGCTTCGTTGTTCATTTCTAGCTTCGAAATTTACCATCATATACTTTATTACAGCCGGCCTTTCTCCACCACTGGAGCCATACAACCCCGAAGCTGATCCGGTCATGAAAGAAGCTTTGGATGTGATGAAGATCGCTAACGAAGTCATCGACGAAGTTGTCGACAGACTATTACATGAAGCCGCTGAGAAAATTCTAAAAGAAGATTAAATTCTTGTATGCTAGAAACTGTAAACGCTTGTGTGTGGTTGCCGCCATGTGCGCGGAACAAACATCAAGTATTTGTATGTAAATTGATGTAAATTAATGTAATATATTTCTTTGTGATACCTGAAACCTACGTACGTACCATTTTTTGAGCCTTCGGCGAAAAAAACACCTTCCCTTCTTTTCATGCTTTGCAAAGAAAGATTGCCCCCTCTATTGATTGAATACCGCATGCTTTGCCATGACCGTTGTATAATAATATTGCTGACGAAGATTTCCCTACTGTGTAAAAATATGTCTGCCGAAGGTATACTTTGTGCTTCAGCACATTCTTTCATGATCTAGTAGATATTTTCGAAGAAACATTTTTCCTTCACAGTTTTTCGCTGATGTGATATGATGTATGATGCAATGCTATGCGATATGATGTGATGGTATGATGCAGTATGATGTTAATGTCGAAGATGCACACCTACATGAAAACACACCCAGACTCTGCTGTAACACCCCAGGTGTTACCTTGGTTGGAGCCCACCTTGATACTAAAGGCTTTGATCACATGTGGTAGAGGCTTAGGGCCACACCAAAGAACTTTGGAGATCATGTGCTAACCATGTTGCCAATGACCTAAGAAGCATTACTCTAATCCTTGCTCACTTACTACCTTGGATAAGAGGGGAGAAGAACCCTAGACCTCTTTCTAAACTCTATCTTCCAAAACCCTAAGTAAAGGGGGGAAAGAGAGTGAGCAAATGTGCAAAGCATGGACAATCTTTACCCAAACCCTAAGCAACCTTGTAACCAGCAATTAGGGGAGGGAAATAATGCAAAAAGACCCCTGGAGAAACCCCAATTCAAATCTCCAAGTGGAGAGAGAGCTAGAGCTCTCTATTTCTCTCTAAGTCCATTTTTAACCCTAGTTTAAGGATCAACCGTGTTCACCTTGAAGATGGCACCAAAACCACTTGGGTTCTATACCAAAAATGTGGTATACCACCTAAGGCACCCCCTGGAAGAAGTGGAGACCAAGACTTGGACGTTTGACAGGGATTGGCATTAGTTTTGTCGCGTGGTGGGCAGTGAGACAAGCCAGATTTGGCGCCCGTCTATCTCCTGATCTAGGGCGTATCTTCCTTCGGAACTCACACATGTGAGATAGCCCTAGGTGCCAGGAGGAGGTCTACGCCGGATTCATGGCAAGATTCGCACGTTTGCGATCTCTGGAGACGTTTGAACAATGGAAGAAACTCACCTCCACGTGTTCGACGCCTTCTGCCCGCGCCAGAGCACGCCCGCGCGCGCTCCCACGTGCCCAGCGCCGCGCCCGAGCCAAACCAGCGCTGTGGCCCGCGCCCGAGCCTATAAAACCCTCCCAGGCTTCGAATACACTCTTCCGCGCACCCTCAAAACCTCACCGGAGTTAGCTCGTCGCCGTTTGCCCGTGCGCAGCGAGTCCGCGGCCGCCCAATCCCCCTGTCGCCGTAGACCGGCCAGCAGAGCCATTCCCAACCCCGTCCAGCCCTCGGGGAAGGCTGTGCATGCCTCCGTGAAGCTCCCCGAGCGAGGAATCGGAGTTTGCTTCGCCGGAGAGGCCAGTCCACGCTCGCCGGAGCTCTCAACCCCGCCGGAGTACGTGGACCGGGTAAACCACTCAACCATCCTTCGATTCCTTGTGCACACAGTCGCTACGTTACACCGTGAAGCTCACCGTGCCCTTGGATTGAACCAGTTCGTCGTAGTTTGGCCGGTACACTCACCGCCGACGAGCACACCCGCCTGCGCTCGTGGACCGGGCGATTCCGGCCATCCCCGACGACAAGCCGTACCTCGACGTGACCGCCAGAGTCTCCCCGAGCCAACCCCACCCTTCGCCGGACCTCCCTCGCCGCCGGTAAGCCGCGCCACCCTTTTCTTTCCCGTGGTTACTGTTTCAGTTGGGGGAAGGACTGCGGGTGAGAGGGAGAGAAGGTCGGGGGGTTTTGTGAAATGTTAGAGACACAGGGGAACAGTGGCGCAAGGGTAGATCTGCGAGGGTGGATTTGTTTTAAACCCAGGGACCCCGGTGTAAACTGTTTTTCTAGGAAACTCTTTTAAAATCTATTTTAAAATTGAACAGAGACTTTAAAAATTCATAACTTATGTTTAGTTCATCCAAATTTGGTCAAACCAATTTTGTCAGACTCTAATTAATGTAACCTATGTAAGAAAAATATAAAAACCCCTTGGTATTAAGGAAGATTTTAAAACTCTGATTTAATGTTAGTTTTGGCCAAAAGCTCAATAATAGTAAGAAAAATAGTTGTGCTATTTGACTAGGGTTAGAAAAATTTGGAGAGGTTTATATCTACCTACTGACCTGTTTAAAAATATTGAACCTCTCTGTCCACTCTATTAAGTTGGTCTTTACCCCTTATTCCATAATATGCTTAAAGATAAGAAAAATAAAAAATGTAATTTAAACCATGAACCAGAGAGCACCCCTATTTTTGTTAGGATACTTATTTAATGTAGTTTACTGGAAAAATATATCATACCCTGGTTTAGCATAAAATAAGAAGGATACCTTTTAAATTAATAAAATAAGGATAACTTAGAAAAAACCCTACAAAAATAACCCTAAGGCAAAGACACCCCAAACCTTGGGATAACAAATGTTTGGTTATTATGCACAGAGGAAAAATACAAAATCTGTTGTTTGATATTTTTCAAATGACAAGTTAGTTATAAGCACCTTTTTGGCATTAAACTTTAGAAAATCACAATTAAATAATCACCAATTAACTTTCTATGGATTTTGGCACAGAGGTTTAGTATTACTGTTAGATCCCAACAAAAATGACCCTTAGGAAGAAACTCAACTCTAATGGTGAGGTGTAGTGTAAAGTGGCCCATTTTACACCACCCTTGTTATTTTTGTCTAAAGCATAGCCCTTATAGTTTAAGCCTCAAATTCCTAAAACCAGCTAGGATAGCCAATGGCAACCACTGCAATTTTTACAGAATTTTTGGAAATTATTAACCCACTGTCATAGTTCAAACCTACACTAAAAACCATAAGTAGAAATTAAAGAAAGGAAAACAAATACTGGTAATTAGTGTCACCCTAAAACCCTTATAACATTTCCCATTGAAATGTGTAAGGACAATGCAAATCCAATATGTTATCCTCAACAAACATCTAAACCTAGGAGTAATAAGCCTAAACCACTAAAAGCCCCGTATGACCCAGAAACCCTAAGTTATTCCTTAACTTAGTTTTCTTTTTGCATAATGTTATTAATCCTGCATAATCATAACATACATGTTCATTTCATTCGATAGACTGTAATCTTGCTGACGGAGAGTACGTCCTCGTGCCGGAGCAAGGAGCTGCTCAGGAGGTAGCCCCAGACCCAGCACCAGAGCCTACACCAGAGGACCTGCCTGCCACTGCTTTGGAAGGCAAGCCCCGGTTTTATGCATAACCTGTTATTTATGCTATTTTACTACACTGATTGTAGGATTGTTTGTGCACTTAAGTGTAGGAGTTGTTTGAAACCATAGTTGCATGATCTCAGGAACCCCATTGTGATGAATACTAGTATGCTAAGTCGAGTAGCTGCTTTATTAAGTAGGATCTCGGTAGAAGTCGAGTGATTTTCTAGCACTCGCGCGAGATCAGGAAATTGGTTGTATCCATTTTTATATCATAATGGTGTTGGTCTGTGGACAACAATCCATGGGGATTGGTTGTCTACGAGGTGGGAACCGAAATAAGGATTAAGGTGTGGTACCGTGAGTCAAGCGTTTGAACGTACTAAACACATACCGAGAAATATGGTAAATCGGTAAGCCTAGTACCTGAGTGAACCTGTCCGCAGATTGCCCTCCTCACGCGACCTGAGACGAGGTCTCCCATTCCGGTTATGGTGGGTACAAGTGCGGTCACTGCACGATGGCCAGTCGGGGTCAGTGAGGCATTGTACGCCAAGGCGGTGAGCCCCTTTCTGTTGCCAGGGAATCAATGGGGACGGTTGATATGTGTGGGGACGGAGTGCCCCTGCATGTCGTGTGTTTAGGTTTACCTTGCAAGGTTTAAAAACTCGATTCGAATCGTCTGCTTCTCGCAGCTAATGAGACTGCTTGATCCATGCTGCTACATTGAGTAACAAGTGGAACTGTGATGAGATGATACAAGATGTTGATTGCTAAAAATGCTTGCTACTATGTATGAGTAGATAGTACACTTTTAGCCTTAAGAGAGTCACACTTAATTTTGACAAAGTTAAAAATCTTGATTTAGAAACTCAGCTAGTGCTTTTGGCAACCAAACCCCACAGCCAAACAGCTGCATGTCTAGAGGTAGAGGAGTAGACTCCTCACACCGGGTAAGTCTAGCTGAGTATTAGTATACTCAGCCTTGCTTGTGGCATAATTTTACAGGTTCTCTGGAGGAAATGGTTGCTGGAGTGACTTGGCCGTCCACCTTGCCACCGGGTTGGACTGTCGAGTGGGACCCTGCCTCGGCTGAGGAGGAGCATGAGGAGTGATGGGACAGGCTTCCCCATCTCTCTATTTATTTACCGTTAGTTTATTTCCGCTGCACTTCGAAACAATGATGGTCTCTTTTGCAAAAACTCCGATGATGATGATGATGTAATAATTTAATACTCTGACATGTATGGTTTTATGCTTTATTGTATTTGCTCTGTGACTCACCATCGAGTGAGATTGTGGTACTTGATCCTGTCAGTGGCCGTGTCGGACTAGATCCGAGGGATTGACGGGTTATTCCCATTTAAGTGTGGTCTAGCCTCTAAGGCAGGGCTTAGGCACTTAAGTTGGAATAATTCGGGTAGTTCCGCCACAGCTGGTATCGGAGCTTGTACCACCACAGAGGAATCAATAAAATGTAAACACCATCAATTTTCCAAGTAAAATTTGATAGAAACAATTTTGGATAGATAGTAGGACGAGTAGGATAGACCTAGGACGTGAAGCCTTAGGGTAATAAAAGGGTAGCTAGGTGGCTAAGTAACTAGGCCCTACCGGCCACTTTTACAGGATGGGAGTTCCTCCCGATTCCTTTTATCTTGTGAGGTCGTTCAGGACGAGCATGCATGCATTCATAATTAAGCAAATGGATAACTGAGTAAAGGACTTACAAACAAGATAACAACCAACTAGGCCCACAGTGCCTTTTCATTTAAACTAGAGAAGGGCTGAGTTTTATTTTTTCCTTGTTCTTTTTATAATTCTTTTTCTTTTACTTACGCTTAACCATACACAGATGACTTCCCACGGATCCTCCGATGACGGAAATGCACTGACCCACACTGACGGACTTGCACGAGAGGGTTTTCCCCGCATCTTGTGGGAGGTACTTCAGGGGGCCGGATACTTGACACCCCCTCAGTACACGGTGCAGCAATTTGAGAAGCACCGGGTGCCTCACTGTAGGGTAAGGATGATCTTAGAGCCTCATCCCCTGCAGCCAGGCTGGCGTTCTCTGGACTCCGAGTCTTTCGGATACCGGGCGGAGGACACGATCGAGGCGATCGCTCTACACGGGTTGACGACTTTTTGTGGGTTCCATCCCTTGGAGCTCTCTACCCACCCCATTGGGTTGTTCCCCGCAGAAAAGGAGGACGACCCGATGTGGAAGGATCGGGTGGAGCATGCCAAGGACATCTGGGCTCTCTACCCAGGCCACACGGCTCACTTGTCGGTGCGATGCATGAACGCCCTGTACCGTCTGCAAGTGATGCGTGGGGAGGCAATGTCTCATTTGATGGCACTGCTAGAGGTGACCAAGATCACCTTGGACAACAGGGAGGAGCTCGTGGTTGACTTGTCCCAGGAGCTGGTAGAAAAAGATTTGCAAGTGGAGCAGCTGTCTGATGAGGTTCATGAGTTGGAGGAGCTAGTGGGCACCAGGGAGAACACCATCGAGGTTTTAGAGGATCAGCTCATTAACACTCAGCAGCAGCTTGCTGAGGCTAACGAGCACCTGGACATGCATCACCAGGAGATCCAGGACCAGGAGGCCAACGAGGACGTCGACATCGAGGGAGGAGATGAGCCTGCCTCTAGTGTAGACACTGCTGGCTCGGGAAGACCACCTTCCCTCGAGTCGAGTACGGCCTCATTCACGCACTAGGTGACCAGAGTAGAGTTAGACGTTGGTAATGGTAGGACTCCTCGTGGCTAGCTTAGCTTTTGCGCCCTTGGGGGTACTAGGCTAGATAGAGTTGAGTCATTTTGGGACAAATCGATGTAACCGTGCTAAACTCTCCTGGAAGCCTGTTTGAGGGATGCTACTATCAGTTTAAATTTGGAAAGAGGAATTTATGACTTTTAAAAATCTTTATGATGAAGTTGGAGTCTATCATGTTGTTTTAACTTTTTCTCCGCGATAAAATCTTGAACTTGGAGATGTGGTGTTAAGCATGTATGTGGCTTTTCAGATGGCCGGGAGGCAGCGTCGTGGCCAGAATGAGCACGTTCCTCCACCGCCACCGCCTCCCACTCTGCAGGAGCTCATGGCTCAGCAGAATGAGATCTTGAGGCAGCTGGCTCAGCGTCAGCCACCACCTCAGCACTATGGTGGTGGAGACCATCAGCGTCACCCCGCGGCGGCTACCTATCAGGAGTTCCTCAGCACCCAGCCTCCATTGTTCACAAGGGCAGAGGACCCACTTGATGCAGATGTATGGTTGTGGGTGGTGGAATCCAAATTCCCACTGCTCCATGGAGCTTGCTCAGAGGTCACCAAAGTCAGGTTTGCCACCCAGCAGCTTCGCGGACCCGCAAGGACTTGGTGGGATCATTTTCTTGCTATGCAGCCAGAGGACCGAGAGGTGGAGTGGAGGGAGTTTAAGGCAGCTTTCAGAGGACATCATATACCAGCCGGGATCATGGACCGGAAGCTCAATGAGTTTTTGGCACTCACTCAAGGCAACAGGACAGTGTTGCAGTATGCCCAGGCCTTTAATGACTTGTGCCAGTATGCTGGATACCATGCAGACACGGACGAGAAGAAGAGGGACAGGTTCAGACGGGGGCTCAGCACCAAGCTCCGTGATCGTCTCAACACCGTCGGGGCCAACAGCTACAATGAGTTGGTCAACATGGCTATCTCCCAGGAGGACTGCATTACAGCTCGACAGGCAGAGAAGAAGAGGAAGACCCCTATGGCAGGACCCTCAGCTCAGCCGCAGCGCTTCAGGATTGTGTCCGACACGCAGAACAGGGGACCCCAGCAGCAGCAGGGGAGATGGGTGATCAGACCACCGCAGCAGCAGCAGCAGGCACCCAACCGCACCCAGTTTCCAGCTCAGAGGAACAATCAGCAGCAGCAGTACCGCCAGGCAAATGACAACAAGTGTTTCACCTGTGGTAACACTGGGCATTATGCCAAGAATTGCCCCAGGAATCAGCAGAGGCAGGGGCAGAATGTTAATCAGAACCAAGGGAAGAGGCAGAGGGTGCAAGTGCGGCAGGGTAGGCTAAACTTCACCACCATGGCTGATATTCCAGAGGGAGCACCCGTCATGACTGGTATCTTTACAGTTTTAAATTTTCCCGCTATTGTTCTTTTTGATTCCGGTGCTTCACATAGTTTTATCAGTGCCAAGTTTAGTGCCAAATGCCAGTTGCCCTTTCACCATACCGATGGGGGCATTACAATTTCAAAGCCAGGAGGCAGAGTTGCCACTTATCAAATCAACAGGCAAGTGCCTATAAAATTTGGTAGACTGGTGATTAGAACCACCCTTCTCATCTTAGGATTGGATAGCGTGGATATTATTTTGGGAGCTGACTGGTTGACCAGGCATCAGGCAGTATTGGACATTGCAGCCAGAGCCATTGAAATCCATTCCCCTGCTTATGGCGAGACTGTTTTCCATTTACCCAACCAGGGTTGTACCCGATCTTGTGCCTTTGTTATGTTAGAATCCCCGGTGGAAAAGATCCCAGTGGTCCGTGACTACCCAGATGTTTTTCCGGAGGAATTGCCAGGGATGCCACCTGACCGAGACATTGAGTTCGCAATTGAGTTGCAACCTGGGACTGCTCCTA
The DNA here is from genome assembly GCA_029449295.1 of Zea luxurians. Taxonomy (NCBI): domain Eukaryota; kingdom Viridiplantae; phylum Streptophyta; class Magnoliopsida; order Poales; family Poaceae; genus Zea; species Zea luxurians. Next base: position 28,984,119 of record JAOPSE010000022.1, read on the forward strand.
TATCCAAGAGACCCTATAGGATGCCTCCCGCGGAATTGGCAGAATTGAAAAAGCAATTGCAAGAATTGTTGGACAAGGGGTTTATTCGTCCAAGCACTTCACCATGGGGATGTCCAGCATTGTTTGTGAAGAAAAAGGATGAGAGTTTGAGGATGTGTGTTGACTACCGCCCTCTCAATGCGGTGACTATCAAGAACAAATACCCGCTGCCCCGCATTGATGTTCTATTCGATCAGTTGGTAGGAGCCAAGGTATTCTCCAAGATAGACCTTCGCTCAGGTTACCATCAGATTAAGATCCGTGCCAGTGACATTCCCAAGACGGCTTTCTCTACCAGATATGGGCTCTATGAGTTTTTGGTGATGTCTTTTGGGCTGACCAATGCCCCGGCTTATTTTATGTACTTGATGAACTCAGTATTCATGCCAGAGCTAGACAAGTTCGTGGTCGTATTCATTGATGACATCCTGGTTTATTCCAAGAATGAAGCCGAGCACACCAAACACTTGCATACTGTACTTCAGAGACTGCGTGATCATCAGTTGTATGCTAAGTTGAGTAAGTGTGAGTTCTGGCTGAAGGAGATTAAATTCTTGGGTCACAAAATTTCTCAGAATGGGATATCAGTTGACCCTGAGAAAGTGCAAGAAGTGATGGACTGGAAACCTCCAACTACAGTGAGGCAGATTAGGAGTTTTCTGGGATTGGCAGGGTATTATCGACGATTTATTCCGGATTTCTCCAGAATTGCCAAGCCAATGACTGAGTTATTGAAGAAGGGAGCCAAGTTCGCTTGGAGCCAGAAGTGCGAAGATGCTTTTCATACACTGAGGCAACATTTGACAACAGCCCCAGTGCTGGCTCAACCCGATAACACTAAGCCCTTCGAAGTTTATTGTGATGCTTCTGGTACAGGATTGGGATGTGTCTTGATGCAAGAGAACAGAGTGATTGCTTATGCTTCTCGAGCACTCAGGCCCCATGAGCAGAACTACCCTACACATGATCTGGAATTGGCAGCTATGGTTCATGCTCTTAAGATATGGAGACACTACTTGATGGGGGCTCACTGTAACATCTACACTGATCATAAGAGCCTCAAATACATCTTCACTCAGGCAGATCTGAACATGAGGCAGAGGAGATGGTTGGAATTAATCAAGGACTACGATTTGGAGGTGCATTACCATCCTGGCAAAGCCAATGTAGTGGCAGATGCTTTGAGCAGAAAGGCCCAGTGCAATTGTATGAACATGGATGCAAGAGTCACCACCCTGTGTGATGAGCTGTGTAAGCTGAACCTGGAAGTTATTCCTTCCGGTGAATTGAGATATATCTCGGTGGAGCCCACATTGCAAGAGCAAATAGTTCAGGCACAGATTGGGGAGAAGGTGTAGGACACCACTAAATTGGTCTCAAGCAGGAGAAAGGGAAATTTTTGGGCCCGATTTGGTACTTGAAGCAGAAGCAAAAGTCAGAATTATCAAGAAGAACCTAGAAACTGCTCAGGCCAGGCAAAAGAGTTATCATGACAAGAGGCGGAAGCCTCTACAGTTTGAGGTGGGAGATCATGTCTATCTTAATATATCACCAACCAAGGGTGTCCAGAGATTCGGGATCAAGGGCAAGTTAGCCCCTCGTTACATTGGACCCTATGAGATCAAGGCAAGTTGTGGACCCGTAGCTTACCAATTGGAATTGCCACCCCGCATGTCAGCAGTTCACAAAGTGTTCCATGTATCTCAGCTGCGGAAATGTGTTCGTCTACCCACTGAAGTGCTACCGGAACCAGACATTGAGATAGAACCAGACTTTTCCTACCAAGAGTACCCCGTCAAGGTATTGGACCATTCAGCAGAAGAAGCTACATGGGAGACGGAGGATTTTCTACGCTCTCGCTTCCCCGACTTTCTGCCCAAAGGAGTCGGTATGTAACCCCAAAAACCCAACCACCCCCACCTGCCCTTTGAATTCGATTATAAGAAAAACTTAGATAACAAGGATAGTCTAAGTTGTGGATTTAACTTAAGAAAGGCTTCCTTCTGAAGTTGCAAAGAGGATGACATTCGAAGAACAGTTAATAAGTGAAACTTGAGCATAAAGGAAGAGTAGCACTAACACACCTTCAAGCACCCTCCAAGGGACTCTACCTAAAATCTCGGGACGAGATTCCTTTAAGGGGGAGGGCTGTAACACCCCAGGTGTTACCTTGGTTGGAGCCCACCTTGATACTAAAGGCTTTGATCACATGTGGTAGAGGCTTAGGGCCACACCAAAGAACTTTGGAGATCATGTGCTAACCATGTTGCCAATGACCTAAGAAGCATTACTCTAATCCTTGCTCACTTACTACCTTGGATAAGAAGGGAGAAGAACCCTAGACCTCTTTCTAAACTCTATCTTCCAAAACCCTAAGTAAAGGGGGGAAAGAGAGTGAGCAAATGTGCAAAGCATGGACAATCTTTACCCAAACCCTAAGCAACCTTGTAACCAGCAATTAGGGGAGGGAAATAATGCAAAAAGACCCCTGGAGAAACCCCAATTCAAATCTCCAAGTGGAGAGAGAGCTAGAGCTCTCTATTTCTCTCTAAGTCCATTTTTAACCCTAGTTTAAGGATCAACCGTGTTCACCTTGAAGATGGCACAAAAACCACTTGGGTTCTATACCAAAAATGTGGTATACCACCTAAGGCACCCCCTGGAAGAAGTGGAGACCGAGACTTGGACGTTTGACAGAGATTGGCATCAGTTTTGTCGCGTGGTGGGCAGTGAGACAAGCCAGATTTGGCGCCCGTCTATCTCCTGATCTAGGGCGTATCTTCCTTTGGAACTCACACATGTGAGATAGCCCTAGGTGCCAGGAGGAGGTCTGCGCCGGATTCATGGCAAGATTCGCACGTTTGCGATCTCTGGAGACGTTTGAACAATGGAAGAAACTCACCTCCACGTGTTCGACGCCTTCTGCCCGCGCCAGAGCACGCCCGCGCGCGCTCCCGTGTGCCCAGCGCCGCGCCCGAGCCAAACCAGCGCCGTGGCCCGCGCCCGAGCCTATAAAACCCTCCCAGGCTTCGAATACACTCTTCCGCGCACCCTCAAAACCTCACCGGAGTTAGCTCGTCGCTATTAGCCCGTGCGCAGCGAGTCCGCGGCCGCCCAATCCCCCTGTCGCCGTAGACCAGCCAGCAGAGCCATTCCCAACCCCGTCCAGCCCTCGGGGAAGGCTGTGCACGCCTCCGTGAAGCTCCCCGAGCGAGGAATCGGAGTTTGCTTCGCCGGAGAGGCCAGTCCACGCTCGCCGGAGCTCTCAACCCCGCCGGAGTACGTGGACCGGGTAAACCACTCAACCATCCTTCGATTCCTTGTGCACACAGTCGCTACGTTACACCGTGAAGCTCACCGTGCCCTTGGATTGAACCAGTTCGCCGTAGTTTGGCCGGTACACTCACCGCCGACGAGCACACCCGCCTGCGCTCGTGGACCGGGCGATTCCGGCCATCCCCGACGACAAGCCATACCTCGACGTGACCGCCAGAGTCTCCCCGAGCCAACCCCACCCTTCGCCGGACCTCCCTCGCCGCCGGTAAGCCGCGCCACCCTTTTCTTTCCCGCGGTTACTGTTTCAGTTGGGGGAAGGACTGCGGGTGAGAGGGCGAGAAGGTCGGGGGGTTTTGTGAAATGTCCGAGACACAGGGGAACAGTGGCGCAAGGGTAGATCTGCGAGGGTGGATTTGTTTTAAACCCAGGGACCCCGGTGTAAACTGTTTTTCCAGGAAACTCTTTTAAAATCTATTTTAAAATTGAACAGAGACTTTAAAAATTCATAACTTATGTTTAGTTCATCCAAATTTGGTCAAACCAATTTTGTCAGACTCTAATTAATGTAACCTATGTAAGAAAAATATAAAAACCCCTTGGTATTAAGGAAGATTTTAAAACTCTAATTTAATGTTAGTTTTGGCCAAAAGCTCAATAATAGTAAGAAAAATAGTTGTGCTATTTGACTAGGGTTAGAAAAATTTGGAGAGGTTTATATCTACCTACTGACCTGTTTAAAAATATTGAACCTCTCTGTCCACTCTATTAAGTTGGTCTTTACCCCTTATTCCATAATATGCTTAAAGATAAGAAAAATAAAAAATGTAATTTAAACCATGAACCAGAGAGCACCCCTATTTTTGTTATGATACTTATTTAATGTAGTTTACTGGAAAAATATATCATACCCTGGTTTAGCATAAAATAAGAAGGATACCTTTTAAATTAATAAAATAAGGATAACTTAGAAAAAACCCTACAAAAATAACCCTAAGGCAAAGACACCCCAAACCTTGGGATAACAAATGTTTGGTTATTATGCACAGAGGAAAAATACAAAATTTGTTGTTTGATATTTTTCAAATGACAAGTTAGTTATAAGCACCTTTTTGGCATTAAACTTTAGAAAATCACAATTAAATAATCACCAATTAACTTTCTATGGATTTTGGCACAGAGGTTTAGTATTACTGTTAGATCCCAACAAAAATGACCCTTAGGAAGAAACTCAACTCTAATGGTGAGGTGTAGTGTAAAGTGGCCCATTTTACACCACCCTTGTTATTTTTGTCTAAAGCATAGCCCTTATAGTTTAAGCCTCAAATTCCTAAAACCAGCTAGGATAGCCAATGGCAACCCACTGCAATTTTTACAGAATTTTTGGAAATTATTAACCCACTGTCATAGTTCAAACCTACACTAAAAACCATAAGTAGAAATTAAAGAAAGGAAAACAAATACTGGTAATTAGTGTCACCCTAAAACCCTTATAACATTTCCCATTGAAATGTGTAAGGACAATGCAAATCCACTATGTTATCCTCAACAAACATCTAAACCTAGGAGTAATAAGCCTAAACCACTAAAAGCCCCGTATGACCCAGAAACCCTAAGTTATTCCTTAACTTAGTTTTCTTTTTGCATAATGTTATTAATCCTGCATAATCATAACATACATGTTCATTTCATTCGATAGACTGTAATCTTGCTGACGGAGAGTACGTCCTCGTGCCGGAGCAAGGAGCTGCTCAGGAGGTAGCCCCAGACCCAGCACCAGAGCCTGCACCAGAGGACCTGCCTGCCACTGCTTTGGAAGGCAAGCCCTGGTTTATGCATAACCTGTTATATATGCTATTTTACTACACTTAATGATTGTAGGATTGTTTGTGCACTTAAGTGTAGGAGTTGTTTGAAACCATAGTTGCATGATCTCAGGAACCCCATTGTGATGAATACTAGTATGCTAAGTCGAGTAGCTACTTTATTAAGTAGGATCTCGGTAGAAGTCGAGTGATTTTCTAGCACTCGCGCGAGATCAGGAAATTGGTTGTATCCATTTTTATATCATAATGGTGTTGGTCTGTGAACAACAATCCATGGGGATTGGTTGTCTACGAGGTGGGAACCGGAATAAGGATTAAGGTGTGGTACCGTGAGTCAAGCGTTTGACCGTACTAAACACATACCGAGAAATATGGTAAATCGGTAAGCCTAGTACCTGAGTGAACCTGCCCGCAGTTTGCCCTCCTCACGCGACCGGAGACGAGGTCTCCCATTCCGGTTATGGTGGGTACAAGTGCGGTCACTGCACGACGGCCAGTCGGGGTCAGTGAGGCATTGTACGCCAAGGCGGTGAGCCCCTTTCTGTTGCCAGGGAATCAATGGGGACGATTGATATGTGTGGGGACGGAGTGCCCCTGCATGTCGTGTGTTTTGGTTTACCTTGCAAGGTTTAAAAACTCGATTCGAATCGTCTGCTTCTCGCAGCTAATGAGACTGCTTGATCCATGCTGCTACATTGAGTAACAAGTGGAACTGTGATGAGATGATACAAGATGTTGATTGCTAAAAATGCTTGCTACTATGTATGAGTAGATAGTACACTTTTAGCCTTAAGAGAGTCACACTTAATTTTGACAAAGTTAAAAATCTTGATTTAGAAACTCAGCTAGTGCTTTTGGCAACCAAACCCCACATCCAAACAGCTGCATGTCTAGAGGTAGAGGAGTAGACTCCTCACACCGGGTAAGTCTAGCTGAGTATTAGTATACTCAGCCTTGCTTGTGGCATAATTTTACAGGTTCTCTGGAGGAAATGGTTGCTAGAGTGACTTGGCCGTCCACCTTGCCACCGGGTTGGACTGTCGAGTGGGACCCTGCCTCGGCTGAGGAGGAGCATGAGGAGTGATGGGACAGGCTTCCCCATCTCTCTATTTATTTACCGTTAGTTTATTTCCGCTGCACTTCGAAACAATGATGGTCTCTTTTGCAAAAACTCCGATGATGATGATGATGATGATGATGTAATAATTTAATACTCTGACATGTATGGTTTTATGCTTTATTGTATTTGCTCTGTGACTCACCATCGAGTGAGATTGTGGTACTTGATCCTGTCAGTGGCCGTGTCGGACTAGATCCGAGGGATTGACGGGTTATTCCCATTTAAGTGTGGTCTAGCCTCTAAGGCAGGGCTTAGGCACTTAAGTTGGAATAATTCGGGCAGTTCCGCCACAGCATTCCCTTAGGAACGACTTTGGAGTCCCTTCTCCTTTTACTCAGGTGGTATTTCAGCTCTGCATCCCCTTATGAACGACTTTGGAGCTAAGCTCTGCATCCCCTTAGGAACGACTTTAGAGCTTCTTCACCATTGATTTAGGTGGTATTTAAGCTCTGCATCCCCTTAGGAACGACTTTGGAGCTTCTTCACCTTTAATTTAGGTAGCATCTTAGCTCTGCATTCCCTTAGGAATGACTTTTGAGCTTCGGAACTTACTCTGTGCTCTCTTAGGAACGGCTTTGTAGCTTCGAAACTTACTCTGCGCTCCCTTAGGAACGGCTTTGTAGCTTCAGAACCTAATTTTGTCGCACTCGATGGTGTAACCACAATATTATTACATCAATTCGAAAGTTGATCCCTCCTGTATTGTTTTTCTTGCGAGAAAATATAAAGGCAGAAAGAGTTAAGATACATTATATCAACATATTCCTTGGCTGAGCCACTATAGTCCCTTAAGTAAATATGCTTCGATTCAGGCACAGTGTTGTTGACTGTGCGAGCTTCGGACTCCTCCCGAAGGTCGCGCTACTGCTGAGTATGATTGTGCCCTTCTGGCTGCTGATTGTGAACCAGTGGTGGTGGTGGTGGCAACTGAGGCCAGGAAGCTCGGGAATGACTTGCCGAAGCAATAGAAGTCGTAGGCTATTGGTTGCCTACATACTCCGGGATATACGGGGAGTAACACAAAGCAATATGCAGGACATGTTCGGCTGATTCTGCCATGCTTCGGCTTCAGCGATTTCCTTCTGTTTCTGGATCATTACCTGCTATGTCCTTGTGGTATGCCCCTTATCTTCACCATAGAATAAGCAAAACAGTCTTCTAGGATGATTTCCAAATCTTCCTCCAATGAGCCGGTGGCCTGAAAGAGCTTTGCTGTGCTCCTGACGATTGAGAGCTGTGCTGCTACCCTTGGGCAGAATTTCCCCTGTCGCCGCTTGAGCTGGGATTATGGATCGACCTGACATGCCTAGGGTGGATTCCTCTGAAGCCCCTAGCCATCTCGAAGTATCTATAAGCTTCTTCCCTTCTTTGCCGAAAATCATTGTCAGCTCGGAGGTATTCATCCATCTTCTAGAGGAGCTTCTCCAAGGTTTGTGGTGGCTTTCTTGCAAAGTATTGCAGTGTAGGTCCTAGCCGGAGCCCCTTGATCATGGCCTCAATGACGATTTTATTAGGCACTATAGGCGCTTGAGCTCTTAGCCATAAGAACCTTCGGACATACGCCTGCAGGTACTCCTCATTGTCTTGCGTGCACTGAAACAAAGCCTAAGTAGTGACTCGCTTCGTCTGGAAGACCTGAAAGCTGGTGACTAGAATGTCCTTCATCTTCTGCCATGAGGTAATTGTTCCTGGCCGAAGAGAGGAATACCATGTCTGAGCCACACTTCTAACTGCCATGATGAAGGATTTCGCCATGACAGCAGTGTTGCCCCCATACGAGGATATGGTGGCCTCGTAGCTCATCAAGAACTGCTTCGGATCTGAATGACCATCGTACATGGGGAGCTGAGGTGGCTTGTACGATGGTGGCCATGGCGTAGCCTGTAATTCTGCTGCCAGGGGAGAAGCATCATCAAAAGTAAATTTACCATGATGGAAGTCGTCATACCATTCGTCTTCGTTGAATGGGCTGTCCTAACAAAGCTCCCTGTGCTGAGACCTTCGATCTTGGTCATCTTGAGTAAGATGACGCATCTCCTCAGTAGCTTCGTCTATCTTCTTCTGGAGGTTGGCCAGCCGGAGCATCTTCTCCTTTTTCCTTTGTACTTGTTGATGGATGGCCTCCAGATGCCTGATCTCTTGGTCCAACTCCTCCTCTTGAAGTGTTGGGCTAGTGGCTTTTCTCTTCTAAGTCCTAGCTTCTCAGAGAGGGAGCGTCTCCTGGTTTGTGTCCCCTGGTGTTATTGTGTTCTTCGGTGGCATGACGATGGTTGATGCTTTGCCGAAGGTTGTGGAAGTGAGTACACCGAAGGTGGGCACCAATGTTGGCCACTTGTTCTCAAATGCTATAAATCAAGAACAAGGCAACACAATTGTTAATGGTTAAAGACCTTCGTCATTCGAAGCATTATTTACTCTCGGATATAATGATCTTCAGACAAAGGTTATGAAGGACATGCCTTCATCATTTCAGCATACAAATATGAATGTAAATAAGAAAGTATAGGAACAGAAAAGAATAAAGGTAATAACAATTATGTGTCAATAATCTATTTATTCTTGTATTCCATAAACATGAATGAACATGAATAATATTCATATTACATTGGTACCTTCTACTTGTCAGAAGGAGAGGGTGCGAGGATGACACGAGAGCGAATACAATCCAGCGTGAACAGTACTATGTTACTGTTCATCTATTTATAGACGTGGGACGCAGCCTGGATAAAAGTACATTTATGTCCCTAGTAATTATCTATAATCTTAACATGAATTATTAGGGACTGTATGGTCTTTAGCTTCTTTCAATCATCACCATACTTGAGCTTCGTCAACATGTCCAGCCGAAGTCCCTTGGCTTCCAGCTTCGTCGCCCATTCTTTATTTCCCTTTGTTCTGTCATGAGAGGTCCTCCATCCCAAAGCCGAAGGTTCATGTAACTATTCATAATCATGCTGAAAACATATGGTTAGTCATGTTTTTGAGGACCTTCGGAAGAGGAAGGCCCCCAACACCGCCTAAACTTTACCATACAAGAAAAATTAACACCATAACATTGACGGAGCCTGTAGACTACTCATTCGAGATACTAAACCTATCGCTCGCCTTACAAATCCCACCGCACTCACTTATCAAATCAATCATGCTGCGCATAATTTGCATCTTAATCTAAGCTTTGTCGTACATTGTGTCTACTCCACATTCATGCACATAACCACACATTATATGTGAGGAGGTATTTTAACAATCCTTAAATACAACCACAACGCTCGTGTGCTATTGACTAGAGAACCAACATACCTAATATATTTACTTAATCAAATCATCAAACTAGTAGCAAGAATTACGAATTAGCTCACCACATCACAATTTGATTAGATGTCTGCATGAACGACAACGGCCTTTAGTTGAAGTCCCTGATCAAACACCTGGCGAGCGATGCGCTACAACCTTCTTCTCCATCAAATTTCTAGGACCTTTTTCTCCACCAACCACACACAAACACACACATAATTAGCATCTAACAAATCAACGCTAGGCGAGAACAAGAACTGTGAGTCTCACCGGCGACAAGCGCAAACGCGACCTGCACACAGGGATGGGAGGTAGACCGACGACGAGGTGGGCGGCAGCAAGTGCATGGTCGAGGAAGAACGATGCCAGTGATGTCGTTACTCTGATAGAGAGGGGTCTCAAGAAGGCACGACATCCATGGAGCTGAAGGCACAGACCCAGTTGTGACGAGTTGTCGGGCGAGCAAAATAGCCGGAGGAGCTAGAGACTGGCAGCTCGGCAGAGGTAGCTCGGCAAAGGTAGACTCACGACCATGGATGGAGTTCGAAACGAGATCGCCAGGGTTGATGCAAGGGCTAGCGGTGCCCGAGACCAGTGTGGCTGGAGTCCAGGGCGTGACAAAAGAGAGCAAACGTCCAGCATTAGCGATGGCGAGCATCAAGGGAAGAAGCAAGGCAACATGTGCATAGGAGAGGGCTGAGCAGAGCTCGCTCAAGGACTGTAGAAGATGAGGCCGACCGTCGTGTCAGGGAAAAGGATGAGAACCAGAGAGTGTGGGTGGTGGCTGGTGATAAGACTTACCCCTTGGATCTTTGTTGTACACGATGAATAGAAATATCCAACAGAAGAGCAGCGACTAGGATATGATCAAAGAAAGAGCGGTTAAAGATAAGACCAAATCAATAAAAAGAACTAGATTTCTTTTGTTTTCCTTTAATAGAACGTGTGCATATATCCAAGCTCCATAGTTAGAGTTTTGAGACCTTATAGCCTGGCACAAAACCATGCGAGCACAGGTGTAGTGTGACCTGCCTCTTGGTGTGGCTTATCATATTTCTACATTTATTGCATGGACACCTAATATTATCTATTTGTGCCAAAGCAGCTGCATGGTCCAGAAACATTTGAGTCTTGGCAAACCGTTCACTTGTGTGACACCCACCCTTACTGAAACCTTCATACATCCAATCACGTCTATCACCCATAATTGTAGTTGTGTACGTACGAGTAAGAGTGCGTGTGAGACATTCATGTTTCTACATGGCACACATACCATGTATGGTATATATATAGTTGCAACAATAAGGTAGTATAATCAATACGTACATACATGACATTCATCAATTAACAATATTCACAACAATTAATATTTGCAATAATTAATATTTGTATAACACATCACAATGTATAAAGTCATATGAAGACTAATAACACTATCAATTAACAAATTTAAACTAACTTTAATCACATAAAAGTTAACTCCCATCAGCCACAAAAAAACCGACAAAAATAAAACGTCTTAATATACTTATTTAGCACCTCTAATTACTCACATATTCATTTATATTGTATAGGTCTAGGATTATACCTCGACGACTCGAACGCAGGCCGAATGGCGAAGCACCGATGAGCCCCTCGGTGGCGGTGGCTGACCGACGCGTCGGGGCACCGGCGAACGGCGGAGTGGTGGGGATGGTGGCGGGACGGGGACGGCGGGCACGGTGGACAGTGGCGGGCTGTGCATGGTGGACGGCGGAGGGCTGGGCATGGTGGCTGGGGGCGGCGGCGGTTGGGGGCGGCGGCGTCCTGGAGGCGGCAGCGTGATAGAGGAGAAGAAACAGAAATGAGCCCACGCGTGCGGGGATAGGCTGATAAATTATTAATCCCAGTCGGCCAGTGTACGGGGCCGACGGGAATAACGTAATCCCCATTGACCTGTGACATAGGCTGACAGGAATAAGGTAATCCTCGTCGGCCCTGACATAGGCTGACAGGAGTTAATTTAATTCTCGTCGGCCATAAGGTAGCCGACGAGAATTATCCTATTCCCGTCAGCCTTTGCCCTGGCCGACGGGAGTTATTTTAGCCGACGGGAATCTTTAGAATTCTTATTGTGAGAAGGGAGTCAAATTTGAGTGGAGTTAGAAGTGCGAAGATGCCTTCCACACCTTAAGGCAGCACCTGACCACTGCACCAATATTAACACAACCCGACAATGCCAAGCTGTTTGATGTGTATTGTGATGCCTTCGACATTGTACTTGGTTGTGTTCTAATGAAAGACAACCGAGTTATTGCCTATGCATCACAAGCACTCAAACCTGATCAGCTGAATTATCCAACACATGACTTGGAGCTAGTAGCTATGGTTCACGCTCTTAAAATATAGAGACACTATTTGATGGGAGCTCATTGCAACATCTACATTGACCACAAGAGCCTCAAGTACATTTACATCTAGGCTGACCTCAATATGAGACAAAGAAGATGGTTAGAGCTAATAAAGGATTATGACCTAGAATTGCACTACCACCCTAGGAAAGCCAATATGGTTTCTAATGAGTTAAGCCGCAATGCGCGATGCAAATAACTGACTATGGACTCTCATGTCACCACCTTGTGTGACAAGTTAAGCAAGTTGAACATGGAAGTAGTTCCTCCCGATACACTGGATTACATCTCGGTAGAACCAACCTTGCAGGATTATATTATCTTAGCACAACTCAGTGATAAGGGAATGCAAATCATCAAGGAAATGCTTACCCAGAAAGTGAAAAAGTATAAGTGCTTTTGCCAGAACAGTATGGCATATTATGGTTTGAAGATCGACTCATTGTTCCCAATGATCTGAAACATAGAAAGAAAAATCTGGACGAGGCTCGTCTCTCCAAACTTTCCATGCACCCTAGGAGCAATAAGATGTACCATGACCTAAGACCCCTATATTGGTGGACGAGGATGAAAAGGGAGATAGCTAAGTATGTATTCGAGTGTGACACCTATCAAAGGATCAAAGCAAGTCACCTAAGAACAATAGGCACTTTACAGCCACTCCCCATACCATCTTGGAAGTGGGACGACATAAGCATGGACTTCATTGTAGGATTGCCCAATACTTCTCAACATCATGATTCCATATGGGTAATTGTGGATAGATTAACCAAGGAAACTCACTTCATACCAGTGCATACCACCCACAGGGCATAAAAGTATGCGGAAATCTATATCGACCAAGTAGTACGCTTACACGCAATACCTAAAACTATTATCTCGGATCAAGGAGCTCAATTCGTAGCATAATTTTGGGAGCAGCTACAAGACTCACTAGGCACCAAGTTGATTAGGAGCTCAGCCTACCATCCACAAACTAATGGTCAAATAAAGAGAGTGAATCAGATCCTCGAAGATATGCACTATTGCAAGAATTGGGAAAAATGTCTCTCGCTAGCAGAGTTTTCTTACAACAATAGCTACCAAGCTAGTTTGAAGATGGCATATTTTGAAGCCTTGTATGGCAGGAGATGTAGAACCCCTCTAAGTCGGTCACAAGCTAGGGAAAGAGAGATATTCCGACCTGACTTGGTAATTGAGGTGGAAGAAAAAGTCAGAATCATTAAGAAGAATTTATAAGCTGCTCAAGCCAGGCTAAAGAGCTATCATGACAAAATAAGAAAGCCTGTACAATTTGAAGTAGGAGATCATTTGTACCTTAAGGTCTCACCCACCTAAGGTGTCACGGAACCTCCCAAGGTATTAGGCCCACCTACAGATGTCCTTGTCCCAAGGACCTCAGACAGTCATGCAGGTGCGCATAATGACTTGGCAAGTTTGGTTATCTGTACCTTCATCATATCGCCCAAGAGCGCTTCACCCACCACGCAGACATTACACATAATCGGAGTTGAGAATGAGCGGAAAGGATTACAATAACATAATTTACATTTATTTAAAATATATAAGGAGTACTTATTACATAGTAGGGTGTTCGAGTGCAGCACTTATTATTACATAACTGGGAGGCAAAACACCCTCCCACAAACAAGTTTAGTGTTCTTCCTCCTGCTTTTTCACCATCTTTGAGCAGAAACAGCAAAACTCGGCTGTTTCGTCACCTACAACAACTTGGGTTCGAAAACCCTGAGTACGGAGTGTACTTTTGCAAGTCTTACCTATCAAAAGAAAAGACTCTTAAGGATATGCTACCTTTTGGGAATCAAGGTAAAGCTTGTCAAGATTCAAAGACTCTGTTTGCAGAAAAGCTTACTATGAGTGGATCCTTAAAAATCCATTTTTATTATCAGGTTAAGTAGTTACCTGCTGTTGGGGGCCTTCGTCCTCCGAAGGTCCTCAAAAACGAGATCTAACAAAACCTTCCAAGTGTAACATATGAACACGTACCTTCGGACTCGGGCTAAAAGCATGATCGCGACGAAGGTTGGAATTGCTCCGAAGCTACGCGCGAGGGAGCTTCGGTTAAATGGTAGGGAAAGGAACCAACTTAAAGGGGAAAAGGCTATCTAGTCCTCATAGAGTTGACTATTAGTTAACAATGAATGTAAAGGGCATGAATGTAATTTCTCACAGGCTGTGTCCTGTGCCTATAAATAGATGAACAGTTCCCCCGTACTGTTCACGCTGACTTGTATGCACTCGTGCGTCACGCTTGGACTTTTACCTTCTGTTAAGCCGAAGGTACAAATGTAATTCAATATTGTTCCTGTTTATCTATGATTAATAAAGGAAGATATATTAATGATGCCATATGATTATTCATGTTGTCTTACATATTCCCTATGTTTCTTCTTTTATTAATATACACTATGATGATGAAGGTATGCCCTTCATGTCCTTCTTCTGAAGATCATTATATCCTAAGGGAAATAATGCTTCAAAGGACGAAGGATATTAACATTTAACATTATGTGTTGTCGTGTTCTTAACTCATAGCTTTTGAGAACAAGTCCCCGACATTGGCGCCCACCTCAAGTGAACTTTTTTGACCACCTTCGGCAAGTACTGACCTGCGTCATGCCGCCAAAGAAAGCTCCAGTGCTACGGGCTACTGCATTGCAGCCGCTGGATCCAAATCAGGAGACTCTCTCTCTTCGAGAGGCCCGAAGCCAAAAAAGAAAAGCCACCAGTCCAACACTCCAGGAGGAGGAGTTGGACCAAGAGATCAGCGATATGGAGATCATTCATCAGCAAGTACAAAGAAAGAAGGAGAAGATGGCGCGACTGGCTGACCTTCAATGGCAGATCAACGAAGCTACTGAAGAAGTGCACCATCTAGCTCAAGACGAACAAAACCAAAGGCCCCAGCATAGGGAGCTTCATCAGGAAGGCTTATTCAATGAGGATGGATGGTATGATGATTTTAACCATGATACCTTTACTTTTGATGATGCTTCTCCCTTAGCAGTAGAGCTGCAGGCTACTCCATGGCCCACATCATACAAGCCACCTCAGCTTCCCATGTATGATGGGCATTCAGATCCAAAGCAGTTTCTCATGAGCTATGAAGCAACTATATCTTCGTATGGAGGCAATACCGCAGTTATGGCGAAGTCCTTCGTCATGGCAGTCCGGAGTGTAGCTCAAACATGGTATTCTTCTCTTCGGCCAGGGACAATCACATCGTGGCAGAATCTTAAGGACATGCTGATCACCAGTTTCCAAGGCTTTCAAACGAAGCTGGTCACAGCTCAGGCTCTATTTCAATGCACACAAGACCACGAAGAGTACCTTAAGGCATCTGTACGAAGGTTCTTGCGATTGAGGGCACAAGTGCCTATAGTGCCCAATGAGATTGTCATTGAGGCCATGATCAAAGGTCTTTGCCCAGGACCTACCGCCCAATATTTTGCAAGGAAGCCCCCACAAACTCTAGAAAAGCTGCTTCAAAAGATTGACGAATACATTCGGGCTGACAATGACTTCCACCAAAGAAGGGAAGAAGCTTACAGATTCTCTGAAATGACCAAGGGCTTCGGAGGAAGAATCCACCCGAGGCACGTCAGGTCAATCCATAACTCCACTCAGAATGATGACAAAGGAAGTCAGGTGCAGAGGCCACAATATACCTCACAATCTTCGGGGCAGCAGCAAAGCTCTTTCTGGCCGCCAGCTCCAAGGGGCAGAAGCGCCAAGGGCTTCGGAGGAAGATCTGGGGATCAACCCAGGAAGATCTACTGCTTATTTTATGGTGAAGACAAGGGCCATACTACAAGAATGTGCCAAATCACTATCCAAAAGCAAAGGGAGATTGCAGAAGCCGAAGCTCGGCAGAATCAACCAAAGCAGGTCTTGCACACTTCTTCATGCCATTCACCCTACATACCAGAATATGTGGCTAATCACTCTGCAGCTTCTGTTGCTTCGTCTAGTCAGCCACAGGCTTCTTGGCCACAGCTTCCACCTCCGCCACCACTACAACCTACCTATTCACGGGGTCAGCAGCCAGAAGGGAGCCATCACACCTAGCAATAGAGGGATTTCAGGGAGGAATCCGAAACTAGCGCAGTCAACAGTACTATGCCGGAGTCAAAGCACATCCATTGAGAGATATCCTACCCTCTGAAGCACTTTTTTACTCTATGCCATTTTGTTTTTTTAATAAAGGACAAGTAATGCAAATCTAGTTTTAAGTCTTCATAGTAGTTTTGCTTCTGTTAAAATAAAATATATCTTCTTCACAGATTTACGAAGCTCGAAAATTGCCGAAGCTTCAAAAGTCGTTCCTAAGGGAGCGCAGCAAAAGTCTTGCCGAAGCTTAAAAAGTCGTTCCCAAGGGAGCAGAGTAAGTTTTTTGCTCAAAAGTTGTTCCTAAGGAAATGCAAAGCCAAATACCGCCAAAATACAAGGCGAAGCGTGAAAAGTCAACGCGAAAAATACCACCAAAATACAAGGCGAAGCACGAAAAGTCAACACGAAAAATACCGTCGAAATATAAGGCGAAGCATGAAAAGTCAATGCGAAAAATACCGCCAAAATAGAAGGCGAAGAAGTTCAAAAGACATTCCTAAGGGGATGCAGAACTTACACCGAAAAATAAGCGGTGAAGCCAAAAAATAAAAGGCAAAGACATTTTGATCGTTCCTAAGGGGACGCAGAGATTGTGTGTTTCAATGAGGGCGTGTGTCTTCGGCATTAGCATCATTCTTTGCATCATATCATCGCATCATATCGCATAGCATCACATCATACATCATATCACACCAATGACACAAATTGGAAACGAAGCCGATCTTCGGAGAATGCTTCACAAAAATGAAAAGGTGCTAAGGCACAGAGTAAGCTGAGATTCACAGTTTCATCAGCTTTGACGAGGAAGAAGAGATCTATTGTTCACAAAGCATTGATATTTTTACGAAGCTTGGATGCTCTTTACAAAGTATGGATATTCTCATAAAGCATAAGTATTCTTGTTTATGAAGCATGAAAAGAAGGGAAGGAGTTTTTTCGCCGAAGGCTCAAAAACGGTATGTATATAAAAAGTTTCATACATCGCAAAGAAGTGAATTGCAAAATAGTTTACATATTAGATTCAAAACTATACGCATCAAATATTACAGAGTTAGTCCAACAAATGTTACATTAATCACCTAAGAACGTTTTTACAATATCTACTACTCTTCCTTCAGAACTTTTTCTGCAACTTCGTTAAGCAACTTGTTGACGACTTCGTCAACAATAGATTCGGCTATGTTGATAATTTCTATTGCTTTCTTCATCTCCGGGTCGGCCAGGGGGTCAAACGGCTCCGGTGGAGGAGGTAATTCAGCTACGATAGAAAAAATCAATCAGTTCAAAGCCACGAAAACAAACGACGAAGCTAAAACCAATTAAACGATACCTATCCAATTCTCGAGTTCTGTAGCTTTCTCAGCTTCTTTTGCTGCTTCTCGAGCGTCATGAATATCTTTTTTGCTCTTCTTCATTATCTCATGGCCCATTTCTCGGCCACAATTCTCCCAGATGTCAGTGAAAAAAATTTCGCCAAGAAAACTTGCTTCGGCCGAGGGATCCTTTGTGTCATCCACGGAGAGGGCAGCTTCAGCCTGAGCCAAGGTTTTAACATGATTACAGCCTGCCTTCTCCAAGATAGCTGAAACTCCTCTCGCACTAGAGAACGCGTAGACATCCCCACGATCACCTAAGATTTCTTCAAAAGCTTCGGCCTCCCCGCTGATCCACTCGATAACACCCTCAGGGTCACCTCGTATGAAGTTATCTTTGTTTGAATAGGCGCCCACGTTGGCGAAGCTAGCCTTTATCTTCTTCACGCAACCCAAAGATTTTTCAAAACATATTTCCTTGGATGCGCGAAGTTCTTCAACTGTTTTTTCAAAATAGTTTTTCCAATATTCACTAGCCTCTCGATTAGCTTCTGCAACAGCGCATTTTTCCTTGGCTTCTGCTAGTTGTTTCTGAAGCTCTTCGATCTCATTCTTTTGGACCTCAGCTTGAGCCTTAGAATTAGTGTTGTCTTCTTTTATTTTGTTTATCAATGAAATTAATATCTTGTCTTTTTCAAGGCCTTCGTTCCTTAGTTTAATCACCTCTGAATGAAGGTTGTTCAGAACCATTGTATACCCTTCATCTTCAATGTTTTTCTGTGCTCTAAGGGCATTGCTAAGGATTAGACCCTGCAAGAGGAGGATAAGATCAGGTATAAGCAAATGAAACAATTCGTTTTCAAATACAAAATTAGCTTTTATACCTTTATGCTATTATATGCTAAACTGTCAGCCAATTCATCCTTTGATAACACTGAAAGGCCTTCTTCTAGCTTCGGAAATCTGAAGCTTCTACCCATCTCTCGGCAGACAGATAATTCTTTGTTGTCTGGGAGGCAGTACAAAAAATCTTCCTCCCCGCTGCCATTGAATACTAATGCCCCCTTCGTGTATTTCAGTTTTTGGGCATAATTTTGAGCCTCTCGTTCTTCTTCCTTAGAGAGTCCCTTTCCCGAAGCATGGCGGATAATGTAATCAATGGTCTCTTTTAAAGCTTCAGGAGCAGGAGTGGTAACCTTTTTAGGCAAAATTCGCTCTGTGGCCCTTTCTTCTGTTGCCCTTTCTTCAATTTCCAAAGGCTTTTTCTCAGCAGGCTCTGAAGGCCTAGCTTCGGTATCAGCTTGGATTACTGCAGCTTCAATTTCGACCGGCTTTGTTTCAGTTTTGGTTTGCACTTTTGAAGCCTCGGCAACCTTCCTTGAAGGAGTAGAGCTCAAAGTCTTTACTGTTTCTAACACATCCAGTACATTTGCCATCCTTCTCCTCTTGGGAGTTGCGGCAGAACCTTTTTGTGCCCTCGGCACTGTTACTTCTGATGAAGGGCTTAAAATTTCTAGCGCTTTTGTTTCTTCAATATTTGGCTTTTCAGCTTTATCTTTATCAGTCTTTAACTAAGTCAGCTCGGCTGAGGGTACCTTTGGCATTATAACTGGCTCTTCAGTCTTCTGTGTGGGAGGAATGGGTTCTCTTGGTTCAGCAGCTGAAGAAGCCTCCCCGCCAAACTCAGGCACCACGGCTGGTTCAATATAGCGTGGCCGGTGGGTAAGTACCTTCATCTTTTTGCTTGTAGCCTTCGGCACAGGTTCGGCCAAGGCGACCACAGCAGTAGCCTTCCTCTTTTTCCCTTGTCCCCGCAGAGAATAGCGGTAGTCGGGATAGACAAAGCCAATAGCGTCAAAAACTCTGTTCAATCTCTTCTTTCCCCAACTTCCGAAGGCTATGGACAATGCATTATCTTCTGCCTTGGAATATGATCCAAGCAGTTCATCACTTGTTACTTCGATGCATTTTAACCAGTCATCATTTGGCTCGTCGAATTTATCCCCATATTTGAAAGTATACTTCAGCCGGACCAGCTCACCTTCGCTTGATTCGGCGACAGTTTCCTTCGGCATTTCCTAGTTCTCTACAAGCGGCCATACTCTGAAGGCTATATGCTCTTGGATTAAGTCTCTTGTACCAATGAAAAAACGGACAGTACCAAACGCCTTCTGGCATGCTTCAGCGGCTTCGTCAATTTCAACCTTCGGCCTTCAGAGGCCGAAGCGGGACCAAATGGGGTGCATAATAACTTCCTTAATATCTTCTCTTGCCTTTAAGTCATTCTTCACGTAAAACCATTCCTCCATCCAGGCTTCGGGCCACCTTTTCCGGAATGTTGGCACCGGGTAGCTTGCGTTGGGGCGGGCGATAAATCCATAGCAGCCAAAGTTGTTATGATACTGTTCTTTCCCCATGGCCTTTGTCTCATACAAAAGTTCGTGCATGCTATAGAAGCACTTCGCATTTGGTTCTACCCCTTGGCTTCTTGCTGCCCAGACGAAGACTCCCATCCTCAATATGGCTTCGGGGGTCAGCTGGTGAAGGAAAACCAGGTAGGTCTTCAGCACTTCAACTACGAACTTGCTCAGCGGAAACCGAAGCCCAGCTTTGAAGAAGCTTCAGAAAATCACAACTTCGTTTTCCTTAGGGGTCAGGACGTTGTTGTCTCCACTAGTCCTCACAATAGACATATCTCGAAAGTACCTTCCCCTCATGTTTTCGAGGTGACTTTGCTTGATGCTAGATTTTCCGAAAATTGTATGGCTCGGTCTCTAGGGTCGATCCTCAGAATCTTCGCCATCGCTTTCTGCATCGAAACTGTCCTATCACCAGTATCTTCAGACAGGCCCTCCAATATTTCCTTAGTAATCTTTTCTGTATTTGTTTTTGTCATTGACTCGATAAATCCAGCAATGTAAGGATTTACAGCCTTCTTCTCCTCAAAAAGCTTCTCCTCTTCAGCAAGCTTCGTCTCATCGACAACCTTCTTGTCCTGAGACATTCTTTCCTTCAAAGATGACAAAAATGTGTCTTCCAAACCGAAGCTTAAAAAGCTTTGAAAAACTAGCAAGTATTAGTGAGCAACAACTATGAAATTGAGAAAATAAAGCAAATGGCACAGGCAGTGTACCAAATGAGGTTGGTGCGAGCTCTTATTTATATGCTTGGTGCGCTCTAAATTCGTTATCTTAAACAAATTAAGGCCTTCATCCATATCACAGTCTAAATTCGTTATCTTAAACAAATTAATACTGCGAGTGGCTACTGTTGGGGGCCTTCGTCCTCCGAAGGTCCTCAAAAACGAGATCTAACAAAACCTTCCAAGTGTAACATATGAAGAGGTACCTTCGGACTCGGGCTAAAAGCATGAGCGCGACGAAGGTTGGAATTGCTCCAAAGCTACGCGCAAGGGAGCTTCGGCTAAATGTTACGGAAAGGAACTGACTTAAAGGGGAAAAGGCTATCTAGTCCTCATAGAGTTGACTATTAGTTAACAATGAATGTAAAGGGCATGAATGTAATTTTTCACAGACTGTGTCCTGTGCCTATAAATAGATGAACAGTTCCCTCGTACTATTCACGCTGACTTGTATTCACTCGTGCGTCACGCTTAGACTTTTACCTTCTGTCAAGCCGAAGGTACAAATGTAATTCAATATTGTTCTTGTTTATCTATGAATAATAAAAGGAAGATATATTAATGATGCCATATGATTATTCATGTTGTCTTACATATTCCCTATGCTTCTTCTTTTATTAATATATACTACGATGATGAAGGTATGTCCTTCATGTCCTTCGTCTGAAGATCATTAGATCCTATGGGAAATAATGCTTCGAAGGACGAAGGATATTAACATTTAATATTATGTGTTGCCTTGTTCTTAACTCATAGCATTTGAGAACAAGTCCCCAACACCTGCATCTAGGGTTCTTTCTATCCTAGATCAGACACTTGGCCTATACTAGCTATCTTTTATCATCCCTTCAGTTTACTTGATTGCTACGTGTAAGTCAGTGACCAAGTCTTCATATCCGAGAAGTAACGGCGATCCGAATCGATTAATACCTAGCTGGGGATCTCCAACCACACGACATATGTAGCACTTAACCCTTGCATATGTCAACTCACCACCTGTTTTCTCAAGACCAGAATGGGTTCACGCCAACTGAGAGCACAGATACACCACCGTACAGCCTCTTGCCATGGAGGGTACACACTACTGTCGCCATCTCTCCACTCCCATTGTGTGGTGGCCTTTCTGGTATTGGTCCGACCGAAGCAAAGCTTACCCATGACGAGGCATATGGCCAGTTAAAAGGTCCTCGGTCAGCAGGCCTACATCAGCTCGGTCCTTAAGCGACTCAGACAAAGATACTACATCGAGACTTCCTTCTCGTGCAAGTCACCCGCCCGGTCTCATCTTTATCATTTACAACCAAAGTTTGGTACCTGGTAGAGGTACATCTTTTTAGATGTTGAACCCATCACGGCCATGATGGATTCACCATTACAAGTCTTTTCTTTGTAAAATCTCCATCCCATATGAAGCATCACCTTTTGTTTAAAACAAAACATTTTGTTTTCTAAAGCACAGCTAAGCATCAGAAAACTTTATGTAAATCAGGTATCAAGGAATGGTAATCAGTTTCCAAGGAAGGAAATGCAGCAATTGTTTAGCACACAACTCCTATCACTTAATGCATCATCTCAAGTGATAAAGAGTTTAAAACAACAAGGAAAGGGGTAAATGCACTGGGGCTTGCCTTGTGTTGCAGGAGGTTCTGGGTCTGTTCCATAGATGTCGAAGTATAAGTTATTCTTGGATGGCGGATTCTCAGCTTGAGGTACAACTTCTTCTTCAACTACAGTCTCTTCCTCGTTTTCTAAACATGACAGTCATGTACATGAATGCTTATGTGATGCTATGAATATGCAGTTACATAATAGAAACATACTAGGTTGTATCTTGAATACAACTTTTCTTCACGGTACACACTAATTACTAGGGTTTCCTAAGTTAGTATTCCATCAGTATTAAGCAATTGAACCCTAGGAGGCTAGTTTATTGGATTTGGGACCAAACAATGTTGAAATCATTTCAAACTTCACCCAAGGTCTTTAATCATCAAATTAAGTCTACCGAAAAAGTTTTACCATTTTTGGAGCTACTAAATTATTTCTAAAATTCTAAAGGGCTTGGTTTAAACACCTTTAAATGCTACATAATTCTAGGTTTGGAATAAAAATCTTGGACCTATTTTTTTAAATACTAGATGATTTTAGGAGCCAAGCAAAATTGATCTCATAATTTTACCATTTTTATATTATTTTCTACAAATTTCCAAGTCTGGTAGTAAAAAGAAAAGGAAAAACTATGAATAGTGCTGGGCCAATTCTGGCCCAAACCAGCCCTCGATCTGAGGAAACGCGCCTGGTTGGCCACTTTGCGTAGAGGCCCCTGGCCTTTTAAATAACTAGTAAAGAAACCATGGTACTATTCATGTGTCTCTCTGCCTGTTAGTGACTTGTTCTCAAATGCTATGAATCAAGAACAAGGCAAGATAAAATGTTAAATATTAACGCCCTTTGTCCTTCGAAGCATTATTTCCCTTAGGATATAATGATCTTCAGACGAAGGTTATGAAGGACATACCTTCGAATATCGATGGTAAGATGGTAATAGAAGAAGTGTGTAAAATACAAAAGATAACATGAACAATCATATAACATTATAAATTCATCTACATTATGTTATCATGAGAAAATAAAAACAATATTGAATTACATTTGATACTTTCGACTTGATATACAGCAAAGGTACGACCGTGATGCAATAGCAAAAGCCAAGTCAGCGTGAACAGTACGGGGGTACTGTTCATCTATTTATAGGCATAGGGCACAGCCTATGAGAAATTACATTCATGCCCTTTACAAATGCTTACAATCATAATACAAGCTATCACGGGTCGATTGGTCATTTCATCTTTAAGTCGGTTCACTCCTTCGTATTGGGACATGTCATTATGCGGAAGCTTTATGGATGATAGCTTCGGCACTGCTTCTTGAGAGGATCTGCCGAAGGTGTTTCTTCTTACAGGATCTTCTGCAAATAAAACCCTTGTCGAAAAACTTTTCCCAACAAGGGCCTAGATCCAATATGAGATCCACATAGTCCTGCATGTATCTCTTTCATTAATTCCATACCTTTAGTTCTTGATAAACACTTAAGGAGTGGTGAACAAACTCCGTGTTCATACAATTCCCCTTCTATTAACACATATGGTCTTGTTCTTGCCTCCATTCTCCTTTTATAAGCTTCATCACTTGAAAGACAATTTCCTTGGAGGAAAGATATTATTTCAGTTCTCCAGTCTTCACTGTGTACTGGAGAAATAGTAAGCATTGCTCTCTCCATGAGCTCAACTGAAGGTGCTTTTATTGTTTCAAAAAATACTTCGGAGGGTAGTGGGAGCCCCTGAGCCGCTAATTTGGCTAGCAAATCTGCATGCTCATTTTCACCTCTTAGAATATTCTTGACGGAAAAACCTTCGAAAGAAGCTTCCAACCTTCGAACTGTATCCAGATATTTTCAAGCTTCGGATCTCGTGCCTTGCTGCTTTTATCCACATGGCCAGCAATAACTTGAGAATCAGTCTTTAGGATGGCCCTTCTTATTCCCATTGCCCTTAGTTTTTGAAGCCCCAAAAGAAGTGCTTCGTACTCAGCAATATTATTTGTGCAACTGAAATCCAGTTTTACTGCGTAACATGTTCTGACTTTCGAAGGTGCCACTAGGACAGCAGCTGCTCCTGCACCGAAAGCTGCCCAAGAACCATCGCAAAACACTATCCAAGCTTCGGCATCTTTGCTTGTCCCTTCTTCATGAGCCCCTGGCGTCCAATCAGCGATAAAATCTGCTAACGCTTGAGATTGAATTGAAGATATGTGGATGTAGTCAATAGTGAATTCATTAAGCTCCGCGACCCATTTGCCAATCTTTCCAGTAGCTTCTCTATTCCTCATGATATCCTTCAGGGGTTGTGATGAAGGAACAATTATGTGATATGCTTGAAAATAATGCCGAAGCTTCCTAGATGCCATTAACACAGCATACATCACCTTCTCCAATTCTGTATAGTTTTTCTTTGATAAACTCAAAACTTCAGAGACAAAGTATACTGGGACTTGCTTTTTAACTTATCATTCGAGCTTCTCTTGTACAAGTGTCGCACTCACTGCAGAGTGCGAAGCTGCCACATACAATAGCAATGCAGCCCCTGGCATAGGTGGAGTTAATGTTGTTAAATCGATCAGATATTGCTTCAGCTCTTCGAAAGCTTTCTGTTGAGTTGGGCCCCATTGAAAAACTTCAGCTGACTTTAGTACTTCAAAGAATGGTAAATTTCTTTCTGCTGATCTAGATATAAATCGATTCAAAGATGCCAATCTTCCTGTCAACCGTTGGCCCCCCTTCTTTGTGCTTGGTGGCTCCATTCGAAGGATAGCTTCGATCTTGCTTGGGTTGGCTTCGATCCCCTTCGTTGAAACTAAACAGCCATGGAACTTGCCCTTCTTTACTTCGAAGACACATTTTTCTGGATTTAATTTCAGG
This sequence comes from Zea luxurians, assembly GCA_029449295.1. Taxonomy (NCBI): domain Eukaryota; kingdom Viridiplantae; phylum Streptophyta; class Magnoliopsida; order Poales; family Poaceae; genus Zea; species Zea luxurians. The sequence continues at coordinate 29,009,124 of JAOPSE010000022.1, forward strand.
CCAGCTTGCCTAAAATTAGCAAATGTTTCCTGCAGATCAGTAATGTGGTTTTCTTGCTTCATGCTCTTCACTATAATGTCATCAACATATGTTAGCATATTTCTACCTATCTGAGAGTGAAGGACCTTCGCTGTCATCCTGCTGAAGCTTCCCCAGCATTCTTGAGCCCTTCAGGAATCCGAAGATAACAATATGTACCACTAGGGGTTATGAAGCTGGTCTTTGGCTCATCATCTTTCTTCATCCAAATTTGGTGGTAGCCTGAATAACAATCAAGCAAACTCATGAGCTCTGACGAAGCTGCTGCATCTACTAGAGAGTCTATTCTTGGTAATGGGAACTCATCCTTTGGACAAGCCTTGTTCAGATCAGTAAAATCAATGCACATTCTCCATTTACCATTGGCCTTTTTTACCATAACAGTGTTGGCTAGCCATTCTGGGTATTTCACTTCTCTGATGACACCAGCACTAAGAAGTCTTTTTACTTCGTTCCGAGCACCTTTGGCTTTATCGTCAGACATTTTCCGAAGCTTTTGTTTTTTGGGTCAGAAGGATGGATCGACATTGAGTGAATGTTCGATGACGTCCCTATTGACACCACAGAGATCGTTGGCTGACCATGCAAAAACATCTTTGTTGTTGAATAAAAACCTTATCAAGGTTTTCTCCTGCTCTTCAGATAATTGGGATCCCAGCTGTTGAGGGTATGCTTCGTCACCGAAGATCCTATAAGAAGAAACACCTTCGGCAGATCCTCTCAAGAAGCAGTGCCAAAGCTATCATCCATAAAGCTTCGGCATAATGACATGTCCCAATACGAAGGAGTGAACCGACTTAAAGATGAAATGACCAATCGACCCGTGATAGCTTGTATTATGATTGTAAGCATTTGTAAAGGGCATGAATGTAATTTCTCACAGGCTGCGCCCTGTGCCTATAAATAGATGAACAGTACCCCCGTACTGTTCACGCTGACTTGGCTTTTGCTATTGCATCACGGTCGTACCTTTGCTGTCTATCAAGTCGAAGGTATCAAATGTAATTCAATATTGTTTTTATTTTCTCATGATAACATAATGGAGATGAATTTATAATGCTATATGATTGTTCATGTTATCTTTTGTATTTTACACACTTCTTCTATTACCATCTTACCATCGATATTCGAAGGTATGTCTTTCATAACCTTCGTCTGAAGATCATTATATCCTAAGGGAAATAATGCTTCGAAGGACGAAGGACGTTAATATTTAGCATTTTATGTTGCCTTGTTCTTGCTTCATAGCATTTGAGAACAAGTCACCAACATTGGCGCCCACCTCCGGTGAACTCACGTCTATTTTTTGAGCTGATGGCTTCGTTCAACAACCAAGCTGAAGCTCCTTTGGCTATGAAGGTGGTGCTCCCGATAGCAGGCGGTTCATGCTCGGAGCCGGCTAACAAGAAGCAGAAGAAGGAGGCCCAGAGAAGGGTACAACCACTACACGACGGTTGATCTTTAGCGACCCTTATTAGGCACCAACTGTTGGTTGCTAAAGGTTAGGGACCGACGGTCAGTCACTAAATCCTTTTGTGGCAACGATCGGTTGGTCGCTAAAAGTCTAAAAATTTAATAACTTATGGTTGATCGCTATAGATGTCATCGGGGACTAGCGGTGGGTCGCTATAGAGCAAGGATCACTATCAAATCATATGGCCTGAACGTATCTGTAGATGTTAGTGACTAAAAATTAATCAAAACAAGTAAACATTGATCGTTAAATTACGTGGTGATTTATTTCTTTTTAATATTTTTACTCAAATATTTATTATTTATTTGCATTCGTAATAATTTATTCAAATATTTATTATTTATTTGATAATTTTTTAATGATTTTTGAGTAATTTAAAAATGTATTTCGAAATAAATAAAAAAGAAAACCCTCCCTAACCCTAAGGCCCACTAGGGGCTATCTACCTAACCCTCCCAGCCACGCGCTCTCTGGCTTCTCTCCCAGCCGCCGCCGCCGCTATATCTCCCTTCCCTCTTCTCTCTCCCCTCACCTCTCTCCTCCCTTCTCTTGCCTCGCTCCTCTCTGTCCCGACCGAGCAGCAGCGGCCGAGCCGCCCTCCCCCGACGCGCCTGCACCGACCGCACCTCGCAGCTCGGCGCCCAGGTGGACCGACGCCGGCCACCCTTTCCACATTCCACCGAAACCTCCCCGACCTTGCTGGGTGCGCTGCTCCTGCCGTCGTGCCTCACTGCCGTCCCAGGAGCGCTCGCGCCCGCTACTGGAGCTTGGCATTTCTGGTGCGTGGCGTGGAATTTGGGTGTTTTTTCTTTATGCGGATTTTTTAGATTACAGCGCAGGCGCATGGTTTTCGCATTGTGGAAAGGATCTGACGACTGGCGAGGAGGCGTAAGGTCTACAATACTGTCGGTGGGTTCAGTTGCTTAGCACTCTGTCCCCGCCGCCCCCAACTCCCCTAGTGCAAACGAAGAGCCTCGGAACGGACGACAGTAGCGCAGCCTTGAGATTAACGACATACTGTAGTGTTTTTTATAATTAACAAAAGAAGAAGAAAAAATAAAATCGATGAGTTGCTGTTGTCGCCTAGTGACAGCAGTCGTTTGCCGTTTGGAGCGACTGGAGGCACCAGCCAGCACTGACACTGATGAATTTGTCTCGGTTTCAGGGGGGCCTTTTTGACCTTGGACTGGACTCTGCTCATCTGCTGGATAGTGCAAGTCTGTTCTGCTAGCTGGTGCAAGTCTGTTGTCTCTGTCTACAGCAGCCAGCAGGAGGGCGACGACGATGCTGACTCCCTCACTGCTCCAGCTGCTTAGCCGTCCCTCGCTTCCCCTTCATTCGCACAGCCCTGCTCCTGCACTACTGACCAGTATGTGAAGATTCTCTGGCTCCAGTAGGTACGAACTTCGCGTGGTCTCTCAATAGTACATTATATTGTGGACAATTCTAGATCTTTCAGGTTTTGTATACGGAGGTTGTTGCATGGCACTCTTCGTCGTCGCGTTGCCCCTACTGGAAAATAGTAAATTTCCGTCCTTTTTATCAGTGATGGTATATATACTATCTAGCCAATTTAATCCTCCGTCTAATAACCCGATGAAAAACTATCCATTTTCTTGTAGTGACACGAACTTCACTGCAAATAGTACGTTGCCTAAGATGAAAGGGTGATTCTGTAACATTTCAAACTGTATGATTTGGAATGCATTGCTGACATGATTGCTTTCATATGCAGATGCCAAGCGTCTCATTGGCAGGAGGTTTAGTGATGCCTCTGTCCAGACTCCAGAGTGATATTAAGCTGTGGCCCTTCAAGGTCATTCCTGGGCCCGGTGAGAAGCCAATGATAGTTGTTCAGCACAAGGGGGAGGAGAAACAGTTTGCAGTTGTTGAATGCTAATTAATGGTGATTATGTGTATAAAAATTGGTGATTTGTGATGCTTTTGTATATATAACAGTTGTTGAATGCTAATTAATGCTATATTATCATTATTAACGACTATAACTAGGGGCAAGTTTCTGTTGGTTGCTAAATGTACAGTATAACGACCCACGATTGGTTGCTAAATCTATAGTACAACAACACACGGCTGGTCGCTAAATATACAATATTAGCAACGGACGGTCGGTCGCTAAAAACATGTCGGTCGCTAAAGCCTTTAGCGACGACACTTACAGCGACCATCCTTATGGGTCGCTAAAGGTTTTTAGCGACCAACCGTAGGTCGCTGAAGGTCGTTTTAGCAACCGACCGTAGGTCGCTATAAGTAAACTGTCGTGTAGTGAACATGTTGGGGTGCAGGGACCCTTCATCAAGTCAAAATGGTCTCACATCCCAATTACCTTCTCCCAAGAGGACCTTCAGCTCAAGGATTATCCTCACAATGATGCTATGGTCATATCTTGTGTCATCAAGGGATTTCTAGTCCAGAATGTTTTGGTCGATATAGGCAGTGCACCGGATATCATATTTGCTAAAGCCCTCAGACAGATGCAAGAGCCAGAGGATATTAATCATGATGCCACACACCCTCTCTGTGGTTTCGGAGGAAGGCAGATTGTAGCACTTGGCAAGATCACAATGCCAGTGACCTTCGGATTTGTCCACAATACAAGAACTGAGCAGGTTGTGTTTGATATTGTTGACATGGAATATCCTTACAATGCAATCATTGGTCGTGGAACACTCAATGCATTCGAAGCAATTCTTCATCCAGCATATTTATGCATGAAGATACCTTCGGATCAAGGGTCCATTGCTATTCATGGAAGTCAGGAAGCTGCCAGAAAGGCTGAAGGAAATTGGACAGACTCAAAAGCAATCCACAATATAGATGAAGCTGAAGCTTGTGAATAGTATAAGTATAGAAGAGAGAAGGCTGCTTTGGCTGATCATCCGAAGCCCATGCTTCTATGTGAAGATATAGCAGAGCAAAAGGTATTGCTGGGATCCCAATTATCTAAAGAGCAGGAGAAAACCTTGATAAGGTTTTTATTCAATAACAATGATGTTTTTGCATGGTCAGCCAACGATCTCTGTGGTGTCAACAGGGATGTCATCGAACATTCACTCAATGTCGATCCATCCTTCCGACCCAGGAAACAAAAGCTTTGGAAAATGTCTGATGATAAAGCCGAAGGTGCTCGGAACAAAGTAAAAAGACTTCTCAGTGCTGGTGTCATCAGAGAAGTGAAATATCCAGAATGGCTAGCCAACACTGTTATGGTAAAAAAGGCCAATGGTAAATGGAGAATGTGCATTGATTTTACTGATCTGAACAAGGCTTGTCCAAAGGATGAGTTCCCATTACCAAGAATAGATTCTCTAGTAGAAGCAGCAGCTTCGTCAGAGCTCATGAGTCTGCTAGATTGTTATTCAGGCTACCACCAAATTTGGATGAAGAAGGAAGATGAGCCAAAGACCAGCTTCATAACCCCCAGTGGTACATATTGTTATCTACGGATGCCTGAGGGGCTCAAGAATGCTGGGGGAAGCTTCAGCAGGATGACAGCCAAGGTCCTTCACTCTCAGATAGGTAGAAATGTGCTAACATATGTTGATGACATTATAGTGAAGAGCACGAAGCAAGAAGAGCACATTACTGATCTGCAGGAAACATTTGCTAATTTTAGGCAAGCTGGCCTGAAATTAAATCCAGAAAAATGTGTCTTCGGAGTAAAGAAGGGCAAGTTCCTTGGCTGTTTAGTTTTAACGAAGGGGATCGAAGCCAACCCAAGCAAGATCGAAGCTATCCTTCGAATAGAGCCACCAAGCACAAAGAAGGGGGCCCAACGGTTGACAGGAAGATTGGCATCTTTGAATCGATTTATATCTAGATCAGCAGAAAGAAATTTACCATTCTTTGAAGTACTAAAGTCAGCTGAAGTTTTTCAATGGGGCCCAACTCAACAGAAAGCTTTCGAAGAGCTGATGCAATATCTGATCGATTTAACAACATTAACTCCACCCGTGCCAGGGGCTCCATTGCTATTGTATGTGGCAGCTTCGCACTCTGCAGTGAGTGCGGCACTTGTACAAGAGAAGCTCGAAGGACAAGTTAAAAAGCAAGTCCCAGTATACTTTGTCTCTGAAGTTTTGAGTTTATCAAAGAAAAACTATACAGAATTGGAGAAGGTGTTGTATGCTGTGTTAATGGCATCCAGGAAGATTCAGCATTATTTTCAAGCATATCACATAATTGTTCCTTCATCACAACCCCTGAAGGATATCATGAGGAATAGAGAAGCTACTGGAAGGATTGGCAAATGGGTCGCGGAGCTTAATGAATTCACTATTGACTACGTCCACAGATCTTCAATTCAATCTCAAGCGTTAGCAGATTTTATCGCTGATTGGACGCCAGGGGCTCACGAAGAAGGGACAAGCAAAGATGTTGAAGCTTGAATAGTGTTTTGCGATGGTTCTTGCGGAGCTTTCGGTGCAGGAGCAGCTGCGGTCCTAGTGGCACCTTCGAAAGTCAAAACATGTTATGCAGTAAAACTAGATTTCAGTTGCACAAATAATATTGCTGAGTACGAAGCATTTCTTTTGGGGCTTCGAAAACTAAGGGCAATGGGAATAAGAAGGGCCATCCTAAAGACTGATTCTCAAGTTATTGCTGGCCATGTGGATAAAAGCAGCAAGGCACGAGATCCGAAGCTTGAAAAATATCTGGATACAGTTCGAAGGTTGGAAGCTTCTTTCGAAGGTTTTTCTGTCAAGAATATTCTAAAAGGTGAAAATGAGCATGCAGATTTGCTAGCCAAATCAGCGGCTCAGGGGCTCCCACTACCCTCCGAAGTATTTTTTGAAACAATAAAAGCACCTTCAGTTGAGCTCATGGAGAGAGCAGTGCTTACTATTTCTCTAGTACACAGTGAAGATGTAACACCCTAGGTGTTACTCAGGGTGTCCACCCCAGGGTTACCCCCTTTTAACCCATAGTTACATAGAGAATTGGGGGCAAAGTATCTCAATCTTGGAATTCAAGGTCCTAATCAAGTGCAAACTATTTTGGATGTCATGCCCTAGCTTGTAATGCACATCTAAGTGGAGATCTCCCAAAACCCTAGAACAAAACCCCCATAGGCAATTATAACCCTAATTGAAGCCATGATCAAAAGATCATGTAAACATCATGATCATGGTTTGGGCCAAATATAAAAGTTGTAATATACTAAATAACCTACAATTAATAGTAAGGAAGTACCCCCAAAAAGTTTTCAGAAAGGTCCTAAAAAGATCACCAAAGGTTGAACACAAGCGAGGAATTCAGATTTTGCCTAAGTCAAAAACCAACCCTTGAGCAAAGATCCCTCATGTTCTCCTTGATTCCCTTTTCAAAACCAGTCGACCCAATTAACAAAATGGCGCCAAATTAACCCTAGAACACCCTGGCAAGAGATGACACCTACCCTAGGGCGCTAGACACGACTTGACACCCCTTTTGTCTCGGTTTGGACCCAGCTGACACAGCAAACTTCTCCCCTCTCTATCTCCCTGCCCTGACCATATCTCGACTTGGAACTCACAGCAAAAGGGTAGGATTTGGAGCAGAGAAGTGACCGTACACAGTGACTTTGCCAAGATACGCACGCCATGGCGCTCAAATCGGCCGTTGAACCTTGGCAGAAGCAACCCTCCACGTGTTCGACGCGAGCTGGCACCCGGGGGCGCGCTCAGAGCACGCCCGTGCGCGAACCCCCGCGCGCCCGCAGCCGCCCGTGACCACGCCCGAGCCGCGGCTATAAAACCCGCCCCAGCGCTCGGTTGCCTTCCCCATTGCCTCCTCCGTACCTCGTCGGACTCGCCCAAGCCAGCCATCGCCTCCGGCGACCTCCCCGCGACCCGCCAGTGCCGACCAAAAGCCACCACCGTGGCCAACCCCTCTCCAGTCCCCCCTCCATTCGACCCAAGCCTCCAGATAGCTTCCTGGTGAGGCCGTGAGCCTTGCTCAAGCTTAAACCGAGAGCCCGCGTCACCGGAGTAGCCAAATCGCGCTCACCGGAGTTCAAGAACCCGCCGGCGCACGTGGACCGGGTAAACCCCCTTCACCATTTTCCGATTCGTTGCGCGTATGGCCTCTGTGTCATCCCGTGAAACTCCTCGTGCCCATTGATTGAACTCTACCGCCGTGGTTTGGCCGGAGCAGGCGTCGCCGGCGATCTCCGCCGCCTGTATTCGTGGCCAGGGTGACTCCGACCACCTCTGGCGCCGACCCACACATCGGCGTGACCGTCACGACCTCCCGAACGTCGCTGACCACCTCGCCGGGCCTCCCTCGCCGTCGGTAAGCCGCGCCATCCTTTCTCTTCCGCGGCTACTGTTTTAGTTAAGGGAAGGACTGCGGGTGTGAGGGAGAGAAATCCAGGGGGTTAAGTGAAAAGCCAGAGACTCAAATGAATAGTGGCCCGAGGGTAGATCTGCGAAGTTTGATTCGGTTTAAACTCAGGGGCCTCGGCGCAAACTGCTTTTCCAGAAAAACTTAAATAAAACCTGACTTAAATTCAAACAGAAACTTTAAAAACCCATAACTTCTGTTTGGTTTATCCAAATTTGGTCAAACTAATTTTGCCAGACTCTAAATAATGTAACCTGTCTAAGAAAAATATAAAACCCCATGAGTACTAGAGAAAAATATAAGGTTATGATTTAATTACAGTTTGGACCAAAAGCTTAATAATAGCAAGAAAAATGGTTGTACTATTTAACTAAGGTTAGAAAAATTTAGAGAAGTTATTGTCTACCTACTGACCTAATTAAAAATGTTAAACCTCTCTGTCCATTACATTAAGTTAGTTTTAACCCCTTATTCTATAATATGTTTAAGTTTAAGGAAAATAGAAAAAGTGATATAAATAATGAACCAGAGGGCACCCCTATTTTTGTTGAGATACTTAGTCAATGTAGTCCACTGGAAAAATATATCATACCCTGTTGTAGTGTAAAATAAGAAAGCTACCTTTAAAATTAATAGAACAAGGATAACTTAGAAAAACCCTACAAAAATAATCCTAAGGTGAAACCTCCCCAAACCTTAGGATAACTAATGTTTTGATAATAAGAACTTAGGAAAAATCTGAAATCTGTTGTTTGATATTTTTCAAAGGACAAGTTAGTTCTAAGCACCCTTTTTGCACCAAATTTCAAAAGCCCATCATTAATTAACCATCATGTTGCTCTCTGCCATTTTTGGTACAAGAGCTTTTTATCACTATTAGAGGCCAACAAAAATAGCCCTTAGGTCAGAACCCACTTTAATAACAGACTTGTAGTGTGAAGTGGCCCATTTTGCCTAACTATTGTTATTTTTGTTTAAGGACTAGCTTTTGTACTTTAAGCCTCAAATTCTTAAAACAAGCTAGCATAGCCAGTAACAACCCACTGTAATTTTTACAAAATTTTTGGAAATTTTTAAACTACTGTCATAGTTCAAACCCCTACTAGAAACCCTAGAGGGAAAATTAAAGAAAGGAAAATGGATGATGGAATTTAATGTCCTCCTAAGACCTTTATTAATTGTCCACTGAAATCCATGAAGGCAATACAAAATCCAATATGTTATCCTAAAAGAAAACCTAACCCTAGCAGGTAATAAGTCTATGTATACCACTAGAAGACCCAAGTAGCCAAGGAACCCTAAGTTAATTCTTGACTTAATTTCTGTAGCTTGCTGTTCTTAAATCTTGCATAATCATGACATACATGTTCATTGCATTTCGATAGACTATAATCTTGCTGACGGAGAGTACGTCCTCGTGCCGGAGCAAGGAGCTGCCCAGGAGGTTGCCCCAAACCCAGCACCAGAGCCTGCACCAGTGGACCTGCCTGCCACAGCTTTGGAAGGCAAGCCCCGGTTTTATGCATAACCTGTTATTTATGCTATTTTACTTCACTTAATGATTGTAGGATTGATTGTGCACTTAGGTGTAGGAATTGTTTGGAACCCTAGGTGCATGATCTCAGGAATCCTATTGAGATGAACACTAGTATGCTAGGTCGAGTAGCTGCTTTATTAATTAGGATCTCGGTAGAAGTCGAGTGATTTTTCTAGCACTCGCGTGAGGTCAGGAATTGGCTGTAACCACTTTCCTATCATATTGATGTTGGTTTGTGGGCAACAATCCATGGGGATTGGTTGTTCACGGGATAAAAAGTTGATTAAGGATTAAGGTGTGGTACCGTGAGTCAAGCGTTTGAATGTACTAAGCACATACCGAGAAATATGGTAAATCGGTAAACCTAGTACCTGATTGAACCTGCCAGTGGACATACCCCCTCACGCGACCTGAGACGTAGTCTCCCATTCCGGTTATGGTGGGTACAAGTGCTGTCACTGCACGACGGCCAGTCGGGGTCAGTGAGGCATTGTACGCCAAGGCGGTGAGCCCTGATCTGCTGCCAGGGAATCGATGGGGACGGTTGATATGTGTGGGGACGGAGTGCCCCTGCATGTCGTGTGTTTAGGTTTACCTTGCAAGGATAAAAACTCGATTCGAATCGTCTGCTTCTCGCAGCTAATGAGACTGCTTGATCCATGCTGCTACATTGAGTAACAAGTGAAACTGTGATGAGATGATACAAGCTGTTGATTATTAAAAATGCTTGCTACTATGTATGAGTAGATAGTACACTTTTAGCCTTAAGAGAGTCACACTTAATCTTGACAAAGTTAAAATCTTGATTTAGAAACTCAGCTAGTGCTTTTGGCAACCAAACCCCACAGCCAAACAGCTGCATGTCTAGAGGTAGAGGAGTATAGACTCCTCACACCGGGTAAGTCTAGCTGAGTATTAGTATACTCAGCCTTGCTTGTGGCATAATTTTACAGGTTCTCTGGAGGACATGGTTGCTGGAGTGACTTGGCCATCCACCCTGCCACTGGGTTGGACTGTCGAGTGGGACCCTGCCTCGGCTGAGGAGGAGCATGAGGAGTGATGGGACAGGCTTCCCCATCTCTCCATTTATTTATCGTTAGTTTATTTCCGCTGCACTTCAAAACAATGATGGTTACTTTTGCGAAAACTCCAATGGTGACAATGGTGATGTAATAATTTACCATGCATGGTTTTATGCTTTATTGTATTTGCTCTGTGACTCACCATCGAGTGAGACTGTGGTACTTGATCCTGTCAGTGGCCGTGTCGGACTAGATCCGAGGGATTGACGGGTTATTCCCATTTAAGTGTGGTCTAGCCTCTAAGGCAGGGCTGAGGCACTTAAGTTGGAATAATTCGGGCAGTTCCGCCACAGCTGGTATCGGAGCTTGTACCACCACAGAGGAATCGATAAACCATAAATGCCATCCCTTTTCTAAAGTAAAATTTGATAGAAACCCTGTTGGATAGATTATAGGACGGGCAGGATAGACCTAGGACGTGAAGCCTTAGGATAATAGAAGGGTAGCTAGGTGGCTAAGTGACTAGGCCCTATAGGCCACTTTTTAAAGGATGGGAGTCCTTCCCTATTCCTTTTTATCTTTTGGAGAGGTCGTTTAGGACGAGCATGCATGCATTCATAATTAAGCAAATGGATAGCTGAGTAAAAGAGACATAAAAACAAGGTAACAATCAACTAGGTCCCCAGTGCCTTTTTCTTTTAGTTAGAGGCAGGCTGAGTTTTATTTTCCTTGTTCTTTTTGAAATTCTTTTTCTTTTACTTACGCTTAACCGTGCACAGATGACTTCCCACGGATCCTCCAATGACGGAAATGCACTGATCCACACTGACGGACTTGCACGAGAGGGTTTTCCCCGCATCTTGTGGGAGGTACTTCAGGGGGCAGGATATTTGACACCCCCTCAGTACGCGGTGCAGCAGTTCGAGAAGCACCGGGTGCCTCGCTGTCGGGTGAGGATGACTTTGGAGCCTCATCCCCTGCAGCCAGGCTGGCGTTCACTGGACTCTGAGTCCTATGGATACCGGGCTGAGGACACCATCGAGGCTATCGCTCTGCATGGACTGACTACCTTCTGTGGATTTCATCCCTTGGAGCAGGCTACCCACCCCATTGGGTTGTTCCCTGCGGAAAAGGAGGACGACCCAATGTGGAAGGACCGGGTGGAGCATGCCAAGGACATCTGGGCTCTCTACCCAGGCCACACCGCTCACTTGTCGGTACGATGCATGAACGCTCTGTATCGTCTGCAAGTGATGCGTGGGGAGGCCATGTCCCATTTGATGGCACTACTAGAGGCAACCAAGATCACCCTGGACAACAGGGAGGAGCTCGTGGTGGACTTGTCCCAGGAGCTCGTGGAAAAAGATTTGCAAGTGGAGCAGCTGTCTGATGAGATTCATGAGTTAGAGGAGCTAGTGGGCACTCGGGAGAACACCATCGAGGTTCTCGAGGATCAGCTCCTCAACACTCAGCAGCAGCTGGCAGAAGCAAATGAGCACCTGGACATGCATCACCAAGAGATCCATGGTGAGGAAGCTGACGAGGACGTTGACATCGAGGGAGGAGACGAGTCTGCTTCCAGTGTAGACACCGCTGGCTCAGGGAGACCACCTTCCCCCGAGTCCAGCGTTGCCTCGTTCGCCCACTAGATGCCAGGCTAATCCTAGAGATTGATGATAGTCGAACTCCTCGCCGCTAGCTTAGCTTTTGCACCCTTAGGGTACTAGGCTAGGTAGAGTTGAGTCTTTTGGATCATCGATGTAACAGTGTTAAACTCTTTTGGAGGTTTGGGGATGTTTAATGGCAGTTTAAAATTGGGCGAAAGGCTTATGTTGTTTTGTTTTATGAGGAATCTACCAAATTGCTTTAACTCCCCTACCATGTTTAAACCCTAAACTGAGAAGATGTGTTGTTAAGCAACTATGTGATTTTTCAGATGGCTGGGAGAGCGCGCCGTGGTCAGAATGAGCACGTTCCTCCACCGCCACCGCCTCCCACTCTGCAGGAGCTCATGGCCCAGCAGAATGAGATCCTGAGACAGCTAGCTCAGCGTCAGCCACCACCTCAGCATTATGGTGGAGACCATCAGCGTCACCCCGTCGCTGCTACCTACCAGGAGTTCCTTAGTACTCAGCCACCACTGTTTACCAGGGCGGAGGACCCACTCGATGCAGATGTGTGGTTGAGGGTGGTGGAATCCAAATTCCCACTCCTCCATGGGGCTTGCTCAGAGGTCACCAAGGTCAGGTTCGCCACCCAGCAGCTTCGCGGACCCGCAAGGACTTGGTGGGACCATTTTCTTGCTATGCAGCCAGATGGTAGAGAGGTGGAGTGGAGGGAGTTCAAGGCCGCTTTCAGAGGGCACCATATCCCCGCTGGCATCATGGACCGGAAGCTCAATGAGTTTCTGGCACTCACTCAGGGCAGCAGGACGGTATTGCAGTATGCCCAGGCCTTCAATGATTTGTGTCAGTATGCTGGATATCATGCAGATACGGATGAGAAGAAGCGAGACAGGTTCAGGAGGGGGCTCAGCACTAAGCTCCGTGACCGTCTCAACACCGTCAGGGCCAACAGTTACAATGAGTTGGTCAACATGGCTATCTCCCAGGAGGACTGCATCTTGGCTCGACAGGCGGAGAAGAAGAGGAAGACCCCTGTGGCAGGACCCTCATCTCAGCCACAGCGCTTCAGGATTGTGTCTGACACGCAGAACAAGGGACCTCAGCAGCAGCAAGGGAGATGGGTGATCAGGCCACCGCAGCAGCAGCAGCAGCAGGCTCCCAACCGTGCCCAGTTTCCAGCTCAGAGGAACAATCAGCAGCAGCAGTACCGCCAAGCCAATGATAACAGGTGTTTCACTTGTGGCAGCACTGGGCATTATGCTAAGAATTGCCCCAAGAATCAGCAGAGGCAGGGGCAGAATGTTAATCAGAACCAAGGAAAGAGGCAGAAAGTGCAAGTGAGGCAGGGCAAGCTGAACTTCACCACAATGGCTGACATTCCAGAGGGAGCACCCGTCATGACTGGTATCTTTACAGTTTTAAATTATCCTGCTATTGTTCTTTTTGATTCCGGTGCTTCGCATAGCTTTGTTAGTGCCAAATTTAGTGTCAAGTGTCAACTGCCCTTTCACCACACCAACGGGGGTATTACCATTTCAACCCCGGGAGGCAGGATTGCCACTAATCAAATCAGCAAGAATGTGCCCATAAAGTTTGGTAGTCTAATAATTAAAACCACCCTCCTCATTTTGGGTTTGGACAGCGTGGATATCATCTTGGGAACTGATTGGTTGACCAAACATCAGGCAATATTGGATATTGCAGCCAGAGCCATTGAAATTCATTCCCCTGCTTATGGCGAGACTATTTTGTATTTACCCAACCAGGGTGGTACCCGGTCTTGTGCATTTGTTATGGCAGAATCCCCAGTAAGGCAGATCCCAGTAGTCTGCGACTACCCCGATGTTTTTCCGGATGAATTGCCAGGAATGCCACCTGACAGAGACATTGAGTTCGCCATTGAATTGCAACCCGGGACTGCTCCTATCTCTAAGAGACCTTATAGGATGCCTCCCGCAGAATTGGCAGAAATGAAGAAACAATTGCAAGAATTGTTGGACAAGGGGTTTATTCGTCCAAGCACTTCACCATGGGGATGTCCCGCCTTGTTCGTGAAGAAGAAGGATGAGAGTTTGAGGATGTGTGTTGACTACCGCCCTCTCAATGCGGTGACTATCAAGAACAAGTACCCGTTACCCCGCATTGATGTTCTGTTTGATCAGTTGGTAGGAGCCAAGGTATTCTCCAAGATAGACCTTCGCTCAGGCTACCATCAGATCAAGATCCGTGCCAGTGATATTCCCAAGACGGCCTTCTCTACCAGATATGGGCTGTATGAGTTTTTGGTGATGTCTTTTGGGTTGACCAATGCCCCGGCTTATTTTATGTACTTGATGAACTCAGTATTCATGCCAGAATTGGATAAGTTCGTGGTTGTTTTCATTGATGACATTCTGGTTTATTCCAAGAATGAAGCTGAGCACGCTAAACATCTGCATATCGTGCTTCAGAGACTTCGTGACCATCAGTTGTATGCTAAGTTGTCCAAGTGTGAGTTCTGGCTGAAAGAAATAAAATTCTTGGGTCACACGATCTCTCAGGAGGGGATCTCAGTCGACCCTGAGAAAGTGCAAGAGGTGATGGACTGGAAACCCCCGACTACGGTAAAGCAAATTAGGAGTTTTCTGGGATTAGCAGGATATTACCGACGATTTATTCCGGATTTCTCCAGAATTGCCAAGCCAATGACTGAACTGTTGAAGAAGGGAGTCAAATTTGTGTGGAGCCAAAAGTGTGAAGAGGCTTTTCATACCTTGAGGCAACAATTGACAACAGCCCCAGTGCTAGCCCAACCCGACAATACCAAGCCATTTGAGGTTTATTGTGATGCTTCTGGTACTGGATTGGGATGTGTCTTGATGCAAGAGAACAGAGTGATTGCTTATGCTTCCCGAGCACTCAGGCCCCATGAGCAGAACTACCCGACACATGATTTGGAGTTGGCAGCAGTAGTTCATGCCCTCAAGATATGGAGACATTACTTGATGGGAGCTCACTGTAACATTTACACTGATCACAAGAGCCTCAAGTACATTTTCACTCAGGCTGATTTGAACATGAGGCAGAGAAGATGGTTGGAATTGATCAAGGACTATGATTTGGAGGTGCACTACCATCCTGGCAAAGCCAATGTTGTGGCAGATGCTTTGAGCAGAAAGGCCCAGTGCAATTGTATGAACATGGATGCAAGAGTCACCACCCTGTGTGATGAGCTGTGTAGGCTAAACCTGGAAGTTGTTCTTCCCGGTGAATTGAGATATATTGCGGTGGAACCCACATTACAAGAGCAAATAGTTCAGGCACAGCTTGGGGATAAGGGTGTTCAGGTTATCAAAGAAATGCTCAAGCAGAAGGCGGAGAAATACAAGTGTTTCCGTCAGGACAGCAAGGGAATTTTATGGTTTGAGGAGCGATTGGTTGTTCCCAAGGACCTTGAGCTCAGAAAGAAGATATTGGATGAAGCTCACCTTTCCAAGTTCTCTATGCACCCTGGTAGCAACAAGATGTACCATGACCTCAGGTCGTTATATTGGTGGACCAGAATGAAGAGGGAAATTGCCAAGTACGTATCAGAATGTGACACTTGCCAGAGGGTAAAAGCCAGTCACTTGAAGGCAGCAGGCCCTTTGCAACCCCTTCCCATACCATCTTGGAAATGGGAGGACGTTTGCATGGACTTCATAGTGGGATTACCCAATACCTCCAGGCACCATGATTCCATATGGGTGATTGTAGACAGATTGACCAAGACTGCTCATTTCTTGCCAGTACACACCACCCACCGGGCGGAGAAGTATGCGGAGATCTACATCGACCAGATAGTTCGTCTGCATGGGATACAAAGGACTATAGTCTCCGACCGAGGAGCACCTTTTGTGGCACGATTTTGGGAGCAACTACAGAAATCACTCGGAACTCAGGTCATACGAAGCTCGGCATACCACCCCCAGACAGATGGTCAAACAGAAAGGGTAAATCAGATTTTGGAAGATATGTTGCGAGCATGTGCACTACACTATGGAAAGGACTGGGACAGGTGTCTTTCCTTGGCAGAGTTTTCTTACAATAACAGCTATCAGTCTAGTCCGAAGATGGCACCTTTTGAAGCTTTGTATGGGAGAAGATGCAGAACCCCGCTAAATTGGTCTCAAGCAGGAGAAAGGGAAATATTTAGGCCAGATTTGGTGCTTGAAGCAGAGGCAAAGGTTAGAATTATCAAGAAGAACCTAGAAGCTGCTCAGGCCAGACAAAAGAGTTATCATGACAAGAGGCGGAAGCCTCTGCAGTTTGAGGTGGGAGATCATGTCTATCTTAAGATATCGCCAACCAAGGGTGTCCAGAGATTCGGGATCAAGGGCAAGTTGGCCCCTCGCTACATTGGGCCCTATAAGATCAAAGCAAGTTGTGGACCCGTAGCTTACCAATTGGAATTGCCACCTTGCATGGCAGCCGTTCACAATGTGTTCCATGTATCTCAGCTGCGGAAATGTGTTCGTCTACCCACTGAAGTGCTACCGGAGCCGGACATTGAGTTAGAACCAGACTTGACCTACCAAGAATACCCCGTCAAGGTATTGGATCAAAAGGAAAGATCAACTCGGGCAAGATCAATCAGAATGTATAAGATTCAGTGGAGTCATCATTCAGCAGAAGAAGCTACATGGGAAACAAAGGATTTTCTACGCTCTCGCTTCCCCGACTTTCTGCCCAAAGGAATCGGTATGTAGCCCCAAAAACCCCACCCCCGCCTGCCCTTTGAAGTCAATTATAAGAAAAACTTAGATAACGAGAATAGTCTAAGTTGTGAATTTAACTTAAGAAGGGCTTCCTTCTGAAGTTGCAAAGAGGATGACATTCGAAGAGCAGTTATAAAGGTAAAACTTGAGTATAAGGAAAGTAGCACCAGCACACCTTCATAGCATCCCTCCAAGGGACTCTACCTGAAATCTCGGGACGAGATTCCTTTAAGGGGGGAGGGCTGTAACACCCTAGGTGTTACTCAGGGTGTCCACCCCAGGGTTACCCCCTTTTAACCCATAGTTACATAGAGAATTGGGGGCAAAGTATCTCAATCTTGGAATTCAAGGTCCTAATCAAGTGCAAACTATTTTGGATGTCATGCCCTAGCTTGTAATGCACATCTAAGTGGAGATCTCCCAAAACCCTAGAACAAAACCCCCATAGGCAATTATAACCCTAATTGAAGCCATGATCAAAAGATCATGTAAACATCATGATCATGGTTTGGGCCAAATATAAAAGTTGTAATATACTAAATAACCTACAAATAATAGTAAGGAAGTACCCCCAAAAAGTTTTCAGAAAGGTCCTAAAAAGATCACCAAAGGTTGAACACAAGGGAGGAATTCAGATTTTGCCTAAGTCAAAAACCAACCCTTGAGCAAAGATCCCTCATGTTCACCTTGATTCCCTTTTCAAAACCAGTCGACCCAATTAACAAAATGGCGCCAAATTAACCCTAGAACACCCTGGCAAGAGATGACACCTACCCTAGGGCGCTAGACACGACTTGACACCCCTTTTGTCTCGGTTTGGACCCAGCTGACACAGCAAACTTCTCCCCTCTCTATCTCCCTGCCCTGACCATATCTCGACTTGGAACTCACAGCAAAAGGGTAGGATTTGGAGCAGAGAAGTGACCGTACACAGTGACTTTGCCAAGATACGCACGCCATGGCGCTCAAATCGGCCGTTGAACCTTGGCAGAAGCAACCCTCCACGTGTTCGACGCGAGCTGGCACCCGGGGGCACGCTCAGAGCACGCCCGTGCGCGAACCCCCGCGCGCCCGCGGCCGCCCGTGACCACGCCCGAGCCGCGGCTATAAAACCCGCCCCAGCGCTCGGTTGCCTTCCCCATTGCCTCCTCCGTACCTCGCCGGACTCGCCCAAGCCAGCCATCGCCTCCGGCGACCTCCCCGCGACCCGCCAGTGCCGACCGAAAGCCACCACCGTGGCCAACCCCTCTCCAGTCCCCCTCCGTTCGACCCAAGCCTCCAGATAGCTTCCTGGTGAGGCTGTGAGCCTTGCTCAAGCTTAAACCGAGAGCCCGCGTCACCGGAGTAGCCAAATCGCGCTCACCGGAGTTCAAGAACCCGCCGGCGCACGTGGACCGGGTAAACCCCCTTCACCATTTTCCGATTCGTTGCGCGTATGGCCTCTGTGTCATCCCGTGAAACTCCTCGTGCCCATTGATTGAACTCTACCGCCGTGGTTTGGCCGGAGCAGGCGTCGCCGGCGATCTCCGCCGCCTGTATTCGTGGCCAGGGTGACTCCGACCACCTCTGGCGCCGACCCGCACATCGGCGTGACCGTCACGACCTCCCGAACGTCGCTGACCACCTCGCCGGGCCTCCCTCGCCGCCGGTAAGCCGCGCCATCCTTTCTCTTCCGCGGCTACTGTTTTAGTTAAGGGAAGGACTGCGGGTGTGAGGGAGAGAAATCCAGGGGGTTAAGTGAAAAGCCAGAGACTCAAATGAATAGTGGCCCGAGGGTAGATCTGCGAAGTTTGATTCGGTTTAAACTCAGGGGCCTCGGCGCAAACTGCTTTTCCAGAAAAACTTAAATAAAACCTGACTTAAATTCAAACAGAAACTTTAAAAACTCATAACTTCTGTTTGGTTTATCCAAATTTGGTCAAACTAATTTTGCCAGACTCTAAATAATGTAACCTGTCTAAGAAAAATATAAAACCCCATGAGTACTAGAGAAAAATATAAGGTTATGATTTAATTACAGTTTGGACCAAAAGCTTAATAATAGCAAGAAAAATGGTTGTACTATTTAACTAAGGTTAGAAAAATTTAGAGAAGTTATTGTCTACCTACTGACCTAATTAAAAATGTTAAACCTCTCTGTCCATTACATTAAGTTAGTTTTAACCCCTTATTCTATAATATGCTTAAGTTTAAGGAAAATAGAAAAAGTGATATAAATAATGAACCAGAGGGCACCCCTATTTTTGTTGAGATACTTAGTCAATGTAGTCCACTGGAAAAATATATCATACCCTGTTGTAGTGTAAAATAAGAAAGCTACCTTTAAAATTAATAGAACAAGGATAACTTAGAAAAACCCTACAAAAATAATCCTAAGGTGAAACCTCCCCAAACCTTAGGATAACTAATGTTTTGATAATAAGAACTTAGGAAAAATCTGAAATCTGTTGTTTGATATTTTTCAAAGGACAAGTTAGTTCTAAGCACCCTTTTTGCACCAAATTTCAAAAGCCCATCATTAATTAACCATCATGTTGCTCTCTGCCATTTTTGGTACAAGAGCTTTTTATCACTATTAGAGGCCAACAAAAATAACCCTTAGGTCAGAACCCACTTTAATAACAGACTTGTAGTGTGAAGTGGCCCATTTTGCCTAACTATTGTTATTTTTGTTTAAGGACTAGCTTTTGTACTTTAAGCCTCAAATTCTTAAAACAAGCTAGCATAGCCAGTAACAACCCACTGTAATTTTTACAAAATTTTTGGAAATTTTTAAACTACTGTCATAGTTCAAACCCCTACTAGAAACCCTAGAGGGAAAATTAAAGAAAGGAAAATGGATGATGGAATTTAATGTCCTCCTAAGACCTTTATTAATTGTCCACTGAAATCCATGAAGGCAATACAAAATCCAATATGTTATCCTAAAAGAAAACCTAACCCTAGCAGGTAATAAGTCTATGTATACCACTAGAAGACCCACGTAGCCAAGGAACCCTAAGTTAATTCTTGACTTAATTTCTGTAGCTTGCTGTTCTTAAATCTTGCATAATCATGACATACATGTTCATTGCATTTCGATAGACTGTAATCTTGCTGACGGAGAGTACGTCCTCGTGCCGGAGCAAGGAGCTGCCCAGGAGGTTGCCCCAGACCCAGCACCAGAGCCTGCACCAGAGGACCTGCCTGCCACTGCTTTGGAAGGCAAGCCCCGGTTTTATGCATAACCTGTTATTTATGCTATTTTACTTCACTTAATGATTGTAGGATTGATTGTGCACTTAGGTGTAGGAATTGTTTGGAACCCTAGTTGCATGATCTCAGGAATCCTATTGAGATGAACACTAGTATGCTAGGTCGAGTAGCTGCTTTATTAATTAGGATCTCGGTAGAAGTCGAGTGATTTTTCTAGCACTCGCGCGAGGTCAGGAATTGGCTGTAACCACTTTCCTATCATATTGATGTTGGTTTGTGGGCAACAATCCATGGGGATTGGTTGTTCACGGGATAAAAAGTTGATTAAGGATTAAGGTGTGGTACCGTGAGTCAAGCGTTTGAATGTACTAAGCACATACCGAGAAATATGGTAAATCGGTAAACCTAGTACCTGATTGAACCTGCCAGTGGACATACCCCCTCACGCGACCTGAGACGTAGTCTCCCATTCCGGTTATGGTGGGTACAAGTGCTGTCACTGCACGACGGCCAGTCGGGGTCAGTGAGGCATTGTACGCCAAGGCGGTGAGCCCTGATCTGCTGCCAGGGAATCGATGGGGACGGTTGATATGTGTGGGGACGGAGTGCCCCTGCATGTCGTGTGTTTAGGTTTACCTTGCAAGGATAAAAACTCGATTCGAATCGTCTGCTTCTCGCAGCTAATGAGACTGCTTGATCCATGCTGCTACATTGAGTAACAAGTGAAACTGTGATGAGATGATACAAGCTGTTGATTGTTAAAAATGCTTGCTACTATGTATGAGTAGATAGTACACTTTTAGCCTTAAGAGAGTCACACTTAATCTTGACAAAGTTAAAATCTTGATTTAGAAACTCAGCTAGTGCTTTTGGCAACCAAACCCCACAGCCAAACAGCTGCATGTCTAGAGGTAGAGGAGTATAGACTCCTCACACCGGGTAAGTCTAGCTGAGTCTTAGTATACTTAGCCTTGCTTGTGGCATAATTTTACAGGTTCTCTGGAGGACATGGTTGCTGGAGTGACTTGGCCATCCACCCTGCCACCGGGTTGGACTGTCGAGTGGGACCCTGCCTCGGCTGAGGAGGAGCATGAGGAGTGATGGGACAGGCTTCCCCATCTCTCCATTTATTTATCGTTAGTTTATTTCCGCTGCACTTCAAAACAATGATGGTTACTTTTGCGAAAACTCCAATGGTGACAATGGTGATGTAATAATTTAATACTCGTCCATGCATGGTTTTATGCTTTATTGTATTTGCTCTGTGACTCACCATCGAGTGAGACTGTGGTACTTGATCCTGTCAGTGGCCGTGTCGGACTAGATCCGAGGGATTGACGGGTTATTCCCATTTAAGTGTGGTCTAGCCTCTAAGGCAGGGCTGAGGCACTTAAGTTGGAATAATTCGGGCAGTTCCGCCACAGAAGACTGGAGAACTGAAATAATATCTTTCCTCCAAGGCAATTGTCTTTCAAGTGACGAAGCTTATAACAGGAGAATGGAGGCAAGAATAAGACCATATGTGTTAATAGAAGGGGAATTGTATAAACGTGGAGTTTGTTCACCACTCTTTAAGTGTTTATCAAGAACTGAAGGTATGGAATTAATGAAAGAGATACATGCAGGACTATGTGGATCTCATATTGGATCTAGGCCCTTGTTAGGAAAAGTTTTTCGACAAGGGTTTTATTGGCCGAAGGCAGCTTCGGATGCAGCAGAATTAGTCCAAAAATGTGAAGGCTGTCAAAAATGTGCAAGAGACCAGAAGCAACCTTCATCCCTCACTCAATTAATATAGCCCACTTGGCCGTTGCAAAAGTGGGGCCTCGATTTGCTAGGCCCACTTCCACCAGCATAAGGAAATCTAAAATATGTTGTGGTGGCGGTAGAGTATTTTTCCAAGTGGATTGAGGCGAAGCCTTTAGCAACAATAACTTCAGTCACTGTCCAGAAATTCTTATGACAAAACGTTGTTTGTCGCTTCGGAGTACCGAAGGCTATTACTGTAGACAATGGAACACAGTTCGATGCTGAAGCTTTCAAGGAATTCTGTGAAGAAATTGGCACGAAGATTCATTTTGCATCGGTCAGACATCCGGAGTCAAATGGACTTGTTGAAAGAGCCAATGGCATTATAATGATGGGAATAATGAAGTTAATCTTCAATCAGCCCAGAGGAAAGTGGCCAGATGAATTGATCAAAGTAGTGTGGAGCCACAACACAATAGTATCAAGGTCAACAGGTTTTACACCATTCAAACTATTGTTTGGTGACGAAGCAATCACCCTAGAAGAAGCTAAGGCATGATCAATAAGAACAGTCGCTTCGGCAGAAGACGAAGCTGATTATTCTGTGGCAAAAGATGCTATAGAAGGGATCAGACTTCAGGCCGTGGAGAATATCAATAAATACCAAGCCGAAACAATAACATGGCGTAACAGAAAAGTTCGGCTAAAGAGCATTAAACCAGGACATTTGGTACTTCGGAGAGTGGCCAACCCAGATACAGTAGGCAAGTTATAGCTCAAGTGGGAAGGACCTTTTCTGGTAGTATCTTCGTCAAGACCCGGTTCTTACAGATTGAAGGATATGGACGTCAACGACATTCCTAGATCTTGGAACGCGGATGAGCTTCAGCGATATTATGTCTAGCTTGATGTAATCTTTTTTCTTTCTATTTTATGGTACCCTTTTCCTTGGGGCCATAGCTTGTAATTTCTCTTTTTCTTATTCAGCTCTACGAGAGCAGAATCTCCCAAATATGTAAATGTAAAAACTGAGTATGCACCATCGAGTGCAGGGAGAAAGGAAAAAACAGGGAGAAGCTCGAAAGTCGTCCCTAAGGGGATGCAGAGCACGACGAAGCTACAAAAAGCCATTCCTAAGGGAGCGCAGCATAAGTTTTCTGCTCAAAAGTCGTTCCCAAGGGAATGCAGAGCTTACAGCGAAAAGTCAACGCTGATACCGCTGAAATATAAGACGAAGCGCGAAAAGTCAACGCGATACCGCCGAAATAGAAGGCGAAGAAGTTCAAAAGACGTTCCTAAGGGGATGCAGAACTTACAGCGAAAAGTCAGCGCTGATACACTGAAAAATAAGCGGTGAAGCCGAAAAATAAACGGCAAATAGACTTCGGCCATTCCCAAGGGAATGAAGGCTATGGTTGTGGCTTCGTATGCGTGTGTTTGGACATTCATTTGCACGACACATTACATCATACATTTGCACTCATAAACATTCATCTAGGCATACATAGGATCATCATCATCATAACACAGGCGGGTGCTTCGGCTCTAAAGATAAGGCTTCAGAAAACAGAAAAAGAAGCAGTTTCATGCTTCGTTGTGTACGAAAAGAAGGAAAGGTGTTTTTCGCCTTCAGCTCAAAAAAATGCTAGTTTCGTCCACAGCAAAGCAGTTCAATACATGCACAAAAAGGTAAAGATATATTACAAAGTATGCACAAATTTACAGAATTAGTATCTGATTCTTAATTACAAATATTTTTTACAATGATATTACAAGATTTTTCTCTAGAATTTTTCTAGCAACGTCTTCAGCTTTGACATCATTCAGCTTTGGATCATTCAGCTTCGGACCATGTGAGCTTCGGATCACCCATCAAGCTTTGGCTCATTTTTCTTCAGCATCATCATCCTGTACATATTAAAATGGTATGAGAGAAGTGCAGACTTCAAAGAGAAGGTAAAACAATAGGCATAAATTTTTTACTGGCTTAAGGTGGCTTCGAGCTTCATCGCCAGCTATTTTTCGCTGGCCTTTTACCCAAATTTGAGTTATGAATCTGTTCCCTATAGTCCAAGCTAGGCTAGGGATATCAATTAAATTTGTTGGAGATAAGCTAAAATTTGGTCTGTTGACAATTTTTCCATGTTCACAGCCAGATTTTATGAAGGCAACAGCTGTGCCCCGAGAAGCTTGCAGAGCGCAGAAATCGGCATGTCCACCTATAACTTCGTCAAGTGCGTCAACTTCGCCCTCAATATGTTCGAAGGTTTCTGGCAGGTTCTCAACCGAAGGACTGAATTTCTCAGCACCGGCTCCGACCGAGTTGAAAACTTGTTTTAGCCGCTGCAGGCACCGGTTGCTGAAGTCCATGCATTTTTCTTGAAGTTCTTTCAATGATTTCTTCAAATTTGAATTTTCTCGGCTTCAGCTTCAAGTTTGGCTTTGAAATTTTTCTTTTCCGTGGAAAGTTCATTATTCAATCTAGCAATTTCGGCCTGGGCCTCTGCCAATGAACCTTCCATGGTTCGAAGTACGAAGTCTTTCTTTTCGAGAGTAGCCTCATGGTCTTTTATCTTCTTCTCCAGGCCCTCAATGATAATTTCATTCTTTTTGTCCTCGAGGTCTTGTTGCATCCTCAGGGCTTTGCTCAGCATTAAGTTCTGACAAAATAACATTCATCAGATAACATCTTCATAACGAAACAATTAAAAATTGAGAATTTTACCTTAAAGTTGGCATAGAATAGACTACCAGCGATATGCTGCCGCCGGTACCTACTGAGGTCTGCTTCAACCTTCGGAAGGCCAATACTCTTCGATAGAGTGCCGAAAATTTTCGCCCCAGTGCGGTCCCGAAGGCATCCTAGAATTTCCTCGTTAACTCCCCCAAAGAGCAGCGCCCCGGGTCTGCACCCGCAAGATATGGCATATTCCTTCAACTCTTCTTTTTCAGCCTTTGACAATTCTCGCCCAAGTATGTCCTGAAAATTGAAGTCTTCTTCTTCCGAAATATCTTTGGCTTTCTCTTTTCCTTTCCCAGGCGCTGTGGCCAGAGTTTCTTCAGCAACTCTAGCAGCTTCTTCCGCGGGCTCATTCAGAAGCATGTTATCAATATCAGCAAGTGTGGTTTCTAGATTTGTTTCTTCGGTGGCCTCAGCTTCGGCAGTGTTAGCTTCACTTTCAGCTTCAATGGCTACAGCTTCAGTAGCAGCAGTACTCTCCACGGCTGGTGTCTTTGATGCCAAGGCCACCGGCGGTGTCTGCTCGATAACTTCAACTACATGAATGATTCTTCATTTCTTCGGCTCAGCAGGCTTCTGCGCTGCCGAAGGCTCCTTTTCCTTCTGAAAAAGCTTCGTCAGATGTGGCCCTAGTGGACTTAGCTTGATAGGCAAAGATTCAGTCATTACCTTTAAAATTTCTTCCACGTCGGCAGCAGAAGGCGTTGAAGGAGCCTCTTCCTCTATATTAGTCGTTTTTGGTTTCGGAGCAGCAGCCTTTCTTTTCTTCGGAGCAGCCATCTTTGGCTCAGGGCTAAATTTTCTTTTCTTCAAAATTTCTTCATCTTTCATCACCAATTTAGCAGCTTCTCTATTCAGAACACTAACAACTCTTTTTCTTTTTTGCCCTTCAGCCCCTCTGTCCATTCGCTCATAGTCAGGATACTCAAAATTCATTGCATCCAAGACCCGGTTCAACCTTCGCTTCGGTCGAGTGCCGAAGGATGCAGTCATTAGTTGATCTTCGTTTTTAGAATAGTTGCCAAGGATCTGGTTGCACATAACTTCAATCGTGTCTAACCATTCTTGGCAAGGTTCTTTGAAGTGTTTCTTGAATTTATAATAATAGGGCAACCGAACAAGTTCCTTCTTTTTCTTTTCCTCTTTGAGCTTCGGCATGTCCCATTCTTTCAAAGTCGGGAATACTCTGAAAGCTAAGAATTCTTGCACCAAATCCCTAGTGCCAATGTGCTCTGAAACAACTCGAAATTCACCCAAGGCAATTTGACATGGTGATTCCGGCAACATGTTGCATTGGGGCCTAGTTTCTCCAAAGACTATCTCCAATGGGCTCTGAACCAGCTTCTCCTTCTTCTCGTCAACCTTAACATAAAACCACTCGGTCTTCTAGCCGGTGGGCCATTTGGTACGATAGCTAATAACTGGAGACTTCGCATCTTTGCGATAAGAAAAATTGTAGCAGCCGAAATTCTCGTGCAGCCCATCCTCTCTAGCTTTTGTCTGATAATGAAGCTCATGTGCCCGGCAGAAACCTTCGACAAGCGGTTCCGCCCCCTGGCTTCGGAGAGCCCAAATGTAAACGCTAAGCCTAACGATGGCGTTAGGAGTTAGCTGGTGAAGATAAATCCCAAACTTCTCCAACACATCCGCAGTCACCTCATGCAAAGGAAATCTCAATCCTGCTTTAAAGAAGCTTATAAAGACTATCACCTCATCCTTTTCTAGCTTCGGAGTAATTTCTTCTCCACCAAAACGAACTAGCTTCTTCTTGGCTTCACTGATATAACCTAGCTTTATCAACTTAGGCATATCACCTTCGGTAATAGTAGACTTCCCAGACTCCAGGTGGCTAGGTTTAGATGGCATGGCGTTGTACTCATCTTCAGTTTCACCTTCTTCAACATCAATCTGCTCGGCTTCGGTAGCAGGGGTACCTTCAGAAGCTTCTTCCGGCACTGCCAGCCCTGACCATTTCATCACTTCAGAAATCGGAGCGGTTTCAGCAGCTTCGACTTCTTCTCTGTCACGTATAACCCTGGCCGTAGAACGTACCCTTGCCATTTGATGATGAATTTCTCACAATTTTTGATGAAATTGTTGACTTTTTTAATTTTCCCGAAGCTCTTCCCCTTGTGACGAAGCAAAGTCAGCAGCGGTGCTTCGGTTGAGTGCGATGAAACAGCTTCAGTTATGGTCAAATTTTTGGCAGCAAAACAGGGCAATAGCAATGAATGATGTGGTAACTTCACACCTACCCATCTGTTTATATAGTGCCGCATGTGGGGAGGTGAATCGTCAAGTCTTCCGCACCGGACGAATAGTCGCCCGCACTCACTGAGTGGTGGGCCACAGAACCCGAGAAGGTGAATCGCTAGGATGCGTTTACCCGCTGCATGGTGGGACCATCTCGTGCTCGAAATTTTGTGATCGTTTCTCAGCAACGAGCTCAGGGAAGGTGTTTTTCGGATCTTTGGCTCTCCGAAGCCTAGGTGACTTTTTCACGGATCAGGCTCGTTACGAAAAACGATCTAGCACCGTGAAGGGGCTACTGTTGGGGGTATGCTTCGTCGCCGAAGATCCTGTAAGAAGAAACACCTTCGGCAGATCCTCTCAAGAAGCAGTGCCGAAGCTATCATCCATAAAGCTTCGGCATAATGACATGTCCCAATACGAAGGAGTGAACCGACTTAAAGATGAAATGACCGATCGACCCGTGATAGCTTGTATTATGATTGTAAGCATTTGTAAAGGGCATGAATGTAATTTCTCACAGGCTGCGCCCTGTGCCTATAAATAGATGAACAGTACCCCCGTACTGTTCATGCTGACTTGGCTTTTGCTATTGCATCACGGTCGTACCTTTGCTGTCTATCAAGTCAAAGGTATCAAATGTAATTCAATATTGTTTTTATTTTCTCATAATAACATAATGGAGATGAATTTATAATGCTATATGATTGTTCATGTTATCTTTTGTATTTAACACACTTCTTCTATTACCATCTTACCATCGATATTCGAAGGTATGTCCTTCATAACCTTCGTCTGAAGATCATTATATCCTAAGGGAAATAATGCTTCGAAGGACGAAGGGCGTTAATATTTAACATTTTATGTTGCCTTGTTCTTGATTCATAGCATTTGAGAACAAGTCACCAACACCAGCAATACCTTCTACTCTGCTATATCTTCACATAGAAGCATGGGCTTCGGCTGATCAGCCGAAGCAGCCTTCTCTCTTCTATACTTATACTATTCACAAGCTTCGGCTTCATCTATATTGTGGATTGCTTTTGAGTTTGTCCAATTTCCTTCAGCCTTTCTAGCAGCTTCCTGACTTCCATGAATAGCAATGGGCCCTTGATCCGAAGGTATCTTCTTGCATAAATATGCTGGATGAAGAATTGCTTCAAATGCATTGAGTGTTCCACGACCAATGATTGCATTATAAGGATATTCCATGTCAACAACATGAAACACAACCTGCTCAGTTCTTGTATTGTGGACAAATTCGAAGGTCACTAGCATTGTGATCTTGCCAAGTGCTATAATCTGCCTTCCTCCGAAACCATAGAGAGGGTGTGTGGCATCATGGATTGTATCCTCTGGCTCTTGCATCTGTCTGAAGGCCTTAGCAAATATGATATCCGCTGCAATGCCTGTATCAACCAAAACATTATGGACTAGAAATCCCTTGATGACACAAGATATGACCATAGCATCATTGTGAGGGTAATCCTTGAGCTGAAGCTCCTCTTGGGAGAAGGTAATTGGGATGTGAGACCATTTTGACTTGATGAAGGGTCCCTGCACCCCAACATGTTGTACCCTTCTCTGGGCCTCCTTCTTTTGCTTCTTGTTGGCCGGTTCCGAGCATGAACCGCCTGTTATCGGGAGCACCAGCTTTGTAGCCGAAGGAGCTTCATCTTGGTTGTTGAACGAAGCCATCAGCTCAAAAAATGGACGTGAGTTCACCGGAGGTGGGCGCCAATGTTGGTGACTTGTTCTCAAATGCTATGAATCAAGAACAAGGCAACATAAAATGTTAAATATTAGCGTCCTTCGTCCTTCGAAACATTATTTCCCTTAGGATATAATGATCTTCAGACGAAGGTTATGAAGGACATACCTTCGAATATCGATGGTAAGATGGTAATAGAAGAAGTGTGTAAAATACAAAAGATAACATGAACAATCATATAACATTATAAATTCATCTCCATTATGTTATCATGAGAAAATAAAAACAATATTGAATTACATTTGATACCTTCGACTTGATAGACAGCAAAGGTACGACCGTGATGCAATAGCAAAAGCCAAGTCAGCGTGAACAGTACGGGGGTACTGTTCATCTATTTATAGGCACAGGGCGCAGCCTGTGAGAAATTACATTCATGCCCTTTACAAATGCTTACAATCATAATACAAGCTGGGTCGATTGGTCATTTCATCTTTAAGTCGGTTCACTCCTTCGTATTGGGACATGTCATTATGCCGAAGCTTTATGGATGATAGCTTCGGCACTGCTTCTTGAGAGGATCTACCGAAGGTGTTTCTTCTTACAGAATCTTTAGCGACGAAGCATACCCCCAACACTGCCATTTGCACAAAACCCCTTGCACTTCTATTTCTTCTCCAAACCAATCCCTGGTGACGGCGCGCTCGCCCGCCGGCTATCCCTAGCTGGAACTCGCCACAAATGGTGACGACGGTCGAAACCGAGCATCGGATCGCCATCCTCGAGCCTAGGCGAGCCTAGTCCATGCTCTAATCGAGCTAATCTGGCCCTGGATTTCCCTACCCACGACGACGCCGAAAACCGAGGGCAGGCCGAGTTGTTCCCGACAATTAGGTGCGGTAGCGTTCAAATTCTAAGTATGGGGAGCATCACCACACCTAAAGGAAGCTAGAACGGACATTAGTTGGGCTGGAACTACCTTAGGCGAAGCTGGCCACGGAAGAGCTTTCCTCGACGACGATGGCGACCGAATTGGGGGAAAATCCAAATTCAGGCGCGACGGTGGCTAATCGGGGGTGAGAGTTGGTGTTCTGGCTTCGTAACAAGCTAACGGAGCAGGTCGCACACTCAATTTATAATGTGTCCAAGAGGTGGCTCCAAATTCGGGGAAGATAATCTGGCGGCCAGAGAGGAGGTGAGTCATCGCAGCAAAACTACTGTGGCGCTCACCGGGGCAAAGTCTCGGGCGACAGATGGGCTATCTACTGCGATCTACTGCGACGTGGTAACGCCTCCAAATACGTGGCATCCTTGTGGCAAGCGGCAAACTCCGGTGATGGTCATCTCGACCGGTCGTGGGGCAAGTGGGTACGGCGGCCAGTTCACAATCTCATCCACGGTCAAGATCTTTTCACCGGTCCGGTAATATCCACGCCGCGCCGTGCACAAATTGCAGCGGTAGGCGTGAATCGTGGCACGGGTTCACCGGCGGAAAGTTCACTAAACCTGGATTCTTGTTCAGTCCACTGTACCATCGCGATCCCATTCATTCGTTCTGACAGAGCAAGTTCAGGAGCCCTTTTCTCAAATTTTTATGTAACAACCCACAAATCCGGCTGTAGCAAAGTTGTTCTTCTATAAACCAGCTTTAATTTTGTTATAGAAACCTTAATCAAACATCCACTGGATCCTATGTAAAATCGATCTCAAAGTTCATCCCAGTTCACTAAGAGTCGAATTTCAGTATCAAGGGTGACTGACAGCCCAACTTCAGATCCATTTTTCTCCAATTTTTATACAGTTCCAAGGCTTAGTCACTTAATCAATCTTGAACTACTAACATAGCTCTACCAATTTGTTGTAATGACTTGGGGCAAAATCTTCATGGATTAAGAGATACAAGGGCATAAACTTGGTCTGATCACACTGATTTTAGAGTTAGCCATATCGGTGCTCTTGGGACTTTTTACAAATTACTTCAATTTGTTCCACTACACTTGAAAATCTTCCAATGTAAAAGCTGCTTAGTTTTTTATACTCTACTACTTTGATATATGCACTTTGATCCAAAAGTGCATAGAAATTGAAATCATCTTGTAGGGCACTTAATTAGGGTTTCTAGGGTTTCAATTAGGGTTTTGAGTGTTCTAGGGTTTGTGTGCCATTCAAACCTTCCAAGTTTAGTCCCCTATGAACATTTCCACTAAACTTTAAGATCATACTCAATTTGATATCACACACATCCTCATACCTCTATCCTTTGGTTAAGTACCCTATCCTAGGGTTAAGAAGCACTTCAAGTCATCACATCACAACTTGTTTTGAAGTTTTAGCCTAGTGGATGCATTCAAGGTGTAACAAACATAATGACATGTCAATGCATATGATGCCATGCCCATGTTTTAGTTCTTGTAACACCAGGGGTGTTACAAAAGGTGTGCAAAGATTTGGAATTAAAACCAAGCTAGCCCCTCGCTATATTGGACCATATGAAATCATAGAAGCATGTGGACTAGTAGCTTACAAGCTAAAACTACCCAGTAATACGTCTATGATACACAATGTGTTCACGTGTCTCAACTAAAGAAGTGTGTCTGAGTACCGATGGAAGTTCTGATCGAACTAGAGATGGAAATAAAGCCTGGACTGTAAGGATAGATCCACTCATGGAAAGGCAACAAGGATGTATAAGGTTTAGTGGAGTAATCATACTGAAGAAGAAGCTACATGGAAAACCGAGGAGTATTTGAATAAGAACTACCCCGAGTTTCTACCTCAAAATGTTGGTAGGTAAACCCATACCCCTACTTACTCTGTTCCAATCTTGAGGACAAGATTCTTTTAAGGGGGATAGGTTGTAACACCTCAGGTGTTAGCTCTAGGGTTTAACTCAACACACTACTAAACCTAGTATCACGTATGCCTTCTTTGGACAAAAAGTCACCATACTCTTTGATTAGAACCCTAACTAATTGATAAACACCACAAAGGGTCTACCTTAACCATCTCATGTTAACCACAGTAGAAGAAGTAACCAAACTCTTGAACCCCTACTTAAGATCAATAAGTACATCAAAAAGAAATGGACCAGCTAAACCATTTGGATCACATTATCATAACTTGGGCCATTAAGATAGGTTGTAGCGCACCAAAAATACCTACAAAAGTTTGTAAGAGTAACAACCCAAAAAGGTTCTGAAAAATCCCCAAATAGGCCACACAAGTGGGAGAAGTAAATAAAAATTATGATTTTCCTATTCTAAAAATCAGACCCCTAACAAAAACTCCCCCATGTTCATTAGGATTTGGACCTTAAAATTAATACCTTCGATTGACAAATCGTACCTAACCACTTACCCTAACACATACCAGAAGATGGCATTGGATCTCGGAGTGTGGGCATGACTAATCCTTGGATTTACCTCGGATTTGGTCTGCTGGACAGACCCCACTATAGTACGCCATATCTCCCATTCCAGTAAGCAAAATCCCTTGACATCATAAAAAATAGTTAGCTTAAGGGGAGATGAAGAGGTTCCGTGCACATGCCAAGGCAAGAATAGGCTTGGACAAGTGACTACACACATGAGAAGAGGGGCAAACACAACCGAGCCACGTGTTCGATGTGGGCTAGCACCCGGGAGCGCGCCCTGCCAGCGCCCACGTGCGCCCAAGGTCGGCCACCACCGCAGCCAAGCCACGCCCGTGCCTATAAAGCCCATTCGGCCCCTTAGTAGCATCCCTTCCCTTGCCTGTGAACCGAGCCCGAGACTTAATCGCCAGTGACCACCCAAGAACCGGGAGCACCGCCGCCCGCACACGCACCCGAGCCCCAACCACCATGGGCAGGCGATCCCAGCCACTCTCCACCCAAACCGAACCCGCCGATAGCTTCCCTAAAGCCCCGTGAAAAGCTCCCCCAAGCCCTAGCCCGAGCTCTACTTCGTCGGAGCAGCCAGTTCACCCTCACTGGAGCTCGCAACCATGTCGGCGTGCATGGCCAGAGACCTCAGGTGAGCCATTATTCAATTAACTGCACACACACCCACCACTGCACCTAGTGAAGCTCCCTAAATAGTTTAATTGAGCTCTACCGCCGTGACCAGGCTAGACTCCTTGCCACCGACGAGCCCAGCTGCCTGCGCACATGGCCAGGGTGATTCTGACCACCATCGGTGACGACTAGCACCTCGAAGTGTTTGCCAGAACATCCCCGACCTCGCTCGACCCCTCGCTAGAGCAATACCGCCACCGGTGAGCCTTGCCATAGTTTTTTCCCTCTGTTGCTGTTCCGACCTTGAGAAGGACTGTGGGTTGAATGACTAGAAAAGCCAGGGGGTTTTGTGTTAATCCACTAACTCACATGAATAGTGCATCGAGGACCCTTTTGTAAGGGGAAAGAGAAGTTTGAACTAGGGGCCTAGGCACAAGATAGCTTTTCCTTTCCATTTTTGAATTAATTTTTCTGTTAATACTACAGATAACTTCAAAAGTGCATAACTTGCAAAATATAAACCCAAAAATTATGAAATTGGTTTTGCTAGACTCTGTATAATATGAAATTTAGAGCAAAAATAGAAAACTACCTTAGTCCAGCACTTTTCCTGGAAGTTTTGATTTAAATTAGGATATTGCTTAAACCATAAAAATAAAGGGAAAACAGTAGAACTTTTAAGCTAGGGTTAAGAAAAATTGAGTAGATGATTGACTAACAGTAACACCATAAGAAAATATTGAACACCTTAGTTCGCCAACCTAAGTGGAGATTAACCCCTAATTTATATTTCCGCCCATTCCTTCAGAAAATGTAAACTGGAAATAAAAATTAGAAATAACAAGCAACTATATTTTTCTTAGGATGCCTAAGTAGTGTAGCTCCATGGAAAATTATAGTGAGCCTTATTCGTGTGAACAAATATAGGGCCACCTTCCCCATGAGAAAAATAGAGAAAACTTTACAAAATCATAGAAAACCCACCCTAAAGAGAAAAACATCAACCTTAGGAATGATTGCTCTTGTGCAAAAAAAAACTTAGAAAAATTTCTAAATCTGTTGTTTGACAATTTTTAA
Organism: Zea luxurians; assembly: GCA_029449295.1. Classification (NCBI taxonomy): domain Eukaryota; kingdom Viridiplantae; phylum Streptophyta; class Magnoliopsida; order Poales; family Poaceae; genus Zea; species Zea luxurians. The sequence continues at coordinate 29,042,615 of JAOPSE010000022.1, forward strand.
AAAGAAAGTTAGTTGAAAGCACCTTCTGGCCCTAGAATTTTAGAAAACCACAACTAAATATCCACTAAGTATCCCTTGGTAAAATTTGGCAAAAGGTTAAGTTATCACATTTAAATACCAGGAAAATACCCATTAGGGCAGTAGCCACGTCTAAGTAGGAGGTGTAGTGTAATATGTCCATTCTGCCCTATCTTTTGTTATTTTTGTCATACCAGTCCCTAATTAATCTTGACTCCAAATTTCTAGGACAACCAAATTTAGTCAGTGGGAAGCTATTGTATTTTTTATAGAATTTTTGAAATTTTTGAAATCTGAGCTGTAGTTCAAACCACCCCTTAAAGTTTAATAGAAAAAAGGAAAAAAGAGAAAATAACGGTTAACCAAATTAAGTTAAAATAATATCAGCAAACCTACATGAGGCATAACAAGACCTTTTAGGAAATAATCTAAGTGTTAATCCATCTTTCGATCAATCTTAGTTGGGCCACTAGATGCTATTTTCTATAAAGGCTTAATTCAACAAATGTAAACTCTCACTTTTCGCTAAGTAATTTAGTACTACTTTATCATGTATCTTCAATAAGCTTTTGCATATCATAGCATACATATATCTTATGCATTGCATTTGTTAGATTGTAACCTCGCAGATGGAGAGTATGTGATGATTCCGAAGGGAGTCAAACAAGAAGTCCAATAACCTGCTCTTGAACCTACCGCTGAGGATCTCCCCGATGCACCAGCACCTGAAGGCAAGCCCTGGTTTTATGCATAACCTTTAATATGCTATTTTACTGCAACTATTTTTTGTAGGCTTGTATTGTGCACTACGTGTAGGAGTTGTTTGAAACTCTAGTTGTATGAACTCAAGTCCCTTTATGAGATGAATGCTAGTATGCTAGGTTGAATAGTTGCTTTCTAATTAAGGATCTCGGTAAAAGTCAAGTGATTTTTTAGAACTCGCGCGAAGTCAGGAATTGAATGTATCCATCTTGATAATGGGAATGATGATTGTCTATGGACACGGGTCCTAGGAGGATGCCCTGTCTATGGGATAGAACTAAACTAATGATTAATGTGTGGTATCGTGAGTCAAGCGTTTAAACATACTAAACATATGCCGAGAAATACGGTAAATCGGTAAGCCTAGTACCTGAGTGAACCTGCTCGTAGACTTTTCACCTCACTATCCTGAGAAGTGGTCTCTCATGCTAGCAATGGTGGGTACAACTGCAGTCACCACACGGCTGGGTCCGCGGGGGTGGAGCATTGTACCCAAGGTAGTGGGCCCTATTCTATTGACGGGGAATCGATGGGGACGGTTGATGTGTGTGGGGATAGAGTGCTCTAATATGTCGTGTGTTTAGGTTTACCTTGCAACGTTAAAAACTCGATCCAAATCATCTGTTTCTCACAGCTAATGAGACTGCTTGATCCATGCTACTGCATCGAGTAAGAAGTGAAATGAGGTTTCATGATACAAAGTGTTGCTTGCACTAAGTGCTTGTTACCATGTATGCTTAGAAGGAAGAAACCCTAGCTTAAATAATATTATTGAACTTGAAGAGCTAAAATTTCACTTAAACTCATCTAGTGCTTTTGGCAAACCAACCCCTTTAGCCAAACAGCTTCATGGTCTAGATGTAGAGGAGTAGACCCCTCACACCGGGTAAATCTAACTAAGTATTAGTATACTCAACCTTGCTTGTGGCATAACTTTTATAGGTCTCTTGCAATAAATGGTTGTTGGTGTGACTTGGCCAGCCAACCTGCCACCGGGTGGAATGGTCGAGTGGGACGCTTCCTCAGTAGGAGAGGACTAGGAGTAGTGGGCTAGGCTTCGCCCTACTCCAAGTTATCGTTGCTAGTTTATTTCCACTAAACTGAAAAACAGTGGTTCCTAATTTTGAACTCCGATTTATGTAATAACTCTAAAGTAATTCAATAATCTATGGTTTTATGCTTTATTGTATTTCTCTATGTCTCACCTTCAAGTGAGCAAGTGGCACTCGATCCTTGTTAAGTGGTTTTTAGACTAGATCTAATGGAACGACAGTTTATTTTGATTTAAGTGTGTCATTGCCTCTAAGTTGAGACTTGGGCACTTAACTGGAATAATCTGGGCGGTTCCACCATAGTGTTGTGTAGTTTCCCATACCACTATAGGACACTTTGCTAGTTGTGGAGTACACCACCCATATTGCTACACTCACATTGTAGCCATGCCTAGAAATGTTGGGACCTAGTTACGATGAGATGGGAAAGGAGTTGTTATGCGAGCGCCCATTCCGTTGATGATTGTTTTCTACATCTTCTACCCTTCAATAACTCGTTTGATAGGGTACACAACAAGGGTCGTCTGAACGTGTGGTGCTTCTAGATCCCGCTAGAGACATCAAGACCTTGAGCCCAGGTGGCGCCTCTAGAGCCTCCCTGGCAGAGGCTAGTGTGGGAGAGGTCTAGGAGACACATAGAGAGCCTAGAACCCGATTGTTCTAGGCCTCCCATGCTTTGCACAATAGCTAATGGAACAGAAACCTGAGAGGGGCCCATCTCGGAGATTCGGACCCTCCTTGGGGAGGGGTCCAGAGCCTCTAGAGGAACCCTAGGGACATGTTGCGCCATCGGACCCTATAAGGCATTGAAGGGCAGGGACTGATGGGGCCATGTGGTAGAGCCAGAGCTTGCCAACTTGCTAGCGATAGCCATTGCAGGAAGGTGCCTTTTCGAAGTCCAAATTGGAGAGGCACCCTTACACTTGTCGCGTGGCAAGGGCCCTAGCCACACATATTGATGACTTTGCAATGGGTCATGTTTTGACGATGGAGCCTGTAGCATGTCCACTCCACGTAGGTCTATTTTTCATGTAGTGTCTAGAGTACTCATTCCCAAGGGCGCAGATTGGAGTTATTAAAACTTGACCCCATTTGCACGCCTCCTCGCATTCCACGGAGTGCGGCTGCGCTCCCGTTGACGCGTGGCATGAGTAGCTGGTAAAACACCTCCCGGACCCAAGATTTTATAGAATTCAGCTCTGAGCATTCCCAATCCTCTCTTTCTTCCCACCTCTGCCATCTCGGCCGAGGTGGAGGATCCAGGGGCCACCATATCCGCACTCTTCCCCTCTCTTCCCCCTTCCACACTCCTTCCCTGTATGCTGCATCGCGAGGGCGGCCTGCTCAATGCCGCGAGCTATCCCGTTCGACCACACATTGAACACCGGTCACCTCCACCGAAGCCCTCGCCCCCATCAACCCGTCGATGTCGCTGCCATGGGGGTCACTCCCCTCCCTATTGCCTTTCCCTACCCCTACCCCTACCCCTACCCCTTACCCTTACCCTTTTGCTTCCCCTTGCCACACATCCTCCACTACACCGACGGTAGGATCTTTATGCAGGGCATTGAAGCGGTTATCTTCATGCCGGATGACAACGAGGCCATACAGACTGTCGGCTCTAACAGGAAGCCTCCCGCCATCGTCACCCACTGGAAGAAGCTGAAGTGCACACAGTTCAAGCTTTTTAGATATTGTCTTTTGATGTGTTTATAGGTGTTATTTTTCTGTTCACATGTGGTTAATTATTTTCATGGTTGTAAGCTCCCTGCGCCTCGGCTGTGTCTCTCCATCTACTGGAGGGGCAAACGGCGCAAGGCCGTCCACACTCTCTCCCCATGTTCCCTGTCTTTGACTCTCTATGTGGAGTTCTCTCGTGTGTTTGCATCGTAGGTCGTGTCCTAGAAACATAGTTCTCTTTGAGTAGATACAAACGATGTAACCATGTTTCTACATTAGGACTCCATTTAGGAGTAAAGAATGATTGCTAGCCTACATCAGCTGACTCTAAATCACAAGTTTTTTTACAGCAAATCAGTGTGCCATAGAAATTGTTTACTTTTTTACTTACAGTGTCCTACAAAACTAATGCATTTAGTGTGAGTGGTTGACAACTTGAAATTTTAATGTCATTTAGTGTGTCATGATGATACCAATACAACTTTCTCTACTTTACTTTAATCAGAAAGTTGTCGTTCTTATACTGATTTTCCACATTATGCCGTGCAGATGGAGAGCATAGATAAGGAATTGAGGCCATCAAGGTTATTAGATCAGATCAAGCACTTTACTACAATCGCTATTCCTAAAGGCCACTATTGACACAATGTAGAGCTATAGTGATATGAAATTCACATATGTTGTATCATGTCAGCTTGGCTTCATTTGTATCACCGCTATTTTCCTTAACACGCTCATTTGTAGCAAGAGGGGATCTCTTACAGAGATGAAAATGAGTGTATTAAGGATTGGGATGAGGCATCAAGATATCAACAGGCCACACGTCATGATATCAATATGCCTACAAAATTATTCTGGTTGTTTCTTTTGTTCTCTCGGAAAATGACAAGATTTATCATGTGCATGTATGGTTTTTCCTTCAGCAGTCACACAACTACAATTGCTGCTAGAAACAATGGGATTCTAGTGCAAATTATTTGACAGTGAATGTCTCCATTTTTTCCTTTTCATAATTCACTTATGTCATGTGTTGCTCTTATGCTCTCTTTTTGTGTGACTATTATCTCGCACTGTAGGTCAAACAATGGACTTCAAAACACAGAACAACAAAAGATATCCAAGTATATTAGCACACATGTTACAGAGGCTTTCCCTGTGAGAAAAGCAGGAAACTTTGGTAACGAAAATTGCAAGGTTAGAGTTAGAGGTTTTTACCCATTTTGTTGGACTCGTTGACACGGAGTTAGTCTTTTATGCAGTTGGATATTTGGTTTGGTGCTAAGTGTGAATACCCTACATGATGCCTTATAGAATATTGTGAAGGTTTCTAAGTCTCAAGTTTTGCGCCATCTTCACTTCTAATGTAATGATCTGGTTGCAGAACTTTAGGTTCAATCTTTTCATTGTTTATTAAGCTCTTACTCGACTTGTTTATCATAATTCAGGGGTCATGGTGACTCTGCTAAGTTGGACACTTTTGTTCCATCCATGGAGGCTGCAAAACCAGGTTTCAAGGATGTTGAGAAATGGAGTGAAAATGCTTTGTGGACTGTATTTGAGCTTCATGTTGGCGATGAGAAGCAGACTGGTTCTAACAAATCTGATATGATAATAATAATTCTTTCTCTTGCAACTTATCATATGTTATCACGCCACCTAAGATTTCTAATGCTTTATTTTAGGAAAGAGTACTAAAAGGGTTTGGAGCTTGTGATGCTTTTGTGGCTTCTGGGCTCAACGCCCCTAATGGACAAGTTGGTGGTATTACGTTGAAGTCTTCAGACATTGCCCTTCTAATATGATTGTTCGTAGGAAAAAAAAGCTCCTCTGGATTTTGCCTTAAAGACTAGCTTGCAGTTTGTTTCATTGTCACCTGTCAAGTGGTGGGTGTGCACTAGCTTCTCTTGTTGTTGTGTATCTGAAAGGGAAATAGGCTTACACCTTTTCCTAATTGATTTTGGTGGTTGAATTGCCCAACACAAATAATTGGACTAACTAGTTTGCTCTAGATTATAAGTTTTTATAGGTGCCAAGGGTTCACAATAAACCAATAAAAAGATCAAGGAAGGGTTCAAACAAAGAGAGCAAAAGTCAGCCGAAGGCAGCCCTGGTCTGGCGCATCGGACTGTCCGGTGTGCCACCGGACAGTGTCCGGTGCACCAGGGAATCCAACTCCAAACTTACCAGTCACGAGAATTCTGGGAGCCGCTCCGCTAAAATTCACCGGACTGTCCGGTGCTACACCGAACTGTCCGGTGTGCCAACGGAGCAACGGCTACATCGCGCCAACGGTCGTCTGCAGAACGCATTCAATGCGCTACAGTGCGTGCCAGTGTCAGAGCAGCGCCAGAAGGCGCACCGGACAGTGCACAGTGACTGTCCGGTGCACCACCGGACTGTCCGGTGACCCAGAAGACAGAAGCTCCAACGGTCGAACCCTAACGGTCGGGTGACGTGGCTGGCGCACCAGACAGTGTCCGGTGGCGCACCGGACTGTCCGGTGCGCCATTCGACAGACAGCCTCCCAACGGCCACTTTTGGTGGTTGGGGCTATAAATACCCCCAACCACCCCACATTCATTTCATCCAAGTTTTCAGACTTCCTACACCTTACAAGAGCTATAGCATCCAATACAAGACACACCAAAGAGATCAAATCCTCTCCCAAGTCCAAGGATCATTCCAATCAAATTGTGACTAGTGAGAGAGTAACTTATGTTCATTTGAGCTCTTGCGCTTGGATTGCTTTTTCTTTCTCATTCTTTCTTGTGATCAACTCAATTGTAACTGAGGCAAGAGACACCAAGTGTGTGGTGGTCCTTGCGGGGACTTAGTGTCCCGTTTGATTGAGAAGAGAAGCTCACTCGGTCTAAGTGACCGTTTGAGAGAGGGAAAGGGTTGAAAGAGACCTGGTCTTTGTGACCAACTCAATGGGGAGTAGGTTTGCAAGAACCGAACCTCGGTAAAACAAGTCACCGTGTCACACTCTTTATTTGCTTGTGATTTGTTTTCGCCCTCTCTCTCGGACTCGATTTTAATTCTAACGCTAACCCTGGCTTGTAGTTGTGCTTAAACTTCATAAATTTCAGATTCGCCCTATTCACCCCCCCTCTAGGCGACTTTCAATTGGTATCAGAGCCTGGTTCTTCATTAGAGCCTAACCGCTCGAAGTGATGTCGGGGGATCACGCCAAGAAGGAGATGGTGACCGGCGACAAGCCCGTTACAAGCCACGGGAAGGCTCCATCGGGAGAGTCCTACAACAAGGGGAAGGAGAAGGAGTCCCCTTCACACAAGTCGCATCGGAGTGGCGAAAAGAAAAAGAAGATGAGGAAAGTGGTCTACTACGAGACCGACTCTTCATCGCCATTGACCTTCGGCTCCGACGCGCCGTCCGTAACTTCTAAGCGCCATGAGCGCAAGAAGTTTAGTAAGATTCCCCTACACTACCCTCGCATTTCTAAACATACTCCATTACTTTCCGTTCCATTAGGCAAACCACCAGTTTTTGACGGTGAAGATTATAACATGTGGAGTGACAAAATGAGGCATCATCTAACCTCACTCCACACTAGCATTTGGAACATTGTTGAGTTTGGTGTACAGGTACCATCCGTAGGGGATGAGGACTACGACTGGGACGAAGTTGCCCAAATCCAGCACTTCAACTCCCAAGCCACCACTATACTCCTCGCCTCTCTAAGTCGAGAGGAGTATAACAAGGTGCAAGGGTTGAAGAGCGCCAAAGAGATTTGGGATGTACTCAAAATGGCACACGAAGGAGATGAGGTGACCAAGATCACCAAAAGGGAGACGATCGAGGGGGAGCTCGGTCGATTCATGCTTCACCAAGGGGAGGAGCCACAAGCGATGTACAACCGGCTCAAGACCTTGGTGAACCAAGTGCGCAACCTCGGGAGCACTAAATGGGATGACCATGAGATGGTCAAGGTTATTCTAAGATCACTAGTTTTTCTTAATCCTACTCAAGTACAATTAATTCGTGGTGATCCTAGATACAAAATAATGTCTCCCGAGGAAGTGATAGGTAAATTTGTGAGCTTTGAGCTAATGATCAAAGGCTCCGAAAAGATCATCGAGCAAGGCGCATCCTCCTCCGTACCCAAAGCACAACCCGTTGCATTCAAAGCAACGGAGGAGAAGAAAGAAGATTCTACTCCAAGTAGAATCCCCATCGACGCCTCCAAGCTCGACAATGAGGAGATGGCGCTCATCATCAAGAGCTTCTGTCAAATCCTCAAACAAAGGAAGGGGAAAGAGTACAAGCCCCGTTCCAAGAAAGTGTGCTACAAGTGTGGTAAGCCCGGTCATTTTATTGCAAAATGTCCATTATCTAGTGATAGTGACAGGGGCGACGACAAGATGGGAAAGAGGAGGGAAAAGAAGAGATACTACAAGAAGAAGGGCGGCGATGCCGATGTTTGCCGGGAGTGGGACTCCGACGAGAGCTCCACCGACTCCTCCTCCGACAAGGATGCCGCCAACATCGTGGTCAACAAAGGGCTCCTCTTCCCCAACGTCGGCCACAAATGCCTCATGGCAAAGGATGGCAAAAGGAAGAAGGTAAAATCAAAATCCTCAACTAAATATGCAACATCTAGCGATGAGGCCAATTCTAGTGATGATGAGGATGATTTGTTTACTCTCTTTGCCAACTTAAACATGCAACAAAAGGAAAAATTAAATGAATTGATTAGCACTATTCATGATAAGGATGAACTCTTGGATAGCCAAGAGGACTTCCTAATTAAAGAAAACAAAAAGCATGTTAAAATTAAAAAATGCTTATGCTCTAGAAGTAGAAAAATGTGAAAAATTAACTAGTGAGCTAAGCACTTGCCATGATGTTATTTCCAACCTTAGAAATGAGAATGCCAATTTAATTGCTAAGGTTGGGAAGCTTGATGTTTGTGATGATTCAATTGTTAGTCTAAGAAATGATAATGCCAATTTAATTGCTAAGATTGACAAGTTGAATGCTTCTCTCAATAGCCTTAAAATGAGAATGAAAAATTAATTGCTAGGGCTAGAGAATTAGATGTTTGCAATGCTTCTATTTCCAATCTTAGAGATGAAAATGATATTTTGCATGCTAAGATTGTAGAATTAAATACTTGCAAACCCTCTACATCTTTCGTTGAGCATGTTACTATTTGCACTAGATGTAGAGATATTAATGTTGATGCTATTCATGATCACCTAGCTTTAATTAAACAACAAAATGATCACATAGCTCAACTTAATGCCAAAATCAATGAGCATGACTTAGAAAATGAAAATTTTAAATTTGCTAGAAGCATGCTCTATAGTGGGAGACCCCCTGGCATTAAGGATGGCATTGGCTTCCAACAGGGAGACAATGTCAAGCTTAATGCCCCGCCCAAAAGATTGTCTAATTTTGTTAAGGGCAAGGCTCCCATGGTTCAGGATAACGAAGGTTACATTTTATACCCTGCCGGTTATCCCGAACACAAAATTAGGAGAATTCACTCTAGGAAGTCTCACTCTGGCCCTAATCATGCTTTTATGTATAAGAGTGAGACATCTAGTTCTAGGCAATCAACCCATGCTAAATTGCCTAGGAAGAAAACTCCTAAAGCATCAAATGATCATAATGTTTCATTTAGAACTTTTGATGCTTCTTATGTACTAACCAACAAATCAGGCAAGGTAGTTGCCAAGTATGTTGGGGGCAAACACAAGGGATCAAAAACTTGTGTTTGGGTACCCAAAGTTCTTGTATCTAATGTCAAAGGACCCAAAACCATTTGGGTACCTAAAATCAAGAAATAAACTTGTTTTGTAGGTTTATGCATCCCGGGGCTCAAGTTGGATCATTGACAGCGGGTGCACAAACCATAAGACTGGGGAGAAAAGGATGTTCTCCTCCCATGAGAAAAACCAAGATCCCCAACGAGCTATCACATTCGGGGATGGAAATCAAGGTTTGGTCAAAGGATTGGGTAAATTTGCTATATCACCTGACCATTCTATTTCCAATGTTTTTTTTGTAGATTCTTTAGATTACAACTTGCTTTCTGTTTCTCAATTATGTAAAATGGGCTACAACTGTCTTTTTACGGATACAGGTGTCACTAACTTTAGAAGAAGTGATGATTCAGTAGATTTTAAGGGAGTTTTAGAGGGTCAGCTATACTTAGTTGATTTCAATAGAGATGAACTCGATACTTGCTTAATCGCTAAGACTAACATGGGTTGGCTCTAGCATCACCGACTAGCCCATGTTGGGATGAAGAATCTTCACAAGCTTCTAAAGGGAGAACACATTTTGGGACTAACAAATGTGCATTTTGAGAAAGACAGGATTTGTAGCGCATGCCAAGCAGGGAAGCAAGTTGGTGTTCATCATCCACACAAGAACATCATGACGACTGACAGGCCACTGGAGTTACTCCACATGGATTTATTCGGCCTGATAGCTTACATAAGCATCGGCGGGAGTAAGTACTGTCTAGTTATTGTGGATGACTATTCTCGCTTCACTTGGGTATTCTTTTTACAGGAAAAATCTCAAACCCAAGAGACCTTAAAGGGATTCTTGAGATGGGCTCAAAATGAGTTCGACTTGAGGATCAAGAAAATTAGAAGCGATAATGGGACGGAGTTCAAGAACTCTCAAATAGAAGGTTTTCTTGAGGAGGAAGGGATCAAGCATGAGTTCTCTTCTCCCTACACGCCACAACAAAATGGTGTAGTGGAGAGGAAGAATAGAACTTTATTAGACATGGCAAGGACCATGCTTGATGAGTACAAGACTTCGGATCGGTTTTGGGCCGAGGCGGTCAACACCGCTTGCTATGCCATCAACCGATTGTATCTACACCGAATCCTCAAGAAGACATCATATGAACTCCTCACCGGTAAAAAGCCAAATGTTTCATATTTTAGAGTCTTTGGTAGCAAATGTTTTATTCTTGTTAAAAGAGGTAGAAAATCCAAATTTGCTCCTAAGACTGTAGAAGGCTTTTTACTAGGATATGATTCAAACACAAGACATATAGAGCCTTTAACAAGTCCACTGGAGTAGTTAAAGTTTCTTGTGACATTGTGTTTGATGAGACTAACGGCTCTCAAGTAGAGCAAGTTGATCTTGATGAATTAGATGATGAAGAGGCTCTATGCGTCATGCTAAGGAACATGTCCATTGGGGATGTGTGTCCTAAGGAATCCGAAGAGCCCATTCAAGCACAAGATCAACCATCTTCCTCCATGCAAGCATCTCCACCAACTCAAGATGAGGATGAGGCTCAAGATAATGAAGAAGAAGATCAAGAAGATGAGCCACCTCAAGAGGAGGGCAATGATCAAGGGGGAGATGCCCAAGATCAAGACAAGGAAGATGAGAAAGTTCCAAGGCCACCACACCCAAGAGTCCACCAAGCAATCCAACGAGATCACCCCGTGAACACCATCCTCGGCGACATTCACAAGGGGGTAACTACTCGATCTCGTGTTGCTCATTTTTGTGAACATTACTCTTTTGTTTCCTCTATTGAGCCACACAGGGTAGAGGAAGCACTTCAAGATTCAGATTGGGTGATGGCGATGCAAGAGGAGCTCAACAACTTCACGAGGAATGAGGTATGGCATTTAGTTCCACGTCCTAACCAAAATGTTGTAGGAACCAAGTGGGTCTTTCGCAACAAACAAGATGAGCATGGTGTGGTGACAAGGAACAAAGCCCGACTTGTGGCTAAGGGATATTCACAAGTCGAAGGATTGGATTTCGGTGAAACCTATGCACCCGTAGCTAGGCTTGAGTCAATTCGCATTTTACTTGCCTATGCTACTTACCATGGCTTTAAGCTTTATCAAATGGACGTGAAAAGTGCCTTCCTCAATGGACCAATCAAGGAAGAGGTCTATGTTGAGCAACCTCCCGGCTTTGAAGATAGTGAGTATCCTAACCATGTTTATAGACTCTCTAAGGCGCTTTATGGGCTCAAGCAAGCCCTAAGAGCATGGTATGAATGCCTAAGAGACTTTCTTATCACTAATGGCTTCAAAGTCGGAAAAGCCGATCCTACTCTCTTTACTAAAACACTTGCAAATGATTTGTTTGTATGCCAAATTTATGTTGATGATATCATATTTGGGTCTACTAACGAATCTACATGTGAAGAGTTTAGTAGGATCATGACACAAAAATTCGAGATGTCTATGATGGGGGAGTTGAAGTATTTCTTAGGATTTCAAGTCAAGCAACTCCAAGAGGGCACCTTCATTAGCTAAACGAAGTACACTCAAGACATACTCACAAAGTTTGGAATGAAGGATGCCAAGCCCATCAAGACACCCATGGGAACAAATGGGCATCTCGACCTCGACACAGGAGGTAAATCCATAGATCAAAAGGTATACCGGTCAATGATAGGTTCCTTACTCTATTTATGTGCTTCATGACACGATATTATGCTTTACGTATGCATGTGTGCAAGATTCCAAGCCGATCCTAAGGAAGTTTACCTTAGGGCCATAAAACGAATCTTGAGATATTTAGTTTATACTCCTAAGTTTGGCCTTTGGTACCCCAGGGGATCCACATTTGATGTAATTGGTTATTCCGATGCTGATTGGGTAGGGTGTAAAATTAATAGAAAGAGCACATCAGGGACTTGCCAGTTCTTGGGAAGATCTCTGGTGTCTTGGGCTTCAAAGAAGTAAAATTCTGTCGCTCTTTCTACCGCCGAAGTCGAGTATATTGTCATAGGTCATTGTTGCGCGCAATTGCTTTGGATGAGGCAAACCCTTAGGGACTATGGTTACAAATTAACCAAAGTTCCTCTTCTATGTGATAATGAGAGTGCAATCCGCATGGCGGATAATCCGGTTGAGCATAGCCGCACTAAACACATAGTCATTCGGTATCATTTTCTAAGGGATCATCAACAAAAGGGGTTTATTGAGATTGCATATGTTAACACCAAAGAACAATTAGCCGATATCTTTACCAAGCCATTAGATGAGCAAACATTTACCAAACTTAGGCATGAGCTAAATATTCTTGATTCTAGGAATTTTGATTGATACTTTGCACACATAGCTCATATATATACCTTTGATCATCTCTTCCTTTGCTATGACTAATGTGTTCTTTCAAGTGCATTTCATGATAAGTCATAGATTGAAAAGGGAAATGGTGTCTTCGGCAAAGACAAGGCTTCCACTCCACTCCATCGAATCATTCATCCTTCGCCGTCCCTCCGCACACCTCTCCAACCTTGGTATAATCTTCACTCATATATTATTTACCATAGGGGGAGAAAGTAGTTACCAAGGGCTTATATTTCACTCACAAGTATCCGTTTTTGGCGATTCATGCCAAAGGGGGAGAAAGTATGAGCCCAAAGCAAACGGACCGCACCACCACCAATTTCAAAAATGTAGTTTTTCAAATTTGGGTTAAGAAAAGAATTTTCTATTGATATCTTATTTTTGATATAATTTCAAATTGGTATACCCTCTTCAAAATTAATATCTAAAACCCTCTTGAACACTAAGAGGAGGATTTCATTAAGGGGAGTTTTGTTTAGTCAAAGGAAAAGCATTTGAAACAAGGGGAGAAAATTTCAAATCTTAAAAATGCTTCTCAAAATCTTATTCATTTACCTTTGACTATTTGCAAAAGGATTTTGAAAAGAATTTACAAAAGAGTTTGCAAAAACAAAACAAGTGGTGCAAGCGTGGTCCAAAAATGTTAATAAGAAGAAAGCCATCCATGCATATCTGGTAGAAATAATTATTGGTTTCAATTCCAAGCAACCTTTGCACTTACATTATGCAAACTAGTTCAATTCTGCACTTCTATATTTGCTTTGGTTTGTGTTGGCATCAACCACCAAAAAGGGGGAGATTGAAAGGGAAATAGGCTTACACCTTTTCCTAATTGATTTTGGTGGTTGAATTGCCCAACACAAATAATTGGACTAACTAGTTTGCTCTAGATTATAAGTTTTTACAGGTGCCAAGGGTTCACAATAAACCAATAAAAAGATCAAGGAAGAGTTCAAACAAAGAGAGCAAAAGTCAGCCGAAGGCAGCCCTGGTCTGGCGCACCGGACTGTCCGGTCTGCCACCGGACAGTGTCCGGTGCACCAGGGAATCCAACTCCAAACTTGCCAGTCACGGGAATTCTGGGAGCTGCTCCGCTAAAATTCACCGGACTGTCCGGTGCTACACCGGACTGTCCGGTGTGCCAGCGGAGCAACGGCTACTTCGCGCCAACGGTCGTCTGCATAACGCATTCAATGCACTACAGTGCGCGCCAGTGTCAGAGCAGCGCCAGAAGGCGCACCGGACAGTGCACAGTGACTGTCCGGTGCACCACCGGACTATCCGGTGACCCAGAAGACAGAAGCTCCAACGGTCGAACCCTAACGGTCGGGTGACGTGGCTGGCGCACCGGACAGTGTTCAGTGGCGCACCGGACTGTCCGGTGCGCCATGCGACATACAGCCTCCCAACGGCCACTTTTGGTGGTTGGGGCTATAAATACCCCCAACCACCCCACATTCATTTTATCCAAGTTTTTAGACTTACTACACCTTACAAGAGCTATAACATTCAATACAAGACACACCAAAGAGATCAAATCCTCTCCCAAGTCCAAAGATCATTCCAATCAAATAGTGACTAGTGAGAGAGTAACTTGTGTTCATTTGAGCTCTTGCGCTTGGATTGCTTTTTCTTTCTCATTCTTTCTTGTGATCAACTCAATTGTAACCGAGGCAAGAGACACCAAGTGTGTGGTGGTCCTTGCGGGGACTTAGTGTCCCGTTTGATTGAGAAGAGAAGCTCACTCGATCTAAGTGACCGTTTGAGAGAGGGAAAGGGTTGAAAGAGACCCGGTCTTTGTGACCACCTCAACGGGGAGTAGGTTTGTAAGAACCAAACCTCGGTAAAACAAATCATCGTGTTACACTCTTTATTTGCTTGTGATTTGTTTTCGCCCTCTCTCTCGGACTCGATTTTAATTCTAACGCTAACCCCAGTTTGTAGTTGTGCTTAAACTTCGTAAATTTCAGATTCGCCCTATTCACCCCCCCCCCCTCTAGGAGACTTTCAGTATCAAAATTTTGGCAGTTAGAAATTGTATTAACATTGTGTCTATATTGTCTGAACCTATAAAATTTCCTCGGTTTAGAATTGTGTTCTATTTTTCTGCATTTTAAAGCTGATGCATTTGCTGCTTTGGCAGCCATAAGTGTACATCTTTTTAAAGTAGCGGACGCCCCCTTACTGCTATGTGATCCAAACCCGATAGGGCGAGGGTGCCCGAATGGGTGCCTCATGTTCTAGTAGTATTCATGGTGGACTTTGGGCACCAAGAATCCTCCGACTATGAAGGCGACAACGACAACAAGATGGCGAGAAGACGTATTCACCATAAAGGTCTGCGACGGTGTGGCCAAAATACACATGACTGGATCTAGATGGTCGACTACCGAGGCCAATAGGTGTACACCACGCTGACACAGAACATCATAACAGTGAAATTTCTTTTGGATAGAGTCGCTCCATGCTTCCTTAAGACAATGTGTTGTGATGTCTTGCATTAGATACACAAGATGACATGTATGGCGGCATGGTCGGAGCCTCGCCAAGTATGTTATTTCTTTTTTTATTTGTTATTTGTTTTGTATTATAACATATCATTTTTTATTTTCTGAATATAGAAATAATTATAAATTGTTAATTATCTTTATGCCAACATAAAAAATCATTGCCAGATTTGTGGTTTCATTAGGACATGTTTGGTTCCATGAGACTAAACTTTAGGTGGTGTTTGGTTTTTAGGGACTAATTTTTAGTCCTCCATTTTAGTCTATAAATTGCTAAATATGGAAACTAAAACTCTATTTTAATTTTTGTATTTGATAATTTAGGGACTAAAATGTAATAAATGGAGGGACTAAAAATTAATCCCTAGAAACCAAACATCCCCTTAATCCCCTTTTTTAATCATTAAATTACCAAAAATAGGACTAAAGAGGGGAGGAGATCTGATTTATTCTCTTTTAGTCCCCATATTTAGTAATTTAGAGACTAAAAGGGATGCACAAGTTTAGTTTCATGAAACCAAACACCACCTTATTTAGATTTTTATTCTTGGGACTAAAAATAATAGATTGTCTACAAAAATAGATAAAACTATAACCTTAATATAAAACTAGTCGGTTGCCCATGCGTTGCGACGGCTCACAACAATACCCACGTAAACTGTTGGGGGTCTTCTTCTCCACCGAAGGTCCTCAAGACGAAGATATCATTAGTAAAGTGATGTTGAGGATCTTCTTCCTCGCTGAAGGTCCTTGAGACAAAGACATTACCTAAAAGAGATAACAACGAATGCCGAAGCTATGGCCGAAGGACAACAGCTTCGGCTTAAGGTGGTGACGAAGGTCAAGCATGTTGCTGAATTGAAGAGGAAAAGACTACTTAATCCTTTATTACTTATGTTACGATTATGTGTACATGTTAAGGTCATAAATGTATTTTTACTCGGGCTGCGTCCCTTGCCTATAAATAGATGAACAATACCCCCGTACTGTTCACGTTGGATTGTACTTGCTCTCGCGTCACCACCTTTGATTAAGCCAAAGGTATCAATGTAATATAAATTTTATTAATGTTCATGAATATATATGTTATGAATTAGATACGTGAATGTGTAAATGAATGAATATATAAAATGTTGCTTGTATGAATTATTATTCTGATAAATGATGAAGGTGTTTCCTTCATGACCTTCGTCTGAAGATCATTATATCCGAAAGGAGATAATGCTTCGAAGGACGAAGCTCCTTAATCTTTAACAATTGTGTTGTCTTGTTCTTGATCCACAACATTTGAGAACAAGTGAACAATATAAACTATCCACCAAAAAGATCTCAATATTTTTTATTGATTGTCTCCGCTCTCCGTATAATAATTTTTTATTTAACTAACTGATGTTGTTGTTTAATACATCCAATATGTCTTGGTACAGCACGGACAATAAAGAGAGTGACTAGAAGAGAGTTCGCAACGACTGACTGATCGAATAGAGATTATAAAATCACATAATTCCACCATACAGAGACGAAATAAGAGAGTTTGTGAGCTCAAGTTTCTAAAATAAGTCACATAAACTCAAACTTATAAAAAAAGATAGATCAAAATATGGAGTGGTTGCTAAAGTCAGTCATCAATAAAAACTAGATGCGCTCTATACAAATTATGGTACTTCATAGCAATCACTAACGTTTGAAACCAACGAATAACCTTTCCTTTTACAGTTAGTGAGACAAATCATTGCTGCTCCATCCAATTCAACAACCTCAAACACCATGGAGTCCATTGCGCCAATGTGGTCTCAGACACGATCTAATGTATGCAAAAGCCAAGAACACAAGGGACGAGCACCCTATGGTAGTGCCCACATAAATCTCCAAATCCTAACACATATTTTGCAGGATCCATGAGCCATCATCAGAAGAACACAAACCACGTGCAAACAAAAAATAAAGTATTAACACACCCAAATTATGTTTAGTCCATAGCACAAAAAAAGCTAACACCCAAATCTACGGAGGAACAACACAATAATTTTTGCAATGACAAAAGGATGGGTGACAGGTACATAGAAGTGGTAGAAGCATATCAAGTCGACATCGTGGTAAGGGAAAGGTCATGTAGACAGGCGATGCCGAGCCATCGAACAGGTACCATAGGCAGCAAATCAGGGACCCACATCCCTCGCCTCCCCCACTTCTAAGGTTTCGTAGATCTAGAAGGGAAGGGAAGAGGCGAGCATACCTGTTCGTTGCTGGAGAAGGACACGACAAAAACCTGGGTATCTGGAGGCGATATAGGTAGTATACCGCTAGAAACATATAGGGAGAGAGCACACAAGCAGAGAAAGAAGTCCAGCTAGAGCAGCTCCAAACCGAGAGGCACCCGCACCAGGCCTGAGTCCGAGAAGGGCGAGAGAATGCGAGTGCCTTCCTAGCCTTGGACCCGCCAAGGCGACACAACACCACCACCAACTCCGTATCATATGCCGACTGCTGCCGCGCTACGGCCTTGGTTGTCCAATATCTCAGACCTGGACTCTTCATCGCCAAGATAACCTATGCGTGGCAGGCGCCACCGTGTTCTCCTCGGCCGTATGCATGAAGAAAGGCTAGGAGCAAGACCATCTTGCCCGTACCCACGTCGACGATCGTCGGTCGGCTCGCGACTGCGACCGTGGGCGAGGGTAGCAAGTTGGGGAGGAAGAACAGGGCAAGGGCCGGGAAGACGAACGAGACGTTCGACGAAAGCGAAAACGATGGTGCACACATGCTGTGAAACATCTTCATGGACGTGCAATATCCACTGCGTGTGTGACACCCCAGGTGTCAGTTTCGCGTTATGTCGAGAGATTTATCTTAATCTCGGATGCTCAGTAAAAATTTCTATGCTCGCTCACGTATGTCTCTGCTTATCCAGGTTATTCTTTCACATTTCACCGAATTCGGAATTATTCAATCTCATAGAAGGCCAATTTTGGAGCCTGTTAAAACTTTTAATTCTCGGCACGAATACGAACTCGAAAATCATTCTCGAATTATAAATCTAATTTGAAGCTCTTTAAATCAAACTCTCGATGTTTGTTATTTGATCTGAGCCCGAGTCTAATTTCTCGATGTTCGATCTATGTCCAAAAGTTAATCCGACTCCGTACTCTCAAATGGAATACTCAGTATGTCGTCCTCTAATTAATTCTTACTCGACTCGGCCAAATATCTCATGTTCGAACCGAACTCAAAACCCCGTATCGACAGCGATTTTAAAATATCACGAATCGCCTTCTCCGACTAAAAATCCGAAAGTCGATCGTATCTCGAGACGATTTATTTTTGAATCACGCGTAGGTAATTATTTTCGAGCGAAATCAAATTAGACTCTCGGCCGAATTAATCGCGCAACCGTCCGTTCGTCCGAACTCTAGTTCACGCTGTTTTGCGTACAAACGAATTCCGCGGGAGCATTTTTATTCGGGAAAATAAATTAGCGCGGCCCGAGTACGTGTTTTGGGCCAAGCCCATTCTAGCCTAACCTAGCCCATTTGGCCCATTTGAAAACCCTAACCCTAGTGCCTCTTCTATAAATAGGGCCTCTCTCCCTTGCAAATTGGCAATTTTTCACTCCCACCCCTCCATTTCTTCCCAGCCGCCACCTTCTTCCTTCCTACCTCTTCTTCTTCACGGCAGCAACAGCCACCAAGGAGCCGTGCTCCTCTCCATGGCGCCCTGATTTCTCCAGCAACCATGGCGTTTTCCCTCCTCCCCTTCTTCTTCCTCAAGCCCGTAGGCGCCTCCCTCTGCCCAGTGCTCTACGCTCCTCCTCCCTCTGTTTCTTGCCGCAGGAGCAGGAGCTCCCTGGGAGCACGCCGATGCCCCTGCTCTCCCTTGGCCGTGACCTTCCTAGCTCTTTGCTCCATGGCCGCCAGCAGGCTCTCCATGGCCGGCGCCCCCTCCTGGCGAGCAGCAGCTCGTCCACCTCTGCCCTCTCCCAGCCAGCGCCCCATCTCCTGCTCGGTCGCCTCTGTGCGTAGAACCTTTCTTCCCCATGCCGTCCAGCTCCCTGGCCAAGCGCTCCACTGTTGCAGCCCATTTGCCGATGCCCTTCCCTCCATATGTGCTTCCGGGATGCAGCAGCCCTATAGCTCGATATCCCCTTCCATTGGCCATGTGCGGGTGCTGCTTGACCTCCCCCATGTGAGCACGCACAAGCCCCTGCTCGGCCAGCTGCCATAGCGTTCAAGTTTTCTGCGCAGCAGTGCCAATTCAAAAAAACAGCAGCCTCGGATCCCCTCCGCACCGCGTGCTCCGCTCGATCTGCGTAGTCCCAACCCGCGCCGTCGCGATGGTGTTTGAGACAGCCCCATGCCGCGTCGTCGATCTGCGCCGCGCTTGTGAGTCGTCGTCAAAAAAAAATCCTTGGTGAGCCCCTCGCTACTATCCCACTGTTTTTGGATCTCAAGTGCTTGATAAAAATGTTTGAACCATCGAGTGATGTTAATCGTAGCTAGATGTTGCCGCGGCATCTCGCGCGATGCATGATTAGGTGAAGCACCTAAACCATGGACGCATGCGCGACTCGAATCCGAGATGACAGGTTGATGGATTTATAATTTACTATTGATGTGATTCGGTTGATGGCATGTATATAGATATGGTGTATATTGGTGTGGAATATGTGTGACTACGATAGTTCATTTACGTGTCGCGAGGGTAGTTCGCCGATATATATTAATTGATTGTTCAAAATGCTTCGTCGTAAAATAATGTGTTTGTGCGGCAAATTTAATAAGGCGTAAAGCATGCTTGGTAGTTTCCGCTGTCGAATAATGGGTTCGTCTATGTTAAAAATATTTTATGTATTCATCGTGGTGTAGGATAGAAAGGATCGAAGATATAAATTAGGTGACATATGATGGGTATTTGGAAGACGAGATACGTTTAGTTAGAAAGGCGTGTTATCAAACGTGGTGTGTTTGGAAGTGACAAGTAGATTGGAAGTGTGGGGTTTGTCGAAGCACTGTGATGTCGAATGTGTATATCGAAGTGCATTGTAGTGGAAATTGCGTTAAGTTAATCGGTAGTGTCTCGAGTGCACACCACAATATGGTTATATGCGAGACATAGTAAAATAAGGTGTGCTCGATGGGGATGATCAGTCGTTGTAGGTGGAAATTGTCTTTGCTTAAATAGAGAGGTGGTGACATGCCGAAGTAGTCATCGCTTCCTCTATGTTTATATGTCGAGTCAAAATGCGGGGTACTAGTGGTACGCTAGGCGGTGCTCCAAATAAATTAACCAGTTAAGGCGGAATCTGTTGTGCGTGATTTATTGTTGGTAAGTAGTTTGAATTACGAGTTATATGAGGATTATGTTAGAAACTAGTATGCGGCGTGTAACTATGCTCGTGATGTGAATAACATATCAGTACGTATTGTTGGTGTCATTAGCAAGTGGGATGATTTCGGTTGTGCGATAAATTTTGAAGGGCAAAGAACATGTCTAGTGTGTCGATCAGGTTAACCGATACGTTCCGTAAATATGCTTGTGGTGCTTTTATGTGCAGGATAAGCTTGATGCCTTGTCGTCGTAGTCTCAAGAAATTTTCTGAAATATGCTAGTGCTCCACTGATGGGTTGAACGAACTTGAGATGTATTACAATAGCTGTGTGTCGTGCCGGTTATCCAAAAATGACGAAAGGTGGTGTGTGATGGTAATTGGGAAATAGTCACGTCATTAGCCAACTCATGTTAGGTAGGAGTTGATTTTGTTAAGTGATTGTTATATATGTTGTGTCTCGAATTGTGATAATAATAGGCAAGCCGATGTGTATGCTGTCTAGCCGGTTGTGTCGTTGCTCTAGCTAGCCGACTCGTTAGATGACTTTAGTTAAGCTTGTAGTCATGGTGAATTGCTTGTTGTGGTCTAAATGGGTATGGTTATGGACACGGGTAAAAAGTAGTAGTGCTCATGTGAGGTCTAATTGAAAACGCAAATCGTTGGGTGATTATCGTGAAGAATGCGTTGTTAATTGGTTGTAGTAATTTTAGTGCACTAAATGATTTGGATAAAATTTGTAAGTCTACTTTCTAGTCCTTATTTAATTAATTTAACTCTAAAAAAATGGTAAAGTGCTAGAATGATTCAAGTCTCTAGAATGCGGCAATTTTTGAAGTAAATAGAAACTGAATTTTATTAATTGCTGTTTTGGGCTGCACGTGCTGTTTTTGTCGTACTGTATGTTTGAGGAACTAAATCATATTTTCTGTAGAAAAGTCATATAGAAGAATTGTAGATAACATGGTTATCTTGCTTGTACTAAAATTTGACAGCCATAAACCTGATCGTTTAGGAGTTGTGCTTTTCACAAGCCCAGCACCTGAATCTGTCGAATTTCCGAACAGATTTCAGAAATTGCAATAGTTGCTTAAGTTAATGTTGAAATCAGTGATTGGTGGTCACAAGAAAGTTGTGGACAACATAATTATCTTGCTGATGTTAAAATATAACAGCCATAGGTCTGACAGTTTAGGAGTTATGGTTTTTACAAATTCAGTAACTGAATCTGTCCAAATTTTGTACAGATTTCAGAAACTGCATTGTTTGCTCAATTTAATTTTGCAACCTGTTCATGGTCGTTATAAGAAAGTTGTAGATGATTTTCTGATCTTGCTTATGTTAAAATCTCATAACCATAGGCCTGGTAGTTTAAGAGTTATGAATTTTACAAATTGCTTGCTGTGTTCTGTCCACCGTCAGAACAGATTTCGAAAACTGTGTTGTCTAATTTAGTTAAACATTGAATCACTTCTTGGTGATTATAAAAGTTATGTAGTGCTTTTGCTGAGCTTTCCAAAAAGTCTTGGATCACTCTTTTTGGTGATCTGAAGATTAAGTTATGAATGTTTAAAGTGAGAAGTCTGAATCTGTCCAGTTCTGGACAGCAAAGTTTTCTAGTGTATTTTATCCTTAGTTAAATATTGAATCACCTTAAGATGTTTATAAATGATATGTAGACAATTTTATTACCTTTCTAGAAAGTCTAGGATCACCTTGTTTGGATGCCTGAATCTTCAGTTATGAATTTTTAAAGTCACAAGTCTGAATCTGTCCAAATCTGGACAATGCTGTTGTGTTAACACCTTTTGACCATGCTAAGTATTTGATCATGCTGTGATGACAATACCAAAGTTGTAAAGCACTTTTCAAGCTTTCTAGAAAGTCCTAGTTTACTATGTTTGGTTAAATATCTTGTGAGTTATGACTGAAACAAGTGATTGCTGTCCAAAAATTCTGCTAGTGCGCTTTTGATTGTTTAGTTCACCCTTGTCGCTAAAAATGTTTGGTTTGCTCTTAAGTAATGTAGACTTGCCACGGTTAAGCTAGAGATGACATGTGTGTCTTGGTTTATATGTTTCTTTCTCTAGTGATTGTGATTTCGGAGTTTCATAGATATTGATGCTTATGTCCACTATTGAATTTGTGTTGTTGGTGATGCTTGTGTGCGATTAATAGGAGAACTAATGAAAAGCCGTATCCAAATAAACAAAATGCGCATACTTGTGATATCGTAGTTGTATTGCGTAAATAAATAAAATGTTGTTGTCTTTTTAAAGGTGTTAATGTTGGACGTCGATAACGTGTAGATAACTATTGCTAGCGTATGGTTGTTTACGGTGTCTTACCATTTAATGTTTAGTTCGCCACTGTGTCTTTGTATATCTTGTGTTACTTTCATTATATTCATACATATGCATCTTGCATCTTATTTAGGACCGAGAGATGACGATCATGCAAGTGACGTGGTGCCACCCACAAGATGCAGTTGGTGGACGACCTGAAGAATGGTGGACTTACCCAGTGGATGCTCGCCAAGCGAGTGCCACCCCAGCAAACACTGTCTAAGTGTTAAATTAAAGGCAAGCCCCGGTTTTATGCATAACCTGTTCTATATGCTATTTTACTACACTTAATGTTTGTAGGCTTGTATTGTGCACTTAAGTGTAGGAGTTGATTGAAACCCTAGTTGCATGAACTCAGGAATCCTTTTTGTGATGGATACTAGTATGCTAGGTCGAGTAGTTGCTTTACTAATTAGGGATCTCGGTAGAAGTCGAGGGATTTTTCTAGCACTCGCGCGAGGTTAGGAATTGGTTGTATCCACTTTGATAACAGAATGGTGATGGTTTGTGGACACGGGTCCATGGGGACACGTGGTCTACGAGATGAAATTGGAATAAGGATTAACATGCGGATACCTGTGTCAAGCGTTTGAACATACTAAACACATGTTGAGAAATATGGTAAATCGGTAAGCCTAGTACCTGAGTGAACCTGCCCGCAGATTGCCCTCCTCACGCGACCTGAGACGTGGTCTCCCATTCCGGTTATCGTGGGTACAAGTGCGGTCACTGCACGACGGCAGTCGGGGTCAGTGAGGCATTGTACGCCAAGGCGGTGAGCCCTTTTCTGTTGCCAGAGAATCGATGGGGACGGTTGATGTGTGTGGGGACGGAGTGCCTCGCCACGTCGTGTGTTTAGGTTTACCTTGCAAGGATAAAAACTCGATTCGAATCGTCTGCTTCTCGCAGCTAATGAGACTGCTTGATCCATTGTACTGCATTGAGTAATAAGTGGAAATGAGGTGACTGGCAAAAGATGTTGATTGATAAAATATTTGATACCATGTATTAATAGCTAGGTACACATCTAGTTTAAAAGGATCATACTAAAACTTGAAAAGCTAAAACTTGATTTTAGACTCAGCTAGTGCTTTTGGCAAACCAAACCCCTCAGCCAAACAGCTGCATGTCTAGAGGTAGAGGAGTAGACTCCTCACACCGGGTAAGTCTAGCTGAGTATTAGTATACTCAGCCTTGCTTGTGGCATAATTTTTGCAGGTACCTCCTTGATTTGGTTGATGGTGTGACTTGGCCTTCATCCCTGCCACCGGGATAGACGGTCGAGTGGGTTTTTGCTTCCGCAGGAGAGGACCAGGAGGAGTAGCGTGGCCAGGCTTCGCCATGTTACTCGGTTTTCTCCGTTAGATATTTTTGCTGCATTAAAATTTATGGTTATTATTTCTGAAACTCCGATAATGTAATCACTATTGATACTTCTTAAATTTGTGGTATTATGCTTTATTGTATTTCTCTGTGCCTCACCTTCGAGTGAGCTAGTGTTATTCGATCCTGGTTAAGTGGCTTTATCGGACTAGATCCGAGGGACTGATGGGTTATTCCTGTTTAAGTGTGTTGCTGCCCTTAAGGGTGCGACTTGGGCACTTAAGCTGGAATAATTCGGGCAGTTCCGCCACAGCTGGTATCGGAGCCAATACCAGTACAGAGAAGTCAATAAGTCATGATTACCAACTTTTCTAAAGTAAAACTTGCTAGAAACCAATGTTGGATAGATCGTCAGGACGATAAGTTAGACCTAGGACGTGAAGCCTTAGGAAATAGATGGGTAGCTAGGTGGCTATTTATATAGGCCATAAAGGCTACTACTACTATTAATAAGGATGTTGTAGAAGCATCCAAATAATTAGTTAGGTCTGAGAAGACGACTAGAATGAGCATGCATCATGATTGTCGCATAATTGTTTATTGTGCATCAACATGCCTCTCTCACCTTTACTCCAATAATAAGAAATTGTGAATAATGTGATGTACTGCTATGTTAGAAATGCCTTACCTCATGTCAGATGGGTATGTCTTGTTAGGTTGTGTTATGTGTTTCTCTTGCCTTGCCATCTAGGTAGCATTGTAATTGTTCAACCCTTTTTGCAAAAAAACATTTGCTTGTTCTGTTCATAAAAAGACACCCCTCCAAACGACCTTGAGTTAGCAAGTGAACCCTCTTAAAAAAATTTATGCTTGTGTTGGCGTTTTCTAGCCCTTGTGTGTTGCACTATTGAAATTGCATCTGCACAACTTGTAGACCCCCATAGCTTGACCGCTAGACCAACCCAAGTCTCCTTGTGCACTTGTTGGGTCAAAAACAAAATTTTTTTATTGTTGGTGTCTAGTTGCGCAAACCCTATCAAGGTCATGTTTCTTTCCATAAATCCTTGCCCCTAAAACTACATAGTATTTCTGTTGATCATCCTAGCTGATCTTGTTGCCTACCTCTCCTTTCTCATGGATCTGGTGATCTTTTCCTTATGAATCATGTTGTGGCTTTGTCATCCGAATCTCTGGATCCCTTAATGATTCTGCCCTATTATCTGGTTATTTGCTATAACCCGTTCTCAAGTATCAGATGTTGATCTGCCCAAATCTCTCATTTCTGGTCAGTCTCATACCCCCTTCTCCGAGGATCATGACGTTATTTTATCAAATTTTATCTATAAACAGTGTATTCCTTTGGTTCTGTGGATTTTATTGCTATCATTGGATCTATCGTGTCTTTGAGAAGCTCAATAATCATGATCTCTTGAGTGCTTTCTTCTCGTATCCCATCACATACAAGTCTCTGGCCTGGTAATCTCCGTGATGATCATGAAATCGTTCTCTGAGTTGAAGAGTTCTCATGTGATGCTCTTTTTGCCAGCAACCTCTGCTTCAACTCCGGTCACATCCTTATTTTCTGAGCCATACTCTCATGGGCTCCATCTATCTGTGCTATGTGGATTTCTCATTGGTTGCGTTTGGTAATGATGTCATAACTAACGACCAATGGTGCCGCGACGAAACCGAGAGCCTCCTGTGGGCGCGCACACATGGTTGAGCTACTCGGCATGTGCTGGTATCGCGGTTAATAGTCGTGATCCATTACGAGACTATACTGATGTGCTATCTTTTGTGGACATTCTCTCAAAGTGATCGCTGCATTTTGTCTCAATATTTGGCGATATTCTACCCAAATCTATCTTCAATATCTTGTCAGATACCCTCTCATGAATTTGCATCTATCTTCAGTCTGGGAGTTACATGCTTCTCCACCCTTAAAGCTCCTCATTCGAATCTCGAGACGAGATTCTTTTAAGGGGGGAAGGTTGTGACACCCCAGGTGTCAGTTTCGCGTTATGTCGAGAGATTTATCTTAATCTCGGATGCTCAGTAAAAATTTCTATGCTCGCTCGTGTATGTCTCTGCTTATCCAGGTTATTCTTTCACATTTCACCGAATTCGGAATTATTCAATCTCACAGAAGGCCAATTTTGGAGCCTATTAAAACTTTTAATTCTCGGCACGAATACGAACTCGAAAATCATTCTCGAATTATAAATCTAATCTGAAGCTCTTTAAATCAAACTCTCGACGTTTGTTATTTGATCTGAGCCCGAGTCTAATTTCTCGATGTTTGATCTATGTCCAAAAGTTAATCCGACTCCGTACTCTCAAACGGAATCCTCAGTATGTCATCCTCTAATTAATTCTTACTCGACTCGGCCAAATATCTCATGTCCGAACCGAACTCAAAACCCTGTATCGACAGCGATTTTAAAATATCACGAATCGCCTTCTCCGACTAAAAATCCGAAAGTCGATCGTATCTCGAGACGATTTATTTTCAAATCACGCGTAGGTAATTATTTTCGAGCGAAATCAAATTAGACTCTCGGCCGAATTAATCGCGCAACCGTCCGTTCGTCCGAACTCTAGTTCACGCTGTTTTGCGTACAAACGAATTCCGTGGGAGCATTTTTATTCGGGAAAATAAATTAGCGCGGCCCGAGTACGTGTTTTGGGCCAAGCCCATTCTAGCCTAACCTAGCCCATTTGGCCCATTTGAAAACCCTAACCCTAGTGCCTCTTCTATAAATAGGGCCTCTCTCCCTTGCAAATTGGCAATTTTTCACTCCCACCCCTCCATTTCTTCCCAACCGCCACCTTCTTCCTTCCTGCCTCTTCTTCTTCAAGGCAGCAACAGCCACCAGGGAGCCGTGCTCCTCTCCATGGCGCCCTGATTTCTCCAGCAACCATGGCGTTTTTCCCTCCTCCCCTTCTTCTTCCTCAAGCCAGTAGGCGCCTCCCTCTGCCCAGTGCTCTGCGCTCCTCCTCCCTCTGTTTCTTGTCGCAGGAGCAGGAGCTCCCTGGGAGCACGCCGACGCCCCTACTCTCCCTTGGCCGCGACCTTCCCTGCTCTTTGCTCCATGGCCGCCAGCAGTCTCTCCATGGCCAGCGCCCCCTCCTAGCGAGCAGCAGCTTGTCCACCTCTGCCCTCTCCCAGCCAGCGCCCCATCTCCTGCTCGGTCACCTCTGTGCGCAGAACCTTTCATCCCCACGCCGTTCAGCTCCCTGGCTAAGCGCTCCACTGTTGCAGCCCATTTGCCGACGCCCTTCTCTCCATATTTGCTTCTGAGATGCAGCAGCCTTATAGCTCGATATCCCCTTCCATTGGCCATGTGCGGGTGCTGCTTGACCTCCCCCATGTGAGCATGCACAAGCCCCTACTCGGCCAGCTGCCATAGCGTTCAGGTTTTCTGCGTAGCAGTGCCGATTCAAAAAAAAACAGCAGCCTCAGATCCCCTCCGCATCGCGTGCTCCGCTCGATCTGCGCAGTTACGACCCACGCCGTCGCGATGGTGTTTGAGACAGCCCCATGTCGCGTCGTCGATCTGCGCCGCGCTTGTGAGTCGTCGTAAAAAAAATCCTTGGTGAGCCCCTCGCTACTATCCCACTGTTTTTGGATCTCAAGTGCTTGATAAAAATGTTTGAACCATTGAGTGATGTTAATCGCAGCTAGATGTTCTCGCGGCATCTCGCGTGATGCATGATTCGGTGAAGCACCTAAACCATGGACGCATGCACGACTCGAATCCAAGATGACAGGTTGATGGATTTATAATTTACTATTGATGTGATTCGGTTGATGGCATGTATATAGATATGGTGTATATTGGTGTGGAATATGTGTGACTGCGATAGTTCATTTACGTGTCGCGAGGGTAGTTCGCCAATATATATTAATTGATCGTTCAAAATGCTTCGTCGTAAAATAATGTGTTTGTGCGGCAAATTTAATGAGGCGTAAAGCATGCTTGGTAGTTTCCGCCGTCGACTAATGGGTTCGTCTATGTTAAAAATATTTTATGTATTCATCGTGGTGTAGGATAGAAAGGATCGAAGATATAAATTAGGTGACATATGCTGGGTATTTGGAAGATGAGATATGTTTAGTTAGAAAGGTGTGTTATCAAACGTGGTGTGTTTGGAAGTGACAAGTAGATTGGAAGTGTGGGGTTTGTCGAAGCACTGTGATGTTGAATGTGT
Source organism: Zea luxurians (assembly GCA_029449295.1). Lineage (NCBI taxonomy): Eukaryota > Viridiplantae > Streptophyta > Magnoliopsida > Poales > Poaceae > Zea > Zea luxurians. The sequence continues at coordinate 29,070,932 of JAOPSE010000022.1, forward strand.
ATATCGAAGTGCATTGTAGTGGAAATTGCGTTAAGTTAATCGGTAGTGTCTCGAGTGCACACCACAATATGGTTATATGCGAGACATAGTAAAATAAGGTGTGCTCGATGGGGATGATCAGTCGTTGTAGGTGGAAATTGTCTTTGCTTAAATAGAGAGGAGGTGACATGCCGAAGTAGTCTCGCTTCCTCTATGTTTATATGTCGAGTCAAAATGCGGGGTACTAGTGGTACGCTAGGCGGTGCTCCAAATAAATTAAGCAGTTAAGGCGGAATCTGTCGTGCGTGATTTATTGTTGGTAAGTAGTTTGAATTACGAGTTATATGAGGATTATGTTAGAAACTAGTATGTGGCGTGTAACTGTGCTCGTGATGTGAATAACATATCAGTAGGTATTGTTGGTGCCATTAGCAAGTGGGATGATTTCGGTTGTGCGATAAATTTTGAAGGGCAAAGAACATGTCTAGTGTGTCGATCAGGTTAACCGATAGGTTCCGTAAATATGCTTGTGGTGCTTTTATGTGCAGGATAAGCTCGATGCCTTGTGGTCGTAGTCTCAAGAAATTTTCTGAAATATGCTAGTGCTCCACTGATGGGTTGAACGAACTTGAGATGTATTACAATAGCTGTGTGTCGTGCTGGTTATCCAAAAATGACGAAAGGTGGTGTGTGATGGTAATTGGGAAATAGTCACGTCATTAGCTAACTCATGTTAGGTAGGAGTTGATTTTGTTAAGTGATTGTTATATATGTTGTGTCTCAAATTGTGATAATAATAGGCAAGCCGACGTGTATGCTGTCTAGCCGGCTGTGTCGTTGCTCTAGTTAGCCGACTCGTTAGATGACTTTAGTTAAGCTTGTAGTCGTGGTGAATTGCTTGTTGTGGTCTAAATGGGTATGGTTATGGGCACGGGTAAAAAGTAGTAGTGTTCATGTGAGGTCTAATTGAAAACGCAAATCGTTGGGTGATTATCGTGAAGAATGAGTTGTTAATTGGTTGTAGTAATTTTAGTGCACTAAATGATTTGGATAAAATTTGTAAGTCTACTTTCTAGTCCTTATTTAATTAATTTAACTCTAAAAAACGGTAAAGTGATAGAATGATTCAAGTCTCTAGAATGCGGCAATTTTTGAAGTAAATAGAAGCTGAACTTTATTAATTGCTGTTTTGGGCTGCACGCGCTCTTTTTGTCGTGCTGTATGTTTGAGGAACTAAATCATATTTTCTGTAGAAAAGTCATATAGAAGAGTTGTAGATAACATGGTTATATTGCTTGTACTAAAATTTGACAGCCATAAACCTGATCGTTTAGGAGTTGTGCTTTTCACAAGCCCAGCACCTGAATCTGTCGAATTTCCAAACAGATTTCAGAAATTGTAATGGTTGCTTAAGTTAATATTGAAATCAGTGATTGGTGGTCACAAGAAAGTTGTGGACAACTTTATTATCTTGATGGTGTTAAAATTTGACAGCCATAGGTCTGACAGTTTAGGAGTTATGCTTTTTACAAATTCAGTAACTGAATCTGTCCAAATTCTGTACAGATTTTAGAAACTGCATTGTTTGCTCAATTTAGTGTTGCAACCTGTTCATGGTCGTTATAAGAAAGTTATAGATGCTTTTCTGATCTTGCTTATGTTAAAATCTCATAACCATAGGCCTGGTAGTTTAAGAGTTATGAATTTTACAAATTGCTTCCTGTATTCTGTCCACCGTCAGAACAGATTTCGAAAACTGTGTTGTCTGATTTAGTTAAACATTGAATCACTTCTTGGTGATTATAAAAGTTATGTAGTGCTTTTGCTGAGCTTTCCAAAAAGTCTTGGATCACTCTTTTTGGTGATCTGAAGGTTATGTTATGAATGTTTAAAGTGAGAAGACTGAATCTGTTCAGTTCTGGACAGCAAAGTATTCTAGTGTATTTTATCCTTAGTTAAATATTGAATCACCTTAAGATGTTTATAAATGATATGTAGACAATTTTATTACCTTTCCAGAAAGTCTAGGATCACCTTGTTTGGATGCCTGAATCTTCAGTTATGAATTTTTAAAGTCACAAGTCTGAATCTGTCTAAATCTGGACAGCGCTGTTGTGTTAACACCTTTTGACCTTGCTAAGTGTTTGATCATGCTATGATGACAATACCAAAGTTGTAAAGCACTTTTCAAGATTTCTAGAAAGTCCTAGTTTACTATGTTTGGTTAAATATCTTGTGAGTTATGACTGAAACAAGTGATTGCTGTCCAAAAATTCTGCTAGTGCGCTTTTGATTGTTTAGTTCACCCTTGTCGCTAAAAATGTTTGGTTTGCTCTTAAGTAATGTAGACTTGCCACGGTTAAGCTAGAGATGACATGTGTGTCTTGTTTTATATGTTTCTTTCTCTAGTGATTGCGATTTCGGAGTTCCATAGATATTGACGCTTATGTCCTCTATTGAATTTGTGTTGTTGGTGATGCTTGTGTGCGATTAATAGGAGAACTAATGAAAAGCCGTATCCAAATAAACAAAATGCGCGTACTTGTGATGTCGTAGTTGTGTTGCGTAAATAAATAAAATGTTGTTGTCTTTTTAAAGGTGTTAATGTTGGACGTCGATAATGTATGGATAACTATTGCTAGCGTATGGTTGTTTACCGTGTCTTCCCATTTAATGTTTAGTTCGCCACTGTGTCTTTGTATATCTTGTGTTACTTTCATTATATTCATACATATGCATCTTGCATCTCATTTAGGACCGAGAGATGACGATCATGCAAGTGACGTGGTGCCACCCACAAGATGCAGTTGGTGGACGACCTGAAGAATGGTGGACTTACCCAGTGGATGCTCGCCAAGCGAGTGCCACCCCAGCAAACACTGTCTAAGTGTTAAATTAAAGGCAAGCCCCGGTTTTATGCATAACCTGTTCTATATGCTATTTTACTACACTTAATATTTGTAGGCTTGTATTGTGCACTTAAGTGTAGGAGTTGATTGAAACCCTAGTTGCATGAACTCATGAATCCTTTTTGTGATGGATACTAGTATGCTAGGTCAGGTAGCTGCTTTACTAATTAGGGATCTCGGTAGAAGTCGAGTGATTTTTTTAGCACTCGCGCGAGGTTAGGAATTGGTTGTATCCACTTTGATAACAGAATGTTGATGGTTTGTGGACACGGGTCCATGGGGACGCGTGGTCTACGAGATGAAATTGGAATAAGGATTAACGTGCGGATACCTGTGTCAAGCGTTTGAATGTACTAAACACATGCCGAGAAATATGGTAATTCGGTAAGCCTAGTACCTGAGTGAACCTGCCCGCAGATTGCCCTCCTCACGCGACCTGAGACGTGGTCTCCGATTCCGGTTATGGTGGGTACAAGTGCGGTCACTGCACGATGGCAGTCGGGGTCAGTGAGGCATTGTACGCCAAGGCGGTGAGCCCTTTTCTGTTGCCAAGGAATCGATGGGGACGGTTGATGTGTGTGGGGACGGAGTGCCTCGCCACGTCGTGTGTTTAGGTTTACCTTGCAAGGATAAAAACTCGATTCGAATCGTCTGCTTCTCGCAGCTAATGAGACTGCTTGATCCATTGTACTGCATTGAGTAATAAGTGGAAATGAGGTGACTGGCAAAAGATGTTGATTGATAAAATATTTGATACCATGTATGAATAGCTAGGTACACATCTAGTTTAAAAGGATCATACTAAAACTTGAAAAGCTAAAACTTGATTTTAGACTCAGCTAGTGCTTTTGGCAAACCAAACCCCTCAGCCAAACAGCTGCATGTCTAGAGGTAGAGGAGTAGACTCCTCACACCGGGTAAGTCTAGCTGAGTATTAGTATACTCAGCCTTGCTTGTGGCATAATTTTTGCAGGTACCTCCTTGATTTGGTTGATGGTGTGACTTGGCCTTCATCCCTGCCACCGGGATAGATGGTCGAGTGGGTTTTTGCTTCCGCAGGAGAGGACCAGGAGGAGTAGCGTGGCCAGGCTTCGCCATGTTACTTGGTTTTCTCCGTTAGTTATTTCCGCTGCATTAAAATTTATGGTTATTATTTCTGAAACTCCGATAATGTAATCACTATTGATACTTCTTAAATTTGTGGTATTATGCTTTATTGTATTTCTCTATGCCTCACCTTCGAGTGAGCTAGTGGTATTCGATCCTGGTTAAGTGGCTTTATCGGACTAGATCCGAGGGACTGACGGGTTATTCCTGTTTAAGTGTGTTGCTGCCCTTAAGGGTGCAACTTGGGCACTTAAGCTGGAATAATTCGGTGGTTCTGCCACAGCGTGGGTCGATGTCGAGGCTGGTGTCGGATGAATACAAGGAGGAGGTGCCTACTCCCACACCCTCTGTCGAGAATGGGGTGGCACGGAGGCGCATGCATGAGGGGAGAGTGAAAAGAAGCAGGATGGTGAACGAGGTGGCGACAACTGAGGCGAGGACCCTCATTATCGTGCGGAGGTATAGATGGCCGAATGGGCTGTGTTTGGTGGCCCGGCCTGGGGCATGACCCATTTAATTGTGCTTAGGCCAGCCTGGCATGAGCGTCGTGTCGTGCTTGGGCCGTATCCTCAGCTCATAGTGCTGGCCCAACCCGGCACGATTACATTTTTTTTATTTTACAAAAAATTGTATAGACATATGTACAACTTATATTCAATATTAAAACACTTGAGCACGATGTTCTACTAGTTAGACACCTTCACCTAGTGTCTCTCGTCTTTTTTCCATTCCATTAGGGCGTGGGTTCAAACCCACCTCCTGCATCGCTTTTTATAATATTTTACGCTGATTTAACCAAATGGCTCGATAGATTCACAGGCTGGACTAGCACGGTCAGCAAGTTGACGTGCCATGCCTGGGTCGGAGCTACGTCGCACCTTGGTCACTTGTTGTCGAGTGCAATGAATCAAGAACAAGGCAACACAATTGTTAAAAATTAAGGACCTTCGTCCTTCGAAACATTATCTCCTTTTGGATATAATGATCTTCAGACGAAGGTCATGTAGGACATGCCTTTAACATTCATGAGAATGGGAATACATAATAGCAATGAACATAATTCATCAATTCATATCCATATGAATTTCATAATGTAGACATATACGTTAACAAGATTTACATTACATTGATACCTTCGGCTTGTTCGAAGGTGTTGACGTCAGAGCGATTGCAATCTAGCGTGAACAGTATAGTGCTACTGTTTATCTATTTATAGACATGGGACACAGCCCGAGTAAAAGTACATTTATGTCCTTGACATTTACTTATGACCATAATGTAAATCATTAAGGACTAGCTAGTCTTTTTCCCTTCCGATCAGCATCATGTTTGATCTTCATCAACATTTTAAGCCGAAGCTATTACTCTTCGGCTATAGCTTCGGCATTCATTCTTATCATCTTCGGATGATATCTTCACCTCGTATGGCTTTGCCATGGGAGAAAACTTCCATCCTGAAGCCGAAGCTCCCTGTAATAATCCATATCATGCTGAAAACATATGGTTAGTCATGTTTTTGAGGACCTTCGGAAGAGCAAGGCCCCCAACAGTAGACCCTCGCAGTATTAATTTGTTTCTTTGTAATAAATTCAGACTATGACGTGAACGAAGGCCTTTAGCCGAAGGTCCGAAAAAACACCTACCCTTCACTAGAGTAGTGAATCATTCTGAATAGTGGGACCCACCGAGCTGTGGGGCTCTAAGTATATATATATATAGAAGGCTATGTTGTGATTATTTTTTGTGCCATCTAGTTGTTTGCGCTGTGATTGCCATCTTAGCCTTCTTCTCTTTTGCGAGCTCGATTGACTTTTGAGCTTCGGCATTTGCCGCAACCATCATCCGAATGGCTGAGTATAAGAAGATTACAGACCCCACAATGTCTAGGTTTTATGAAGCTATGGAGAAGACCAACACAGAAAATATTACCAATGAGATGCTAGCTGGGTTGTTTGAGGATTCTAGCGATAGCGACAGTTTTGACGTGGAGAGCGGGAATGAAGGTGTCGAAGATCGGTCGTGGAGGCCGAGCCATGTTGTTTTTGGGAAGTCAACTTTCAAACAAGGGCAAATCGAAGCGATGAAGGGCAAATATTTTCATGATGTTTCGATAGTGAGGGCCAGAGGGGAAAGCATCGTTCCCCTTCCCGAAGCTGATGAGGTGGTGGTCTTTAAGAGCTTCATGAAAGTTGGGCTTCGCTTTCCACTACACAAGATGTTGGTTGAAGTTCTGAAGACATTCGAAATATACCTTCATCAACTTACCCCCAAATCTCTTATCAAAGTGGGGGTTTTTATATGGGCTATGAAGAGTCAGGGGCTAGAGCCGGATGTTAGGTGCTTCTATAATATTCACGAGTTATCTTACCAGACGAAGGCAACTAGAAAAGAACAATACCATAACAACTTCGGCTGCTACAGCTTTGTGCCCCGCTCTGAGCCAAATTATCATGTGCCTACATTTTGGAAGAAGTGGCCAAGCTCTTAGATGAAGCAATGGTTTTACGTAAAGAATGATCTAAATCAAAGGGAGGTTGTGAGGGGCATCATTCAACGTCCCATATCGTCACATTTTGGCATTAGGAGGACATCAATCGCTATTGTGAATGAAGTGCAAGCATGCCTAATGGCTTTTAACACCGTATATACCTACATCAGTACCAAAGATTTAGTTCAAGAACACATCGCTTTCAAAATTTGGCCTCTTGTAAATGAATGGGAAATGCCAAAGGAAACTACCGTTGGCTCCTGTTAGGGTGGCTTGGTTTATCCTAAGTACACCTTCTGGTACAGAAGTCAGTTTGACAAGCCAAATGATGATTGGCTAGACGCTATAGAGGCAATGATTGATGACCTACTCGGAGCCTACTCGAGGACAGAGGACGAGGCCATGATTGTTGCCTTTGGTGCTCGAGTGAAAAGAAGACTGAATAGGGTTTTCGATGTTATTGGGTTTGTTTACCCTGATTATTGTTTTCCTATCCGAAGGCAAGGGGAAAAGGAAAGTTGCTGCGTCAACCTCTTCTAGTGCGCCGAAGCCAAAGAGGGCCAAGGCCTTAACACATAGGCCGAAGCCTATTGGGACAGCCGAGGCGCCGAAGCTTATTGAAAGTGCAGAGGCTGCCCCCTCAGCCACAGTGTTGGTCACATGTTGTCAAATGCTATGAATCAAGAACAAGACAACACAATTGTTAGGTATTAAGGACCTTCACCGAAGTATTATCTCCTCATGGACATAATGATCATTAGATGAAGGTCATGAAGGACACGCCTTCATCATCTTATAGATAAACTAGGATGCAAAAAGATGAAAGCAGCAAGTATAACTCATTGATTCATTCGTATTTGCATTCCATAAAATATGTATAAATATCAACAGGACTTATATTACATTGGTACCTTCAGCTTGTTCGAAGATGTTGATGCGAGAGAGATTACAAATCAGCGTGAATAGTACGGTGCTACTGTTCATCTATTTATAGGCACGGGACGCATCCCGGGTAAAAGTACATTTATGTCGTACTTCATCACCATTACAAGTCGAAGCTATCATTCTGGCGATAGCTTTGATGTTTATTCTTATCATCCTTAGATCATATCTTCATCTCGTATGCCTTCATCATGAGAAAAAGACTTCCATCCTGAAGACGAAGCTCCCTATAATAGCTTATGCTGAAAACAAATGATTAATTATGTTTTTGAGGACCTTCGGAAGAGGAAGGCCCCCAATAGTAGCCCCTTGCAGTATTAATTTGTTTCTTTGTAACAAATTTAGACTGCGACGTGAATGAAGGTCTTTAGCCGAAGGTCCGAAAAAACACCTCCACTTCGCTAGAATAGCGAATCACTCTAAGCGCGGGACCCACCAAATTGTGGGGCTTTGGGTATATATATAAGGCTATGTTGCGGATATTTTTCGTGCCATCTAGCTTTCGTGCTACAGACATCTTAGTTTTCCTGTTCTGTGAGTGCAATTGTTTGTGAGCTTCGCCTTTCTGCCGTGATTATCACCGAAATGGCTAAGGATAAGAAAAGCACTGATCCCACACTCGTTGGCTTCTATGAAGCCATGGAAAGGACCAACATAGAGAAATTCACCAATGAAATGTTAGCTGGACTATCTGGTGATTCAAGCGACAGTGAAAGCTTTGATGTTGAGAGTGAGAATGAAGATGTCGAAGATCGACCATGGAGACCAAGCCATGTTGTTTTTGGGAAATCAACAATTAGACAAGGGCAAATTGAAGCGATGAAAGGCAAATACTTTCATGATGTGCCTATAGTGAGGGCTAGGGGAGAAGACACTGTTGCCCTCCCAGAAGGTGATGAGGTGGTAGTCTTCAGGAGCTTCATGAAAGCTGGGCTTCGCTTTCCACTCCATAAGATGCTGGTCGAAGTTTTGAAGACGTTTGAGATATACCTTCATCAGGTTACTCCGGAAGCTCTTATTAGAGTGGGAGATTTTATATGGGCCATGAGGAGCCAAGGACTGGAGCTAGATGCGAGATGCTTCTACAATATTCATGAGCTGTCTTATCAGACGAAGGCAACCAAAAAGGAACAATATCATAACAATTTTGGTTGTTACAACTTCGTGCCTCGCTCTAAGGCGAATTACCCTGTGCCCACCTTTCGGAAGAAGTGACCAGGTTCTTGGATGATGGAATGGTTTTACGTGAAGAATGACTTGAATCAGAGGGAAGATGTGAAAGGCGTTATCCAATGTCCTATATGGTCACGTTTCGGCATTTGAAGGCCATCCATCGCACTTGGCAATGAAGTGCAAGCGTGCCAAGTTGCTTTCAACACCATATGCATCTATATTGGTACAAGAGATTTAGTTCAAGAGCACAATGCTTATAAAGTGTGGCCTCTTGCAAGCGGATGGGAAATGCCAAAGGAAGTCACTGCTGGCTCCAGCCAGAGTGGCTTGGTTTATCTTAAGTATACTTTTCGGTTAGAAACCAATTTGATGAGCTAAATGATGATTGGCTGGATGCTATAGAGGCAACAAGTGATGAACTACTTGGAGCGTACTCGAGAGCAGAAGACGAAGCTATGACAGCTGCCTTCGGCGCTCGCGGGAAAAAGAGGTTAAATAGGGTATTCGATGTTATTGGGTTCATTTACCCAGATTACTATTTCCCATCCAAAGGCAAGGGAAAAAATAGAAAGTCGCTACTTCGACATCTTCTGGTGCGCCGAAGACGAAGAAGATCAAGGTATTGACACGTAGACCAGGGCGTATTGAGACGGTCGATGTGCCGAAGTTAATTGAGAGGGTAGAAACTGCTCGCCTAGCCACAAAGACGGCTCCTGCAATGCCGGCTAAATCTGTTGCAGACCCGGCCAAAGAGCTGGAATTAGAGAAGGTAGCAGAGCAGCAAAAGATGCTGATGATAGCATTGTCGAAGCCATCGGCTACTACAACAGCAACTCTGAGGAAGAGGAGGATGGCTAGTGTTTTGGATGCTATTTTAGAATTTGTGAAATTGCCACCTCCTACTTCTGCTGAAGCATCTGGCGGGAAAATTGAAGATGCCGAAGAGATGGTCACTGCAAGCACTTCTACTCATGTCAAAGCGGGACCTTCAGAAGCTGTGCTAGGAAAACTTGTGGAAGAAAGCCTTCCAGAGAAACTGACAACATTTGCTCCTGAAGCACCTCCCCAGGACGATTTGAATTTTATTGTTCAACATGCTTCGGGGAAACAACTATCGGCAAAACAAATTGTTGAAACTGCACATTATGCTAAGGAGCTGAAGTATCCCTAGGGGCCCTTAGTATATAGAGGAGATAATGATGATGATTTCCTCTACTGTCTACCAGACAGTAAGGATTTGAACATTTGCTATGAAATGATGGATAACATGGGGTATCCAAAGCTTGAACTTGGTTTGTCTGTGATGACTAAAGATCAGCTTGCGGATAGCCTTGCTTACAACGGCCTGAAGGTTTGTATACTTTGGCTTGTCATTTTGTAATTTGTGCTACAATGAACTATTTTTTGTGGTATTTCTTATCGTTGTTATGTGTTCACTCTTCCTTTGCCAGGGCTTGATTCTAAGCAAGGCTCTGAAGGCCCAAAAAGATGAAGAGGATGAGAGCTGTCGTATAGCGCTTGGAAACCTTCATTTGGAGGTCATAACATTAAGAAACGAAGCTCTTGAGAAAGATAAGATCCTACACTCTTTAGTGGAAAGGTTAATATCTAGTGAAGCCAGACTTTCTGCTCAAACTGAAGCTCATGAAGCCGAAATGCAAGAGCTAAAGAAGAAAGTTGCCGAAGCAACTAAGAACTTTAATGTTGAAGTGGTGAAACATGAAATATGTGAAATTGAAAGATCAAGGGCACAGAAGAATGTCGATGAGCTTCGTGCCACCAAGGAAAAATGCTATGAGATATCCATGGAATGTGCTAAAAATCTAATGAACAGCTTTTCTAAAGTTGGAGCATATTCCTCCGAGTAGAAATTTATTCGTGGAAATCCTGATGAAGTCATTCAATGGATAAACGGCGAGGTCGAAGCTTTCAAGGAAGTTCTTAGCGACAGAGGGGACTTTTGTGCCTTCGCCGGTGCCCATGGGGCTATGTCCATCTTGGAGAAGGTTGGCTGCGACCATGCTAAGGTTGTAGCCCAGCCGGACTTCGCCTTCTCAGCTGATGATATTAGAAACCCTTGAACCAAAGCTACTACCTTAGGTGGGAAATTTTATTCTGAAGTATGGCTGAAGGGTGGACAGGAAATTGCTGATGAAGCTATTAAAAGAAATGAGAAAGAAACTCATGATGCCTTAGAAGAGGCCAAAAGAATTGAAGAAGCTATCGAGCGGGCCAGACTTATAGGTATGGCATTTAAAACTCAACTTCATAAGTTTTTCAGCTTCGGCACGAATAGATGTTTGTGTTTCAATGCAGCTGAGCTTTCTCCGCCTCCTGAGCCATATAACCCAGAAGCTGACCCTTCTGTCAAGGAGGCGCTTGATATAATCAAACTTGCTAATGATGCTATGGATGAAGCTGTCGACAAGCTGCTTAACGAAGCTGTCGACAAAGTCCTAAAGGAGGACTGAAACTTTGTATTTTTGATAATTTAATGTCTTTGTGTATAACTCCTGGTTTTGTAAGAAACATTTATAAACAATTTTCATGTATATTGATGTAATATATTTTTTGTGAAGCGTGGAACCTTCGTACATACTGTTTTTGAGCCGGCGGCAAAAAAACACCTTCCCTTCTTTTCACGCTTCGGAAAGAAATCTCCCTTCTTTGTCTAAGCAATTGTATGATGTTTGATTCTTGCTGTAGATGTTGCGTATGAATAGCATTATCGAAAGCGCAAACTTCGTATGACAGTACTGTCACAGGCATTAACCATGCCTCTTTAATGCTCTTTCATGAGTCTTTGCCAAAGATGAAGGAAAAAATCTCATTGTTGATGCAAAACGATGTATGATGTGATGTCATGATACAATCTGATGTAATGGCATGATGCAAATGATGTTGGTGCACGAAACATAAACAATAACACTCTACATCCCCTTAGGAATGACTTTGGAGTCTCTTCATCTTTTACTTAGGTGGTATTTTAGCTTTGCATCCCTGTAGGAACGACTTTGGAGCTAAGCTCTGTATTCCCTTAGGAACGACTTTAGAGCTTCTTCACCTCTTATTTAGGTGGAATTTTAGCTCTGCATCCCATAGGAATGACTTTGGAGCTTCTTCACCTCTTATTTAGGTGGTATTTTGGCTCTGCATCCCCATAGGAACGACTTTGGAGCTTCTTCACCTCTTTTGGTTACACTCGATGGTGTAATCACAGATTTATTACATCAAGCTGAAGGTTAGACCTTCTTGTATTGTCTTTTGAGGAGGAAATATAAAGACAAAAAAAGTAAAAATACATTGAATTAGAAAATTTCTGGTCAGAGCGTTGCGCTGCTTTTAGTAGATGTGCCTTGACTCGAGCACAGTGTTATTGACCGTGCGAGCTTCGGATTCCTCCCGAGTATCGCGTTGTTGTTGCGCTTGGCGATGCCCTTCTGGCTACTGATTATGTGACAAGATAGGCGCCAGTGGTGGTGGTGGTGGTAGCTAAGTCCAAGCAGCTTGAGAAAGACTCGCCGAAGCAACCAACGTCATGGGTTGCTGATTGCCCACATACTCAGGGATGTAAGGCGAATAGCATCAAGCAATGTGCAAGACCTACTTCAGCTGATTCTACCGCGCTTCGGCTTCAGCGATCTCCTTCTGCTTTTGAATCGTGACTTGGCACGTCCTTGTTGTCTATCCCTTATCCTCCCCATAGAATAAGCAGAACAATCTCCTAGGTTAAGTACCAAACCTTCCTCCAAATCTTCTCCCCCCACTACCTCTTGGGGTTGGTGGCTAGTAGGAAGTTTGCTGCATTCACGAAGATTGTGAGCTTTGTTGGCTGCTCTAGGTGTGATTTGCCCTATCATCATTTGTGTTGGGATTGTGGATCGTTCTGACATGCCTAGGTTGGAGTCTTCCTCCGAAGCCCCAAGTCATCTCAGAATACATGTAAGCTTCCTCCCTTCTCTAGAGGAAATCGTTGTCAGCTCGGATGTACTCATCCATCTTCTAGAGAAGCTTCTCCAAGGTTTGTGGTGGCTTCCTTACAAAATATTGTGCTGTCGGTCCTAGTCGGAGCCCCGGGATCATGGCTTCGATGAGGATCCCATTAGGCACCGTTGGCACTTGGGCTCTAAGTCGCAAGAACCTTCGGACGTATGCCTGCAAGTACTCCTTATGGTCTTGCGTACACTTCAATAGAGCTTGAGCAGTCACTGGCTTCGTTTGAAAGCCCTAGAAGCTTGTGACTAGCATATCCTTCATCTTCTACCACGATGTGATTATTCCTGACCGAAGAGAAGAATATCAAGTCTGAGCCACACTCCTGACTGCCATGACGAAGGACTTTGCCATGACAGCAGTATTGCCACCATATGATGATATGGTTGCTTCATAGCTCATGAGGAATTGCTTCGAGTCGGAGTGCCCGTCGTACATGGGGAGTTGTGGCGGCTTGTATGAAGGTGGCCATGGTGTAGCCTGCAACTCTGCTGCCAGGGGAGAAGCATCATCAAATGCAAAATTACCATGGTACAGGTCATCATACCATCCATCATCGTTGATTGGAGTTTCTTGACGAAACTCTCTGTGTTGAGACCCTTGTCCTTGGTCATCCTGCACGATATGGCGCATTTCTTTAGCGGCTTTGTCGATCTTCCTTTGAAGTTCGGCTAGACGAAGCATCTTTTCCCTTTTCCTTTGTACTTGGTGATGTATAGCTTCTAAATCTCTGATTTCCTGGTCCAACTCCTCATGAGGTGTTGGAGTGGTAGCCTTTCTCTTCTAGCTCCTAGCTTCTCTCGGTGAGAGCATCTCCTGATTGGTGTCTAGTGGCTGCAGAGCAGCCCTGGCGCTGTTGCCTTCTTCGACGGCATGCCGAAGGCGAACGCTTGTCGAAGGTTGTGGAAGTGAGTTCACTGGAAGTGGGCGCCAAATGCTATGGATCAAGAATAAGATAACACAATTGTTAGGTATTAAGGACCTTCGTATTCTGAAGCATTATCTCCTCATGGACATAATGATCATTAGACAAAGGTCATGAAGGACATGCCTTCATCATCTTATAGATAAACTAGGATGCAAAAAGATGAAAACAACAAGTATAACTCATTGATTCATTCGTATTTGCATTCCATAAAACATGTATAAATATCAAAAAGGACTTATATTACATTGGTACCTTCGGCTTGTTTGAAGGTGTTGATGCGAGAGAGATTACAAATCAGCGTGAACAGTACGGTGCTACTGTTCATCAATTTATAGGCACAGGACACAGCCCGGGTAAAAGTACATTTATGTCCCTGATATTCACTTATGATCATAATATAAGTTATCAAGGACTAAGTAGTCTTTTTCCTCTTCGGTCAGCATCATCATCATACTTCATCACCATTACAAGCTGAAGATGTCATTCTGGCGATAGCTTCGGTGTTTATTCTTATCATCCTTAGATCATATCTTCATCTCGTATGCCTTCATCATGAGGAAAAGACTTCCATCGTGAAGACGAAGCTCCCTATAATAGCTTATGCTGAAAACAAATGGTTAATTATGTTTTTGAGGAACTTCGAAAGAGGAAGGCCTCCAACACACAAAAATAGCTCCTGCGATGTCGATCGAAGCTAGAACAGGCCAGGTAAAGGAACCAAAATCAGAAAAGGCAGTAGAACAGCCAAAGATGTTGAGCCCTCCAGCTGTAATAGGGCTGCCAAAACCATCGAGTATTACAACAGCGACTCTAAGGAAGAGAAGAGTGGCTAGCGTTTTGAATCCATGAAAGCGCCAGTTCCTGCTTCTGCCAAAGCATTTGGAGAAAAATCTGAAGATGCAAGAGAAGCGATTACTGCAAGCACGGCTAATGTTCTTGCCGAAGCCAAACCTTCAAAAGTGGCGCCAATAGGGCTGGTGGAAGAGAATGTTCCTAAAAAATCTAAATCTCCTGCTCCTGAAGCACCTCCCCGTGGTGACTTGGAATACATTGTTCGACACGCTTCAGAAAGCAGCTTTCATTAGAGCAAATTGTCGAAGTAGAACACTACGCCAAGGACTTGAAATACCCCCGAGGGTCCTTGGTATACGGAGGGGACGACGAAGACGACTTCCTCTACTGCTTGTCTGATAGTAAGGAGGTTAATGTTTGCCGCGAGATGATGAACAACATGGGATTTCCGAAGCTCGAGCTTGGTTTGTTCGCTATGACAAAGGACCAGCTTGCGGACAGCCTTGCTTACAATAGCTTGAAGGTTTGCACATTTTGGCTTCGTATTTGGTACTTTTCGAGCTACTTTTTGGTAATTCTTACTTTTATTGTTTGTTCATTCTTTTGTTTGGCAGGGTCTAATCCTTAGTAAGGCTCTGAAGGCTCAAAATGATGCAAAGGACGAGAGTTATTAGATAGCACTTGGAAACCTCCGATCGGAGGTTATAACCTTGAGAAATGAAACTCTTGCAAAAGATAAGATTTTGCTATCTTTGGTCGAAAGGCTGAAATCCAGTGAAGCTAAGTTATCCCCTCAAGCAGAAGCGCACAAAGCAGAAGTGCAAGAGTTAGAAAAAAGTTACTGAAGCAACTAAAAATTTTAATGTGGAGGTGACAAAACATGAAATATCTGAAATTGAACGATCAAGGGCATAAAGAAATGTTGAAGAGCTTCGTGAAGCTAAAGAAAGATGCTACGATGTGGCTATAGATGCGCCAAGAATTTGAGGAACAACTTTGCAAAAGTTGGTGCGTTTTCCTCATAACAAAATTTCATCCACGGTGACCCCAATGGAGTTATCCAGTGGGTTAATGGTGAGGCTAAAGCCTTTGAGAAGATCCTTAGTGACAGAGGGGATTTTTGTGCCTTTGCTGGTGCTCGCGGAGCTGTATCAATCCTGGAGAAAGCTGGGTGCTAACATGCGAAAATTGTAGCTCAGCCAGGATTCTCACTTTCAACTGATGATATTAAAAACCCTTCGGTCGATGCTACTGTATTAAGAGGCAAATTCTATTCTGAAGTATGGCTGAAGGGTGGCCGAGAGATAGCTGATGAAGCTATTCGAAGAAATGAGAAAGAGTCTCACGACACCCTAGAAGAGGCTAAGAGAGTTGAAGAGGCTGCTGAACGTGCCAGGCTTATAGGTATACCTATTTCAGCTTAGCTTCGTAAATTATTGTAGCTTCGGTACTAATAAGTACTTGTATTGCAATGCAGCCGATCTTTCTCCCCCTGTAGAGCCATAAAATCTTGAAGCTGATCCATCTCTGAAGGGAGAGATAGAGATAATTAGAATCGCTAACAAAGCTGTTGACGAAGTTGTCAACACACTGTTAGATGAAGCTGCCGACAAGGTCTTAAAAGAAGATTGAAGTTTTGTATATTTCAGAGGGTCTTTGTTCGTAGCTTTCAATTTTGTAAGAAATAATTATCAACTATTTGCATGTATATTAATGTAATATATTTCTTTGTGATGTGTGAAACCTTCGTACATACCGTTTTTGAGCCGCTGGCGAAAAAACACCTTCCCTTCTTTTCACGCTTCACGAAAAAAGAAATTCCCTTTTCTCGAGACAATACGGATATCATGTCTTGGTTGTTGTATAGTAATACTATTGACGAAGGTACCATCCTTGTGTAAAAATATATCTGCCAAAGGCATATCTTGTGTTATTGGTACGTTCTTTCATGAGCCGACAGGTATATTTGAAGAAACAATTTTCCTTCTTCTCCACTGCTTTTGTCAATGCAAAATGATGTATGATGCGATGCTATGCAATATGATATGATGGTATGATGCAAATGATGTTTACGCACAAATCATCAAAGAAAAACCAAGACTCTGCATTCCCTTAGGACGACTTTGGAGTCTCTTCACCTTTTACTTAGGTGGTATTTCAGCTCTGCATTCCCTTAGGAACAACTTTGGAGCTAAGCTTTGCATCCCCTTAGGAACGACTTTGGAGCTTTTTCACCTTTGACATAGGTGGTATTTTAGCTCTTCATCCCCTTAGGAACGCCTTTGGAGCTTCTTCACCTTTTACTTAGGTGGTATTTTAGCTCTGCATCCACTTAGGAACGACTTTGGAGCTTCTTCACCTTTTACTTAGGTGGTATTTTAGCTCTGCATCCCCTTAGGAATGACTTTGGAGCTTTTGTCACCCTTGTTACACACGATGGTGTAACCACGGATTTATTACAACATGCTGAAGGTTAAACCTTCTTATATTGTCTTCGAAAGAGAAAAATTAAAGACAAAAAAGTAAAAATACATTGAACTTGGAAACTTTCTAGTCAAGCCCCTGTGTTGCTTTAGTAAATATGTCTCGATTCGGGCACAGTGTTGTTCACTGTGCGAGCTTCAGACTCCTCTCGAGTGTCGTGTTGTTGTTGCGCTTGGCGATGCCCTTTTGGCTGTTGATTATGAACCAAGGTAGGTGTCAATGGTGGTGGTGGTGGTAACTGAGCCCATGTAGCTTGAGAATGACTTGCCGAAGCAACTGATGTCGTGGGTTGCTGGTTGCCCACATCCTCAGGGATATATGGCGAATAGCATGAGGCAGTATGCAAGACCTACTTTGGCTGATTTTGTCGTGCTTCAGCTTCAGCTATCTCCTTTTGCTTTTGAAGTGTGATTTGCCACATTCTTGTTGTGTGTCCCTTATCCTCCCCATAGAATAAGCAGAACAATCTCCTGGGTTGAGTGTTGAACCTTCCTCCGAAGCTTCTTGCTCCTCTGTCTCTTGGAGCTAGTGGCCTATAAGAGGTTTGCTGCATTCTTGAAGATTGTGAGCTTTGTTGGTTGCCTTGAGTGT
Organism: Zea luxurians; assembly: GCA_029449295.1. NCBI lineage: Eukaryota > Viridiplantae > Streptophyta > Magnoliopsida > Poales > Poaceae > Zea > Zea luxurians. Next base: position 29,088,318 of record JAOPSE010000022.1, read on the forward strand.
GGTTTGCCCTGTCATCATTTGTGCTGGAGTTGTGGATTGTTCTGACATGCCTAGGGTGGAATCTTCCTCCGAAGCCCCTAATCATCTCAGAATACCTGTAAGCCTCCTCCCTTCTCTAGCAAAATTTATTGTCAGCTCGGATGTATTCATCCATCTTCTAGAGGAGCTTTTCCAGAGTTTGCGGTGGCTTCCTAGCAAAATACTACGCTGTCGGTCCTGGCCAGAGCCCCTTGATCATAGCTTCAATGACAATCTCATTTAGCACCGTTGGTGCCTAGGCTCTGAGTCGCAGAAATCTTCAGACATATGTCTGCAAGTACTCTTCATGGTCTTGCGTACACTGGAACAAGACTTGGCAGTTACTGGCTTTGTTTGGAAACCCTGGAAGCTAGTTACCAGCATGTCCTTCAGTTTTTGCCATGACGTGATCGTTCCCGGGCGAAGGGAAGAATACCACGTCTGAGCTACACTCCTGACCGCCATGATGAAGGATTTCGCCATGACAGCCGTGTTGCCACCATATGAGGATATGGTTGCTTTGTAACTCATGAGAAACTGCTTCGGATCCGAATGCCTGTCGTACATGGGAAGTTGTGGTGGCTTGTAAGTTGGTGGTCATGGGGTAGCCTGCAACTCTGCTGCTAGAAGAGAAGCATCATCAAAAGCAAAGTTATCATGATGAAAGTTATCATAACATTCATCATCATTGATTGGACTTTCTTGATGAAGCTCTCTCTGTTGAGGCCTCCGTCCTTGGTCATCTTGGGTGATGTGACGTATTTCTTCAGTAGCTTCGTCGATCTTCCTCTGAAGGTCGGCTAGCCGAAGCATCTTCTCTCTTTTCCTCTACACTTGTTGATGTAAGGCTTCCAAGTCTCTGATTTCCTAGTCTAACTCCTCTTCCTGTGGTGTTGGGCTGGTAGCCTTCCTTTTATGGCTCCGAGCTTGTCTCAGCGAGAGTATCTCTTGGTTGGTATCCAGTGGCTGCAGGGCAGCCCTTGGCGCTATTGCCTTCTTCGGTGGCATGACGAAGGTGAATGCTTGCCGAAGGTTGTGGAAGTGAGTTCACCGGAGGTGGGCGCCAATGTTGGTCACTTGTTCTCGAGTGTTGTGAATCAAGAACAAGGCAACACAATTGTTAAGAATTAAGGACCTTCGTCCTTCGAAACATTATCTTCTTTCGGATATAATGATCTTCAGATGAAGGTCATGTAGGACATGCCTTTAACATTCATGAGGATGGGAATACATAACATCAATGAACATAATTCATCAATTCATATCCATATGAATTTCATAATGGAGACATATGCGTTAACAGGATTTACATTGCATTGATACCTTCGGCTTGTTCGAAAGTGTTGACGTGAGAGCGATTGCAATCCAGCGAGAACAGTACGGTGCTACTGTTCATCTATTTATAGACACGAGACGCAGCCCGGGTAAAAGTACATTTACGTCCTTGACATTTACTTATGACCATAACGTAAATCATTAAGCACTAGCTAGTCTTTTTCTCTTCCGATCAGCATCATGTTTGATCTTCATCATCATTTTGAGCCGAAGTTATTACTCTTCGGCTATAGCTTCGGCGTTCATTCTTATCATCTTCGGATTATATTTTCACCTCGTATGCCTTTGCCATGGGAGAAAACTTCCATTCTGAAGCCGAAGATCCCTGTAATAATCCATATCATGCTAAAAACATATGGTTAGTCATGTTTTTGAGTATCTTCGAAAGAAAAAGGCCCCCAACACCATCTATATATGCAGCGGCTTAATTTAAAAAAGATGTGGGGGTTATTTGTAAAAATATGACGCGGGACGACCGTTTACACTTGTGCTTTAATATAGTAAAGATATATGCAATAACCATGGCCTGAAAAATGACACTTCAATTTAGCAAGTTCCTTAAGATAAGTGTTTATCTTGATTCATTAGTTGATTTATTTGATTTTGGAGCAGAGGGGACAGCTAGCGTATAAAGTCCCTGGCAAAAGAAAAGCGTCGACTTCTATGCAATTTCCTATATTTCTTCATCCATTTCTTAGCTGGTGGGTCTTTTTTTTTTTTGCAACGCCTTAGCTGTTCGTTTTTTATGTCTCCTTATGATAATTATTTTTGTTCATTCTGCCATCATTGCATTGAGTTAACATAAAAGTAAAAAAAAAAGGAAAGTGCGAGAGGCGGCTGAGAATCCAAAGTGAATGCAAGCTGCATGCAGGTCTATACACAATAATGTACATTGTTGCACGTACATTGGAGCGTGGAGGCGGACAATAATGCAAGCTGTGCATGCAGGTCTATCCACAAAAGTACAAAGTGCTTGCAACAATGTACCCAATGCAACAACCTTGGCCGTCTAGCAGAGGGCGCGCACAGCAGTACCGCCAAGAATCTGCTAATAAGCAGGACGAAGCGTCGAGGTGAGTCCAAGACGACGGAGAAGAAAGGCGGCGTCATCATGCAGGTGCACGTCGCGGTGGTGTGCTCCGTAGTGGGCTTCCTCGGCTTCGTCGTCCTCATCCTCGGAGTCGCCGGGGAGGCCGCCACGGCGAAGGCCCTCGCTGGGACCTCGTATGATATCTTCGGAACTACAAAATGCCAGTACCGGGCTACGCCAGCGCTGGGCTGTGGCATCGTCGCGGCGCTGCTGGCGATTACGGCTCAGGTCGGGGTCACCGCCGCTGGTCTCTGCTGCGGGTGCTGCCAGACATGGGAGGTACCAAAGCAGGCAAGGCGCATCGTTGGCATGGTCCTCGCCGCCGTCTCATGGTACGCATATTAAGGCTATCCGCATTCATTGTACTCTAAATTTCTACTCTAAAAGAAATATTTTATTCTAGTTATCAACATTTTAAAATACAGTAGCCAAACTCCCGCATCCACAACTACTCTATATCTCGACCCTATATAAACTACCACATTTTTTTATCAATATATATCAAAAATTCCCACCATGGGCCCCACCACCCACTCCTTTTTTTTTGCCCCACTCGTACGCTACAGTGTATGGAGTAGCGCATCGCCTTTACACCAGATTTAGCGCTCACTCGTGAGCTACAGTGTATAGAGTAGCGCATAACGCACGCGAGTGCAGCAAAATTTGCTACGCTATCCTTTACCGTTCGGCTGTGCAGTACGTGAGTGCGGCTAGCCTAACTACACAAAATTTCAGTGTTTTGCGCATGCGTATGTTTTAGCGAAACAGTGATTAATTATATAAATATACACTAGCATATATAGGCCCCGTTGAGGGCTGCTTCAGCTGCTTCAGCTTCATAAAATTTGATGAAGGGGAGGTCATTAGGAGCTTCAATAAATTGTGAAGGTGAAGTTATAAACTTTTAAAAGTCATTTAGATAAGTTATTTTATTTTTTATTTAGATTAAAAATATTTTTTAACCCGTATAAATTTATATTATACAACACAACTTCATGCTAAAGCTAGAATTCAGAGCAGATCCGAGCATCTCTATAGTCTCTGCTAACGCTATGATCCCGAAGAGTAGAGAGGAGGAGTCGGCGTCGGCGGCGGAATATGGGAGAGGTTAATGATGGTGGCGCGAGTGAGCGGAAGGGGGACGACAAGGACACGGGAGTGGGGGAGAGTAGAGAGGAGGGTGGGGGCGGCCAGGGAGAGGAGGAATGAGGGATGATAGATAATTCAAAAATATTGTCTATTGAATTTGAATGAATAATATAGATGTTATTTTACTATTTAAACCCTTGGTTTCGATGATGTGTAATGATTGAGCACAATTTGTTTTGGTGCATACCATGAATGTTATGTGTATGGTAGTGATTTGGTTGGATAGGTCTTACGAAGTTTAAATTGGTAATTTATATAGTGATGTAGATGAGAAATTTTCAATTAATAGATAACCGTATTTTCCAATATTTCTATGCATTTGCCAAGTCATAAAAGGTTGGGATTTTTTCGCATATATATTTCACGTTAAGAGCTAGTTTGGCAACCCATTTTTTCAAGTGATTTTCATTTTCTCACTAAAACTGCTACATACGTATATATCTCAGGATCACTGTGATTCTAGTGGTGGCACTGTTTATCGCGGGCGCGGCGCTTAACGCGGACCAAGAGAGACAGCCCAACGCCGACGGTGAATGCTACGTCGACCCAGGCAGCCCACTGTTCGCGGCAGCGACAGTCCTGTCTGTCGCCGCCACAGTCATGCAGATCGCGTCCTACATCCTGCTCCAGGTCACGACGCCCACAGCAAGGTCCACCAAGCCTGAGCTCGCGACGCAGCAGCCGGAGTTGGCCATGGCGCAACCGGCGGTAGACCCGGAGCCGCAGCAGAATGCAGAGGAGGTGGTCGCAGTCGATGGCCAGCCGCCGCCTTCAGCTCCTACAGTGTCCTCACATGCCACAGAACCTGCATCCCAAGTTTGAATTTTGGACCCTACGAAAGGACGTTTGATTTGCTTCATTCAGGTCTTAATTCATAATAACATCGCGGTGCCAACTTTTACATTCTGTGAGATTTGGGTTTGTTTCTTCAAAATTAGTCCGGATATATCATATAGGATACTACTGTGGTGTTCAGATCTTATAATAAATGTTATTTCCTGTGTTCTTTTTTATTTCTCACGTTTTAGTTTATAAATAAACTAGTTAACGATATAAAATATTCGATAGCGTCTTTCCGACATGCCTGAAGCAAACATATACGCATATACACTATTTCTACAAACCTCTGAAAGGCTGAATCAACACATCTGAAAATTAATAAAGATACCATATAGGCGTCTCCACGGCCGGGCCAGAGAAATTTGAGGCCCTGTGCCAAATCTAAAGCAGTGTAATGTATTTTTATTAAAAATCAGTAATAACAATCTACAAGTTACAGTAATATATATTGCAATATAATATCTAAAGAAACATTTCTATTTTATTTGAATAACATCATTCTTTTGACGGGTTTTAAAGAAAATCTTGTACAATATGCTTATATTTTATTTTCTCCAAAGCTTCACTCTCGAGTGTTAGGTCATATTTGGTTTCTTTAGTCTAGGGACTAAAGTTTAGTTAATGGACTAAAGTCTAGTCCCCAACATGTTTGGTTTAGGGGCTAAAAATAGTAAGAATATACTAATGACTCATAAGAAGACTAAAATGACATTTAACATTCTCCTGCTACTAGTACAATTGAACTAAATGAGTGGTAAATGTGGAATTAATATGGTTTAGTCTATTTTAGCACATATGTGAAGGACTAAAAACTAAATCATTTTAGTCCATATTTTAGTTCTAGTGTTTGGCAAAAAAGGGACTAAATGAGACTAAAAACTAGAGACTAATCTTTAGTCCCTCTAACCAAACACCCCCTTATTGTGGCTAAATAATACGTCTTTATCATAGTAGAACACAAATATGAATTTAGTAGCTTTAATTTAGAGAACTTCGTTCACGCGGACAGATATGTTAAGATTCTACGAAGATTTATTCTTTAGTGCAGCGCTCGATAGTTTCGCTTCAGCGCAGCGGTATGGTAGAGAGAAAAATATGTGCTACATATTAACATGTATAGAAGATCATAAAACTAAAATATATACATCTGCTAAGTTTTGGGGCTCTTAATTTTTGGAGGCCCTGTGCGAGCGCGCGGCTCGCACATGCCTCTGCCCGGCCCTGGGCGTCTCCCTCGACAGACACGTCATCTATCAATGAAAGAGTGACACCTGTTTGTTTTTAATTAAAGCTAGTTATTTGGTCTGCTGCAATTGCAATCTATAAAGACAAAATATTGTAAAATCAGTAGAAGTCATTTTAGATTAAAACAAAATGAACAGCTACGATTATCCTTTATAAACTAGAGGAGAAAAGGTCAAATTACTAATCCCAGGCACTAGAATATTAATTATTCCCGCCATTTCAAAAAAATTAAAAATCATCCTTCTTGCAAAGTCCCGAGTTTAACTAGATTTATTGAAAACGTACAATATCAAACCAAAAGGTGTAATAATATTCCACATCTCACTTGTTGGATAATTCTACTGCACTGATCATGATCTAAAAGGCCGCAGCTCTTTGGACCTCTTTTAAAAAGAGTTTGGGAGTTTTTAAAATGGTATTTGATTTGAAGAATCAATCCATTCTAGATGAGTTGGTCGATCTAAAAGTTCGCATCTCTTTGACCTCTTTTAAAAAGAGTTTGAAAGTTTTTAATTGTATTTGGTTTGAAGAATCAATCCATTATAGATAAGGTGATCGATCATGAGTACATTCTATGAATTTAGAGGAATAAACTCATTCCTCATATTATTACTAATTATTAGTCTACAAAAAATAAGATGGTAATTAACTCTTTTTATTTCACAAACCAAAAAAAAATGACGAGTGAGAAAATGATAAACTATCTCATTTCTCAAAATAAACACGCTATAAATATAAGCATATGCTGGTTAACGTTGGATGATGCCTTCATTCAAGAGGAGATCAACGCTACTCTTACAAAAATGGCTCTGAATCATGCGCCCCCGTCTGGATGGATTCCCATTTCCGAGGACTGTTTTACAAAGTGTGTTGGCATCTTATTAACGCAAATTTCATTAGACTTTTGTCACAGATCTCTGAAGATAACGTTGATTTGGATAAGAATATATCAATGGTTCGCTAATTGCCTTGTTAATGCCGAAAACTGAAGCTCTCCAAAATAGTAAGGTATTGTTTGGTTCATAAAATGTAACGTAAATGATAATGATTTACATTTGAATACCGGCGGTAACAAGGTTGAATAGGTCAGTATCAATTTTTAGTGTGGTATCTGATTATGGTTGGACTAAAACAAACATGATTTAATGTTATCAGTTACCCATTACGTTATAAATATTTGAATCAAACGACACCTAAATGAATATAGGACGATCTCCCCCTTGAACGATACCTTGAAACTTCTAACAAAGCTCCTACCAGTCCATTTGCGAAGTGCAATAATATGTATGGTCCATGCAAACATATATGAACACTACATCAAAATAGTGAACTTTCTAGAGCCTAAACCCTAGAAAGTTAGCCCTAAACTCTAGGAAGTTGGCTAAACTCTCGAAAGTAAAGTCATCCTGTCGGAAGTTTGGCTCTCGGAAATTTTTTGTCGGAAGTTAGCTTAACTTTCTAGAGACCTCTAGGAAGTTAGCTAACTTCTACAGACAAAGGAGCCCCTCGAAAGTTAGTAGGTTCTCGGAACTTAGTAGCTTCACGTCGTTAGCGCCGTTAGCTGACTAACTTCCAACGGCTGACTGTAGCCCGTAGAAAGTTAGCTGGGTAACTTTCTACGACCCAATTGGCTTCTAGGAAGTTAATTTGACCAGCATTACAAATGTTGTTTATTTTTAATTTACACCACATTCCACAACATAACAAATATATCAATAGCTATATAGCATAACATATTTTCACATAAAACATCTCACACACAATCATATAACAATAGTCTCATCATGTCGGCGTTCCGAGACCGGGGGGTCCCCGAGCCGACGAGTGAGTGTGCCGCGTGCCCCAGCCCAGATGAGTCGAGCGCGTGGGCGAGCGCGAAGGGGGGAGAGAGAGAGAGGGACAGCGAGAGCGAGGCGGCCGGAGCCGGGTCGTGAGGGAGTCGGAGAATCCCGCGGCCTTCGTGTTCGTCCCGCGCCCAGGTCGGGTGCGCTTGCAGTAGGGGGTTACAAGCGTCCGCGCGGGTGAGGGGAGCGAGCGGCCCCGAGAGAGCGCCTGCCCCTGCCCTTCGTCCCCGCAAGGCCAACCTTTTTTAAGAAGGCCCTGGTCCTTCCTTTTATAGGCGTAAGGAGAGGATCCAGGTGTACAAATGGGGGTGTAGCAAGGTGCTACGTGTCTAGCGAGGGAGAGCTAGTGCCCTAAGTACATGCCAAGGTGGCAGCCGGAGAGGTCTTGGCACCTAGCTAGTGTGGCGTCGTGGCTGTCGGAGAAGCGATGGAGCCGGATGGAGGGACAGCTGTCGGAGTGGCTGGGCCCTTGCTGACGTCCTCCTGCTTTCGTAAGGGAGCTGAGAGCCACCGTCGTCATGGGTCTAGCGGGGCGCCATCATTGCCTATCTGGCGGAGCTGGCCAGATGGGACGTCGGTCCTGTTCTCTGCGGCCCGAGTCGGCTCGGGGTAGGGTGATGATGACGCTTCCTGTTGACGTGGCGGACTTGTGCCCTAGGTCGGGCGACGTGGTGGCTCCTCCGAGGCCGAGGTCGAGTCTATCCTGCATGGCCGAGGCCGAACCTGAGCTCCCGGGTCGGGCGAGGCGGAGGTCGCTCGGCAGAGGCTAGGGCGGAGTCCGAGCCCTGGGTCGGGTGAAGCGGAGTTCGTCGTCTTCTAGGGCCTTAGCCCGAGTCCGAGCCCTGGGTCGGGCGGAGCGGAGTTCGCCGTCTTCCGGGGCCTTAGCCCGAGTCCGAGCCCTGGGTCGGGCGGAGCGGAGTTCGCCGTCTTCCGGGGCCTTAGCCCGAGTCCGAGCCCTGGGTCGGGCGGAGCGGAGTTCGCCGTCTTCCGGGGCCTTAGCCCGAGTCCGAGCCCTGGGTCGGGCGGAGCTTCCTCTGGCGCTTTCGGCCAAGCCTGGCTACCCGTCAGTCTTACCTTTTGCGTTAAAGGCCCCAGTGATTTGGTCGGTTGGCGCGGTGATTTAGTCAGGGTTACTTCTTATCGAAGGCAAGGCCTCGGGCGAGCCGGAGATGCGTCTACCGTGAAAGAGGAGACCTCGGGCGAGACGGAACCATCTCAGGGTCGGCTGCCCTCGCCCGAGGCTAGGCTCGGGCGTGGCGTGATCAAGTCGCTCGTATGGACTGATCCCTGACTTAATCAAACCCATCAGGCCTCTGCAGCTTTATGCTGATGGGGGTTACCAGTTGAGAATTAGGCGTCTTGAGGGTACCCCTAATTATGGTCCCCGACAGTAGCCCCCGAGCCTCGAAGGGAGTGTTAACACTCGCTTGGAGGCTTTCGTCGCACTTTTTTGCAAGGGGACCAGCCTTTCTCGGTTGCACTTTGTTCCGGCGGGTGCGCTCGAGCGCACCCGCCGGGTGTAACCCTCGAGGCCTCGGAGGAGTGGTTTCACTCCTTCGAGGTCTTAATGCCTTGCGTAATGCTTCGGCTGGTCTGGCGGTTCCCTCATGCGAACAGGCCGTAGCCCAGGTGCACTATCGGGGCCCAAGTTCTCGGGCTGGTATGTTGACGCTGTCAACGGTCTGGCCGGAGCCGGGTTTGCGAGAGCAGCCCCCGAGCCTCCGCACAGAGCGAGAGGATGATCAGGGACAGACTCGGCTTTTTTACATAAGCCCCTACGTCGCCTTTCCGCAAGGAGGAGGGGGGGAGAGCGCCATGTTACCCTCGATGGGCACCGAACATGGTGTCTCCGGTGAGCTGCAATCGGGTAATCCGAGTGGACGTCCGTGCCCCGTTCGTTGGGGGTCGGCTAGGGGCCCGGAGGCACGCCCAAAAGTACCTGCGGGTGATCTGCCGGACCCGGTCCCCTGGCGACGGGGTCCGAGGGCTCGTTGCCTCCCTCCGATGGGATTCCGTTACAGAGTCGTTCCCGCTGGTCTCGGAAATGTCCTAGGGTACCTCGGGAGCGCAGCCCGAGCCTTGGTTATGTATCGAACGTACCCCTGGTCATCCCTCGCTCGGTGTATGAGGCGACTGTGAACCCTTCGGGGGGCCAGCCTTCGAACCCCTGATCAGTATTGGGCGCGGAGCCCGAGTAGCCTGAGGCGGTCGTGGAACCTTTCGGGGGGCCGACCTTCGAACCCCTGACCAGTAGTGGGTGTCGGGCCCACGCGATCTGAGGCGGCTGTTGAACCCTTCGGGGGGCCAGCCTTCGAACCCCTGATCAGTAAGGAGGCTCGGAGCCTAGTTCCTTCACGGGGAAGGATCCCTTTGGGGGTATCCCCTTTCCCGGTCCCTGTTGCAAGAGATAGAGAAAGAAGGAAAAGGGAAAAAGGATTCGAAATTGAACGTCGTGGCGTACCTTTTTCGGTGTGGTTGCTTTGGCGAAGGCGAAACGTCGCCAGCTGCTCCTGCCAATAGCGCTGTCCGTCGAGCCGCGGAGTTAATGCGCCGGGGCGAGTAGTTGGCGAGGCTGCCGTTGCGCGTGCGCGAGCCGTTCGAGGAACGGGTCACGGGCGTGTCGTCTTCACACCGTGAGAGAGAGGGGGTTCTCTTGCGGCCTCCGGATGGGACGTGAGCCTGGCTGATGGCGTGATCGCTGCTCTTGCGCGCCTGCCACTGTCATTACTTCCGGCCCACTTTTGACCGTGTTTGACCGCTGCGTCAGGCTGGCGCAGCTGGGCCGCGCGCTGGGCCGCCTTGGGTCACGGTATTGGTTCCGCAACCGAGGAGGTGCGGTGGTGGCGCAAGTGGCATAGTGGCTTACATGCAGCTTCCAGCGCGCCGGTTGCGCGACGCGTGGGCTTGAGCCTTCATGCTGGCCTGTCAGGAGTCGGAGAGGCGCGTCCACTTGGCGCGGTTGCATGCCGCCCGCATGGCTGCCCGCCCCCTTCGCCCGTTGGTCTGGGCAAAAGTGGAGGGTCACTTGTAACCGCTGGGCGGTTGCGCGCACGCCGCGCGCGGCAGTTCGGCTTCTTTTGCTCGGAGCCGGTCCGCATGACAGGTGGGTCCTAGCCCCCGCGCCGCAGGGGAGGGCTTTTGGAGGTGTGTTGGAGAAGACTCAGCCCGTGATGGTTGGGGGCGCAAGCACGGAGAGTTGCCTTTAAAAGGAGGGCGACCCCTTTCGTAAGGTGACCATGTCTTCTTCCTTCCTTATGTATCGTGTCTTTCCGCCTTTCAAGCCCCCGGATGGGGGAAACCGTCGTCCCCATGCCTCATCATCAGGGGACACTACTCCTTGGGAGCGGGTACCTTTCGGCCATCGTTCGGCTTCAAGGATTTTCATCTCATAGCCCAGCGGCTCCCCTCCGCTGGTGATCACCCAAGACGGTGGCCTCCAGCTCCCGAATGGGGAGGGGCAAACCGGGCTGTGGTCCCGGCCCCGCCCTCAGTGTTGAGGGTGTTCGTCATCCTCGCCGGGGCGGTGAGCGAGGCGAGCCGGGGCCCCACCTCCTACGCGGGTCGGCGGGCCACCTCATTTTCCAGCTTCTGGTGGTGGCAATCGCCTTTTAGCCCCACGGCGGAGACATCCTCCAGTCATGCCGGGGAAGGGGAACTGCTGCTGCCCAGCTAGGATGCAACATTCCGTCTTCTCCCTTGCATTCGCGACGAGGGCGGCTGCGAGGATCTACCGGGGTGCTTAGGGGCGCCCCACGTTTGCTGGTGATTCACCCGGAGCTTGTTGCTCCTCGGGCTTCCCTGGCGGGGAGGTTGCCCGTACCCGCGGGGGCGGAACCGGAGTTCCGTTTGCAATGGCACCTCGAGTGCCGGGTTTTTTGTTCATTTTCGGCTTTCGGGGCCTGAACATGTATGTAACTACGGCACGGAGCCGTGTTTTTTTTTCCTCATTTCCGAGCACCAAGACTCGCCTGCTGATTGTCTGAACCGCTTCACTAAGCATGAGTCGCCCCGTGTCAAGGTGACGAGTGAGGTATCCGTATCCCGGAGGCGTAGGAGTCCCTCGGCTCGGTCGGCCCTGTTGTCCGAGGCTCCTCTGGCTTAGTTAAAGAGAGGCCCCTCGGCCGCTCTTCGACGAGCCGAGGCCGGGGGTAGCGATATCAGCATAAGCAGAGGCAGAGTTGGCTCGGAAATGAAACCTGGTTGGCCGGAGCCTAGCCGGGTTGTCCGTTGGCAGGATCGATACCGGAGTTGGTCAGCTGAGGCTTCGGACCGGGCTCGTGCCCTCGGAAGGTGGTTGGCCGAGGCCCCGGAGGTGGCTGGCCGAGCCGCCTGCTCGGGCCGGGTTCCCGGAGAAGTCCCTGACAACGACCGCCCGGGCGTGGTGATGACGCCGTCCTTTAGAGCGGAGGGCCTCGGATCGCGTCGCCGTCCGAGGCTACTTCGGGCCTTGCCGAAGTTGCTGTCGATGCCGAGGGTGTCGCCGCCCCCTTCCAGCGCCAAGACCTGAGCCTGCAGGATCAGCTTGTCTTGTAGCGTGTGCTTTGTGCGGCCGTCGAGGCCAGAACACACATCCTTGCTGTGCTGTAAAGCTGCGTCCCCTTTCCTCTTGTTCCAAGCATCTGGACTTTTTGTCGGTAACAGGGATATTTGTGCGAGCGAAAGTTGCTTCTCGCGGAAGGTGAGGGGTGAGGTATCCGTATCCCGGAGGCGTGGGAGTCCCTCGGCTCGGTCGGCCTTGCCGCTTACGCGCACTTTTACTCATCCATGAGGCCCTATCACCGACTTAGTCGAGAAAACTCGAAGAATCGCTTCGACAGAAGAGCTTCCGAACGTAGAGACTTGTTCGATCCGCGGAGTCACTTTATCCGAGCGCGAGTTACTTATCGCAGAAGGTGATGAGTGAGGTATCCGTATCCCGGAGGCGTAGGAGTCCCTCGGCTCGGTCAGCCTTGGCTGCTTACGTGTACTCTGTCGTTTCCATGACCCACTTTTCGAAGTAGTCAAAAAGCACGAAAGATATTCTGATAAAAGAGATTTTTTGTTCGAGGAAAATTTTGACGCAGAGGGGGTTTCCCCCCTTTTAGCCCCCGAGGGAGGGTCGGGCTTTGCCGAGGCGAGGCCGACCCTTCCTTGTTGACTAAACTTTGCGTGGGTGCGAGGTATATGAACAATTTGGAAACATCTCAAGGGTAGAAGCGACGTAGCTGTTGGATGTTCCAAGCGTTGCCGTAGACCTCGCCTTGACTGTTGGCCAGCTTGTACGTTCCGGGCTTCAGAACTTTGGCGATGACGAACGGCCCCTCCCAGGGGGGCGTGAGCTTGTGCCTCCCTCGGGTGTCTTGCCGCAGCCGAAGCACCAGATCTCCCACCTGGAGGTCTCGGGGTCGGACCCCTCGGGCGTGGTAGCGTCGCAGGGACTGCTGATACCGCGCCGAGTGTAGTAAGGCCCTGTCCCGAGCCTCATCCAGCTGGTCCAGCGAGTCTTCTCGGCTAGCTTGGTTGCTTTCTTCGTTGTAGGCCCTCGTCCTCGGGGAGCCGTATTCCAGGTCAGTGGGCAGGACGGCCTCGGCCCCGTAGACCAGGAAAACGGCGTGAAACCTGTGGCTCGGCTTGGCGTCGTCCTCAGGCTCCAGACCACCGAGGGGAGTTCCTTCATCCATCGCTTGCCGAACTTGTTGAGATCATTGTAGATCCGAGGCTTGAGCCCCTGTAGAATCATGCCATTGTTACGTTCTACTTGCCCATTCGACACGGGGTGAGCTACGGCGGCCCAGTCTACCCGGATGTTGTGATCCTCGCAAAAATCCAAGAATTTTTTGCCGGTGAACTGGGTGCCGTTGTCGGTGATGATGGAGTTCGGGACCCCGAAGCGATGGATGATGTTGGTGAAGAACGCCACCGCCTGCTCGGATCTGATGCTGTTCAGGGGTCGGACCTCGATCCACTTGGAGAATTTGTCGATGGCGACCAGCAGGTGCGTGTAGCCCCCGGGCGCCTTCTGCAGAGGGCCGACGAGGTCCAGACCCCACACAGCGAAGGGCCAGGTGATGGGTATCGTCTGCAGAGCCTGAGCGGGCAGGCGGGTCTGCTTCGCATAGAATTGGCACCCTTCGCAGGCGCGGACAATTCTAGTGGCGTCAGCCACCGCCGTCGGCCAGTAGAAGCCTTGGCGGAAAGCGTTCCCAACGAGGGTTCGAGGTGCCGCATGATGGCCGCAAGCCCCCGAGTGTATTTCCTGCAGGAGTTCCTGACCCTCGGCGATGGAGATGCATCGCTGGAGGATGCCCGAGGGGCTACGGTGGTAGAGCTCCTTCTCATCGCCCAGCAAGACGAACGACTTGGCGCGTCGCGCTACCCGCCGAGCCTCGGCTCGGTCGAGGGGCAGTTCACCTTGGCGGAGATATTGCAGGTACGGGGTCTGCCAATCCTGATCTGGCACGACCCCGCTCTGCTCCTCCTCGATGTGCAGTGCTTCGCCCTCGGGGGTCGAGGGCTCCTCAAGTTGAGCCGAGGATGGCTCGGGCTGGGCCGAGGTTGCCTCGGACGGGGCCGAGGGCACTTCGGGCTCGGGCGTGTCGCCTATCTTGACGGAGGGTTGGTGCAGATCCCGAGAGAAGACGTCCAGGGGAACCGTCGTTCGCCCCGAGGCTATCTTCGCCAGCTCGTCCGCAGTCTCGTTGTAGCGCCGGGCGATGTGGTTAAGCTCGAGCCCGTAGAACTTGTCTTCCAGGCGTCGAACCTCATCACAGTAGGCCTCCATCTTCGGGTCGCGGCAGTGGGAGTTCTTCATGACTTGGTCGATGACGAGCTGCGAGTCGCCGCGTGCATCGAGGCGTCGGACCCCTAGCTCGATGGCGATTCGCAGTCCGTTGATCAGAGCCTCGTACTCGGCCACATTGTTGGACGCCGGGAAATGGAGGCGGAGTACGTAGCGCAGGTGTTTCCCGAGGGGCGAGACGAAGAGCAGGCCCGCGCCGGCTCCCGTCTTCATCAGCGACCCGTCGAAAAACATGGTCCAGAGCTCCGGTTGGATCGGGGCCGTCGGCAACTGGGTGTCGACCCATTCGGCTATGAAGTCCGCCAGTACCTGGGACTTGATGGCCTTCCGAGGGGCGAACGAGATTGCCTCGCCCATGATTTCCACCGCCCACTTCGCGATCCGACCCGAGGCTTCCCGGCACTGGATGATCTCCCCCAGGGGGAAGGATGACACCACAGTCACCGGATGAGACTCGAAGTAATGTCGCAGCTTTCGCCTCGTCAGGATCACTGCATACAGCAGCTTCTGGACTTGTGGGTAGCGGATCTTAGTCTCGGACAGCACTTCGCTGACGAAGTAAACTGGCCTCTAAACGGGCAAAGCATGCCCCTCTTCCTGCCTTTCGACCACGATCGCGGCGCTGACCACCTGAGTGGTAGCGGCGACGTAGACTAAGAGGGTTTCTCCATCAGCTGGGGGTACCAAGACGGGCGCCTGGGTGAGGAGCGCCTTCAGGTTCCCGAGGGCTTCCTCGGCCTCGGGAGTCCAAGTGAAGCACTCGGCCTTCCTTAAGAGACGGTACAGGGGCAGGCCTCTTTCGCCGAGGCGCGAGATGAAACGGCTCAAGGCCGCAAGGCATCCCATGACCCTCTGTACGCCTTTTAAGTCCTTGATGGGCCCCATGTTCGTGATGGCTGCGATCTTCTCCGGGTTGGCTTCGATGCCCCACTCGGAGACGATGAATCCCAAGAGCATGCCTCGGGGCACCCCGAAGACGCACTTCTCGGGATTGAGCTTGACGCCCTTCGCCTTGAGACATCGGAATGTCAGTTCAAGGTCGGAGAGAAGGTCGGAGGCTTTCCTCGTCTTGACTACGATGTCATCGACGTAGGCCTCGACCGTGCGACCGATGTGTTCGCCGAACACATGGTTCATGCACCGCTGGTACGTTGCACCCGCGTTCCTCAAACCGAACGGCATGGTGACATAACAGTACATGCCGAAGGGCGTGATGAAAGAAGTCGCGAGCTGGTCGGACTCTTTCATCTTGATTTGATGATACCCTGAGTAGGCATCGAGGAAAGACAGGGTTTCGCACCCTGCAGTGGAGTCCACAATTTGGTCGATGCGAGGTAGAGGGTAGGGGACTTTCGGACATGCTTTGTTGAGACCAGTGTAGTCTACACACATCCGCCATTTCCCCCCTTTCTTCCTCACAAGCACAGGGTTGGCAAGCCACTCAGGGTGGAATACCTCTTTGATGAACCCCGCTGCCATCAGCTTGTGGATCTCCTCGCCTATCACCCTGCGCCTTTCCTCGTCGAATCGGCGCAGAGGCTGTCTGACCGGTCGGGCTCCGGCCCGAATATCCAGCGAGTGCTCGGCGACATCCCTCGGTATGCCGGGCATGTCCGAGGGACTCCACGCAAAGACGTCGGCGTTTGCGCGGAGAAAGTCGACGAGCACTGCTTCCTATTTGGGGTCGAGCCCGGATCCGATCCGAATCTGCTTGGAGGTGTCGCCACTGGGGTCGAGAGGGACGGCCTTAACCGTCTCTGCTGGCTCGAAGTTGCCGGCATGTCGCTTCACGTCCGGCACCTCTCGGGAGAGGCTTTCCAGGTCGGCAATGAGAGCCTCAGACTCGGCGAGGGCCTCGGCGTACTCCACGCACTCCACATCGCATTCGAATGCATGTTTGTACGTGGGGCCGACGGTGATGACCCCGTTGGGGCCCGGCATCTTGAGCTTCAGGTAGGTGTAGTTGGGGATGGCCATGAACTTCGCGTAGCATGGCCTTCCCAACACTGCGTGGTAGGTTCCTCGGAACCCGACCACCTCGAACGTCAAAGTCTCCCTTCGGAAGTTGGAGGGTGTTCCGAAGCAGACAGGAAGGTCGAGCTGTCCGAGGGGCTGGACGCGCTTCCCGGGAATGATCCCGTGGAAGGGCGCAGCGCCTGCTCGGACGGATGACAGATCGACACGCAGGAGCCTGAGGGTCTCAGCGTAGATGATGTTGAGGCAGCTGCCCCCATCCATCAGGACCTTGGTGAGCCTGACGTCGCCGATGACGGGATCGACGACGAGCGGGTACTTCCCTGGGCTCGGCACGTGGTCGGGGTGGTCATCCTGGTCAAAGGTGATGGGCTTGTCGGACCAGTCTAGGTAGACTGGCGCCGCCACCTTCACCGAGCAGACCTCCCGACGCTCCTGCTTACGATGCCGAGCCGAGGCGTTCGCCGCATGCCCTCCATAGATCATGAAGCAGTCGCGGACCTTGGGGAACTCTCCTGCTTGGTGATCTTCCTTCTTGCCGTCGTCGCGGGCCCTGTCACCTTCTGCGGGTGGCCCGGCCCGGTGGAAGTGGCGCCGAAGCATGACGCACTCCTCGAGGGTGTGCTTGACGGGCCCCTGATGGTAGGGGCACGTCTCCTTCAGTGCCTTGTCGAAGAGGTTGGCGCCTCCGGGGGGCTTCCGAGGGTTCTTGTACTCGGCGGCGGCGACCAGGTCCGTGCTGGCGGCGTCGCGTTTCGCTTGCGACTTCCTCCTGCCTTTCTTCTTGGCGCCGAGCGGAGTAGACGCCTCGGGAGCATCTTCCGACGGGCGGCCCTGGGGCTGCTTGTCCTTTCGGAAGATGGCTTCGACCGCCTCCTGACCAGAGGCGAACTTGGCGGCGATGTCCATCAGCTCGCTTGCCCTGGTGGGGGTCTTGCGACCCAACTTGCTCACCAGGTCACGGCAGGTGGTGCCGGCAAGGAACGCGCCGATGACATCGGAGTCGGTGATGTTGGGCAGCTCGGTGCGCTGCTTCGAGAATCGCCGGATGTAGTCCCGAAGAGACTCTCCCGGCTGTTGCCGGCAGCTTCGGTGGTCCCAGGAATTCCCGGGGCGCACTTACGTGCCCTGGAAGTTGCCGGCGAAAGCCTGGACCAGATCCTCCCAGTTGGAAATCTGCCCCGGAGGCAGGTGCTCCAACCAAGCGCGAGCGGTGTCGGAGAGGAACAGGGGGAGGTTGCGGATGATGAGGTTGTCGTCGTCCGTCCCACCCAGTTGACAGGCCAGGCGGTAGTCCGCAAGCCACAATTCCGGTATCGTTTCTCCCGAGTACTTTGTGATAGTAGTCGGGGGTCGGAATCGGGGCGGAAACGGCGCCCGCCGAATGGCTCGGCTGAAGACCTGCGGACCGGGTGGTTCGGGCGAGGGACTCCGATCCTCCCCGCTGTCGTAGCGTCCCCCACGCCTGGGGTGATAACCTCGGCGCACCCTTTCGTCGAGGCGGGCCCGACGGTCGCGATGAGGGTGCTCGTCGTCGAGGTGGCCCGGGGCCGCAGGCGCGGTGTTGCGCGTGCGCCCGGTGAAGACCGAGGCTTCCCGCGTGAGTCGGGAAGTCGCGGCACGAGGTTTCGAGGGGTACCCCTGCCTTCGGGAGGCAGAGCTCTCGGCCCACCGGGCCGCAGCGCCTTCCAGGAGATGCTTGAGTTCTCCCTGGATTCGCCGACCCTCGGTGGTTGATGACTCCGGCATCGCGCGGAGGAGCATCGCTGCGGCGGCCAGGTCCTGACCGGTTCCGCCGGATGCGGGTGGCGGTCTGTCCCTGGCATCGTTGGCGATGCGGTGCTGGAGACCTTGGGGCAGGTGACGTATTCCTCCGGCCGGGGGCTGGCTCGCCCATACCTGCCCGATGTTCTGGCGGATTGCCTCGAGCGCTCCTGCTCCCTCATCGAGCCCGGCCTGCGCCCCGCGGACTTGCTCGAGCTGTGGGTCGTGACCCCCCGCCGGAACGGGGACCACAGCTAGCTCCCGCGGGATGTCGGCGCGAGGCGCTGGCCTAGGGGGATCACCATCCTCCGGCATGCCGAGACAGCCGCCTCCGGAGGGATCCCC
Source organism: Zea luxurians (assembly GCA_029449295.1). Taxonomy (NCBI): domain Eukaryota; kingdom Viridiplantae; phylum Streptophyta; class Magnoliopsida; order Poales; family Poaceae; genus Zea; species Zea luxurians. The sequence continues at coordinate 29,106,700 of JAOPSE010000022.1, forward strand.
TAGCTCGACGTGGAAACATTCGCGGTTCGGGCCGCAGTCCTTGTCGCCAAGGCTGCGGCTGCCGTCGGAACAGTCGGAGAGGCAGTAGTCACATGCGGTCATGAAGTCCCGCATGGCACTGGGGTTGCCAAATCCGGAGAAATCCCAGCAGATGCTGGGGTCGTCATCTTCCTCGGACCCAGAGGGTCGGTAGGTCGAGACACCCGTCAATCGGTCCCAAGGCGACCGCACACGAAACCCCAGAGAGGTTGCACTCGCCTCACCGTGAGCGCCCGCCAAAGCGAGGTCGCCAGGCGGGTTGAGGCCGAGTCGAAATGACGAAGGATGGGAATCAGCCCGTACCTTTTGGTCGACGAGGATCGACGAAATCGCATCGGGGGCTGATCGTGCTGTCGTCCTGGGTGCGAGGGCGACGTCCTGCAGGCCCTCCATGAGCGTGCTGGCGTCGTCCACTTGCTCGGGATCGGCGTGACGCGGGGGGACGGCGCTCGCCTTCGCCTCAAACGCGGGGGTGATGCCCGACACGTCCTCCGTTGGGGCGCTGGGGATGTCGATTAGCTCGACAGTCGACTGAGCGCAGCCTCCCGCTCGGCCTTGGTTGCCCCGCCTCCTTCTCCGATGGCGAGGGAGAGAACGGGGTGAACTCGAAAGTGGTCCTTCCCCCACGCGGGAAAGACATCGTCGATTCCGCCGCCGGCGGGCGGGCTGTCCGCCACCATTGTCGCTGTCGCGCGGCGGTGGAAGGAGTATCATGTCGTAGCTGCCGTCGAAAGACATGAACTCGAGACTCCCGAAACGGAGCACTGTCCCGGGTTGGAGAGGTCGTTGGAGACTGCCCATCTGGAGCTTGACGGGAATCTACTCGTCAACACGCAGCAGGCCCCTACCTGGCGCGCCAACTGTCGGCGTTCCGAGACCGGGGGGTCCCCGAGCCAACGAGTGAGTGTGCCGCGTGCCCCAGCCCAGATGGGTTGAGCGCGTGGGCGAGCGCGAAGGGGGGAGAGAGAGAGAGGGACAGCGAGAGCGAGGCGGCCGGAGCCGGGTCGTGAGGGAGTCAGAGAATCCCGCGGCCTTCGTGTTCGTCCCGCGCCCAGGTCGGGTGCGCTTGCAGTAGGGGGTTACAAGCGTCCGCGCGGGTGAGGGGAGCGAGCGGCCCCGAGAGAGCGCCTGCCCCTGCCCTTCGTCCCCGCAAGGCCATCCTTTTTTAAGAAGGCCCTGGTCCTTCCTTTTATAGGCGTAAGGAGAGGATCCAGGTGTACAAATGGGGGTGTAGCAAGGTGCTACGTGTCTAGCGGGGGAGAGCTAGTGCCCTAAGTACATGCCAAGGTGGCAGCCGGAGAGGTCTTGGCACCCAGCTAGTGTGGCGTCGTGGCTGTCGGAGAAGCGATGGAGCCGGATGGAGGGACAGCTGTCGGAGTGGCTGGGCCCTTGCTGACGTCCTCCTGCTTTCGTAAGGGAGCTGAGAGCCGCCGTCGTCATGGGTCTAGCGGGGCGCCATCATTGCCTATCTGGCGGAGCTGGCCAGATGGGACGTCGGTCCTGTTCTCTGCGGCCCGAGTCGGCTCGGGGTAGGGTGATGATGACGCTTCCTGTTGACGTGGCGGACTTGTGCCCTAGGTCGGGCGACGTGGTGGCTCCTCCGAGGCCGAGGTCGAGTCTATCCTGCATGGCCGAGGCCGAACCTGAGCTCCCGGGTCGGGCGAGGCGGAGGTCGCTCGGCAGAGGCCAGGGCGGAGTCCGAGCCCTAGGTCGGGTGAAGCGGAGTTCGTCGTCTTCTGGGGCCTTAGCCCGAGTCCGAGCCCTGGGTCGGGCGGAGCGGAGTTCGCCGTCTTCCGGGGCCTTAGCCCGAGTCCGAGCCCTGGGTCGGGCGGAGCGGAGTTCGCCGTCTTCCGGGGCCTTAGCCCGAGTCCGAGCCCTGGGTCGGGCGGAGCGGAGTTCGCCGTCTTCCGGGGCCTTAGCCCGAGTCCGAGCCCTGGGTCGGGCGGAGCGGAGTTCACCGTCTTCCGGGGCCTTAGCCCGAGTCCGAGCCTTGGGTCGGGCGGAGCGGAGTTCGCCGTCTTCCGGGGCCTTAGCCCGAGTCCGAGCCCTGGGTCGGGCGGAGCTTCCTCTGGCGCTTTCGGCCAAGCCTGGCTACTCGTCAGTCTTACCTTTTGCGTTAAAGGCCCCAGTGATTTGGTCGGTTGGCGCGGTGATTTAGTCAGGGTTACTTCTTATCGAAGGCAAGGCCTCGGGCGAGCCGGAGATGCGTCTGCCGTGAAAGAGGAGACCTCGGGCGAGACGGAACCATCTCAGGGTCGGCTGCCCTCGCCCGAGGCTAGGCTCGGGCGTGGCGTGATCAAGTCGCTCGTATGGACTGATCTCTGACTTAATCAAACCCATCAGGCCTCTGCAGCTTTATGCTGATGGGGGTTACCAGCTGAGAATTAGGCGTCTTGAGGGTACCCCTAATTATGGTCCCCGACACATCAATTACATCACAAAAGTCTCATCCATAGTCATATTAAGACACATCTCATCCAGTACTAATAAGACATAATATCTCATACATAGTCATAATAAAAGTCTCACATATCGCAGCAAGGGCGGCGCGTTTTCACCAGTATTTGACGCTGTCGCGGCTAGGGCTGCGCAGGTCCGACGAGTGGCAGAGCATTCCATCGAGCAGGTAGCTGTAGCAGGGGCTAGGTTTCCGCTGCCAGGAACTTGATGGAGGGGCTCGGAGATGAAGTTGGGCGATGCCCCTCGGCGCTCGACGCTGGCGGACCCAACCGAGACGTGCCCTGGCCAAGCAGCAGGGGGATGGATGTTGCATCCATGGGAGAAGACCATGGATGACGCATCCATGCAGGGGGCTCGACGGTTGGAGGATGGAGATGGCTGGCGCGCGAGGAGGGAGATGCAGACCGGCTGGCGGAGCTCACCGTCGATGGTAGCAACCATGGATGGAGGAGATCCGAGCAGGGGCATCCATGGGGAAGGTGATGCTAGGGAGATGGGCGACGCCATCCCAGGGCTAGAGAAGGGCCATGGCTATAGCAGGGAAGGGGCGCCTGCTCACTGGCTTGAGGGAGCAGGGGGGCGAGCCATGGCCGCTGGATGGACTGCCGGCTAGAGAGGTGCTCCCTGCGCTGAACCAGATAGGAAGCGAGAAATGATAGTGAGGAGAAGATAAGGGAGATTCACGGGTTAAGCTAAAAAAATATAACTTCGAGTAAAGTCGTAGGAAGTTAATTAACTTCCTAGAGCAAGCCGTAGAATGTTAGCTTTTCGTTTGACTGGTCAAAAGCTGAAAGCTAACTTTCTAGAGGAGGCCGTAGGAAGTTAGCAGGAGAAGCTTACTTTCTAGAGTAGGCCGTAGAAAGTTAGCAGGAGAAGCTAACTTCCTAGAGCAGACCGTAGGAAGTTAGCGGCTTATTTGACTGGTCAAAAGCTGAAAGCTAACTTCCTAGAGGAGGCCGTAGGAAGTTAGCATGGGCAGCTAACTTCCTAGAGGCAGCCGTAGTAAGTTAGCGGCTCGTTTGACCACACTCGCGGATCAGCAACTGAAAGCTAACTTCCTAGAGGAGACCGTACGAAGTTAGCAGGAGAAGCTAACTTCCTAGAGCAGGTCGTAGGAAGTTAGTAGGAGAAGTTAACTTCGTAAAGCAGACCGTAGGAAGTTAGCGGCTACTTTGACAACACACATGGGTCAGCATATGAAAGCTAACTTCCTACAACTTTTATAAAATACTGTAGGAAGTTATGTTTATTTCCTAGAGCTACCAATTGCCTCTCGGAAGTTATTTATTTCCTACAGTTTGTTATAAAAACTGTAGGAAATTAAAAAACCGTAGAAAGTGTATGTTTTTGGTGTACTGGAATTTGTAAAGGGTGGGAGGATTGAAGACTGTCTTGTTTGGCCCTTTCAATATGTACATGTGTGCCATCAGTCCAAGAGAAAAACTCTAATGCTCAGTTAGATTTTGAAAAAGCTTAAAATATAGTGGCGCATAAAGTCATTCTTTAGATGGTTGAAGCAAAAGGATTTACTAGCAAGTGGATTTTCTAGATAAAGTCTATCTTAAAATATAAGACTTTTAAATCCTTATTGATGGGATTCTAGGAAAACTTTTCCATTCTAAAGGTGTGTGAGACAAGGGATCCATTATCCCCCTTCTGTTTGTGTTGCCAGTTGTTGAGACTAGGACCAAACCAGTTCTCGATCATCCCAACCATGTGACTGCCACCAACCACAAACCAATCTGGACCATAGATGCAGGTGTGGATGGGTACCTTCAACGGCAAGGACCTTCCTGCGGTCCCACAAGACAACGCATGCCACAAAAATGCAAGGGCTGCTCCAACATGAGGCGAAGGTCGTCGGCTCTAAAGTCATAAGCCACTAACAAGGCTCAGCTTCCCTGTCAGCGGAGCCCCCAAGAATTTGCCATCGCTATGGACGTACTTACTAGAACAAAACCCCTAGCTGGCGCAAAGGCTCGCAATCACCTCGTGGCAAGCCCAGGGTGTGGTCGGGATCATCAATGTTCGAGACCTGACCATGTTGTTGCTAAGGTCCCAAGATGAAGACCTCAAGACAAAGGCATCCAGGACTTGGGGCTATGGGGCTAAATGTTGGAAAGCATGGCAAGCTGGGCCACACCAAGTTGGGTGGAGCAGGCGCACGTGTAAACCTCCCCCATGGATATAATACCCGATGTAATTAGGCTTAAGGTAGCACTATTCCGTAATTACCCAGTTGTAAAATATGAAAGGGAAATAGGGTTAACCTTTTTCCCACAATTAATTTTGGTGGTTGAATGCCCAACATAAATATATGGACTAACTAGTTTGCTCTAGAATACATGTTCTACAAGTGCATAAAGGTTCAACATAAACTAATAAATATTCAAGTTAGGGATCAAATTCAAAGGAGCAAAGAAACCGAGTGTGCTGTGGTCTGGCGCACCGGACCGTCCGGTGTGCCACCGGACAGTGTTTGGTGCACCAGGACCGTACAGGATCGAACTGGCCACTCTCGGGTTTCAGCAGGCGCACTCCGCTAAAAATCATCAGACTGTCCGGTGCACCAGCGGAGCAACGACTAACTCGCGCAACGGTCGACTGCAAAAGAGCACAACATCGCTATAGTGAAGAATAGTGCGCAGCAGAGTCATAGTGCAGAGTCAGAGGCGCATCGGACAATGAATAGGAGTTGTCTGGTGTGGCACCGGACTGTTCGGTGCCACAAGAAGTCAACTACGCCAACGATCGACTGCTCCCAAACCCTAACGGTTGGGTGACGTGGCGGCACACTGGACAGCCTACAGTGCCTGTCCGGTGGCGCACCGGATTGTCCGGTGCGCTCATCGGCAGCAGCCTCCCCAACAGCTTGTTTGGTGGTTGAGGGCTATAAATACCCCCCAACCACCACGACTCCAAGCATCCAAGATTTCTAAGCATCACATTCATTACAAGAGCTCTAGCATTCACTCCTAGACACAATTCAAAAGATCAAAGCCTCACGTGAGAGAGTGATTTCGTGTTCTTTTGAGCTCTTGCCTCTTGGATTGCTTTTCTTCTCATTCTTGCTCTCAAGAGACTTGTAATCAACGCAAGAGACACCTAAGTGTGTGGTGGTCCTTGTGGGGTCTAAGTGACCCATTTGATTAAGGAGAAAAGCTCACTCGGTCTAAGTGACCGTTTGAGAGAGGGAAAGGGTTGAAAGAGACCCGGTCTTTGTGACCACCTCAACGAGGACTAGGTTTTTTGGAACCGGACCTCGGTAAAACAAATCACCGTGTCCACTCGCTTTATTTCTTGGTTGATTTGTTTTCCCTCTCTTTCGAACTCAGTTTGAATTCTAACGCTGACCCCGGCTTGTAGCTTGTGTTTTAAGTTGTAAATTTCAGATTACGCCTATTCACCCCCTCTAGGCGACTTTCAATTGGTATCAAAGCCCGGTACTTCCTTAGAGTCTAACAACTCAAAGTGATGTCGGGATATCACGCCAAAAGGGAGATGGAAACCGACGACAAAGCCACAAGCCATGGGAAGGCTCCATCAAGGGAGTCCGACACCAAAGTAAAGGAGGGATCCCCTCCCCGCATCAAGTCGCATCGGAGTGGCGATAAGAAGAAAAGGATGAAGAAAGTGGTCTACTATGAGACCGACTCTTCATCGCCCTCCACATTCGGCTCTGAAGCGGCGTCCGTCACTTCTAAACGCCATGAGCGCAAGAAGTATAGTAAGATGCCCCTTCGATATCCCCGTATTGCTAAGCACGCTCCCCTACTTTCAGTTCCCTTAGGCAAACCACCATATTTTGATGGTGAGAATTATTGTATATGGAGTGATAAAATGAGGCATCATCTAACCTCACTGAAAGTAGCCTAAAGGGGGGTGAATAGGCTACACCTGAAAATTTTGACTAAAATCTTCGAGATAGGTTAAATTAAAGTTGCACTGATGCAAACCGGTTCAGTTGATTTTTCTTACAACTGAACAAGTTTGAACCTGCTCAACTTAGATAAACAAATATTACGAAGTAGTGAAAGATTTTGCTAATGACTTGCCCTACGCAAGATCTACTCGAATAGATAATATGAACCAACCAACAAATTTAAAGCGCTTAACAAGAACACACAAGAACACGCGATATAACCCGAGGTTCGGCAACCACCACAAAGGTGTCCTACTCCTCGTTGAGGAGCCCACAAAGGGCCGGGTCTTTTCCAACCCTAATCCTCCACAAGCCGACCACAAAGGTCAAGGCAATCTCTTCTCAAATATGCTCAAAGAGCGGGTGATACAAACTTCTTGGGATCGTCCACAAATTTGGAGACTCCCAAGCAACCTCTAACCGTCAAGGAACACAAGGTTCCAAGAGTAACAAATCCGCACAAGGTCAAGTTTGCAACGATCTCAAGAACAAAGAGAATAGGAGAATCGAGATGAAAATGACAGCGTGTTAGATCGAGTTCACCTCACACCAAGGATCCGTCAAGCGATTGAAGGAGATGCGATTGCGGATGTGAAAGGTGAAATGAATGCACTTGTTGAGAGTTTGGTCAGCCAAGATTTCGTGGGAGAGACAGAAGTAAATAAGAGAGAGAGTGTGGGGGTATATAAAGGATCCCCCAAAAGCTGGCAGCCGTTGGGAGAAAATCGGTAAAAACCGGTTGAACCGGTTTACAGACCGGTTGAACCGGTTTCCACCAGGGAGAACCCGGTTCACTAACCTACTCAGCCGGAGACTCGACCGGAATCAAAACTGGTTGAGCCGGGAAAAAATCCGGTTGCACTGGTTTCCCAAAAGATCTGCAACGACTTTTCTGACAGCACTGACTGTCAGACAGGTCAGAGCAGGGATGGCAGAGGAACAGTCCCAAAACCGGTTGAACCGGTTTCAGGCCTGGTTGAACCGGTTTCCAGGGCTGAAAACCAAGTTTTGAACTTTTTGAAGTGAACAAAGGTGGAACTTATGTGGGAAGTGAAAAATGGTTTTTCTTAAGGCATTCATGATCTGGAAAAGTGTTCTTTAAAATGATTTTGAAGGATTTTGAACTTAGCTCATTGCAGAACTTACTTAACCATTGCTGATCCCTCTTAATTGAACGGCGAATCCTATAACTCAAGAATTATAAAAAGAGTACTGCCGTTGTTTCCAAGCACTTGGAGCATGCCATTTGATGTAGAATTTTAAATCCGCTGTGCTTTACATTTTTATGCTCATAAGATCTGTGCTTCTCCTGTCTGTAGAAATACTGTGTACATGCTAGGAGCAAACTTGTTAGAAACTTTGTGTAAACATCAAAAATCTTATTTAGGGATTTAGAACAATTTTCCAAAGGATTAAAAAATAAAATTGTCCTTAAATACATATTTTCTTACCTATGAAGATATTTCCAGAAAAATGAATAAAAGGTAATATTAAATTCTAGCGTCACAATTTAAATTTGACCTATGAAGTTCGAAATTTAATTTTGATACTAAAATTTTATTTAAAAAACTCAGACAATAATAAGACTTTCAATATATTGATCTGAGAAAATTATGGTTTTCATATATTTATATAGCGAGAAGTATTTGTTCAAATAAATAAACAATTAGTATAAAAAATGTAAATTGCATGGTGTGCTGGATTTTTTTTGATTGTGCATTTTGTTTGAATTGAAACTCAAACTCAAATTTGAATTCAAAACTTGGAACATGAAAATCAGAAAAATAAAAAAATGGAAATAGGAGGAATCCTCCATACGCTTATTCTTAACCCAATTAGAGTATGTGTTCTCTTTTTGTTTTTTTAATTCACTAGCCGCTCATGATATCGTGAGGACACCATGAGGTCATCAACATGCAAATAAGATGTTGGTGAGTGGGGCCTAGGAGTAAGCACCGTCATCTCCTCATCCATGGATAGCGGAAGGTAGAGTCCGCCTAGGAATTTCTCTCAAGTAGGGCGCCGCTAGGCAATTTGGCTCTCTGCTTGATGGATGATTGGTGGAGCCATGGCACCTTCTTCGCCGAACTGGATGCTAACTAACACTGGCACCAAAGCAAACTGTAGACCGAATCTACCGCCGAAATCACCGTGAGCTCGAATCAACTGATGTCGTTGCAAATCGCTAGATTTCATCATGGTTGTTGTGATCTGGGTTGGGCAGCCTCGATTGGGACTCCGTTTCTAGTGTATAAGTACCCATACAACCAAAGCGCCAATGCACCGAGCACCAAATTCACGCCGAGCTTCATCGAAGAGAGAGAACAGAAGGGAGGAGAGAGGGCCGCCGCCGGCGACTTTCGCTCTGGCCTTGATGTGGGTGCCCAGTTCCTCGCTGGGCAGTGCCGAGCGTACACCGAGAAGGTCGCGCTCTCGCCGGTCAAGTCTCGAGGACGAGCTGCTCAGGATGCGTCGTCGGCATTGAGAGAAGTCATGGGCTCCTACACAAATGCAATCCGCCGTCGTCTACGTCTCGACCAACGGTAAGAACAATGCCCTGCCGTGCGCCGCATCGCCCACTCCGATATGTGCGAACCCCTATCCAGTGTCGCGTGGTACCCAACTCCGGCCGGCGTCGCGGCTGCCTAGGTGCATGCCGCGCATGCCCCAGCCATTACTTTGGATGAGCGATCGCGCCTGCCCTCACTTTTGCCTGCATGCCGCCATGCGTGATGCCATGTACTCAATGATGAAGAAATATCATGCGTCTTCCTGGGATTGGAAAGTGGACAACCGTAGGAAATGTAATCTGCTAGGCCCACCTGCATGCATCATGATCCCACTAAAACCAAGTTGTTGCATGCGGCACAATTTCTTTTTCTCTGTACGACCAGCAAATGCAAAATGGCCCCCACATCCCCCACAGATCTTCTGCCCCCGTAGCCATGTAGCCCATCGTGTGGCCGGACTCTAGCCAACGAGATCATGACACTTCGCCTATAATCCGTGAAATGTTATTTACTCAAAATATTTGCGTTGTAGATCCATTTCAACCTGTCCCAATTGCATTGAGTTTGTAATAGTATCGTCTACATGTTAGAAACATTATTTTGTCACGACACGTGTTTTGATTAACTAATTAATTGTTCATCCGAGGATTATTAAAATGGCGATTTAGTTAAAACTAAGTTATAGTTTTAATTTGCGCTTTTATAAATACATGTTAATGTGGTTAATGTCTACTCTAATGTTTTTTTAAAAACTTGTTTAGTGTAAATGCGATATCTGTTAGTGATTCTTGTGCGATTGCGCTCGCCGTCGTCACGCTGTTCGCGCATGTTGCCACGCACCATTCACACATATCGCATGCTGTCCGAGCCTAATATTAAATCGTCTCACCATATTGTTCATGTTGGATAATTAATTACTTGCTTAATTCAATCGATGCAAATTTATTATTTTTAATTTATATTTTATAAATGCATGTTAATATGACTATACCGAACTAAGTGTGTTAATCAATACTCACTTAACGTAAACGTGGTACCTTCTCGACCGTAGCCCCGACTATCTCGTTTCTATTCCCCGTATGACCATAGAAGCGAGCTCTATTTTATATTGCATGTTTTATAATGTTTTCTTTTATTTGGTGTAATGTTAATTCCCTATTCCATGTTTGTCTGTATTGATACGACTAGCAGTGAGGTTACGAGTCATCTGAAGATCATCCTGGTACCTGGAATCTCAAGTGCCAGGCAAGTTGTGCCCTTGATCACTTCTTCTTACCCACTCATGTTCTAATTAATCATAATGATCTGCATAGGTTAATTTTGATGGGACCCAATAGGATACCCTAGTTTGACTATCTTTATACCTTGTTCACCACTGAATTGTTGGGTAGTACCTGCTATTGCTTTATGTGGTTTTGGGTATAGAGATACACATTACTCATGATTACACTTTTTACTATCTGATTATTATTTACTGTTCATGATAAGATCATTATGTTAATTGGAACATGGAGAACCACCCGGGAAAACAGTGCTACCACAAGGGTTTAATGGGACGCCCTTGGCTGATTAATTAGGAAAGCTAGTGGATGACTACCTTACCCGAAAGGGGCAAGGGAAGTAGGGGAGTGGTCAGTGTAGGGAGACCCTTGGGATGATTTTGCTGCGATGGCGGTCATGCGAGGGATTCCTGCATTGGAGCTTCCTATAAACTGTAGCGGGTTTTCTGAAGCTAGTGGAACTTTGTAAAGGCCTCGTAGTGTTACCCTGCCTCGCCTCCTCGATAGAGGTGTATGGGATTGGTCGTCTCTTGGCAGATGGGTAACATGACTTGTGGGTAAAGATGTGCAACCTCTGCAGAGTGTAAAACTAGTATACTAGTCGTGCTCACGGTCATGAGCGGCTCGGACCCTCACATGATTAATTATGGAACTTAAATTTAATTTGACATTTGCATCGCATTTGGGATTATTTTACTATTACTTTTCTTTATTATTATTAAGGTTTGGTATTTACTTACACCTAGTAATTGCTAATAAAATTTTGACCAACTTATAAAAGCAATGCTCAGCTTCAGCCTCTATTTCATTGATCAGCCTTACACTTCATATGAACTCCCACCTTTGGTGAGTTCATGCCATATTATTCCCCACGACTTGTTGAGCTATGAATGTATGTGAGCTCACCCTTGCTGTCTCACACCCCCCCACAGGAGAAGAACAGGTGGTTCAGGAGGAGCCACATGGCGAGGAGTTCGATCTGATCTAGGTGGCGTTTCTCAGTTGACATTGGCGCCGACGATCCTTAGTTCGTTTTATATTTATTCTTTTATTTTGTAATAAGTCTTCCGCTATGTAATAAATACTCTGATGTATCGTGACATTTATCTCTATACACTCTGTTATTATATATGTTGTCTTCTTGGCGCATGTATGAGATGCACCCGGCTTTGTCTCTTAAAACTGGGTGTGACACTTTGTTTGTTTTGTCATTTAATCACCAAAACCCTCAATTAGGGTTGATTGCACTTACAATCTCCCCCTTTTTGGTGATTGATGCCAAAACAAACAAGAGTCGAGATAAAAATTGAAAATTAAGAACACTTGCGAGATGAATGTATTTGTGTATGTGCAGCTCCCCCCAAATATGTGCATGAGTTTTGTGATATTAATATTGACTTGATATGTCAATTTGCAACATATTTAGAGAGAGTGAACAACCAACACAATACACAAAAATTTAGGGATGCAACACAATTATATATGATGTGATGATAAAAACAATAGTATTACACAAACAAGCCCATCATTGCATAGCAAAAGATATGAAAGTTACTACTGGCTATTACAATAATGTCATCACATCACAACATTAAAAAGTTTGTGGCCTTAAAAAGTTTGTGGCCTCTAAGCCAACACCAGATGTATCACGAGACAGACGAATAATAATTATTACAAACCAAATTGTTCATGACATAAATAAAGATGCAGCTAAGATAAGAAACCACCTTCTCCCCCTTTTTGGCAACAAGAACCAAAAAAGGAGAGAGCCATCAAGCCAAAGATCACCAGTTAGGAGGAGGATGATGCGGAGCAAAGAAATGATGCGCCAGGTGAGATGCAAATTGTTCTTCCCCAGACTGATCTGAGGGAGGATAGCTTCTAGAGGGATCCTAGGGCGGAGGATGAGACGAGGATTGACCCGGATCCCCTTGGTAGGGAGGCGGGGCAAACTGCTCGCGATCATCAAAGTAAGCTTCTTCTTCTTCATCATCGTCAGCGGACATAAAAGGCACCCCGTAGGCTTGCTGGTGCCACTCATTGATCTCCGGCGGAGGCGGATGGAGAGGCACGTCAGGCGAGTGAGGGGCAAAGGGCATACCCATAGTGGAAGCTTGACGACGAAGATTGTCGTCTGTCTCCCGCTGACGCCTTGCCAGCTCATGCACATCAGCAGAAATATTCCAGCACATAGAGAAAAATGCCGCAATCCCATGGGCCAAGCGGGCACCCATCCCTCGGCCACGACCTCGACCACGACCACGACCACGTGGCGTGGGAGATCCGCGGCTAGGGGAGGGACGCGAGGCACCAGCAGCAGCAGCAACAGGACCAGCAGAAGGACCAGCAGAAGTATGTGCACGGGAGCTGGAAGGGGCTTTCCTCAAGCGCCCTGCTGGATTGTTTGGATCAATCCAGAAGGGGGTATAAGATTGATGTATAGTACCTTTTTCATAACGGAACTGCGTCACAACTTCAATCATCTTCATTATGAAAGGTGCATGTAGACATCCCTTAAGTGGAAAGCAGGCAACATGGATAATCTCCTGCCAGATCATATCAAAAATGTTGATGCTCTCAGAACTGTTGGGCTTCATGAACGAGAGCAAAACCTTGCTCTCTCCAAGAATATTCATCTGGTTACCCCCTTTGGGAATGAGGGTCATCCTGCTGAGAGAGTTGATATATCTGTAATATTTGTGCATGTTGGTGGACTCCCAATATTTTCCAGACTCAGAGAGATGAAGATCTCTGGCTTCATCTTTGGTGGGTTGGCGGAAATCATGGATTTTGATCTTATCACCAGAAATTTCATTGTCAGTGAATCAAAGAATGTGAGCGAACCGACGGTAGCTCACCTTGTACCAGCTGCCTTCGATGTAGAAATTAAGATAAGGAAAGTTGTAGGGACTTTCCTCATCGGCCAGCTTAATCCAAAGAGTTAAATAAAACTGAGCAATGACTTCATCATTCCAATCATATTGGAATGTCATTATATTCTTCATCTTCTTTCTTTCATAGGCCCTCAACGCCTGTGTCATCTCTGGGTCTCCAATAGCCTCACATTCTTCCCAGTTGATGTACCGTTGATGTAGTATGGGCTGATGTTTCTTGGGAAGGATTACTGAGATGTAAAAATCCACATGCTGGAGAGTCTAGAAACGGTTCCCATCAATCCTGGCATCACGAATGCGCAATGCAGGATTCTGAAAGCGGATGTCCTGAAGAAGTGCAGAACCCCCGCTGGCAGTAAAATCAGTAACTGGCTCATTGCCAGAACGATGGGCCTCCGCCCGGTGAAGGACCAACCCTCGAATAATAGGGGCGTGGGCAGGGGGAAGGTCAATCTCATCATCTTTCCCACCATCATCATCACTTGTTGCTTCCCATGCTTGTGGATTTGTCACGGGTTAGGACCGACCGGAGGGATTCCGGGCCGTCCGACCGTGACCTCCATGAGACCCGGAGGCCTCACCACCTTGCATGACATTGCCAGATCCTCGCCCACATTTGGATCTAGAACACAGGGGAGTTTCTTCATGAATCTCTTGTTCGTCAGAGGAGTCAGATTCAACAACAGATGGATTCCTCCGACGCACCATCCTTAAAAAGAAAAGATAGAACCTATGATGAGCAAGGATCTTAACAAACACGTTTGAGTAGAGACGCGTATGATATTGAGCATGCACTTCAACCGTTCATGCGAGCGGTTCAACTACAACGAACAATATCAAACCGCTAAACTCAAACAATGTTCGAGACAAACGAAGATAGTCTAAGTGTTGCAAGCACCTAAACTAAAATGTATCCTAGAAACGATACACTAGATAATCAAGAATGGGTGAGATCGAGTAAAAAATGATATAGGGTAATACCTCGATCCAAAGTTTGAATCACAGAAATCCCAACAAGAGTGAGGGAGATGATGGAGGAAGCCGAGATGAACGAATCTCCAACAAAACTTCCAAAGAGTGGATGGCACAAATGGGTTTTGGAGTGGTGAGAGTGTGAAGGAGAGAGAGGAAAATGTGTAGGCGGCGTCGGCTGGGAAAAAGGAGCTGGTAAGAAGAGAAGGGAGGAAGGGGAGAGAAATAGGGGAGGCGCCGGCTGGTCAACAAACCAAAAACCGGTTCAACCGGTTATAAAACCGGTTCAACCGGTTTCCCGTCAGACTGCGCAGAAAAAGCGCGCAGAAAAAGTGACTAACTGCACGGATTTTCTACCAGACTGACAGCGCAGTCTGCGAGACTGATGGCGCAGACTGCGGCACTGACAGACAGCACGGACGCGAAGGCGGTCAAAACTGGTTCAACCGGTTTTTATACCGGTTCAACCGGTTTCCACCAGGGGAAAACCGGTTGAGTGGCCTACTCAGCCGATTCACTCAACCTATTTTTAGATATTGCCCGGAAAGGCTATAAGAACACTTAGCAAATGTGACATGAGTAATTTTAATGATAAAAACAGTATTTCTCATGACATATTGTGCATACAATCATTTTATATCCATCAAACTTGTGGTCAAGATTTTAGTTTTAAGACACGTTTCGAGAATCCAAGATGTTTAGCTCACTCCTAAGAAAGCAAAACCTAGTCTCATCAAGGGGTTTTGTGAAGATATCGGCTAGTTGATTTTCGGTGCTCACATGAAACAATTCGATATCTCCTTTGGCTTCGTGGTCTCTCAAGAAATGATGTCTAATGTCAATGTGTTTGGTTCTAGAGTGTTGCACCGGATTGTTTGCAAGTTTTATGGCACTCTCATTGTCACACAATAGTGGAATCTTGTTAAACTCACAACCAAAATCTCTAAGGGTTTGCTTCATCCATAACAACTGTGCACAACATGCCCCAGCTGCTATGTACTCAGCTTCTGCAGTGGAAAGTGCAACACAATTTTGTTTCTTGGAACTCCATGACACTAAGGACCGGCCAAGGAATTGGCAAGTCCCAGTAGTGCTTTTTCGATCTACTTTGCAACCGGCATAATCTGAGTCAGAGTAGCTAAGCAAATCGAAAAGGGAGCCTTTAGGATTCCATAATCCTAGGTTTTGGGTGTGCACTAAGTATCTTAGGATTCTCTTAACAGCAACAAGATGGTAATCTTTAGGATTAGCTTGAAAGCGTGCACACATGCAAACACTCAACATGATATCAGGTCTAGATGCACACAAATAAAGCAGTGACCCTATCATTGATCTATATAACTTTTGATCTACAGGTTTACCTTCTTCATTTAGGTCGAGATGTCCATTTGATGACATTGGAGTCTTGGCGTGCTTTGCCTTTTCCATGCCAAACTTCTTGAGCATATCTTGTGTATATTTGGTTTGGCATAGAAAGGTACCTTCATTGAGCTGTTTGACTTGAAATCCCAGGAAGTATTTGAGCTCGCCCATCATAGACATCTCAAACCTGTTAGTCATAACTTTGCTAAACTCTTCACAAAATTTTTCATTAGTACTACCAAATATAATGTCATCGACATATATTTGGCACACAAATAATTCATTCTCAACTTTGCGAGTAAATAATGTAGAGTCAGCTTTTCCTATTGTAAATCCATTCTTAATTAAAAAATATTTAAGACAATCATACCAAGCTCTAGGGGCTTGTTTAAGCCCGTAGAGTGCCTTGTGAAGTAGATAGACATGATTTGGCTTCCTTGGATCTTCAAAGCCCGGCGGTTGCTCCACATAGACCCTCTCTTGTAGTGGTCCATTTAGAAACGCGCTCTTGACGTCCATTTGATATAACTTGAAATCATGGTTAGTAGCATAGGCAATTAATATTCTAATTGACTCTAACCTTGCTACTGGCGCATATGTTTCACCAAAATCGAGTCCTTCCACTTGAGTGTAGCCTTGGGCAACCAACCATGCTTTATTTCTTGTAACCACACCCTGTTCATCTTGTTTGTTCCTAAAGACCCATTTTGTCCCAATCACATTTTGCTTGGGCCTTGGAACCAAGGACCAGACTTCATTCCGGGTGAAGTTGTTCAATTCCTCTTGCATGGCAATTATCCAATCCGGATCACCCAACGCTTCTTCAACCTTAAGTGGCTCAAGAGAGGAAACAAACGAATAAAATTCACAAAAATTTGCTAAACGAGATCGAGTTGTTACCCCTCTCCTGATGCTACCCAGGATGTTGTCCACCGGATGATCTCTTTGAATGGTGTGATGGACTCGAGGATGAGGCACTGATGGTTGTCTTTGAATTTGTTCCTCCTTATCATCTACTTGATCAAGAGGCACTTCACCATCAACATTTTCATGTTCATCTTCTACCACCGTTGGCATCCTTTGGGGTTGATGATTTTCTTCAAGATTTGGATGACTTGAGGTTGATGGGTTTGCTTGGGTGGAGGATTTGTCACCCACCACCTTTGCACCCACATCAAAAACCTCATTGGTCATCCACAAAGTTCCTTCCTCATCTTCCTTTTCTTGAGGTCTCACCTCACCTATTGCAAGTTTCTTTATGGCCTCACAAGGTGGTTCTTCATTTCCTGCAATGCCATTAGAAACATGCCCTTGCGAGCCATTAGACTCATCAAATGTCACGTCTATCGCTATTTCAACAAGACCGGTGGTATTGTTGAAAACGTGATATCCATGCGCATTTGATGCATAACCAAGCAAGAAACCCTCGTCCACTCTAGGAGCAAACTTTGAGCTCTTGACTTTCTTGTTAAGAATAAAGCACTTACAACCAAATACTCTAAAATAATCAACTTTAGGTTTGTTACTAGTGAGAAGTTCGTAGGCAGTCTTCTTGTAGACCTTGTGAAGATAGAGGCGGTTGATTGCATAACAGGCGGTGTTGACCGCCTCTGCCCAAAAGTTGTCAGGGGTCTTATACTCATCCAACATAGTTCTAGCTGCTTCAATTAGAGTTCGGTTCTTCCTTTCCACAACACCATTTTGTTGTGGAGTGTAGGGAACCGAGAACTCATGTTTGATTCCTTCTTCCCCTAAGAATTCTTCGACACCTGTGTTCTTGAATTTTGTCCCATTATCACTTCTCACTTTCTTGATTTTGAGCTCAAACTCATTTTGAGCTCTTCTCATGAATTTCTTCAAGGTCTCTTGGGTTTCACCTTTGTCACTCAAAAGAAAACCCAGGTGAAGCGAGAAAAATCATCAACAATGACTAAACCATACTTACTACCACCAATGCTGATGTAAGCCACAGGTCCGAAGAGGTCCATGTGAAGAAGCTCCAATGGCCTTTTTGTTGTGACCACATTCTTTGATTGATGTGGGACTCCATGTTGCTTTCCTACTTGGCATGCGCCACAAACCCTATCTTTCTCAAACACAACATTTGTTAGTCCAATAATGTGACTATCCTTTTGAAGTTTGGCCAAGTTCCTCATGCCAACATGAGCTAGCCAGCGATGCCAAAGCCAACCCTTGTCACATTTTGCCACTAAACAGGTCTTACGCGTCACTCTACTTGTTGTGAAATCAACAAGATAGAGTTTGCTCTTCAAGCGACCTGTAAAGGCAACAGAGGAGTCCTCCCTTCTAAGGATCTCCACATCCACATCAGAAAATAAGCAATTATAACCCATTCCACAAAGTTGTGAAACAGACATCAAATTGTAGCTTAAAGAATCTACCAATAAAACATTTGAAAGTGATAGTTGGTCAGAGATAGGAATTTTACCAATACCAATCACCTTACTCTTGCCACTATCTCCAAACACAATTTCTTGTGCTTCTTGAGTTAGTTGCAAGGAATGAAACATGTCTTCCTCCCCGGTCATGTGATTTGTACATCCATTGTCAAGCACCCAACTTGACCCACCAGAGGAGTAGACCTGCAAAACAAATTTAGGCTATGCTTTTAGGTACCCAAATTAAATTGGGTCCTGCAGTGTTAGTTATAGCCTTGGGTACCCACACACTTCTTTTCATGAATTTTCTTTTAGTGTAGGCACCCACATATTTAACAACCAATTTCCCTAAATCCCAAGTCAACATATAATCACAAAGATAAGAGTGAGAAATGGGAGCATTAAATTTTTCTCCACTTGTTGATGCCGCTTCCTTCACCTTACTCTTTGTGGAACTCAAGTTTACCTTTACTTGAGTTGACTTGTCATTTGAGGAGTGAATCCTCCCCAAGGCATCATATAGGGTGGTTCCCTCTATGAACTTGGGGGATCTCCACCCCTTATGCACTGTGATAGGGTTTTCCTTGGATGAGTTGAACCCAAGCCCCCTTCTTCCATTGTTGGGCTTTAGGGACTTGTACTTGGGTTCAATTTTCTTTAACCCATCATCGCTAGAGCATTTCTTCAATATTTCTTTGACCTTCACCTATGGGCTTTTCTTCCTTGCATGGTTAGTTAAACAACAAGAAGCATGGTATTTGGCACAACGTTTGCAAAAGGTATTATTTGAGGAGCTAGACTTAGATTCAATCAATAAAGATGAGGCATTGATGTTCTTGCAATTTTCAAGTTGCACTTGAAGTTCTTGATTTTGGACATTCAAGCTTAACATGCTTGATTCAAGTACATCCTTTTTATTTGCTAGATTAGCTATAGAGGTTTTCATATTGATTACTTCTTTTTCTTTATCTTCTATAGTTATCTTGACTAAAGATACTTCCTTAGTCAAGGCATCTAGCATTTCATCTTTATTGAGTAGCAATTCTTGAAGCTCTAGGTTTCTTTCCTTTTCAAGGATAAGCAAGTCTTCTTGAGCATCAAGAGTTGCTTTTCTTTTATCTAGCTTCTCCATTAATTTGATGATAACATTATATTCATTCAAGCCAAATTCCTTAATCATTTTATTCTTCATGGAAATTTGTTCATCATCATCATCATTTGGAAAATCATTACTAAATAAAGTTACCTTATCTCCTTTTGCCATGAGGCAAGTTGGAGTGTAGGAGTCATCTTGTAGGTTGGTGAAGAGTTGCGAGCTTGAAGTAGATTGGATGGCAACGTTTGCCACCACTTCCTCTTCTTCGGAGCTAGAACTCTCTTCATTGGAGTTCCATTCTTCACCAATATGGGCTTGACCATATTTCTTCTTCTTGAAATGTCTCTTGGTCTTGCCTCCCTTTTTGAACTTGTCCTTCTTGTATTCCTTCTTGGCTTCTTGTTCCTTTTTGTTAGGACAATCCGCTATGAAGTGACCGGTTTGGCCACATTCATAGCATGTCCTCTTCTTTCCTTTCCTTTGAAACTTGTCATTTTTCCTTACAAATTTCTTGAATGTTTTGATGAACATAGTTGTGTCTTCATCACTTGAGCTATCTTCATCACTTGATGTCTCGACCACTTTCTTTGCCTTTTGGTCTTTGTTCTTCTTGGGTGTGTCTTGTTCATTTGTGATCAAGGCATGAGAGTCTCTTGTCTTGACTGGGGCTTCTTCGGACTCGTGTTGTTGAATCTTTGCAAATAATTGATGAGGTGTCATATCCTCATAGTCATCACGATCCCTTATCATCCTTGCTAGACTCTTATCCTTTTCTTTATATGCTCTCATGAATAATCTTGTGACCTTGGAGTCACTCCAATCTTCACTTCCAAGCACTCTTATTTTGTTCACTAACACCATCAATCGATCAAAGAGTTATTGAAGCGACTCACCCTTAGTCCAATCGTATCTAGCAAGCTCACTCTCCAAAGCTTCAATTCTATGTCTTTTAGCTTTGGGATCTCCTTCATGTGACATTTTAAGAATATTCCAAATGTCACGGGCATCTTCTCTTCCTTGAACTTTCTGGTATTCTTCCGGACAAAGACTTCCTTTAATTATGCTCACTGCTTGAGCATTGCGGTGAACCTCTTGCATCATTTCCGGAGTCATCTCTTCTCCTTGGGCAGGCTTATACATACCTACATTGACAATCTCCCAAAGACTAGGATGTACACCGATTAAATGTGACTTCATCTTATCGACCCACTCGTCATAGTTCAACTCACTAAGAGTTGGTAACTTTCCAAGTGGGGCGGAAGAGAAGTTGGGAATAAAATTTCTAGAATAATCAAATTGAACTTTACTGAATTCGTTACCTTTACTTTTGGTAGATGATCCTTCGGTGTTGAGACTTACCTTGCTCAACACCTTTGACACCAAAAGATCAACCAAGTCATCATTGTATTCAATTTTTCCTTTACATTTATCTTCTTCGGCCTTTCTTCTTGATTCTTCTTCTTCGGCCTTCTTCTTCGCATCTTCCTCTTTCATCTTGAGGAACATCCTCTCGGCAATCTTCATGGCGAGGTCAAGGACCTTGGGGTCCACTTCCTCACCGGAGGATGTGATGGGAATTTCCTCGAGGATAGGATCCACATGGTCCTGTTGAGTAGACATAATCGATTTCTCACGAGGTTAAGCGCAAAACGAGGTACGAGGCTCTGATACCAATTGAAAGTAGCCTAGAGGGGGGTGAATAGGCTATACCTAAAAATTTTGAC
Organism: Zea luxurians; assembly: GCA_029449295.1. Lineage (NCBI taxonomy): Eukaryota > Viridiplantae > Streptophyta > Magnoliopsida > Poales > Poaceae > Zea > Zea luxurians. Next base: position 29,127,358 of record JAOPSE010000022.1, read on the forward strand.
TAAAAAACTTCGAGATAGGTTAAATTAAAGTTGCACTGGTGCAAACCGGTTCAGTTGATTTTGCTTACAACTGAACAAGTTTGAACCTGCTCAACTTAGATAAACAAATATTACGAAGTAGTGAAAGATTTTGCTAATGACTTGCCCTACGCAAGATCTACTCGAATAGATAATATGAACCAACCAACAAATTTAAAGCGCTTAACAAGAACACACAAGAACACACGATGACCCGAGGTTCGGCAACCACCACAAAGGTGTCCTACTCCTCGTTGAGGAGCCCACAAAGGGCCGGGTCTTTTCCAACCCTAATCCTCCACAAGCCGACCACAAAGGTCAAGGCAATCTCTTCTCAAATATGCTCAAAGAGCGGGTGATACAAATTTCTTGGGATCGTCCACAAATTTGGAGACTCCCAAGCAACCTCTAACCGTCAAGGAACACAAGGTTCCAAGAGTAACAAATCCGCACAAGGTCAAGTTTGCAACGAGCTCAAGAACAAAGAGAATAGGAGAATCGAGATGAAAATGACAGCGTGTTAGATCGAGTTCACCTCACACCACGGATCCTTCAAGCGATTGAAGGAGATGCGATTGCGGGTGTGAAAGGTGAAATGAATGCATTTGTTGAGAGTTTGGTCAGCCAAGATTTCGTGGGAGAGAAAGAAGTTAATAAGAGAGAGAGTGTGGGGGTGGTATATAAAGGATCCCCCAAAAGCTGGCAGCCGTTGGGAGAAAATCGGTAAAAACCGGTTGAACCGGTTTACTGACCGGTTGAACTGGTTTCCACCATGGAGACCCGGTTCACTAACCTACTCAGCCGGAGACTCGACCGGAATCAAAACCGGTTGAGCCGGGAAAAAATCCGGTTGCACCGGTTTTCCCAAAAGATCTGCAACGACTTTTCTGACACCACTGACTGTCAGACAGGTCAGAGCAGGGATGGCAGAGGAACAGTCCCAAAACCGGTTGAACCGGTTTCCAGGGCTGAAAACCAAGTTTTGAACTTTTTGAAGTGAACAAAGGTGGAACTTATGTGGGAAGTGAAAAATGGTTTTTCTTAAGGCATTCATGATCTGGAAAAGTGTTCCCTAAAATGATTTTGAAGGATTTTGAACTTAGCTCATTGCAGAACTTACTTAACCATTGCGGATCTCTCTTAATTGAACGGCGAATCCTATAACTCAAGAATTATAAAAAGAGTACTATCGTTGTTTCCAAGCACTTGGAGCACGCCATTTGATGTAGAATTTTAAATCCGCTGTGCTTTACATTTTTATGCTCATAAGATCTGTGCTTCTCCTGTCTGTAGAAATACTGTGTACATGCTAGGAGCAAACTTGTTAGAAACTTTGTTTGTTTTGTCATTTAATCACCAAAACCCTCAATTAGGGTTGATTGCACTTACACTCACTCCACGCAAGCATTTGGGATATTGTTGAGTTTGGAGCGCAGGTACCTACGGTGGGGGATGAGGGCTACGACTCGGACGAGGTCACCCAAATACGGCACTTTAACTCCCAAGCAACTACTATACTCCTCGCCTCTTTATGTTGAGAGGAGTATAATAAGGTGCAAGGGTTAAAGAGTGCCAAAGAAATTTGGGACATCCTCAAGACGGCGCACGAAGGGGATGAGGTGACCAAGATCACCAAGCGGGAGATGGTCGAGGGGGAGCTCGGTCGATTCGTCCTCAACCAAGGAGAGGAGCCACAAACGATGTACAACCGGCTTAAGACCTTGGTCAATCAAATGCGCAACCTCGGGAGCACTAAATGGGATGACCATGAGATGGTCAAGGTTATTCTAAGATCCCTTGTTTTTCGTAATCCTACTCAAGTACAATTAATTCGTGGGGATCCTAGATACAAATTAATGTCTCCCGAGGAAGTGATAGGAAAGTTTGTGAGCTTTGAGCTAATGATCAAAGACTCCAAACACATCGTCAACTTGGAGCATGGTGCCACCTCCACACCCGAGGTGCAACCCGTCGCATTCAAAGCGACAGAAGAGAAGAAAGAGGAGTCTACATAAAGTAGGCTTCCCATCGACGCCTCCAAGCTTGACAACAAGGAAATGTCGCTCATCATCAAGAGCTTCCGCCAAATCCTCAAGCAAAGGAGGGGGAAGGACTACAAACCGCACTCCAAGAGGGTGTGTTACAAATGTGGTAAGACCGGTCATTTTACTGCTAAATGTTCGAATTCAAGTGATAGTGACAGGGGCGACGACAAGAACGGGAAGAAGAAGGAGAAGAAGAGATACTACAAGAAGAAGGGCGGTGATGCCCACGTGTGCCAGGAATGGGACTCCGACGAGAGCTCCACCGACTCTTCCTCCGACGAGGACGCCGCCAACATTGCCATTAACAAGGGCCTCCTCTTCCCCAACGTCAGCCACAAGTGCTTCATGGCCAAGGACGGCAAAAAGAAGAAGGTACAAACTAGAACCACCCCCAAGTATACTAAATCTAGTGATGAGGGTAGGTCTAATGAAGATGAAGATGATTTACTTATTCTTTTTGCCAACCTTAACATGCAACAAAAAGAAAAATTAAATGAACTAATAGGAGCTATTCATGAGAAGGATGAACTTTTGGATAGCCAAAAGGTATTCCTTATTAAAGAAAACAAAAACATGTTAAGGTGAAGAATGCTTATGCTCAGAAAGTAGAGAAATTTGAAAATTTGACTAAGGAGCTTAGCATTTGCCACATTTCAATTATCAGTCTTAAAAATGAAAATGCTAGTTTAAATGCTAAGATTGATAAATTGAATGAATCAATTTCTAGCCTTAGAAGTAAAAATGCTAGTTTAATTTCTAAGGTTAAAGATTTAAATGTTTGCAATGATTCTATTTCCTGTCTTAGAGATGAAAATGTCATGCTAAAATCTAAGATAGATGAATTAAATGTTTGCAAACCCTCTACATCTACTGTCGAACATGTTTCTATGTGTACTAGATGTAGAGATATTAATGTTGATGCTATAAATGATCACCTTGCTTTAATTAAACAACAAAATGATCATATAGCTCAATTAACTGCTAAAATTAATGAGCATGAAATTGAAAATGAAAAGTTTAAATTTGCTAGAAGCATGCTCTATAATGGAAGACGCCCTAGCATTAAGGATGGCATTGGTTTCCAACAGGGAAGCAATATCAAGCTTAATGCCCCTAAGAAATTGTCTAACTTTGTTAAGGGCAAAGCTCCCATGGTTCAGGATAATGAGGGCTATATTTTGTATCCTTCTGATTATCCTGAGCACAAGATTAGGAGAATTCATGCTAGAAAACCTCATAATGTTTCTCACCATGCTTTTATGTATAAAAATGAGGCTTCTAGCGCTAGGCATTCTACTCATGTTAAAATGGCTAAAAAAAAACTCATACTGCATCAAATGAACAAAACATTTCATTTAAAACTTTTGATGCATCATATGTTTTAACTAACAAATCAGGCAAAGTAGTTGCTAAATATGTTGGGGGCAAACACAAGGGTTCAAAGACTTGTGTTTGGGTACCCAAGGTGCTTGTTTCTAACGTGAAAGGACCCAAGACTGTTTGGGTACCTAAGAACAAGGCCTAAATTGTTTTGCAGGTTTATGCATCCGGGGGCTCAAGTTGGATAATTGATAGCGGATGCACAAACCACATGACTGGGGAGAAAAGAATGTTCTACTCCTACGAGAAAAACGAAGATCCCCAACGAACTATCACATTCGGGGATGGAAATTAAGGATTGGTCAAAGGTTTGGGTAAAATTGCTATAACCCCTGACCATTCCATTTCAAATGTTTTTCTTGTAGATTTTTTAGATTACAATTTGCTTTCTGTATCTCAATTATGGAAAATGGGCTACAACTGTCTTTTTAGTGATATTGGTGTTACTATCTTTAGAAGAAGTGATGATTCAGTGGCATTTAAGGGAGTGTTAGAGGGTCAGCTATACTTAGTTGATTTTAATAGAGCTGAACTTGACACTTGCTTAATTGCTAAGACTAATATGGGTTGGCTCTGACATCGCCGACTAGCCTATGTTGGGATGAAGAATCTTCACAAACTTCTAAAGGGATAACACATTTTAGGACTAACCAATGTTCATTTTGAGAAAGATAGGATTGGTAGTGCATGTCAAACAGGAAAGCAAGTTGGCGCCCATGATCCACATAAGAACATTATGACAATGGACAGGCCACTGGAACTACTCCACATTGATTTATTCGGCCCGATCGCTTATATAAGCATCGACGGGAGTAAGTACTGTCTAGTAATTGTGGATGATTATTCTCCCTTCACTTGGGTATTCTTTTTGTAGGAAAAATCTCAGACCTAAGAGACTTTAAAGGGATTCTTAAGATGGGCTCAAAATGAGTTCGGTTTAAGGATCAAAAAGATTAGAATCGACAATGGGACAGAGTTCAAGAACTCACAAATTGAAGGCTTTCTTGAGGACGAGGGCATTAAGCATGAGTTCTCCTCTCCCTACACACCTCAACAAAATGGTGTAGTGTAAAGAAAGAATAGAACTCTACTGGACATGGCAAGGACCATACTTGATGAGTACAAGACACCGGACCGGTTTTGGGCGGAAGCGATCAACACTGCTTGCTACTCCATCAACCGGCTCTACCTTCACCGAATCCTCAAGAAGACATCTTATGAACTCCTCACTGGTAAAAAGCCCAATGTTTCATAGTTTAGAGTCTTTGGTAGCAAATGTTTTATTCTTGTTAAAAGAGGTAGAAAATCTAAATTTTCCCCTAAGGCTGTAGAAGGCTTTTTACTAGGATATGACTCAAACACATGGGCATATAGAGTCTTCCACAAATCCACTGGATTAGTTTCCTTGTGACATTGTGTTTGATGAGACTAATGGTCCCAAGTGGAGCAAGTTGATCTTGATGAGCTAGATGATGAAGAGGCTCCGTGCATTGCGCTAAGGAACATGTCCATTGGGGATGTGTGTCCTAAGGAATCTGAAGAGTCCACACAAGCACAAGGTCAACCATCATCTTCCAACCAAGCATCTCCACCAACTCAAGATGAGGAACATGCTCAAGATGATAAGGATGAAGATCAAGAGGATGAGCCACCTCAAGAGGAGGACAATGATCAAGGGGGAGATGAGGAAAATGAAGACAAGGAAGATGAGCAAGAAATATAGGATCAAAGACTACCACACCGAAGAGTCCACCAAGCAATTCAACAAGATCACCCCGTGAACTCCATCCTCGGTGACATTCATAAGGGGGTAACTACTAGATCTCGAGTTGCTCATTTTTGTGAACATTACTCTTTTGTCTCCTCTATTGAGCTATACAGGGTAGAGGATGTATTAAGAGATCCGGATTGGGTGCTGGCTATGCAAGAGGAGCTCAACAACTTCACGAGGAATGAGGTATGACATTTAGTTCCACGTCCTAATCAAAATATTGTAGGTACCAAATGGGTATTCCGCAACAAGCAAGATGAGCATGGTGTGGTGACAAGAAACAAAGCTCGACTTGTGGCCAAGGGTTATTCACAAGTTGAAGGTTTGGACTTTAGTGAAACTTATGCATCTATAGCTAGGCTTGAGTCAATTCGTATATTACTTGCCTATGCTACTTACCATGGCTTTAAGCTCTATCAAATGGACGTGAAAAGTGCCTTACTCAATGGACCTATCAAGGAAGAGGTCTATGTTAAGCAACATCCCGGCTTTGAAGATAGTGAGTAACCTAACCATGTCTATAAACTCTCAAAGGCGCTTTATGGGCTCAAGCAAGCCCCAAGAGCATGGTATGAGTGCCTGAGAGTTTTCTTATCACTAATGGCTTCAAAGTCGGCAAGGCTGATCCTACACTCTTTACTAAAACTGTTGAAAAAAATTTGTTCATGTGCCAAATTTATGTTGATGACATCATATTTGGGTCTACTAACAAGTCTACTTGTGAAGAGTTTAGTAGGATCATGATTCAAAAATTCAAGATGTCTATGATGGGAGAGTTGAAGTATTTCCTAGGATTTCAAATCAAGCAACTCCAAGATGGCAACTTCATCAGCCAAACAAAGTACATTCAAGACATTCTTAAGAAGTTTGGAATGAAGGATGCTAAACCCATCAAGACACCCATGGGAACAAATGGGCATCTCAACCTCGGGAGGTAAATCCGTAGATCAAAAGGTATACCAGTCGATGATAGGATCTTTACTCTACTTATGTGCATCTCGACCGGATATTATGCTTTCCGTATGCATGTGTGCAAGGTTCCAAGCTGATCCTAAGGAAGTTCACCTTAGGGCCGTGAAAAGAATCATGAGATATTTAGTTTACACTCCTAAGTTTGGGCTTTGGTACCCCAAGGGATCCACTTTTGATTTAATAGGATATTTTGATGCCGATTGGGCAGGGTAGGAAGAGCACATCAGGGACTTGTCAGCTTCTGAGGAGATCCCTAGTGTCTTGGGCTTCAAAGAAACAATACTCCATAGCTCTTTCTACCGCCGAAGCCGAGTATATTGCCGCAGGCCATTGTTGTGCGTATTTACTTTGGATGAGGCAAACCCACAGGGACTATGACTACAAATTGAGCAAAATCTCTTTCCTATGTGAGAATGAGAGTGCAATCCGCGTGGCGGATAATCCCGTTGAACACAGCCGCACTAAGCAAATAGACATTCGGTATCACTTTCTGAGAGATCACCAACAAAAGGGGGATATCGAGATTGCTTATGTAAACACAAAAGAACAATTAGCCGATATCTTTACCAAGCCATTAGACGAGAAAAGCATTAGCAAACTTAGGAATGAGCTAAATATTTTTGATTCTCGGAATTTTGATTGAAACATTACACACATAGCTATCTTATATACCTTTGACCATATCTCTTTCATTTGGCACATATACACATTTCTTATTCTTCTTGTGCCTAAGCTAAGACTAATATGCTTCCATGAGCATCTTTTGTATTAAGTCTTAGATTGAAAGGGAAATGGAGTATTCGACAAAGGCATCGCTTTCACTCAACTCCATCGGTATTACTTACCCTTTGCCGGTATTTCGCCTTCTCTCCAATTGGTATACTCTTTCACTCACATTTCTTTTATCGATGGGGGAGAAAATTGTTAAAGGGCTCTCGAGTTCTCCATATTTGGCGATTAATGCCAAAGGGGGAGAAAATATTAAGCCCAAAGCAAAAGGACCGCACCACCACCCAATTTCAAAAATTTTCGAAATAAAGTTTTAAATTAGTATACTTCAATTTGGTATCTAATTGATTCTTCAATTGGTATATTTAAAGGAATATTTTCAAAATTGGTATCTATTAAAACCTTCTTGAAAGCTAAGAGGAGAATTTCATTCAGGGGGAGTTTTGTTTAGTCAAAGGAAAAGCATTTGAAACAGGGCGAGAAAATTTCAAATCTTGAAAATGCTTCTTTCAATCTTATTCTTATACCTTTGACTATTTGCAAAAAGCCTTTGAAAAGATTTTCCAAAAGAATTTACAAAAATAAAACAAGTGGTGCAAACATGGTCTAAAATATTAAATAAAAGAAAGCAATCCATTCAAATCTAGTGAGATTATAAATTGGTTTAATTCAAAATAACCTATGCAATTACCTTATGCAAACTAGTTCATTTCTGCACTTTATATATTTGGTTTGGTTTGTGTTGGCATCAATCACCAAAAAGGGGGAGATTGAAAGGGAAATAGGGTTAACCTTTTTCCCACAATTAATTTTGGTGGTTGAATGCCCAACACAAATATATGGACTAACTAGTTTGCTCTAGAATACATGTTCTACAGGTGCATAAAGGTTCAACACAAACCAATAAATATTCAAGTTAGGGATCAACTTCAAAGGAGCAAAGAAACCGAGTGTGTTGTGGTCTGGCGCACCGGACTGTCCGGTGTGCCACCGGACAGTGTCCAATGCACCAGGACCGTACAGGATCGAACTGGCCACTCTCGGGTTTCAACGGGCGCACTCCGCTAAAAATCACCGGACTGTCCGGTGTGCCACCGGACTGTCCAGTGCACCAGCGGAGCAACGACTAACTCGTGCAACGGTCGACTGCAAAAGAGCGCTGACATCGCTACAGTGAAGAACAGTGCATGGCAGAGTCAGAGGTGCACCGGACAATGAACAGGAGCTGTCCGGTGTGGCACCAGACTGTCTGGTGCCACAAGAAGTCAACTGCACCAACGGTAGACTACTCCCAAACCCTAACAGTTGGGTGACATGGCGACGCACAGGACAACCTACAGTGCCTGTCCGGTGGCGCACCGGACTGTCCGGTGCGCCCATCGACAGCAGCCTCCCCAATGGCTTGTTTGGTGGTTCAGGGCTATAAATACCTTCCAACCACCACCACTCCAAGCATCCAAGATTTTTGAGTATCACATTCATTATAAGAGCTCTAGCATTCACTCCTAGACACAATTCAAAAGATCAAAGCCTCTCCAAGTCCCAAAATTCACCTCAAATACTTAGTGGCTTATGAGAGAGTGATTTTGTGTTCTTTTGAGCTCTTGCCTCTTGGATTGCTTTTCTTCTCTCATTCATGCTCTCAAGAGACTTGTAATCAAAGCAAGAGACACCTAAGTGTGTGGTGGTCCTTGCGGGGTCTAAGTGACCCATTTGATTAAGGAGAAAAGCTCACTCGGTCTAAGTGGACGTTTGAGAGAGGGAAATGGTTGAAAGAGACCCGGTCTTTGTGACCACCTCAATGGGGACTAGGTTCTTTGGAACCAAACCTCGGTAAAACAAATCACCGTGTCCACTTGCTTTATTTCTTTGTTGATTTGTTTTCCCTCTTTTTCGGACTCGGTTTGAATTCTAACGCTAACCCCGGCTTGTAGCTTGTGTTTTAAGTTGTAAATTTCAGATTACGCCTATTCACCCCCCCTCTAGATGACTGTGACACCCCAGTGTCACCTATGGTTTTTCTCATGGCTAACCCAAGAACCATCATTTCATGTAAGCCAAAGTGAGCATGAAGCATCAAATCAACTTAAGAATACAAGATCCACTAAGTTTATATCTAAAGAAATGGGGCTTTCAAAAAGGAGAAAAATAATGAAACCCTAATATCAACCCTAATGAAGCTATTTAAGTAGAAAAGAAGAAAAGGGATGAAAGACCATGAAAACATGAAATCATGGCTTAGGCCAATTATGAAAATTTAAATACATTAAATAAGCTACAATAAAGATTATGAAAGCTTGGCCAAAATAGTTTATTAAAAACTCCAAATAAGCCATTCAAGTGAAGGTTCAATGGGGAAATCTGAAATTTAGATTTCTGAATTTTCAGCCTTTGAACTGAAACCGAGCGCGTTCACCTTTATCCTTAGCTCTAATCCTAATGCTCCCATTGACAAAAATGTTCCTAACTAACCTCTCTACCTTATACCAGAAGATGGCATCGGGACGCGTGCTCTGGACACGTCAAACCCGGGATCTTCTCTCTATGCTCGGCAGTGAGACAAACCCGACTTCGCCCCTCGTATCTCGTGATTCCAAGATCAAATCCACTCGAGTGCTGTAAGAGAAACAAAGAGTAAACGACAAAGAACAAATTGTGTGCAGGGATTTGGGAGAGTTACGAGAAGATCGCAAGCCAATTATCGTTTGAAAATGACCAGACTGAGCGAGGTCGCGTGTTCGATCGCTTGCCTGACCGACCGAGCGCAGACTGGCTGCGGTAGTGCGCGCCCCGTGCGTGGTCGCCCGCCCCACGCATCTGAACCGCGCCCCCTGCCTATAAGTACCCTAGAAGCCATAGTCGTTTGCACTCGCGCACCCAAAGCCCGCCCGAGCCAGAGATCACCGGAGTTCGTCGTGGATAGCGAGCACCACCGCCCACCATCTCTGCCCGAGCGCGGCCGTGGTGGCCAGTCCTTTCTGTTGACCCCCATCCTCACCCTAGCCCCTGGACAGCTTCCTCGAGAGGCTGTAAAGCGTCTCCAAGCTTGAGCCGAGGCATTGCCTCACCGGAGAGGTGGATTCACCCTCGCCGGACTTCGGTCACCGGCCGCCACGTGTGAACGAAGCTAACCAGTAAGCCAATTTCCAATTCCTCGCACCCACATCTTCCCTAGCATCCAGTGAAGCTCTCTGACCCGTTCAATTGGACTATCGCGCCGTGAGCAGGCCGGAATCCTCGCCGCCGACGAGCATCTCCGCCTGCGCACGTGGACCGGCCGACTCTGACCATCCCCGATGGCGACCCGCACATCACCGTGACCCTCAAGACCTCCCCTACGCCCTCGACCACCTCACCGGAGCAGTCTCGCCGCCGGTAAGCCACTCCGCCCCTTTCTTCCTCCGCGGCCACTGTTCCATTAGGGAAGGACTGCGGGTTCGATTTCAAGAAACCCTAGGGGGTTTTCTGCAGAACCGTAGACTCATGTGAATAGTGCATCGAGGACCTATCTGTAATTCACTTAAGATCTTTCGCCAGGGACCCCAGCGCAAAACTGTTTTTATTTTATCCATTTCTATTTAACCTTTTTTTAAAAATTCAGTAGAGAACTTAGAGAATTTATATCTTCAGTTATATTCAGCCAAAATTAACCAAACCAATTTTGCTGGATTTAAAATATTATGGACTATCAATTAAAAATACTGAAATCTATGCTTTCTGTTTTAAATTTTAAAGTTTAAAATTAATTACAGAAACTGACCAAACCTTAGTAAAATAAGAAAAATTAGTTATGCTTCTGTGCTGAACTTAAGAAAATTTGTAGATGTTCAAACCCCATTTAGACACTATTTAAAAATAGTGAGCACCCCAGTATTGAAAATTTAAGTAAAGTTATCTATTAAAAGCCATTTTTGCCCAAAACTTAGGAAAATCAGAAAGGCATTAGAGAATAATGAATAGTGAATGCAATTATTTTTTCGAGTCTACTTATGTAACAGAGAACCTAGGAAAAATAAAGGGACCCCTAATCCAGAACAGATTCAAAGTGAAATGTTTTATTAAGCACTAACCAAAATAGAAAAACAATTATTAGAATTATGAAAACAATTTCAAAATTGTTAATAAAAATCCAGTGGACTTGTAACCACTAAGACACCACTACAAAAATGATAAACACCTCAGTCCATCATTTTAAGTAGGGTAAACAAATAGAACTTGATATTAAGCCATATTTCAATTAAATTATAAGTAAGCCAAAAAGTGTGCAACGGTGGGCAAATAAATTTTTACTAGATCAATAATGAAATAGGCCACCAGAGAAAAATGCAAAACCCAATTGAAAGCTGCAAAATAATACCCATCGCCAATACTTCATGAAAAAGGCCATTTAGTCTAAATAATTCCTACCACCCTTCCCTTAAGCAAAAAGTTGCTAAACTTTAGAATGATTGCTCATGCACAAAGAAGAAGATATGAAAAATTAGAAATCTGTTGTTTGGTATTTTTTCAAATATAGTGGTAGTAGAAAGCACCCCTTTGGCTAGAAACTTTAGAAAATCCAAGTAAAATAACTGATGAGTAATAGTGGCTAAAACTTTGTACAAAATCATGTTATAGCATCTGAATGCCAACAAAAGTAAGTCTTAGAGAATAACTCACTGTAAAAAGAAGGTTGTAGTTCAAAACACCCCCTCTACCCTAATATTTGATAATTTTATACAGAGAAGACCACTCACTTTTTAAGCCTCAAATTTTGAGACAGAGAGTCATGCACCAGTAAGAAGCCACTGTAATTTTTGCATAATTTTTGGAAATTTATTGAGCTGTCTTGTAGTTCAAACCCACCTTAAAAGCATAAAGGAAATAGAAGAGAAGAAGGGGAATAATAAATCTCACTCTAATGATTCAGCTAGAAACCTTAATAAAGCTCTCACTAAGACATTAAAGGGAAATCAGTAAGACACCAAAATGGATTTACCACTTAGTTTAACCAAGCTTTACCCTAAATTGCTAAGTTTACCCCAAGAGTCTTCGAGTAGCAAGATTAAGCCCTACCTTATTAAATTGATCATTCACCATCAAAGATTAATTGCTAAACTGCATATCATACCATGCATGTATCTTACTCACTGCATTCATAAGATTGCAATCTCGCTGACGGAGAGTACGTGCTCATCCCTAGGCAAGGAGCTGTCCAAGAGGAAGACCAGGAGCAAGCTCCCGAGACTAACATCGAGGATCTCCCCGCAACCCCAGCATTTGAAGGCAAGCCCCGGTTTTATGCATAACGTTTATATATGCTACTTTACTACACTTAATGTTTGTAGGCTTGTAATGTGCACTTAAGTGTAGGAGTTGCTTGAAACCCTTAGTTGCATGAACTTAGGATTCCTTTTTGAGATGAATACTAGTATGCTAGGTTGAGTAGCTGCTATGCTAATCAGGATCTCGATAGAAGTCGAGTGATTTTTCTAGCACTCGCGCGAGGTCAGAAATTGATTGTATTCATCTTGATAACGGGATCTATGATGGTCCATGGACTTGGATCTAGGGAGGATGCCTTGTCCATGAGACAGGAAAAGGAATTAAGGATTAATGTGTGGATACCTGAGTCAAGCGTTTGAACGTACTAAACACATGTCGGGAAATATGGTAACCGGTAAACCTAGTACCTGAGTGAAGCCGGGCGCGGACTTTTCCCCTCACTTGTCCTGAGACTGGGTTTCCCATGCTTGCTATGGTGGGTACAAGTGTGGTCACTGCACGGCGGCAGCCGGGGTCAGTGGAGCATTGTATGCCAAGGCGGTGAGCCCTGGCCGCGAACGGGGAATTGATGGGGACGGTTGATGTGTGTGGGGATGGAGTGCCCTTACATGTCGTCTGCTTAGGTTTACCTTGCAAGGATAAAAACGCGATTCGAATCATCTGCTTCTCGCAGCTAATGAGACTGCTTGACCCCTTGTACTACATTGAGTAAGAAGTGAAATGAGGTTTACAGGAGATAACTTGTTGTTTGTACTAAATGCATGTTACCATGTATGCTTAGAAGGAGCAAACTTAGTTAAGATAATGATGCTAGAAATAGAAAAGCTAAAATTTGATTTTAGATACAGCTAGTGCATTTGGCAAACCAAACCCCTTAGCCAAACAGCTGCATGGTCTAGAGATAGAGGAGTAGTTTCCTCACACTGGGTAAGTCTAGCTGAGTATTAGTATACTCAGCCTTGCTTGTGGCATAGTTTTTGCAGGTATGCTTCAGGATATGGTTGATGGTGTGACTTGGCCTACCACCCTGCCACCGGGTTGGACGGTCGAGTGGGATGCTGCTCCGACAGGAGAGGAGCAGGAGGAGTAGTGGGCTAGGTCTTGCCCTATTCCTCGCTTTCGACGATATCGATTATTCGCTGCAATTTATTTTGTGAACTCATGTCAGCTACTTGAAAAACTCCGATTTATGTAATAACTCTAGTACTTTAATTTGAGGTTTTCTATTTTATTGTATTTCTTCTGTGACTCACCTTCGATGAGTTTGTGGTATTTGATCCTGGTTAAGTGGCTCTATCAGACTAGATCTAAGGGACTAACGGGTTATACCGATTTAAGTGTGTTGCGGCCCCTGAGGCGTAACTTAGGCACTTAAGCTGGAATAATTCGAGCGGTTCTGCCACAGCTGGTATCGGAGCAAATACCATCACAGAGAAGGACAATAAACCATGAATACTACTTTTCAAAATCTAAAACTTGCTTAGAAACTGATAAGAATCGTCAGGACTAGACCACTAGACCTAGGACGAAAGGCCTCAGGAATAGAGGGAGAAATAGGTGGCTAAGTAAGTAGGCCCTGTGGGCCAGTCCATAGCTATTAGAGGATGCCCTAGGAGCACCCTTTTATTTCAGAGAGGAGATGTTATTTTCAGCATGTATGCATTATAAAAATAAAAAGGGAATAGGAACCAGGAAAGTAAAAGTTTGAGCTAAACCGCTTCCTTTGTAACCACTCAGGCTCTTTTATTTTTTTCCTTCCACCATAATGTTTACATCTGATCCCCTTCCGCAGATGAATTCACCCACCCCCGCCAGTGGAGGAGACACTCGTTTCAGCTTTGACTTCCTTTCTCACGATGGCTTTCCTTCCATCTTGTGGGAAGTGCTTAACTCCGCCGGTTACCCTACACCCCCTTTGTACACGGTGCAGTTGTACGAGGAGCATCGGGTACCACGTTGTCGAGTCTGGCTGACTTTGGAGGCTCATCCCCTTTAGCCGGGTTGGCGTTCTCTTAACTCCGAGACAATTGGATTTAGAATGGACGACACCACAATGGCAGCAGCCATGAAGACTCTGACAACTTTTTGTGGCTACCATCCCTTGGAGATGGTGATGCACCCTTGGGACTCTTCCCTACTGAGAAGAAGGATGACCCCATGTGGCGCAACCGTGTGAGCCATGTGAAGGATGTGTGGGCGATGTATCCTAACTTGGTTGGGAGGGTCACTGTTCAGTGCATGAGTGTGTTGTACTGCCTTCAAGCTCTACAGAGCGACGCTATGGCACATCTTGCTAACCTCGCTCAAACCACCAAGCTCACCCTCGACAGCCGAGAAGACATTGTGGTCGACTTGTCCTCCGAGTTGGTGGAGAAGGACCTGCTGGTGGAAAGGCTGAGCCAGCGCATCACCACCTTGGAGCAGCAGGTGGAGATCCGAGACAACACCATTGATGTCTTGGAGAACCAGCTCCATGATGTGTAGTAGGAACTCGAAGAAGCGAATGACCACCTAGACATGCACCACTTAGAGATGGAGGCCAATGAGGCCGGAAGCGAGGGAGAAGAGGCTCCTGAGGAGTTAGGACCAGCCCCTGGTACCAATGGGACTACCTCCGCGATGCCCCCTTCAACCGCATCCAATGTCGCTTTCACCGCTCATGGTTGATCAGTCGCTTTGATGCTTTAGGCGGAGAGAAACCTACGCGAGCTTAGTAATGGCAAATGTTGGACTAGGCTTACGGGTACTTTCCCCTAATTGATGTAACCCTTGAGAACTTTTGAGATCTGTGGGATGTTGTAACCATGTTATCTTCATTCGAACTTAATGTTATGATTATGGCAACTTCCTTTCCATATGAGATAATAGCATGTCGTTCGAACTTGTGGATTGAGATAACATTGGCGACAATCTCTGTTTTCAGATGGCAGCTAGGCAGCGTCACGGGCATAACAAGCAGGTTCCCCCGCCACCTCCTCTAGCTCCCACAGTGCAGGAGCTAATGGCCCAGCAGAACGACATTCTGTGACAGCTTTTGTAGCGCCAGCCCCACCCTCAGCAGTATGGTGGAGGCCAGCTGCAGCGACCTCCGGCAGTGGTGACCTACCAGGAGTTCCTGAGCACGCAGCAGCCCCTATTCACCAAGGCAGAGGATCCGCTGGACGTCAACGTGTGGTTACGCGTCGTAGAGTCCAAGTTTCCCCTCCTCACGGGAGACTGCCCTGATGATACCAAGACTCGCTTCGCCGCACAGCAGCTTCGCGGATTGCTCGGACTTGGTGGGACCACTTCCGTGTTATGCTACCCGCTGATCGTGAAGTGTCTTGGGAGGAATTCAAGACTGCTTTCAGAGGGCACCACATCCCAACTGGAATTCTTGATCGCAAGCTAAATGAGTTTCTGGCACTCAACCAGGGAACCCGCATGGTATTGCAGTATGCTCAGGCCTTCAACGACCTGTGCCAGAACGCAGGTTACCATGCTGATTCCGATGAAAAGAAGAGAGATCGCTTCCGCAGGGGTCTCAATACCAAGCTACGAGAACGTCTCAACACTGTCTGGGCTGATAGCTTCAATGACTTGGTCAACCTGGCCATCTCCTAGGAGGATTGTATTATAGCTCACCGGGCAGAGAAGAAGAGAAAGGCACCAATGGTAGCACCCTTCGCTCAGACCCAGAGATTCAAGATTGTTTCCCACAATTAGAGCAGGGGATTTCAACAGCAGGCAGGCAGATGGGTGATCAGGCCACCCCATCAGCAGCAGCCGGCACCCACTTGTTTTCCAGCTCCCGCTCCAAGGAACTGTAAGGAAAATGGACCCCGGGCCTTTTGGCTAATTGAGTTTTGGTGTTTGATGAACAACACAATCGGTGAACTAATAAGTCTTCTAGTGTTTGTGTTTGTAGTTCACAGGATGCGAAGAGAATTGGACCAAGGCAATGAGGATGCAACACCTCAAAAGAAGACATAAAAAGATGCGTAGGAGTCCAATACTCAAGAACAAAGAAGCCCAAAGAAATCAGCGAAGAATTCCAAGGAAAAGGGCTGTCAGCCAGCGCCTGGTGGCGCACCGGACATGCTACAGCGCAGTGTCCGGTGTGCACCGGACTGTCCGGTGAGGTCCCGGACAGTCTGCGCAGAGAGGTCGCAGGAAGGCGCTCTCTGGCTGTAGCACCGGACTGTCCGGTGTGCACCGGACTGTCCGGTGTGCCAACGGGCAGACGGCAACGGTCGAATCCAACGGTCGGATCCAACGGTCGGCTGCTACAGGCGCCAACGGTCGGCTGACGTGGCGGCACCGGACATGCTACAGTGCAGTGTCCGGTGTGCACCGGACTGTCCGGTGCACCCGACGACAGAAAGCTGCTGCTTTCTGTCCAACGGCTAGTTGGGGGCTTGGAGGCTATAAATACCACCCCAACCGGCCATTCTCAAGTGTGAGAGCCCAAGCAACATACCAAGACACATAGTGCATATTTCCAAGAGCTCAAACACCCAAGTGCTTAATAGAATCACTCGGTGATTAGCGTAGGTGCTTTGCGAAGTGCTTAGGTTAGTTAGACCGCTTTAGCGCTTGCTCTAGGTGAATCCTAGTTAGTTGAGTGAGTTTTGTAAAACCACACAACCCCTCGGCTCTTGCGTGAGTCGTTGTAGTTGTACCGAGTGGGGCGAGAGTCTTGCGAGACCGTGACAACCGCGTTTGTGTCACGGCCGCCACCGTGTACCGGAGGGAACGAGGCCCGCGGCGTTTCGGCCGGAAGCTCGATAGTGGAGACGGCGGGGAGCGTCCGAGAGGAGCCGGAAGCGGAGCACCACTTGCGCGTGGAGAAGGCCCGCGGCTCTCTACGGAGTTACTCGACCGTGGTGCTTGGCCCTCGCGTGGGCTTCCCTTTGCGTAGGGGCACCAACGAGGATTAGTCGGGACCTTGCGTGGTTCCGGATACCTCGGTAAAAATACCGGCGTCATCCACGAGAGTTTGCTTCTCTACTTAGCTCTTTACATTCCGCATTTATATTAAGCATTTAAGTTTCAATCTTGTTGTCATACTTATTTAGTATAGATTGAAACTTAGCCTTTTGCGGTAGAGATAGCAACACTTAGACAAAACCTAGTTTGCACATTCTAGTTTTGATTATTTGCATAGGTTTTGCTCTAGGGATTTAATTGTGGCCTAGTTTAGTAAAAGTTTTAGAAGTCCTAATTCACCCCCCCCCCCCCTCTTAGGCGTCACCCGTTTCCTACAATTGGTATCAGAGCCCGGTTTGGCTCATTTGAAACGCTTTAGCTTCACCGCTAAAAGAGCCGACGCTTTTTAGAGGAAGGGATGGATACCCATAGGCCACCACACTTCGACGGCACTAACTTCCCATATTATAGTGCTAGAATGGCTTGTTACCTAGAGGCCGTTGATCTAGGTGTTTGGAGAGTCACTCGTGACGGGATGAAACCCCTCAAGAATCCCGAGAAACCCACCACGAGTGAGGAAAAAGAAATTCATTTAAATGCTAGAGCCAAAAATTGCTTGTATGAATCTCTTAGCATGGATATTTTTAATCAAGTATTTACCTTGAAAACTGCTAATGAGATTTGGCTAAAATTGCATGAGCTCCATGACGGCACATCCAATGTCCGTGAGCAAAAACATTGCCTAGTCTTAAATGAGTATAATTCTTTTGCCATGAAAGATGATGAGCTTGTTAGAGACATGTATTCACGTTTGAATCTAATAATCAATGAGCTCAATTCTATTGGCATTAATAAGCTAGGTGATGCGGACATTGTGAGGAAGATTATCTCCCTGCTACCACAACAAAGATATGGGAGCATCATCACCATCCTTCACAACATGGAGGACTTGAGCAACATGACCCCGACCATTGTGATTGGGAAAATCGCGGCCTTTGAGATGTCGCGAAAAATGAGCCGGGGAGAGGAGCCAACTTCCTCAAGACCATATGCTTTTGCATGTGATGAAAGGAAGGGCAAAAAGAAGGCTCCCACTCCGAGTTCCTCAAGTGAAGAAGAGGAAGAAGAAGAAAGTGATGATGATGAAGATAATCAACCATGCACATCATCCTCCGAGGACGAAGAAACAATCCGACGCGTCGGAAAGGTAATGAGGATGATCCGCAAGATTAATCTAATGGGTGTGCCCCTGCAGGTCGAGGATCTTCTCTTTAACATTGACAGGAAAAAGCAAAGGAAGAGAGGATGCTTCGCATGTGGGGAGAAGGGCCACTTCAGGGACAACTGTCCAAATATGGCCAAGCCCAAAAAGGAGAGGAGCAAAGGCAAGGCGCTAACAAGTGTTAGAACTTGGGATGATTCTTCAAGTGAAGATGAACCTCCAAGGACGCGCAGCCACCGGTCCTCGTCACGATCATCACGGTCATCACACAAATGCCTTATGGCAAGAGGTAACAAAAGCATTCCATCCTCTAGTGATGAAAGTAGTAGTGATGATGAAGGCGAGGGAAAGGCCTCTCTAGAAGAGCTTGCGGAAGCCGTAAATTTTTTCCAGAATGTTTGCACTAAGCAAAAAGCTCAACTTAAAACTTTGAAAAATAAGTTGGTTAGCTCTCAAAATGATTACAAAGGTTTGCTAGAAAAATTTGAAACTTTTGCAAACTTAAATAGTGAGCTATCAACTAAAATTGAGCTATTAGAATCTAGTGCTCCATCCACTGCTACCGATGATAGCCTTATTAAAAAGAATGAAAAACTTAAGGCTAAGTTAGCTAGCTCCCAAGAAGCTATTGAAAATTTGCTAGAGAAAATGGAAATTCTTAGCATACACAATAATGAGCTAACTACTAAGCTAGAAAACATTGGTAGCACCCCAGCAGCATCTTTAGTTGAAATACCTGAAATAATTAAGAAAGATGCTTCTACTTCATGCTTTGATTTAATTGATGATTCTAACCCCTGCAACCAAGTCGTTGTTGAGAATATTGTTGTAGAGACATGTACGGATGAGGTTGCAAAGGAAAATGAACAATTAAAGCAAGAAGTGGCTCGCCTTGGCAAAGCTTTGTATGACAAGAAAGGCAAAGCCAAACAAATCCAACCTCCACAGGATAACACCACTGCGGGAGTGAACAAGCCTGTAGAGGGAGAAACTGTGATTTGTAGGCTATGCCACAAGGAAGGCCACAAGTCTTTCCAATGCAAGGCGATGACCGGGGATAAACAAAGGCAAAAGCTCAAGCAAAAGCCATCAAGCAAAATCTCCAACACCTACATCAAAAAGGTGAACAAAAAGGACGCTACACCATATTTGATCAAGAAGAAAAAGAACGGAAAGGTGATAGCAATCAAGGCCAACAAGCAAGCCAACAAAGGAAAAGGGGCCAAACGCATCTGGGTGCCAAAGGAGATAATTTCAACCATGAAAAGCACCAAGAAGGTTTGGATCCCGAAAGGGAAGTGAGTAGACCGAAGGTCTTCGGGAAATTTGGAGACTTGGCAAAATTGGGATGTATATCATGGGGTACATCATATTTGGATCGAGTTTATTGCCAAGTGGGTTACTGAAAATCTTGGACCCAAATTTCCCACCCATGACTAAGGTAACTAGTTTTATTGTATTTCTCGTTTTTAGATATGCGTATCTATTTACCTTGTATCTAGTTTACCTTTCTTGCCTAGTATTACATGTGTTATGTACTTTTGTTTAAAATCATGCATACTAGGTAAATCACATGGTAGGATTGCTCGTTTTCAATTCATATACTTAAGCAAACCTACATGGCTTAAAAATGCTTATTTAAGCACGGCACATAGCTTCTATACCACTCCATAGTAAATGATGCATCAATTGACAATCTGGATTTCTACAAGTTGTATCATTTAACTTATATGTGCCAAAGTTTGGATTATGGATAATTTGCCCCTCTTGATATCAAATCAAAGTGCATGTCTCCTACAAGTATTCAAAACTTGTATGCACACCTTTAGGGGGAGGTTACTCTATAATCTAACACTTTGAGACTAACACCTTTTCAAGTCTATTTCATGTGATAGTCTCATTGTAAGGAAAATGAAGTCCCCGGAGAAAGACAACAATCTTCCACTGCAAAATCTCCAAGAACTCTCATGTCTCTCAAGATCGCCATTGATCTTCAATTGGTATCTTTTGAGACTACCTTCAGTACCATTTACATGTCTTCTCCAATATTTGATTAGACTATATTTCATATCATATGCTTCCATGTTGCTAAAAATGCATAAGTAGTTAACTCATATTCTGTTACCTATGCATAAGGGAAGCTAGTCTTTTCAAATCATGTCTTGCACCTCTAATTTTCACATGCTTTTTTCTAAGTAGAGGATCTCTGTCAGGGGGAGTATTTCTTCATCTCTAAAGGGGGAGAAAAACTCTTTCTAAAGGAGAATACTCATTTAGGGGGAGTAATCTTTTGAGGACTCTTTCATGTGGTATCATTCATATTGTTTAAATTAATATCCTACAATTGTGGTATCATTTGATAGATTTCTTATTGAGGGCAAGTTTTTATTTACTTCCTACATGCTTTTAATGTCTTCCTTTTCGGTGGTTGATGCCAAAGGGGGAGAAGTTTAGGGACCAAAGCAATGAAAACTATATCAAACACCAAACACCACCAATTTAAAATTTTATATCTACAAATGGCTTTTCAAGTGGTTTTGGTTATTTGGTCCAAAAATAGGAAGTAAGTGAATTATGGAGTTAGGGGGAGGCTTAAGTCCATAATATCACATTGTGGGGACAATCATGCATCTTAGCAAGTAGATTGCATATTTTCATTCAAATACTTGTATTATTTGCTTGCTTTGGTTGTGTTGTCATCAATCACCAAAAAGGGGGAGATTGTAAGGAAAATGGACCCCGGGCCTTTTGGCTAATTGAGTTTTGGTGTTTGATGAACAACACAATCGGTGAACTAATAAGTCTTCTAGTGTTTGTGTTTGTAGTTCACAGGATGCGAAGAGAATTGGACCAAGGCAATGAGGATGCAACACCTCAAAAGAAGACATAAAAAGATGCGTAGGAGTCCAATACTCAAGAACAAAGAAGCCCAAAGAAATCAGCGAAGAATTCCAAGGAAAAGGGCTGTCAGCCAGCGCCTGGTGGCGCACCGGACATGCTACAGCGCAGTGTCCGGTGTGCACCGGACTGTCCGGTGAGGTCCCGGACAGTCTGCGCAGAGAGGTCGCAGGAAGGCGCTCTCTGGCTGTAGCACCGGACTGTCCGGTGTGCACCGGACTGTCCGGTGTGCCAACGGGCAGACGGCAACGGTCGAATCCAACGGTCGGATCCAACGGTCGGCTGCTACAGGCGCCAACGGTCGGCTGACGTGGCGGCACCGGACATGCTACAGTGCAGTGTCCGGTGTGCACCGGACTGTCCGGTGCACCCGACGACAGAAAGCTGCTGCTTTCTGTCCAACGGCTAGTTGGGGGCTTGGAGGCTATAAATACCACCCCAACCGGCCATTCTCAAGTGTGAGAGCCCAAGCAACATACCAAGACACATAGTGCATATTTCCAAGAGCTCAAACACCCAAGTGCTTAATAGAATCACTCGGTGATTAGCGTAGGTGCTTTGCGAAGTGCTTAGGTTAGTTAGACCGCTTTAGCGCTTGCTCTAGGTGAATCCTAGTTAGTTGAGTGAGTTTTGTAAAACCACACAACCCCTCGGCTCTTGCGTGAGTCGTTGTAGTTGTACCGAGTGGGGCGAGAGTCTTGCGAGACCGTGACAACCGCGTTTGTGTCACGGCCGCCACCGTGTACCGGAGGGAACGAGGCCCGCGGCGTTTCGGCCGGAAGCTCGATAGTGGAGACGGCGGGGAGCGTCCGAGAGGAGCCGGAAGCGGAGCACCACTTGCGCGTGGAGAAGGCCCGCGGCTCTCTACGGAGTTACTCGACCGTGGTGCTTGGCCCTCGCGTGGGCTTCCCTTTGCGTAGGGGCACCAACGAGGATTAGTCGGGACCTTGCGTGGTTCCGGATACCTCGGTAAAAATACCGGCGTCATCCACGAGAGTTTGCTTCTCTACTTAGCTCTTTACATTCCGCATTTATATTAAGCATTTAAGTTTCAATCTTGTTGTCATACTTATTTAGTATAGATTGAAACTTAGCCTTTTGCGGTAGAGATAGCAACACTTAGACAAAACCTAGTTTGCACATTCTAGTTTTGATTATTTGCATAGGTTTTGCTCTAGGGATTTAATTGTGGCCTAGTTTAGTAAAAGTTTTAGAAGTCCTAATTCACCCCCCCCCCCTCTTCGGCGTCACCCGTTTCCTACAGAACAATCTACCTCCGCAGCAGCAGCAGTTCCGCCAGGGCAATGGGAACAAGTGCTTCACTTGTGGCAATGTGGGCCACTATGCCAAGAATTGCCCAAGAAATCAGCAGAAGCAGATGCCAGCACCAAATCGAGACAAGGGAAGAAAGCAGAAGGTGCAAGTCAAGCAAGGGAAGCTTAACTTCACTACTCTAGAGGAGTTACCTGAGGGAGCCCCCATCATGACTGGTATCTTTTCAGTTTTTAATCAACCTGCTTCAATTCTGTTCGATTCTGGTGCATCTCATAGTTTCATTAGCTAGAAGTTCAGTGCTAAATGTCAATTGCCTTTCTGTCATACAAAAGGGTCATTCATGATAGACACGCCTGGGGGTAAAATTGCAACCAACCAATTAATCCGAAGTGTGCCTATCTCAATGGGAAGTAAAATCTTCAAAACCACACTCCTAATTTTGGGATTAGAGGGTATGGACATCATTCTGGGAGCCGACTGGATGACTCATCATCGAGTAGTATTGGATGTAGCTGCCAGAGCTCTAAAGATTCGTTCCCCTACCTCCGAAGACCTGGTGTTGTATCTACCCAGCAAAGATTCTACTCAATCATGTGCTTTTGCTATGATGGAGTCACCTGTGAAGAAGATTCCAATGGTCTGTGAGTATGGAGATGTTTTTCCTGATGAATTGCCAGGAATGCCACCAGACTGGGACATCGAATTCGCCATTGAGTTGCAACCGGGAACGACACCTATTTCCAAGAGGCCTTACCGGATGCCACCCGCTGAGTTGGCAGAATTGAAGAAGCAATTGCAAGAATTGTTGGACAAAGGTTTTATTCGCCCAAGTACTTCACCTTGGGGATGTCCAGCCTTGTTTCTGAAGAAGAAAGATGAAAGCTTGAGGCTGTGCATAGATTACCGCCCACTTAATGCGGTGACTATCAAGAACAAGTATCCTTTGCCTCGTATTGATGTTCTTTTTGATCAGTTGGTCGGAGCCAAAGTGTTTTCCAAGATAGACCTTCGCTCCGGCTATCATCAGATCAAGATACGGGCAAGTGATATTCCGAAGACCGCTTTCTTGACCAGATATGGGTTGTATGAATTCTTGGTGATGTCTTTTGGGCTGAGTAATGCACTAGCATATTTCATGTATCTGATGAAATCTGTTTTCATGCCCGAACTGGACAAATTTGTGTTGGTTTTCATCGATGATATCTTGGTGTACTCGAAGAACAAAGAAGAGCATGCTGGGCATTTGCATGTAGTGCTTCAACATCTGCGAGAGCACCGTCTTTATGCCAAATTATCAAAATGTGATTTTGGGCTAAAGGAAATCAAATTCTTGGGTCACACTATCTCTCAGGCAGGCATAGCTGTTGATCCTGATAAGGTGTAGGAAGTGATGAACTGGAAGCCGCCAATGACTGTCCGTCAGATTCGGAGTTTTCTGGGATTGGCTGGTTATTACCGAAGATTCATTCTGGATTTCTCTCGAATTGTGAAGCCCATAACTGAATTGCTGAAGAAAGAAGTCAAGTTTGTTTGGGGTCAGAAGTGCGAAGATGCCTTCCATATATTGAGGCAACATCTGACCACAGCACCAGTGTTAGCGCAACCCGACAGCAGCAAGCCATTTGATGTGTATTGTGATGCCTCTGGCACTGGACTAGGTTGTGTCTTGATGCAAGACAACCGAGTCATTGCTTATGCATCGAGAGCACTCAGGTCTCATGAGCAAAATTATCCCACTCATGACCTGGAGTTGGCAGCCGTGGTTCATGCATTAAAAATGTGGAGACACTTCTTGATGGGAACCCACTGCAACATCTTCACTGATCATAAGAGCCTTAAGTATATCTTTACTCAGTCTGACCTCAACATGAGGCAGAGAAGATGGCTAGAGTTGATCAAGGACTATGACCTGGAGGTACAATATCACCCAGGAAAAGCCAATGTGGTAGCAGATGCCTTGAGTCGGAAATCGCAATGCAACTGTGTTATGATGGATTCTCGCATTAACACTTTGTGTGATGAGTTGAGCAAGATGAAGATTGAAGTGATTCCTTCTGGTGCTTTGTCTCACATTTCCGTTGAGCCAACTTTGCAAGACCAGATCATCATGGCCCAGCTCAGTGACAAGGGAGTGCAAATTATTAAGGAGAACCTCCATCAAAAGACTAAGAAGTATAAATGTTTCCACCAAGATGGAAAGGGTATATTGTGGTTTGAAAGCAGGTTGGTGGTTCCTAAAAATAAGGATCTCAAGAAGAAAATCTTGGATGAGGCCCATCTCTCCAAATTCTCCATGCATCTAGGGAGCACCAAAATGTACCACGATCTGAAGCCCCTATATTGGTGGACCAGAATGAAGAGGGAGATAGCCTAATATGTATCAGAATGTGACACATGTCAGAGGATAAAGGCAAGCCACTTGAAATCAGCTGGAGCTTTGCAACCCCTATCTATACCTTCGTGGAAATGGGATGACATTAGCATGGATTTCATTGTGGGTCTGCCCAACACCTCTCGTCATCATGATTCGATTTGGGTTATTGTGGACCGACTAACGAAAGTGGCACATTTTCTCCCAGTGCACACCACTGATAAGGCTCAAAAGTATGTAGAGTTGTACATTGACCGAATCGAGTGTTTGCACGGATTGCCCCGGACCATTGTATCTGACCGAGGAGCCCAATTTGTTGCCAGATTTTGGGAACAACTGCAAGAGTCTTTGGGAACCAAGCTAATTAGAAGTTCAGCTTACCACCCACAGACTGATGGTCAAACGGATAGGGAAAATCAAATTCTTGAAGATATGCTAAGAGCTTGTGCAATCGATTGTGGCAAGAACTGGGATAAGCACCTCTCCTTGGCAGAGTTTGCTTATAATAACAGTTATCAGTCCAGCCTAAGGATGGCACCCTTTGAAGCTCTCTATGGAAGAAGGTGTAGGACACCCCTTAATTGGTCTCAGCCTGGAGAAAGAGAAGTTTTCGAACCTGACTTAGTGACTGAAGCCGAAAGGAAGGTCAAACTAATCAGGAAGAATCTAGAAGCTGCTCAGGCTAGGCAGAAGAGTTACCATGATAAGAGAAGGAAACCTCTCCAGTTCGAGGTGGGAGATTTCGTATATTTGAAGGTATCACCCACCAAAGGAGTGCACAGGTTTGGAATCAAAGGAAAGTTAGCCCCTCGTTACATTGGACCTTATGAGATCATAGAAGCACGTGGACCCGTGGCATACAAATTGAAGTTACCTCCAAAAATGTCTGCCATCCACAATGTATTCCATGTGTCCCAACTGAAGAAGTGTGTTCGATTGCCGACCGAGATCATAACAGAACCAGAATTGGAGATAGAGCCAGATCTATCGTACCAAGAGTACCCTTCCAAGGTTCTGGATTGCAAAGAAAGATCAACTCGGGCTAAATCCATCAAGATGTATAAGATCCAATGGAGTAATCACTTAGAGGAAGAGGCTACTTGGGAGACTGAGAAATTCCTGCGTTCCAACTTCCCCGATTGCCTACCTAAGGAAATTGGTACGTAATCATGCCCAACCCCTCCCCCTTCCCTTCGAATCTAAATTTCAGTAAAATAATCTTGAATAGGAAAGAGTAAATTGTAAAACAAGAGTTTAAAGGACTTCCTTCTGAAGTTGCAAAGAGAATGGCATTCGAAGAGCAGTTTGCCCTAATAAATAAAGCACCCACTTCATGTAAGTCTCACCCTTCGCTTCACCCTAGGGGGGACTCCGACCCGAATCTCGGGACGAGATTCCCTTAAGGGGGGAAGGCTGTGACACCCCAGTGTCACCTAGGGTTTTTCTCAGTGCTAACCCAAGAACCATCATTTCATGTAAGCCAAAGTGAGCATGAAGCATCAAATCAACTTAAGAATACAAGATCCACTAATTTTATATCTAAAGAATCATGTTCAAAACAAATGGGGCTTTCAAAAAGGAGAAAAATAATGAAACCCTAATATCAACCCTAATTAAGCTATTTAAGTAGAAAAGAAGAAAAGGGATGAAAGACCATGAAAAACATGAAATCATGGCTTATGGAAATTATGAAAATTTAAATACACTAAATAAGTTACAATAAATATTATGAAAGCTTGGCCAAAATAGTTTATTAAAAACTCCAAACAAGCCATTCAAGTGAAGGTTCAATGGGGAAATCTGAAATTCAGATTTCTGAATTTTCAGCCTTTGAACTGAAACCGAGTGCGTTCACCTTGATCCTTAGCTCTAATCCTAATGCTCCCATTGACAAAAATGTGCCTAACTAACCTCTCACCTCATACCAGAAGATGGCATCAGGACGCGTGCTCTGGACACGTCAAACCCAGGATCTTCTCTCTGTGCTCAGTAGTGAGACAAACCTGACTTCGCCCCCTCGTATCTCGTGATTCCGAGATCAAATCCATTCGAGTGCTGTAAGAGAAACAAAGAGTAAACGACAAAGAACAAATCGTGTGCCGGGATTTGGGAGAGTTACGAGAAGAACGCGAGCCAATTAGCGCTTGAAAATGACGAGACTGAGCGAGGCCGCGTGTTCGATCGCTTGCCTGACCGGCCGAGCGCGGACTTGCTGCGGCAGCGCGCGCGCCGCGCGTCTGCACCGTGCCCCTGCCTATAAGTACCCCAGAAGCTGTAGCCGTTTGCACTCACGCACCCAAAGCCCACCCCGAGCCAGAGATCACCGGAGTTCGCCGTGGACAGCGAGCACCACCGCCGGCCATCTCTGCCCGAGTGTGGCCGTGGTGGCCAGTCATTTCGGTTGACCCCCAGTCTCGCCCTAGCCCCTAGACAGCTTCCTCGAGAGGCTGTAAAGCTTCTCCAAGCTTGAGCCGAGGCATTGCCTCACCGGAGAGGCGGATTCACCCTCGCCGGACTTCGGTCGCCCGCCGCCGCCCATGAACCAAGCTAACCAGTAAGCCATTTTCAAATTCCTCGCACCCACATCTTCCCTAGCATCCAGTGAAGCTCTCTGACCCGTTCAATTGGACTATCGCGCCGTGAGCAGGCCAAAATCCTCGCCGCCGACGAGCATCTCCGCCTGCGCACGTGGACCGGCCGACTTCGACCATCCCCGACAGCGACCCGCACATCGCCGTGACCCTCAGGACCTCCACTACACTCTTGACCACCTCACCGGAGCAGTCTCGCTGCCGGTAAGCCCCTCCGCCCCTTTCTTCCTCCACGGCCACTGTTCCATTAGGGAAGGACCGCAGGTTTGATTTAAAGAAACCCTAGGGGGTTTTCTGCAGAGCCGTAGACTCATGTGAATAGTGCACCGGGGACCTATCTGTAATTCACTTAAGATCTTTCGCCAGGGACCCCAGCGCAAAACTGTTTTTCCTTTATCCATTTCTATTTAACCTTTTTTTAAATTTAGCAGAGAACTTAGAGAATTTATATCTTGAGTTATATTCAGCCAAATTTAACCAAACCAATTTTGCTGGATTCAAAATATTATGGACTATCAATTAAAAATACTGAACCCTATGCTTTCTGTTTTAGATTTTAGAGTTTGAAATTAATTACATAAACTGACCAAACCTTAGTAAAATAAGAAAAAATAGTTATGCTTCTGTGCTGAACTTAAGAAAATTTGTAGATGTTCAAACCCTATTTAGACACTATTTAAAAATAGTGACCACCCCAGTATTGAAAATTTAAGTAAGGTTATCTATTAAAAGCCATTTTTGCCCAAAACTTAGGAAAATCAGAAAGGCATTAGAGAATAATGAACAGTGAATACAATTATTTTTCCTAGTCTACTTAAGTACCAGAGAACCTACGAAAAATAAAGGGGCCCCTGGTCCAGAATAGATTCAAAGTGAAATATTTTATTAAGCACTAACCAAACTAGAAAAGCAATTATTAGAATTATGAAAACAATTTCAAAATTATTAATAAAAATCCAGTAAACTTGTAACCACTAAGACACCACTACAAAAATGATAAACACCTCAGTCCATCATTTTAAGTAGGATAAACAAGTAGAACTTGATATTAAGCCATATTTCAATTAAATCATAAGTAAGCCAAAAAGTGTGCAACTATGGGCAAATAAACTTTTACTAGATCAATAATGAAATAGGCCACCAGAGAAAAATACAAAACCCAATTGAAAGCTGCAAAATAATACCCATTGCCAATACTTCATGAAAAAGGCCATTTAGTCCAAATAATTCCTACCACCCTTCCCTTAAGCAAAAAGTTGCCAAACATCAAATGATTGCTCTTGCACAAAGAAAAAGATAGGAAAAATTAGAAATCTGTTGTTTGGTATTTTTTTTCAAATATAGTGGTAGTAGAAAGCACTCCTTTGGCTAGAAACTTTAGAAAATCATAGTAAAATAACTAATGAGTAATAGTGGCAAAAACTTTGTACAAAATCATGTTATAGCATCTGAATGCCAACAAAAATAAGTCTTAGAGAATAACTCACTGTAAAAAGAAGGTTGTAGTTCAAAACACCCCCTCTACCCTAATATTTGATAATTTTATACAGAGAAGACCACTCACTTTTTAAGCCTCAAATTTTGAGACAGAGTCATGCACCAGTAAGAAGCCACTGTAATTTTTGCAGAATTTTTGGAAATTTATTGAGTTGTCTTGTAGTTCAAACCCACCTTAAAAGCATAAAGGAAATAGAAGAGAAAAAGGGGAATAATAAATCTCACTCTAATGATTCAGCTGGAAACCTTAATAAAACTCTCACTAAGACATTAAAGGGAAATCAGTAAGACACCAAAATGGATTTACCACTTAGTTTAACCAAGCTTGACCCTAAATTGCTAAGTTTACCCAAGAGTCTTCGAGTGGCAAGATTAAGCCCTACCTTATTAAATTGATCATTCACCATCAAAGATTAATTGCTAAACTACATACTATACCATGCATGTATCTTACTCACTGCATTCATTAGATTGCAATCTCGCTGACGGAGAGTACGTGCTCATCCCTGGGCAAGGAGCTGTCCAAGAGGAAGACCAGGAGCAAGCTCCCGAGACTGCCATCGAGGATCTCCCCGCAGCCCCAGCATTTGAAGGCAAGCCCCGGTTTTATGCATAATCGTTTATATATGCTACTTTACTACACTTAATGTTTGTAGGCTTGTAATGTGCACTTAAGTGTAGGAGTTGCTTGAAACCCTTAGTTGCATGAACTTAGGATTCCTTTTTGAGATGAAAACAAGTATGCTAGGTCGAGTAGCTGCTATGCTAATCAGGATCTCGGTAGAAGTCGAGTGATTTTTCTAGCACTCGCACGAGGTCAGGAATTGATTGTATTCATCTTGATAACGGGATCTATGATGGTCCATGGACTTGGATCTAGGGAGGATGCCTTGTCCATGAGACGAGAAAAGGAATTAAGGATTAATGTGTGGATACCTGAGTCAAGCATTTGAACGTACTAAACACATGTCGGGAAATATGGTAAATGGTAAACCTAGTACCTGAGTGAAGCCGGGCGCGGACTTTTCCCCTCACTTGTCCTGAGACTAGGTCTCCCATGCTAGCTATGGTGGGTACAAGTGCGGCCACTGCACAGCGGCAGCCGGGGTCAGTGGAGCATTGTATGCCAAGGCGGTGAGCCCTGGCCGCGAACGGGGAATCGATGGGGACGGTTGACGTTTGTGGGGACGGAGTGCCCTTACATGCCGTGTGTTTAGGTTTATCTTGCAAGGATAAAAACTCGATTCGAATCGTCTGCTTCTCGCAGCTAATGAGACTGCTTGACCCCTTGTACTACATTGAGTAAGAAGTGAAATGTGGTTTACAGGAGATAACTTGTTGTTTGTACTAAATGCATGTTACCATGTATGCTTAGAAGGAGCAAACTTAGTTAAGATAATGATGCTAGAAATTGAAAAGCTAAAATTTGATTTTAGATACAGCTAGTGCATTTGGCAAACCAAACCCCTCAGCCAAATAGCTGCATGGTCTAGAGGTAGAGGAGTAGTTTCCTCACACCGGGTAAGTCTAGCTGAGTATTAGTATACTCAGCCTTGCTTGTGGCACAATTTTTGTAGGTACGCTTTAGGATGGTTGATGGTGTGACTTGGCCTACCACCCTGCCACCGGGTTGGACGGTCGAGTGGGATGCTGCTCCGACAGGAGAGGAGCAGGAGTAGTGGGCTAGGCCTTGCCCTATTCCTCGCATTCGACGATATCAATTATCCGCTGCAATTTATTTTGTGAACTTATGTCAGCTACATGAAAAACTCCGATTTATGTAATAACTCTAGTACTATTATTTGAGGTTTCCTGTTTTATTGTATTTCTTCTGTGACTCGCCTTTGAGTGAGTTTGTGGAATTTGATCTTGGTTAAGTGGCTCTATAAGACTAGATCTGAGGGACTAACGGGTTATTCCGATTTAAGTGTGTTGCGGCCCCTGAGGCGTAACTTAGGCACTTAAGCTGGAATAATTCAGGCGGTTCTGCCACAGCGACTTTCACAATACATTTTGGGAATGTAGCCGGTGACCAAAGGTGCATATGTACTTTATGTCCTAGACCCTTGTTTACTCTATAAATAACCCCATCCGACTCTCGGATAGGACACACATGACAAGACATTAGGCACTCCTGCTTCCCGTTTTGTTGAGCATCGTTGTCTCACCTGTCCCAAGAGATTGGGTTCATGTGTCAGAACCTAACATTTGGTGCCCACCATGCTCGCTATGAAGACCAATCCCATGATGGATCTCAAAAAGAGCACTGGTCCAACTCCACCCCTACCGAGCTAACGGAGGCAATCTCTGCTGATAACATCAACAGGCCCAAGACCACTTTCGTGACCGAACACTAGGAAACCCAAGCGAAGATCGGCCACATCAATTCTACTAAACCAGCAATTGAAATACATTTTCCCCTTCACCACAAAGAGCCATCCATTTCCACCCCTAAGGGAAGCCCCTGCACCTACTTTTTGGAGATCATTAATCATGCTCCGTTCAACACCAAGAGCCACCCATACTAGTTCATAATCTGACCAGATCTTAACAGAAACCTGGCAACATGACAAGCAGCTCCTGGCAAGCCTAGCACTCCTTCACATTCCACAACTTCAACTTCATAGACAAAAAATACACGTTGTCCACTAGGCTGCAATCTAACCACTGACCACACAACTACCGGTTAGGCAAATGACCCAAGTATAATGGCAACTCCAACCCTTCACCATATATCATGTTTTATCAAGTGGCAGTAGCATCATCTAGAGGCAACGACAACATGTAGGTGAAGTCCTTCATCATAGCCCTGGAGGGCCCAACTCTCACCTAGTACATGAGATTGCCACCACTGTCCATCGACTCATGGGAGACCCTTTGTGAAATGTTCTTGCTCAACTTCTATGGCTATAGGCCAGAAACTGGTGCCCTTGTAGAATTATTCATCTATAGGTAACAGGAGAAGGAAATCCTCCAGGATCAATACAGCAAATTTTTGCAAATGAAATCCTAGCTGCCATCAGTCGAAGACCACATTGCCATTTACTATGCCATTAGCAGCCTTCGCATCGGCTACCTGTATAGTCACTGCATCAAAGACCCCGCCAAGCACACTCTAAGAGCATTAATGACTCTTCGAGAAGTATGCAAGTTAAGAGGAGTTGCACTACCAAAAGCTAGAGTTAGAGTGGAATACAAAGGAGCATCCGCAAGCCAATAGCAGACCCTGGCCCAAGGGCCAACAAGACCATTGAAAGGGAAATGTGCCTTGAGCCATCTTTATAAATGTTTTGGTGATTAATGACCAACACAACAATGTGGACTATTATGTTTGCTAAGTGTGTATGTAGATATAAGATACGGATAAACAGAGGGACTAAGTTGGATACATTATATAAAGAAGATATGTAACTTAGACTAGTTGGGTTGTCACTAGGAATATTTGTCTAAGTCATGGGAACCCTCTTGGGTAAAGTGAAATTAATTTGGAGAATGGAATCCAAGAAAGAAACTAAGTGCAGCTATCTAGGGCACACCAGACCAGTTTGATGGAGCATCGGACTGCTTACGTAGAGAGTCCTATAGATGGGTTTCGGTAGCCTAGCGCACCAGACCTATGCAGTGGTGCACCGGACCACTTTTCTAGAGAACGTTGCGGATGGACAAGAAAACTCGGGCACATCAACCCAGTCCAGTGTGCACCGAACCACTAGGGTCCAACGACTACCATAGGCTCCAATGAGCGGCACAATGGCTAGTTGATGTGTCACAGGGTCTGGTGGTGCATTGGACCGATCTAGTGCCACCTCAGAAGGATGGCACCAATCAGGATCCCAGGGATTATGCTACAAAACTTGGTCTAGTGCACCAACAGAGATCATAGCTAGGCAGTTTTTCTCTATGGCTCTTTGGGGCATTTGGGCTATAAATAGACCCCCTAACCAGTCTCATAGAGTCACCAAGTCACTCAAGAGGCATAGTTTCATTCCTATGCATTAGAGAAGTGCTCCAAAAGATATCCAAGCGCCCATCTTCATAAGAGTAGCCAAGAGAGAGCTATGCTACAGTTTTGTGCATATGTTCTTGACTCTTTGATGTTGTTGTTGTGCTCGAGCTCTGAAAAGCTCATCCATGGTGATGTCTCATAGTTAGGCGACTCGATGAGCGTCAATACTTTTACCTCCCGATCCCTCTAATCTAGAGCATATAGTAACATGAGTGCTCTCTCATGATCATCATCCGGCATCTGCGCCCTATTTGTGCATATCTTGTTCACAATTTACTGGAATCGAGAGAAGAAGGTGTCGATAGTCTTTCTAGCAAACTGGACAAAGTTCTCATACTCTCGCCAGTATGTCTCAAAGAGTCTGGTCTTTACATGATCATTCCTCTCATGGATTTTATCGAGGGTGGACTAGATCTCATGAACTGTACTCAAATGTCCAACTCGCTTAGACTTGCCAAGCGAGAGACACAAGAACAGAGCATTTTGGGCCTCATTTGAACAACACGTGAGGAGTAACAGTTGAGTTAGAACCCACCTTAGAGCGGGAAATCAAAGAAGCACAGAAGAATGATGAAAAGATCAATGAAATCTGGCAGCTGATTCTAGAAGGAAGAGGCAAAGATTTACGGGAGGATGTAGAAGGTGTGGTATGGTTTAAGGACTGTTTGTGTGTTCCTAATGTCCAGTCCATTTGAGAGTTGATCCTCAAGGAAGCTTATGAGACAGCCTATTCCATACATCCTAGAAGTGAGAAGATGTATCAGGATCTGAAGAAGAAATTCTGGTGGTACGGAATGAAAAGAGAGATCGCAGAGCACGTGGCTATATGTGATAGTTGTCAGAGAATCAAAGTAGAGCATCAGAGGCCTGCAGGTTTGTTGCAGCCGTTGCGAATTCCTTAGTGGAAATGGGATGAGATCGTTATGGACTTCATAGTCGGGTTGCCTTGCACTCGAGCCGGCTACGATTCCATCTAGGTATTAGTGGACTGCTTGACCAAGTCAGCCCACTTCATACTTGTCAAGACCAGCTACAATAGTGCAGTACTGGCAGAGCTATACATGTCCCAGATCGTTTGTCCTCATGGAGTGACAAAGAAGATAGTGTCAGACAGAGGAACACAGTTCACCTCTCATTTCTGGCAGCAGTTGCATGAAGCATTGGGTACACATTTGAATTTTAGTTCAGCTTATCACCCGCAGACAGATGGTCAGACTGAAAGAATGAATCAGTCTTGGAAGATATGTTGAGAGCTTGTGCGTTGCAAGATAAGTACGGATGGAATAAGAGGCTAGCTTATGTAGAATTCTCCTACAACAACAGTTATCAGACCAGTTTGAAGATGTCACCATTTTAGGCACTTTATGTGAGGAGTTGTAGAACTCCGTTGCATTGGGATCAACCTAGAGAAAAGCAAGTGTTTGGGTCCGACATTTTGCTCAAAGCCGAAGAGAACAACAAGATGGATCGGGAGAACCTAAAGATAGCGCAGTCAAGGCAGCGAAGTTATGCAAATACCAGAAGAAGAGAGCTGAGTTTTGAAGTGGGAGATTTTGTCTACCTAAAGGTATCGCCTATCAGAGGAGTTAGAAGGTTCAGAGTCAAAGGCAAGTTAGCACCACGATATGTTGGTCCGTATCAGATTCTCGCGAAGCATGGAGAAGTGGCCTATCAGCTCAGTTTGCTAGAAGATTTGTCAGCGGTGCATGATGTCTTTTATGTGTCTCAGTTGAAGAAGTGGCTCCTCTTGCATTGTGACCACCCAGTTTGGATCTCTAAGTGCATCCTCTATCCTGTATGGCTAAATAGAAGACACAAAAGAGTACTGTTCACAAAAATGAGCAACTCGAGATAGAGTGGTTATCCCCTTGTGGATGTCACCAAGTATGGAGTTGATGGGGTGATCTCTTTGAATTGCTTGGTCGACTCTTGGGTGTGGTGGTCTTTGATCTCGAATCTCTTGATCATCTTCCTTTTCTTGATCAATTTCATCTCCCTCTTGATCAATGTCTTCCTCTTGAGGTGCCTCATCATCTTGGTCTCCATCCTCTTCTTCTTGACTCATATCCTCATCTTGTGTTGGTAGAGATGCTTGTATGGAAGGTGATGGTTGATCTTCTGCTTGTGAAGGCTCTTCGGGTTCTTTTGGACATACATCTCCAATAGACATATTTCTTAGCGCGACGTATGGAGCCTCTTCATTATCTAATTCATCAAGCTCAACTTGCTCTACTTGAGAGCCATTAGTCTCATCAAACATAATGTCACAAGAAACTTCAACTAATCCAGTGGACTTGTTGAAGAATCTATATGCCCTTGTGTTTGAGTCATAACCAAGTAAAAAGTATTCTACTGCTTTAGGAGCAAATTTAGAATTTATACCTCTCTTAATAAGAATAAAGCATTTGCTCCCAAAAAATCTAAAATAAGAAACATTGGGTTTTCTACTGATGAGGAGTTCGTATAATGTTTTCTTGAGGATTCGGTGAAGGTAGAGTCGGTTGATGGAGCAGCAAGCGGTGTTAATCGCCTCCGCCTAGAACCAATCCGGTGTTTTGTACTCATCAAGCATGGTCCTTGCCATATCCAAAAGTGTCTTGTTCTTTCTCTCTACAACACCATTTTGTTGAGGTGTGTAGGGAGAGGAAAACTCATGCTTGATGCCTTCCTCCTCAAGAAATCTTTCAATTTGTGAGTTCTTGAACTCCGTTCCATTGTCGCTTCTAATCTTTTTGATTCTTAATCTGAATTCATTTTGAGTCCGTCTCAAAAATCTCTTTAAGGTCTCTTAGGTTTCAGATTTTTTCTGCAAAAAGAACACCCAAGTGAAGCGAGAATAATCATCCACAATTACAAGGTAGTACTTACTCCTGCCGATGCTTATGTAAGCAATCGAGCCGAATAGATCCATGTGGAGTAGCTCAAGCGGCCTATCGGTCGTCATGATGTTCTTGTGTGGATGAACTCCCACCTGCTTCCGTGCTTGACATGCGCTACAAATCCTATCTTTTTCAAAATGAACATTAGTTAATCCTAAAATGTGCTCCCCCTTTAGAAGTTTGTGAAGATTCTTCATCCCAACATAAGCAAGTCGGTGATGCCAGAGCCAACCCATGTTAGTCTTAGCAATTAAGCAAGTGTCTAGTTCAGCATTGTTATCATTGAAATCAATTAAATATAGCTGATCATCCAACGCTCCCTTAAAAGCTATTGAATCATCACTTCTTCTAAAGACAATAACACCGACATCAGTAAACAGACAGTTATAGCCCATTTTACATAATTGAGAAACAGAAAGCAAGTTGTAGTCTAAAGAATCTAAAAGAAAACCATTAGAAATGGATTGGTCAGGAGATATAGCAATTTTACCCAAACCTTTGACCAAACCTTGATTTCCATCCCCGAATGTGATCGCTCTTTGGGGAACATCATTTTTCTCATATGAGGAGAACATCCTTTTCTCCCATGTCATGTGGTTTGTGCAACAGCTATCGATTATTCAACTTGTTTCGCCGGATGCATAAACCTATAAAACAAATTTAGACCTTGTTCTTAGGTACCCAAATGGTCTTGGGTCCTTTCACATTAGAAACAAGCACCTTAGGTACCCAAATACAGGTCTTATGACTCTTGTGTTTGCCACCAACATATTTGACAATTGCCTTGCCTGATTTGTTAATAAGCACAAAAGATGCATCAAAAGTCTTAAATGGGATGCTATGTTCATTTGATGCATGATGAGAAACAGAATGAGATTTTCTAGCATGAATTTTCCTAATCTTATGATCAGGATAGTTCTCATATATAAAATGTAACCTTCTCTATCCTGAACCATGGGAGCTTTTCCCTTGACAAAATTAGAAAGTTTGTTCTTAGGGGCATTAAGGTTGACATTGCTTTGGCCCTCTTGTTGGAAGCCAATGCCATCCTTAATGCCAGGGTGTCTCCAATTATAAAGCATATTACGAGGAAATTCAAATTTTTCATTCTCTAGCTCATGCTTGGCAATTTTAGCATTTAATTTAGCTATGTGATCATTTTGTTCTTAAATCATAGCAATGTGATCATTCATAGCATCCACATTAACATCTCTACATCTAGCGCAAATGTTAACATGCTCAATAGTAGATGTAGAGGGTTTGCAAGCATTCAATTCTTCAGCCTTAGCAATTAAACTAGCATTTTCAGTTCTAAGACAAGAAATTGAATCATTGCACATATCTAGCTCTATAGTCAAGTTTCGGTATTTTTCAACTTCCAGAGATAGGCATCTTTTAACGTGATAATTTTTTATTTTCCTTAACGAGCAAGTCCTCTTGGCATTCCAAGATATTATCATTCTCGTTAATGGCTTCAATTAATTCATTAATTTTCTTCTTTTGTTCTTTGGTAAGGTTTGCAAAAAGAGAAGTCAAATCATCTTCATTATCACTAGAGTTATCCTCATCATCGGAAGTAGTGTATTTGGGGGCATCTCTAGAATGTACCTTCTTCTTTTTGCTATCCTTAGCCATGAGGCATTTGTCGCCGACGTTGGGGAAGTGAAGGCCTTTGTTGATGGCGATGTTGGTGGCGTCCTCGTCGGAGGAGGAGCCGATGCCCAGTGGAGCTCTCGTCATAGTCTCATTCCCGTCCCATGTGCGCCTCACCACCCTTCTTCTTGTTGTAGTATCTTTTCTTCTCCGTCTTCTTCTTCCCTTTCTTGTCGTCGTCCCTATCACTATCACTTGTATATGGACATTTAGCTATAAAGTGACCGGACTTACCACACCTGTAGTAAACCCTCTTGGAGCGGGGTTTATAGTCCTTCCCCTTCCTTTGCTTGAGGATTTTCCGGAAGCTCTTGATGATAAGAGCCATCTCCTCATTGTCAATCTTAGAGGCATCGATTGGGAGTCTACTCATTGGTGTAGACTCTTCCTTCTTTTCTTCCATTGCTTTGAATGTAACGGGATGGACCTCGAGAGTGGAGGTGGCGCCTTACTCCAAGTTGACAATATGTTTGGAGTTTTTTATCATAAGTTCAAAGCTCACAAACTTGCAGATCACCTCAACGGGAGACACCTGTTTATATCTAGGATCTCTACAAATTAATTGTACTTGAGTGGGATTACGAAAAACAAGAGATCTAAGAATAACCTTGACCATTTCATGGTCATCCAACTTGGTGTTCCCAAGGTTGCAAACTTGGTTCACCATTGTCTTGAGCCGGTTGTACATTGCTTGTGGCTCTTCTCCCTTGTTGAGGACGAATCGACCGAGTTTTTCCTTGATCGTTTCACGCTTGGTGATCTTTGTTACTTCATCTCCTTCGTGTGCCGTCTTGAGAACGTC
Organism: Zea luxurians; assembly: GCA_029449295.1. Taxonomy (NCBI): domain Eukaryota; kingdom Viridiplantae; phylum Streptophyta; class Magnoliopsida; order Poales; family Poaceae; genus Zea; species Zea luxurians. The sequence goes on from JAOPSE010000022.1 coordinate 29,165,640, forward strand.
CCAAATTTCTTTGGCACTCTTCAACCCTTGCACCTTGTTGTACTCCTCTCGACACAAGGAAGTGAGAAGTATAGAGGCGGATTGGGAATTGAAGTGCCTTATTTGGGCGGCCTCATCGGAGTCGCAATCCTCGTTGCCCACCTCTGGTGCCTGCGCTCCAAACTCAACAATGTCCCATATGCTTTCGTAGAGTGAGGTTAGATGGTACCTCATTTTATCACTCCGCATGCAATAATCCTCACCATCAAAATATGGTGGTTTGCCTAATGGAACGAATGGTAAGGGAGCATGTTTAGGAATGCGAGGATAGCGAAGAGGCATCTTACTATACTTCTTACTATTGGCACTTCGAAGATATGGACTCAACGCGCGAAGGTTGAGGGTGAGGAAGAATCGGTCTCATAGTAGACTACCTTCTTCATTTTCTTTTTCTTCTTGTCACCCTTCTTATGTGATTTGATGGAGCCGATAGATTCCTCCTTGTGCTTGTCGTCGGCCCCCTTCGATGAAGTCCTCTCTTCGATCTTCTTTCCCGAAGATCCGGGCTTTTCGCCGATGACCATCTCCCTTTTGGCGTGTTTTCCCAACATCACTTCGAGTGGTTAGACTCTAATGAAGCACCAGGCTCTGATATCAATTGAAAGTCGCCTGGAGGGGGGTGAATAGCCGAAACCTAAAAATTATAAACTTTGAACACACACTTCACCCAGGGTTAGGGTTAGAAATAAATAATAGTGAATTCGGAGTGCAGAAGATAGTTCCTCTTGCTATGAGTTGCTTAATCAATGCGGATAACTTTAGAAGCAAACTCAAAAGGTTGTGAGCAAGAGAACTTTTAGAGAGAGGGGAAAGGAACGGAACAAATCTAATAGTGAAGATCAATACAAATGGACATGGTGATTTATTTCTCGAGGTTTGGTTCTAAAGAACCTACTCCCCATTGAGGAGGCCACAAAGGCCGGGTCTTTTTCAACCATTTCCCTCTCTCAATTGGTCATTTAGTGCTTCTTCTCAATCTCACGGGTCACCAAGACCCCACAAGGATCACCACACAAGTAGATGTCTCTTGCAAGCTTTACAAAACACTTAAAGAGATTAGAGAGAGATGAAGAAAGCAACCAAGCAACAAGAGCAACAAACGAAACACAAGTCACCCTCTCTCAAGTCACTAAACACTTTTGATCGCTTGACTTGGTTTTGGAACTTGGAGAGGATTGAAGGCTTTGAATGTGTCCTTGCAGTGTATTCTTTGCTCTTGTATTGAATGATGAGAGTGGGATGCTTGGATGGCTTGACCGGTGGTGGTTGGGGGTATTTATAGCCCCAACCACTATTCCTGCAGTTGGCTGACTGCTCTGTCGATGGGCACATAGGACAGTCCGGTGATGCACTGGACACTCCACTGTTCATTGTCCGGTGAATGCCACGTCAGCCGATCGTTGGGTTTTGGAGTTGCTGGCCGTTGAAGTCGTCTGTCCTTTTGGTGCACCAGACAGTCCGGTGGCACACTAGATAGTCCAGTGCGACCTGTTATCGCAGACTGTCTTCTGACTTCTACCGCTGCAGACTGGCACACAGCAACCGCAAGCGATCGTTGGGCGAAGATGACCGTTGCTCATGGTCTCACCAGACAGTCCGGTGATTTTTAGTGGACGAGCGCTGAGTTTTCCTAAGAGCAGCCACTTCGCAGGGTGATCCAGCCAAGGCATCGGACAGTCCGGTGAGCCACTGGATGTAGCAAGTCTGTTTCTTTGTAGAATTACCCCAAGGTCATTTTCTTTGTATGTGTTTGTGAACTTTATGCACCTGAGAAAATATCAACTTGGCAAACTAGTTAGTTTATTGGGTTTGGGATGGTCGTCAAACAACAAAATTGATTATAGGAAATGTTGAGGCTATTTCCCTTTCAAACACCTTGTTCTGTGTCGCCTTCGTGGATCTAAAACTAATTAGGATGGAAAGATCTGTAACCGATTCTGATAACAATTGAAGGACCGGTGAGGCGGCAAGAGGGGGTGAATGGGAGCCACAAAAATTTCTCTATTTGAGAGCACTGTGACTTGATCCCAACTTTAACACAAACCCCACGGGATAACCAAAAACAGTAGAGCACTGTGTAGATCAATCTAGTGTCAATTGACTGCACCAAAATCCTAGAACAGAACCAACTCAACTATCTATAGAAAACCAGAAGCAAAGCTCACAAATAGGCAAGCAGTAGTGCCACGTAGGTGGGCAAAAGTGTCGTGCCTCAAAACCTGAACGGAATTCCGTCAAATTTCACAGACAGCAAGCACAGAGAGAAATATGAAGTTTTGCAAAGTTTCAACTCGAACAAATCAACTTCTCACAAACAGATTCAAAATCTTGTTTTGGTTGGGGTTTTATTAGGGTTTTCTCAAACGAACTCAAAACGAGATGATCTAGGATCCCGACCACAAACTGCTCAAACCTAATGTTGGCAGTGGTGTAGAGAGTGATCTTAACTTCCAATCCTGAACACAAACCACAACTAAATAAATCAACACTTCTTACTAGGATCAAAGGAGAACCAAGGGATTTGAGAGAGAAGGAAAAACAATAAAAACTACAGCAAAACAAAACTGAACATATGATTCGAACAATGTTGGACCTTGGATGGTTATGGCCACCCTTCCTCTCAAAATCACATGTACATAGATGTGGAGTTACAAATCAACTACAAATCTTCGGGCTAAGGCCTATTGCAAAACTAGAGACAAAAACTAGAAAGCACTAGAATATGAGTCTAAACAACTAAAGCCCAAAGAGATTGACCAAGAGATAGTTGCAGACAACAACCCTCCCACCTATTTATAGGGGTTATTTCTCTAGTCTAAAATACCCCTAGATATATAGAGCTCATCCATTTAATCGAGACAAAATGGACCAACTCCTTGAATATGCATCGGACGGCCACGCACTCCACACAAAATTGCTTCACCTCGACACACCCTTCAAGATGACGCCACATGATGCCCCCGATTTTCGCCTGAACCGCACCACCGGGTTTTGAGGCCCAACCTCGGTGAAACCTACTATCCATAGCGCTGGGTGATTTTGAGACTCAACCACCAAACCGCAGTTAGTAGCACATGTCCCTCACGTCCTGTACAGGTGTCCCACTAGTCCTCGATCAGGGCCAACGACACAACCCGCTCTGCCACGTCCTCGCACAGATGCGTGTCACAGGTGTCAGCCACCATGACTAGTCAACCAGCTTCTCTGGTCCCTCTGTCAAGTCCCAGCGCTTGGCCTATGCTGCTCCCGGTCTATTGGCACGAACCCACAACACTTCACCTTCGTCGTCGACCATCGTCCCTATGCTCCACACTTGCACACCACAAGCAAAATACATGGTTGCACAACACGTAATCTCATAATCTAGTTATTCCATTGACTACACCAAAGTATATGCTACTAATGTTGACAATTTCTCATCATCAAATCGAACCACAACGGACAAGTCTACCTTGTGTTCGCAATTTTCAAGCCAGACTCCATCCATCTTAGCTTGGACTCCATTTAGGGAGGTCATCTCCTGGAGCACTCCCTTCATTGCCCTATAAACTCCAAGTTAAGAACCTCTGATGTCGAATAAGATCTCCGGTAATGATGGAGAGGGCTTGAAACTTCAACTAGCTAGTTCAAACAGAGAAGTTTATTAGTAAGTTAGCATTTGTTGGTGTCTAGAAATGATGAATCTAAGCTACCAGCTACAAATATGATAATAGCTTTGTGGTTTTGGCTAAGAAATAATTAATATGTTCTCTCATCTCCTTGCTCGGAGCATCACCTACAACAACCACTTAACACTGGCAGTAGAACTGCCAGACTGAACCATGTGAGAATAAGGTTCAAATGCCTCATGGTTGTGACATTCTCCATTAATATGAGATAATGAGGTTCAAATGCCAGACTGTGCAGCTAAACATATTGTTTATATCAGTGCATAGAAAAAGTTTAAAAATATTATAATTTGGTGAGTTCACCATACCGTTTTGAATCCAAATATTGCCCTGATAGCCAGTGAGCCGTGACACTAGCCGACCCCTCCGCGACTCCGTCGCTGGCGCCGTTGCTACCAGATGCAGCGTCGTGGGCCATTGCAGTCTGGAGCTCGCGCTGCAGCCATAAGATGCCACAGTCACCTTTCATTTTAAATCCTCTCTTTCATTCTTACAGCAGGAAAGGAAATCATTGAGTTTTGTTACATTGTACCATCAGAATTCGCCAACAAATGATATAAGCACGAATCTTGTTGAGTTGCAGGCTAGGAGTCTCCCAGCAGACAAGCTACGGACTGCATGAAAAAGCTGGTTGAGTTGAGAAGCTTAAATGAAAAGCTGGTTGCCCTCGATTCCGAGATTGAAAGTTTGACGGATGTAAATGAAGCGTTGGAACAGGAAATGGATGCTAAGCTGGTAATAGTTGATGAGCTGCAGGACAAGTGTAGTTCTATAAATTATGAGACAGAAGATGCTGAGAAGCTGTCTATTCATGAGAGAAAGCTAGAGCATTTGACACAAGAACACTCAGGGCTTGTTCGGTTCTACCCCAATCCATATGGATTGAGGGGGATTGAAGGAGTTTTAATCCCTAGTAAGTCAAAATCCCTCTCAATCCATATCAATCCCTTCCAATCCATATGGATTGAAAATAACCGAACAAGCCCTCAAGAGGTTTGGAACACTCAAGAGATTTGAAGAAATCGAGAGTCAACTACATGAAGTTCTTGAAAAGGTAGCACAAAAAGAAGCTGAAGTTACAGGCTTGACAGAGACGCTGGCTTTGCTCAAAGCTGAGGATCAAACGTTGACTGGTGTGAACGCGCATTAAAAGAGGAAGTGGATGCTATGTTGGCCATGTTTGATGAGCTACCGGAACAGTTTAGCTCTACTCATGCTGAGAAGGAAGAAGCTGTAGAGAAGCTAGCTGTTCATGAGAGGACACTCTCACCCCTGACAGAGGTACACACAAGAAGCTTAGAGCTCCATTCTGTAGCTGAATCAAAGAATGAAGAAAATGAAGTTCAGCTCCGTGAGGCTCTTGAGACAATAGCACAGAAAGAAGGTGAAATTGAATTGTGATATTACGAGGAGCAGGCAACTGAAGCTGCTGCTGCTCATAAGATTAAATTTGATGAAGCTTCACAAAAGATAAATATCTTGGAGGAACAACATGCAGAGACACATAACAAGTTGGAGCAATTCCGTACAGAGAAGGAAAGCTTGGATCAAGAAAGTCGTACTTTGAATGAGTGGGAAATACATCAGAACAAATTGAACAATTTACAACTTGCACTTGCTGCTGCAGTAGCAGAAAAGGAGGAGGCATATGAAGAAATTCATTCGCTGCATAAAACGCTCGATGGAATGGTGTAGCACAAAGCAGAATTAGGAATACGGATAAGGGTGATAATAGGCTATAGATTTTACACCATAAAATTTAAGGATCGGATCGGAATAGGATTAGGCTCTATTCCTATTCATTTTTGAACTAAAATTATTTAAGAGCCCTAACTTGTGAAGAAACATTTGGATCGTGATCCATTACCACCCCTAAATACAGGTAGTGACATGCTTTTCGCACTTTCCATTTAGGCCCCGTTCGGTTATCTAGAATTAAAAACAGACACGGTTCTGTTCGAGGACGAGATTATTTTTAAGGGGGGTAGGATTTGTAACACCCTAAATCTCATTTTGAGAATATAGCACAATTTCTCAAAGACCTCGCATTAGAATTTTTCTTTTTCTCTCTCTTTAGAACTCTCATAACATTTGAAGACTCATCTCCCTATTTAAAAGCATTTGCTTAAGTGAATAAAATAATAAATAGAACCATATTTGGCACTCATGTTGGAGTTTTAATTGTATGTGCATTTAAAATAATAATAAAATATAATAATGGAATTGAGAATTTGAAGTTAACCCAAAGTTGCACTTTAGGGTTTTGGAAATATTATGTAGAAGAGAAAAAGAGAAGATGTATATAAAATATAAAGGAAGTCTATATATTTCCAAAATTATTACCTTAAGGTCACAATATAACTCAAAGATAAAATTAGTACAAGATTTGAATGTAAATTTGAACTCAAGTTGGATTAGGGATTAGAAAAAAAAAAGGGACAAATAAAAGAAAAAGGAAAGGATCACCTGTTGGGCTGGCGGCTCCCATTTCGGCCCATGTCCCCCTTCCCTTAACCGCGCAGCCCACCTGCGTGCCCCATGTTTGGTCTCACCGACGGGCGGGGCCCAGCGTCAGCCGCAGCTCTTCTCGCGCGCCCTCCCTCACGCTTCGCTTACCTGTGGGGCCCACGTTGTCAGCCCTATCCCCTTCCTCTGGTCCGAACGCTAGGGGCACAGAAACAGAAATCGCCGAGATCTTCTCGCCCAACCTGCGAGGTTCCCGGCTCCGGCTGGCGTATCAACTCCGCGCGGGCAGGTGCGCGTTGGATATAAAGCTCTTCTTCCCCCCCCCCCTCGCCCATGACCATCCCATCCTATACCACCGTGCGCCATTGGAGCACTAGCAGAGAGAAGAAGAGCGCCGCCACAGCCATCCCGTGCTCCCGTCGTCATTAGTGCCTAGGGCTTGGTCCGAGAGCTTCGGACCACACCACCGCTTGTGTATCAGGTGAATCGGAGCTCTGTATTGTCGCCGGGTCACACGGATTTCTCATCGGAGCACTCCTTCGCCTTGGATCCGCAGTTCGCCGTGACTGCCCTCACCAACACCGCGACAGGTCCTCTGCGCTAGAACCTGGGTACCTGCTTGGCGCGGCGAAGCTTCGGCCGCCGTCAATTTTCCCCGCCGGTGCCCTGCGCAAGCTCAATTCGTCGCCGTGATTTCCTCCTCCACCGTGCGTCGCGGGCGACTTCATTTGGCTTCCCTCCTCGGTGAGTATGCACCACATCGTGTTCGCCCGATCTTTATGATTGTGTAGCACCCATCGGCGTAGAATTTCGGGCGCTAAATCACCGCGCCCGGAGGTCCGGCCATGGCGCCACCGCGCCTGGCGTCCGCGCCGCCGGTTGGGCGGTCGACGGTAGGCGGATAGGCGTCCTCCGTCCGATCGCGATTCGGCGGTCAGGATTAGTTAGGCCGATACCCCTTCACCTGATTGATCCTGCGCTGTTGATGTCTGATCAGGTGGTTATAGGCTCGCGTTGCTCAAGATCCTTTTGGGCCGTTAGATCGAGATCTCACGTGTTAGATTAGATCGCGGCACTTCAAACTCGGAGCCATAGGATCTAGATCGGGCGGCCGAAATCAAAACATACCCCTTCGGCCGCAGGTTTTGTAAAAGAAACCCTGAGTTTAAAGGATATCAACCCGCCATCCAGAGAACCCTATTCACTGAGTCTCGGAAAACTTAGGCCAGACCCCCTGACTTTTTCAGAAATTGGCGCCCAGTCCCGTGCGCGTTTAAAATGTATAAATAAATTAGTAAATGTATTTTTAATACAAAAATATTTCCTAGAACTTAGTTAATTCATAGAAAATTCTTATGAACTCCAAATTACTCCATTCCAGTTCCTAAAATTTTGTAATTTTATTCTCCATCACCTTGTGCCTCTGTTTTGGCATGAAAGCAGTAATAAAAATTAATTTATCATTTAATCCTATTCCAAGCACATTAAACCTTAGGAAATTCATAACTCCTCCGTTTTAACTCCGATTTGATCCGTTCAAGTTCCGTTAGTCTCGTAGTATCGTGTAGATTATTATTACGCAGTTTATTCTTATGTTTGATGTAATGTTAATTTTGTCTATACCATGTTTGTCTGTATTGCTACGATTAGCAGAGAGGACACGTGTCATCTGAAAAGCAAGTTGGTACCTAGAATCTCAAGTCTCAGGCAAGTTGTGCCCTTGATCACTTCTTTTACCCAGTCATGTTCTGATTAATCATAATGATCTGCATAGGTTAATTTTGATGGGACCCAATAGGTTACCCTAGTTTGTCTATCTTTATACCTTGTTTACCACTGAACTTTCTGGGTAGTACTTGCTAGTGCTATATGTGGTTATGGGTATGGAGATACACTTTATTCATGATTATACTTTTATTGTCAGTTGTTATTTACTGTTCATGTTAAGATCATTATGTTAATTGGAACATGGAGCGACCACCCGGGAAAACAGTGCTACCACAAGGGAGGAATGGGACCCCTTGGCTGATTAATTAGGAAAGCTAGTGGAAGACTACCTTACCCGAAAGGGGCAAGGGCAGTAGGGGAGTGGTCAGTGTAGGGAGGCCCTCGGGAGGATTTTGCTGCGATAGCAGTCCTGCAAGGGATTCCTGCTAGGGAGGCCCTCGGGAGGATTTTGCTGCGATGGCGGTCCTGCAAGGGATTCCTGCATTGGAACTTCCTATAAACTGTAGCGGGTTTTCTGAAGCTAGTGGAACTTTGTAAAGGCCTCGTAGTGTTACCCTGCCTCGCCTCCTCGGTAGAGGTGTATGGGAAGTCGCGATCCCTTGGCAGATGGGTAACATGACTTGTGGGTAAAGATGCGCAACCTCTGCAGAGTGTAAAACTGGTATACTAGCCGTGCTCACGGTCATGAGCAGCTCGGACCCTCACATGATTAAATTATGGAACTTAAACTCAATTTGTCATATGCATTGCATCGCAGGTGAAGTTGTTACTTTTGTTCTACTATTTAACTGGGTTGGTATTTACTTATACTTAGTAACTGCTAATAAAATTTTGACCAACTTTAAAAGCAATGCTCAGCTCTAACCATCTTCTTTGGTAAGCCTTACACTTCACGTGAGCTCCCACCTTTGGCGAGTTCATGCACATTATTCCCCACAACTTGTTGAGCGATGAACGTATGTGAGCTCACTCTTGCTGTCTCACACCCCCCCCCACAGGTCAAGAACAGGTACCGCAGGATGAGGCGCTTGGAGGATGCCGTGGTGTATTCGAGAGAGGTCTAGGTCGTCGTCTCCCAGTCAACTTTGGGTTGCTGGACCGTTGTCTCCTTATAATGTAATTATTTATTTTGTATAGAACTCCTATTATATAGTAAAGTTGTGACATTCGATCCTGTGCCATGAATCATCATATGTGTGAGACTTGGTCCCAGCACACCTGGTGATTATGTTCGCGCCCGGGTTTTGGACCCCTAAAATCCGGGTGTGACAGAAGTGGTATCAGAGGAATGTTGACTGTAGGACGAAACCTAGATAGAACTGGACAACCATTGTCTACTTACCTTTACTACTCTGATTCTTTTCTAAACTTCTCTTAATCTTTTCTCATCTATTTCCGCTTTACTCTAATTATTCTTACCTTTTCTTTCTAAAGACAAATGTGGATTTCACACTTTGAAATCCTGTGCCTAAAGTGACCTTTAGGAATAGGAGAACTAATCTTAGGAACAAAAACAAAACTATTTTTGTAGGTATTTATACGCTTGAGTGCTTGTTCTTATGATACTTGTCTGATTTGGATCTTTGATTGATTGTGATGGGTTGTAGAGTAATGTCCATAATTACATCTGCATATACATATAAACATAAATAGAATTATAAGATAACTAGACAATCTAGATTATCCCCCTTAGAAAAAAAATATATATATAGTATTCCGTATCTATCTCATCTTGACATATTCTATCTTACCTTTGGACATTCACCTCGTACAACTAGATACCCTAGTCTTGACATAAAATATCTGGTCAAGCCCTACCAAAGAATCTTCAGTACATAACCAACTATTAGCTCATTCATTCCGCCTACCAAATGATTCCCTTGCAAAACTATCTTACCATATGTATCTAACTCAGATGGTCAATACTAGGCGGGGTGGTGGAATTGATTTACCTCCTAATCGACACACTCGGCGAAGATATAGACAACCTCAGCCACAGCCAGCAGAGATGAATCCTCCTAATCCTCCACCAGGCGGAGTTGACCCACTGATTGCAGCTCAAATGAGGATGATGCAGCAAATGGCTGACACTATGGCAGATATGCGCGCCCAAATGCAGCAAGAACGCCAGGAAATGCGCCAGAAAAGAGAGGATGCACGTCGGGAGATGCACCAAGAGCGGAAAGAGATACGCCAGGAGAGAAGGGTGCAACAACAGCAGCTGCAACAACAACTTCAACAACAGCAGCAACAGCAACAGGTGCCATTGCCTCCACCTCCACCACCAGTTCCACCCCGAGATAAGCATCGGGAATTCATGAGCCACAAACCACCAACCTTCTCCAACTCCACGGATCCACTACAAGCTGATGACTGGCTAAAGTCTATAGAGAAGATGCTCAACATAGCCCAGTGCTCGGACCGAGAGAAAGTACTCTACGCATCAGGTCGTCTTGCTGGTCCTGCTGCAGATTGGTGGGATGCGTACTGCGCTGCTCATGCTGCTGTCGATACAATTACCTGGGCAGAATTCTCCACACAATTCAGGAATTACCATATTCCTGCTGGGCTCATGAAGATTAAGAGAAAGGAGTTTCTCTCCCTCAAGCAAGGAAGTATGTTCGTAAGTGAATATAGGGACAAATTCATCCAGTTATCTCGATATGCTCCTAGAGATGTTGAGGATGATGAGCAAAAGCAGGAGCTTTTTCTGGACGGTTTGATTGGACCCTTGCAATATCAACTGGTATCGCACACATTCCCATCCTTCCAAAGGCTACTTGACAAAGCTATTGCTGTAGAAAACAAGAGGAGTATATTTGGAGAGAAAAGAAAGGCTGCTAACCAAGGGCAGGCTGGAAGTAGTTCCCGTCCTCGCTATACTATCACTCCAAGTACACCAGCTAGTGGCAGTTCTGGACAACAAACTCAACAGGCACCAACTGCTCCTCCAAAAGCAAGCACCCCAGCAGGACCCGTTGCTCCCAACACATCCACCAACAGGGCATGCTTCAAGTGTGGACAACCGGGACACTACGCCAACTACTGCCCCAACAGAGCTGCCTACACTACACCGGCTCCGATGAAACAAGGACAAGCCTCGGCAGGAAAGAGTCAGCCCCTATCTATCAACCGGGGACATGCCCATCATGCAGAAGTAGAAACTGAACCAGGCGAACTTGAAATCCAAGAAGAAGAGCCAGTTGAAGATGAAGTAGTTGGGGAAGAAGTCAACGAACAACAAGAATAGAGATAAACATAAATATAAATACATATATATATTTCGCTATTTGTAAGACCTAAATATTAGTTTAGCTACTAGTTAGTATTTTACTATTTTAGTGATAATAATAAGGTCTATTAACCCTATGTTTTGTTAAAGAATTATGCATCATGCCGAGATTTCTTTGTTTGTGCATATGTTCCGAGAACAATATAAGCATACATCCCTTTTATTACTAATCTCGAGGACGAGATTATTTTTAAGGGGGGTAGGATTTGTAACACCCTAAATCTCATTTTGAGAATATAGCACAATTTCTCAAAGACCTCGCATTAGAATTTTTCTTTTTCTCTCTCTTTAGAACTCTCATAACATTTGAAGACTCATCTCCCTATTTAAAAGCATTTGCTTAAGTGAATAAAATAATAAATAGAACCATATTTGGCACTCATGTTGGAGTTTTAATTGTATGTGCATTTAAAATAATAATAAAATATAATAATGGAATTGAGAATTTGAAGTTAACCCAAAGTTGCACTTTAGGGTTTTGGAAATATTATGTAGAAGAGAAAAAGAGAAGATGTATATAAAATATAAAGGAAGTCTATATATTTCCAAAATTATTACCTTAAGGTCACAATATAACTCAAAGATAAAATTAGTACAAGATTTGAATGTAAATTTGAACTCAAGTTGGATTAGGGATTAGAAAAAAAAAGGGACAAATAAAAGAAAAAGGAAAGGATCACCTGTTGGGCTGGCGGCTCCCATTTCGGCCCATGTCCCCCTTCCCTTAACCGCGCAGCCCACCTGCGTGCCCCATGTTTGGGCTCACCGACGGGCGGGGCCCAGCGTCAGCCGCAGCTCTTCTCGCGCGCCCTCCCTCACGCTTCGCTTACCTGTGGGGCCCACGTTGTCAGCCCTATCCCCTTCCTCTGGTCCGAACGCTAGGGGCACAGAAACAGAAATCGCCGAGATCTTCTCGCCCAACCTGCGAGGTTCCCGGCTCCGGCTGGCGTATCAACTCCGCGCGGGCAGGTGCGCGTTGGATATAAAGCTCTTCTTCCCCCCCTCGCCCATGACCATCCCATCCTATACCACCGTGCGCCATTGGAGCACTAGCAGAGAGAAGAAGAGCGCCGCCACAGCCATCCCGTGCTCCCGTCGTCATTAGTGCCTAGGGCTTGGTCCGAGAGCTTCGGACCACACCACCGCTTGTGTATCAGGTGAATCGGAGCTCTGTATTGTCGCCGGGTCACACGGATTTCTCATCGGAGCACTCCTTCGCCTTGGATCCGCAGTTCGCCGTGACTGCCCTCACCAACACCGCGACAGGTCCTCTGCGCTAGAACCTGGGTACCTGCTTGGCGCGGCGAAGCTTCGGCCGCCGTCAATTTTCCCCGCCGGTGCCCTGCGCAAGCTCAATTCGTCGCCGTGATTTCCTCCTCCACCGTGCGTCGCGGGCGACTTCATTTGGCTTCCCTCCTCGGTGAGTATGCACCACATCGTGTTCGCCCGATCTTTATGATTGTGTAGCACCCATCGGCGTAGAATTTCGGGCGCTAAATCACCGCGCCCGGAGGTCCGGCCATGGCGCCACCGCGCCTGGCGTCCGCGCCGCCGGTTGGGCGGTCGACGGTAGGCGGATAGGCGTCCTCCGTCCGATCGCGATTCGGCGGTCAGGATTAGTTAGGCCGATACCCCTTCACCTGATTGATCCTGCGCCGTTGATGTCTGATCAGGTGGTTATAGGCTCGCGTTGCTCAAGATCCTTTTGGGCCGTTAGATCGAGATCTCACGTGTTAGATTAGATCGCGGCACTTCAAACTCGGAGCCATAGGATCTAGATCGGGCGGCCGAAATCAAAACATACCCCTTCGGCCGCAGGTTTTGTAAAAGAAACCCTGAGTTTAAAGGATATCAACCCGCCATCCAGAGAACCCTATTCACTGAGTCTCGGAAAACTTAGGCCAGAGCCCCTGACTTTTTCAGAAATTGGCGCCCAGTCCCGTGCGCGTTTAAAATGTATAAATAAATTAGTAAATGTATTTTTAATACAAAAATATTTCCTAGAACTTAGTTAATTCATAGAAAATTCTTATGAACTCCAAATTACTCCATTCCAGTTCCTAAAATTTTGTAATTTTATTCTCCATCACCTTGTGCCTCTGTTTTGGCATGAAAGCAGTAATAAAAATTAATTTATCATTAAACCTATTCCAAGCACATTAAACCTTAGGAAATTCATAACTCCTCCGTTTTAACTCCGATTTGATCCGTTCAAGTTCCGTTAGTCTCGTAGTATCGCGTAGATTATTATTACGCAGTTTATTCTTATGTTTGATGTAATGTTAATTTTGTCTATACCATGTTTGTCTGTATTGCTACGATTAGCAGAGAGGACACGTGTCATCTGAAAAGCAAGTTGGTACCTAGAATCTCAAGTCTCAGGCAAGTTGTGCCCTTGATCACTTCTTTTACCCAGTCATGTTCTGATTAATCATAATGATCTGCATAGGTTAATTTTGATGGGACCCAATAGGTTACCCTAGTTTGTCTATCTTTATACCTTGTTTACCACTGAACTTTCTGGGTAGTACTTGCTAGTGCTATATGTGGTTATGGGTATGGAGATACACTTTATTCATGATTATACTTTTATTGTCAGTTGTTATTTACTGTTCATGTTAAGATCATTATGTTAATTGGAACATGGAGCGACCACCCGGGAAAACAGTTCTACCACAAGGGAGGAATGGGACCCCTTGGCTGATTAATTAGGAAAGCTAGTGGAAGACTACCTTACCCGAAAGGGGCAAGGGCAGTAGGGGAGTGGTCAGTGTAGGGAGGCCCTCGGGAGGATTTTGCTGCGATAGCAGTCCTGCAAGGGATTCCTGCTAGGGAGGCCCTCGGGAGGATTTTGCTGCGATGGCGGTCCTGCAAGGGATTCCTGCATTGGAACTTCCTATAAACTGTAGCGGGTTTTCTGAAGCTAGTGGAACTTTGTAAAGGCCTCGTAGTGTTACCCTGCCTCGCCTCCTCGGTAGAGGTGTATGGGAAGTCGCGATCCCTTGGCAGATGGGTAACATGACTTGTGGGTAAAGATGCGCAACCTCTGCAGAGTGTAAAACTGGTATACTAGCCGTGCTCACGGTCATGAGCAGCTCGGACCCTCACATGATTAAATTATGGAACTTAAACTCAATTTGTCATATGCATTGCATCGCAGGTGAAGTTGTTACTTTTGTTCTACTATTTAACTGGGTTGGTATTTACTTATACTTAGTAACTGCTAATAAAATTTTGACCAACTTTAAAAGCAATGCTCAGCTCTAACCATCTTCTTTGGTAAGCCTTACACTTCACGTGAGCTCCCACCTTTGGCGAGTTCATGCACATTATTCCCCACAACTTGTTGAGCGATGAACGTATGTGAGCTCACTCTTGTTGTCTCACACCCCCCCCCACAGGTCAAGAACAGGTACCGCAGGATGAGGCGCTTGGAGGATGCCGTGGTGTATTCGAGAGAGGTCTAGGTCGTCGTCTCCCAGTCAACTTTGGGTTGCTGGACCGTTGTCTCCTTATAATGTAATTATTTATTTTGTATAGAACTCCTATTATATAGTAAAGTTGTGACATTCGATCCTGTGCCATGAATCATCATATGTGTGAGACTTGGTCCCAGCACACCTGGTGATTATGTTCGCGCCCGGGTTTTGGACCCCTAAAATCCGGGTGTGACAGGTGGTTCACTGAATGTTTTTCGTTTCGGCCAGGATTGAGGACATGACTGATACCTACCATGCTTTGTTTCCAATATAAACATGCACTTGTACATACATACACTGCAGATGGATACATACTATACTAGCTAATGGATGGATCCATCCTTATTAAATTTCAGTACTGTGCATATGCACTGCAGATGAGACTTTTGTTACACAACTGCAGTCCCGCAATGGGCAATGTTTCATTGATTCAAATTTAAGAAACCTGATCAGGACTTGCATTGCATCTTTCAATCTAATAATCTATCTGAAATCGAGCGCTCAAATCTGAGGCTTGCGACGCGTCCAAGAAACACTTTGGAGATGATGCATGGCAGCCACTATTCTCTGTTACCACATCAGAGATCTTATCAGTAAGAATAAATACCATGACACTCAAGGTCTACAGCGATGCACCTTATTTAAATAGCCAATATCAATCGAGGACCAGTGCCAAAGGCTCCCACATGAATGAAGTTTGGGGAAGGGATAAACCGAAGCAAGCCTTGCCCCGCAACTACGGAGAGGCTGGGAGATTTGGAAGCACCGCAACAGGTGTGTCTTTGACAATTCAAGGCCATGTGTTGAGGAAGTGCTAAAAGCTGTTAATGTGGAAGGGGGGCTGTGGTGTTTGGCTGGAGCTTCCAAACTCCAGGAACTTGTTTTTGGGTCGGTGCCTACTGGTGCTTTTTTAGCCCTGTAGGTTGTGGTCGCCTTCTTCTTTGATGTGGCGCGACGGTTGTATTTAAGGGATGGCGTGTGTGTGTTGGTGTTTGTGTTTCGGGTCACTCTTGACCTTTGTACTTACTTTCTTCCTTAAATGAAATGACGCGCAGTTCTCCTGCGCTGTTCGAGAAAAAAAAAACTACGGAGAGGCTGTTTGGAATCGAACCAATGACCTAGTGACTTTGTGAGACAACCCTCATGTACTGTCCTTCATTTAAAAATATCAAAAATAGATAAAAATATATTTGAGTTTTTACCTGATATTTCAAACTTTTCCCACCACCAGTTGGCATCAAAACAAAAACATCATGCCCACTCATTGTGACATTGATTATTTCTCGCTGGTTGGGGCAGAAAGAATGGTTTCCAAACTTACGTCTGTTCTTGGCCTGAATATGCAAGGTTAAATAGTATTCATAAATCAGTGATGGCGTAAATAATTAAAAAATGATGCTAAAGAAATTAACCTCAAGTTCCTTAGTCCATGGGAAATGTTGCGCAGGCGCAAGGCGTGGGGCCTATTGGGCACGGCACCGAGGCGGGGCGCGTGGGGCGGGAGAACCAATCAGGGTGCGTGGGACGGGCCTAAAGTGTCAGCACGGAGGGTGAAGTCGTGGTAGCACTAGGTATCCACATTATGTTCTTAATAGAGTAGTATAAATATTGATTTTTATTGACTCCCACTCTGAAACACATGACTAAAACCAATAATGCTCTGTTTGGATGTCGATATCGGAGGACGTGGAATTGATTTGCGTAGTCCAATTACAAATCAGCCATGGTATTGAAATGAGTCGTAATTCCGATTCTACCGTTTGGATGTTATTGAATTGGAGTTTGAGATCGCGTGGTTCAACTTCACTCAATACAGAGGAGTGATGCTCTGTATCGCGAGATGGGGTTTCTAATTATAGTCCAATTCTAGAGAACTGAGTCTGTGATTCCAAATCTCAATTCCATATGCAATCAAACAATAGAATTCTGGTTGTAATTTCCTAATTTTATGCTCCAATATTTACATCTGAATGGGGTATAAGCAAAGTCCTAGTAAACTAAGTTGCAAACAGCCACGACCAGATTATTTAATTTATATTATATAATTCAGATTATTTAATCTCATGTATAATCCAAACTATATAATTCATAAGTTGAAACAAGCAGGCACTAACTAGTGCATTAAGGAAGGCTGCTACTTATCTAGATTTCCTAGCTACATCATTTTTTTCAATTTTCTATCCCTTTTCTCCTCTCCCCTACTTCTTTATTACATGCATTTTTCAGAAGATACATCCAAACGGGATGCTCTTGGTTGCCTACCTGCTATTGCATATTATACTGATTTTCGAATGCTACATTCTGTAATGCCTGCGACCTCTGATTTTTTTCAGTCTGTTCCCTATTTCCTATATAACAAAGACGGTACAAAATCTGCCCCCACGTTGATCCAAGTAAACACGTTCTGTCTCAGCCACAAGATGTTGCATCAACAGCAACACCGTCTTCCCTAAAAAAAGAACTCTGCATTTCTAACAATGGGCAACCAAAAAAAAGGATTACTAAAATTATATTGCCACCTACACTGTACAAAAAAAGTACCGCGCCAAGTTATTTTGTTGAATTTAACTGACTTCCCGAAATATATGTAGTGCACCCAAGTTATTTTGTTCAGGTAAACTAGCTTCCAGAATTGTTTTTTCTACATTCAGTAATTGTCAAATAATTATATACACTCCACCAGTTATTTTTACTACATAGTTAATGTAAATTATGCACCTATAGCTGTTAATAATATTAAATTTTAGACCACCGATTTAGCGTACACTACAATTTGGTATAGTTTATTCCAATTATTTTCAACCTAACTACTAATACTGTCAACTATACATTCATATTCTGACATACACACAAATCTACTGCTGCTATAATTTATCTCCACCACTTTTTCTTGTTTGTCTCGCATTCACTTCAATATAAATGCCAATCATTAAGCTGATGAAGATTATGCGGCCGCAGACATGTTCAACTAATATCTATTTTCATATATTTGTCAATGATCATATTTGCTGTTTTGAAAATTCTTTTACCATGGAGATTACTAATTATAGACTGTTAGAATTTAAGTTCGTTTATATCCTTTCTCCATGTAAAACTATCCTAGAATCAAAATTTATAACACGCGCTGCGCGTGCTATCCACTAGTTGTTATAAAAAAATTTAGAAAACGATGCATCTGGGGTCAAAAAATTTAGCTGGACAACAACGACATGAATTATAGTGGGCAGCACTATTTCTAGGGCCTTTTTATGTTTCATTTGGATTACACGCATATTGTTTGAGTCACGGGCTGTGTACAGTATGGACATTCAGCTGTCCCCCTGTGAACAAGGAGATATGATGATGTTTACTAAGTCAAAGCATGCATTGTTATGATCGATAACTACAGTTATTGGCAGCAAAAAGACAATATGATCGTGTTTCCTAATTAATGGTGGACAAAATATTTGCATTGTTTTCACCGACAACATCCAAGCAACAATACAAATGTCATCATGTATATATATATACACCTATACATAGAGCATGTATCATCGCGAGAGGCTACTGTGTTCTTCCCCGCAGGTTATCATGTATTTCTTTATTAGTAATTGCTTTGAAAAAAAGTATCTTTTTAACATTTTAATGGACTGTTTGCAGCTCGGTAGTTTTGTAGTGCATTCGATTAAGACATCTGCTTACTATGAAAGTAATGATAGCATTAGCACAAAAAAACATATTATGTTTCTACCCATTATACTAACGTTGCTCGATTATTGATTCTTATTGGTATTATAAGAATTTCAAAAGAGAGAAAAGCTAAGGACAGTACGTGATCATGGCTACGCAGGATAAGACCAGTTGGCCCAAGTTGATTGGCAAGGAAATTAATGATGCGATTGCAGTAATAGAACGAGAGCGGCCAGATGTAACATTCTTTGATGCAGTAGATGTGAATTTGAATGAGAGCCCGAGGCCTTCGAACGAACTCGCACCCGGAACTATACGTGTTGTCATCTACTTCAGCGTGGACCCAAACACTAATGAGGATATTGTTGAAGAAACTCCATATATCAAGGCAATTGCCTACTAGCAAAGGCTACCTTTATACCTTTTTATGCCTTAATATATGAAAGGCAAGCATCAATTGAATAATGCGAGTGTGATGTCTGATCTTGCTTTCATGGTTGATTTCATACATTTAAGTGTCTGTTGAATCTATATTAAGTAGTGTCCTACTCAATATATTGAATAATAAATAATGAGATGTCTTGTATTGACGAGTGATGTATGTCCGGTGAAGTATTTATTAGTCCTTTATTTTTAGGCGCAATTATATTTGAGAAATTGGTGAGCAATACTTGACACACTTGTGGATGGTTCCCAATATTGGTGTCAAGCATTCCGATCATGGATTAATGCCGCAACAACTTTTGATCTGATCCTCCTAGGTACGAACATCATTTCTAGGACATGATTAATAAAAAATGAACGAGATGTATACATATATATGAAGCATCACCATGTGCACGAGTCTCTTGTGCACCTGATATGTTCCCTTTCCATTCTCCTTGAACGTATTTGGCTAAACAAAGACGCAAGGCATTTGCTATTCTATTCGTCAATCCATCATGTCCACTACAATAAACTAAACGTTGAATTAATTTCAAATCACGCGCATCAGCGTCTCACAAGTGGATAAATTGAAACAAGGCAAAAAAAATTCCCTTTCCCGATCTGGAGCTCGTCTACAGCCACAGGGTAAACGGAGAAGATGTGGGAGGCGACACCAATCATACCGTGCGGGGGATGGCGGGACGCGAAGGAGGAGCGACGACGAGCTGAAGGCGCGGCGGGGGATTCCGGATGTTGTGCTAGTCGCCTGCTGCGGAATGGTGTTGGGGACGAGGAGGGGCCGGATGCGGAGCCTGGAACGGGCGCGAGGAGGTGTGGGAGCCGTCGATCCCGAGCTCGGCGAGGAAGGGCGGGCGCCAGGGCAGCGGCGCGGCGTGGCCGTCGAACGAGCGGCGCACCCGTGCGAAGGCAGGCGAGGGATGGGACGGAGTGGAAAAAATCATTATTTTGTCTGTGTAGGCTGTCTGCTATTATGTCACTCTATGGACCTGTTTAGTTGAGCTTCACTTCAAGAATTTCAATTTCGTTCTAACTTCTTCAACCCAAACAGGTCCAGCTCCACGAGCTTTAGTTTTAAAAAAAATCGAAACTAGAGACCCGTTTCATGAAATTCACGAAGCTCCTTAGAGGGTGCTTCAAAAACACTGTTTTTATATCTCCTCATGAAGTTGTACGAAAATTACCCACCATACCACTGGTTACGCAACATACAACTTCTGTTCTCTCTGTCGACAACACACTAATCATCAAGGGTAATAAAAAAACCCACACAAATCAATTATACTATAAAAGTTGGAGTCTATATACGAACCAAACGCTCTTATAACTCACCTTAACAATTTGCTGAAGCTGTTTTATAGTGAAACTGGAAAACCAAAGCTGAAGTTTTTTAAGCAAAGCTCTCTCAAACAGACCCTATATCGGTAACTTATAGAACCATTTATGTCCATAATTTATAGGCTTGATGATAAAGCAAATGGCTCTACGGAGTGGTGGGGAGCGAAGGACAGCCGACAACGATGCCGAGGTAGCGTGCCGCGTGCGGGTATTTAGGGGGTGTTTGGTTGCTCCTGCTAAAGTTTAGCCCGGGTCATATCAAGCGTTTGACTTTTAAATAGGAGTATGAAATATAGACCCAACCAAGTGGACTAGATTCGTCTCGTCTTTTAATCTTCGGCTGACAAATTAGTTTTATAATCCGACTACATTTAATACCCGGAACGGAGGTTCAAACATTCGATGGGACAGAGGCTAAATTTTAGCGGGGTGTAACCAAACACCCCCTTACAAAATATCAAAAGGGTAATCTCGCTGATTCGCAAGGCCATATCTATACTCTCAATCCGTTTATTCTAGTGTTTGATACCTGTGAGTATAATTTAATTTGTGTCATATTTGAATACTAGTTATAAGTAGTATATAATTTAATTATAAAACTATGAATTTATTAAACCTAATTAATCTATAAATAGCAAAGGTTTACCGTAGCATCACATGATTAAATCGTAACATAATTAGGCTCTATAGACTTGTTGTACTTTTTAGTCTTTACTTATGTAATTAGTTTTATAATTAGATTATATTTAATACTCTTAACTAGTATTACATATCTAATGTAATAGAACTAAAATTTAGTCAAGTGATCCAAACTGGTCTTATTTTAAAATTGATTTGATAACGAAATTAGGTACTTAAGGATTGTATCGTTCTTCTCTCCTCTTCTTTCATGCCCAGTGTAGTCTCTGTCTAAGTTAAGACTCAAGACCAGCTGAATGATCTAACTCAAGAGAACTCTTCTGTTTTGAATATGTGGAGCAGCGAAAGATATTTCCAAAAGCGAGAGAGATGTAACTCTTATTGTATTAATGTCTATAGATGGCCAAATGGATTGTTTCTAACGGCCGGCACGATTATATTTTTTTTATTTTATAAAATAATAGTACATATAGAATTTATATTCACTATTTATCACAACCGAATGTGTGTTCTACTGGTTAGTAGGTGGAATCCAGCGTCACCCTGGAGCTTGCTAAGTCGGACCCAGGTACTCGTTTGAGTATCTATAGTGACGCCTTGGAACCAAAAACATCTAAACCACACGAGTTTGCACCAGCAGAACAGAGACTAGCCTCTAGCTAGGGAATAGGGGGTTTTCTCCATTTTTAGGGCCCACCTATCGTTGTCACGGGGCTTCCTCGGTTCCTCCGATGGCGCAACAGCGGGCGGCGTGCCGGGAAAGCCTAGACCGGCCCAAACAGTGTACACAAGAAGAAAAAAAAAGTTAATGTACTGAAGCAAATATTCCACACACGACATAAGGAGAAGCTGCAGCTAATAACCGGACTGGAAGCAGAGCATACACAGTTGGGTTTATTCATCTGGCTAAACTTATGATCAGGTCTCGTTCGAAGCCACCTTTTCCGATTGTGAACCAGGCCAGGCTGCTTGCTAACCTGAGCTGTTTTTAACCAAGCCAGCCCTTTTTCTGTATTTGTCTGCTATACTTGTCGATTCAACTGCGTGGAAAAACTGGAGATCTTTTTGACAGATGCATCATGCCATCAGTGTCGCCCACACGAACATTCGAACGGCGAACGACCGTCAAGCTCTAACCGCTTCTTGACCATTCACAGTAGTACATTATCCCATATGTGGTAAGAGCTGCTGAGTGTGACCATTAGAGTAGTACTGTGTGGGTGGACCATGGATGCACGTGAGGCAACCTCAGACCATGCCTTCCTCGTCTCCACCACCCACCTGTCATTTGGATTTAATAACAGTCACAAACGGTTCTGTTGGGGACTTGTTCTCAAATGCTAAGAGTTAAGAACAAGGCAACATAAAAAGTGTTAAATGTTAAAGTCCTTCGTCCTTCGAAACATTATCTCCCTTCGGATATAATGAATTCCGGACAAAGGTTATGAAGAACAAACCTTCTTAAACACAATAAATGATGAAGAAGGATTCATACACAAGATATGAAAAATAATATAAACACTTTAAATGTTATTACCAACTTAATTTTATTTGCGTGACTGTATCAACAATAACAAATTATAAATGTACCTTCGGCTCGAAGGAAAGCAGGGGTACAAACGTGACACGAAAGTAAATGCCAAGTCAGCGTAAATAGTACGGGAGTACTGTTCATCTATTTATAGGCACGGGACGCAGCCCATGTAAAATTACACCCATGCCCTTTACATTTGCTAATAACTCTATAGCAATCCATCGGGGTCTAAATAGCTTTTTCCCTTTTAAGTCGGTTTCCTTTTCTGCTATCACGCCGAAGCTCCCCTGCGCATAGCTTCAACTCTGCGCCATCCTTCATACTCTTTGTGCATCTTCACGCTGTGGTTTTGATTTGTGTTCGAAGGTACCTGTTTACACATTATACTCCAGAGACATAGTTAAATCATGTTTTTGAGGACCTTCGGAATCCGAAGGCCCCCAACAGTAGCCCCTCGCAATATTAATTTGTTAAAGTAATAAATTCAGATTGCGACATGGACGAAGGCCTTAAGCCGAAGGTCCAAAAAAACACCTTCCCTTTGCTAGAATAGCAACAGTCATTGACAAGCGGGACCCTCCAGCTTTTAACGCACTAGGCGTATAAATAAGAGCTCACCACGAGTTCATTTGGCATGCTTTCTTGCCATCTGCTTCTTGCTCACCCAACTTTTAGCCCTTGCACACCAACACTTGCTTGGCTTTTTAAATTTTTAAGCTTCGGTTTCGAGAGCACTTTCTCAGCATTTTCAAAGATGTCTGAAGATAAGAAACCTGTCGCTGAATCAAAGCTGAGCCTTTCTGAGGAGATGAATTTCGGCTTTCTTGAATCAATAGCAAAGACAAATACAGAGAAGATTACTAGGGAGATCTTAGAGGGTTTATCTGAAGACACTGGTGATAGTGACAGCTATGATGTGGAAAGTGGTGGTGAAGATTCCGAAGATCGACCCTGGCGAATTTTTGGAAAATCAAGCATAAAGCAAAGCCATCTTGTTAATATGAGGGGTAGATATTTTCGGGATTTATCTATTGTGAGGGCTGACGAAGGAGAGAAAACTTATCCGACTCTCGAGGAGAATGAAGTTGTGATATTCCGAAGTTTCTTCAAGGCTGGACTTCGGTTTCCTTTGAGCAACTTTATGGTAGAAGTTTTGAAGATATTTGAAATCTGCCTTCATCAAATTACTCCCGAAGCAATCATAAGGATGGGAATCTTCGTATGGGCCGTGAAGAGCCAAGGTTTGGAGCCGAATGCAAAAAGTTTCTGCAGTATGCATGAGTTATTATATGAGACAAAACCATGGGGTAAAGAGCAATATCATAACAATTTTGGCTGTTACAGCTTCGTTGCCCGCTCTGGGTCAAGCTGTCCCGTGCCAACTTTTCGAAAGAGATGGCCCGGGGACTGAATGAAGGAATGGTTTTATGTGAAAAATGACTTGAAAATGCGAGAAGATATTAAAGGTATCATCATGCGCCCCATCTGGCAGCGTTTTGGCCTTCGGAAACCGAAGGTGGATATTGATGAAGCCGTCGAAGAATGCCGGAGAGCCTTCGGTGTAGTTTGCTCTTTCATTAGGACAAGGGATTTGATCCAGGAACACATTGCCTTCAGAGTATGGCCACTTGTAGAAAAGTGGGAAATGCCAAAAGAAACCATCAGCAAACCTGACGAAGGTGGACTAGTTAGGTTAAGATACACCTTCAGATATGGAGATAAGTTTGTCGAGCCAGATGATGACTGGTTAAAATGTATTGAGGCCATAAGCGATGAACTGCTTGGACCATACTCGAAGGCAGAAGATACTGCACTGTCTGCGACCTTCGGAGGCCGGAAGAAGAAAAGACTCAATCGAGTATTTGATGCCATTGGGTTCGTCTATCCTGACTATCATTACCCAACATGGGGTCAAAAAAGGAAAGATACAGCTTCTGTGAAGGAAGTTGCTTCAGCCGCTCCTAGTGAGCCAGCACCGAAGAGGAAAAAGATGAAGGTTCTTACACACCGGCCACGCTATATTGAACCAGCCACAGTGCCTGAGTTTGTCGGTGAAACCTCTTCGGCCACCGAAGCCAAGGAGCCGACTCCCCTGTCAAATATTGAAGAGCCGGCCAAAATGCTGGAGATGGAAAAAATAAAAGAACTGAGAGCTGAAGAAACAAAGACATCGGAAATTTTAAGTCCTTCAACAAGAGTTGAGGTGCCAATGCCAATGCCGATGACAGAAAAAGACCTTACTACAACCCCCAAGAGGAAAAAGAATGGTTAACGTGCTAGATGTACTGGAAACGATAAAATCTTCAAGCGCTACTCCGAAGATAGCTGCTGAAGTTTCAAAGACACAAACTGAGGTCGAAGCTGTCAAAAGTCAAGCGGAAACTGAAACTGGGCTTTCAGAGCCTACCAAGAGGGAATTCTTAGAAATTGAAAAAGAAACGGAAAAAGAATTTGCAGAAGAAGCTTTATCTGAGAAAATCGCCACACCTATTCCCAAAGCATCTTCTGAAGCTTCTGACTATGTATTACGTCATGCTTCGGGTAAAAATCTAAGCGAAAAATAAAAAAGAGAAGCTCAATTCTATGCGCAAAAATTAAAATATCCAAAAGGGGCGCTGATATTCAACGGCAGCGGAGAAGAAGACTTCTTGTATTGTCTCCCTGACAGCAAGGAGATTTCTGTCTGTTGGGAGATGAGCAAGAGCTTCGGATTCCCAACATTAGAAGACGGGCTCTCGATGTTGTCAAAGGACGAGCTGGCCGATAGCTTAGCGTACAATAGTTTAAAGGTGAAAAAATGAGATCTTTGTATTATTCCTTGAAACCAAAATTTTTCATTTGCTTAAACTTATTAACGTATTTTTTGTAGGGCCTTATACTTAGCAATGCCCTCAGGGCACAAAAAGATGTCGAAGACGAAGGGTGTACCATAGCCTTGAGCAACCTTCGTTCCGAGGTAATTGAACTAAGGAACGAAGGTCTCGAAAAAGATAAAATATTACATTCGTTGGTGAATAAAATAAAAGAAGACGAAGCTGCTTTCAAAGCTCAAGCTGAGGCTCAGAAGCGCGAACTTGAGGATCTTCGGAAACAGCTAGCGAGAGCTAAAGAAGAATGCACGGTTGAAGAAGCAAAACGAGAAATTAGTGAACAATGGGCAAATCATTTAGAAAAAACGTTGAAGAGCTTCGTGCATCCAAGAAAAGGTGTTATGAAAAATCTATAAAATGTGTTAAGAAAATAAGAACCAGCTTCACCAGCGTTGGCGCGTTCTCAAGCGAAGAAAATTTCATGAGGGGCGACCCGAAGGCCCAATTGGGTGGATCAGCCACGAAGCTGAAGCTTTTGAAGAAGTCTTGAGTAGCCGCGGAGACATATGCGCCTTCTCGGGTGCTAGGGGGATTGCCACTGTTTTGGAGAAAAAAGGCTGCGATCACGTGAAATCCTTGGCACAGACCGAAACCGATTTATCTTCTGAAGACATAAAAGACCCTTCGGCCGAGGCAAGTTTGGTTGGTGGAAAATTTTTCACCGACATCTAGGAAAATGGTGGCCGAGAGATGACTCAAGAAATTATACGAAGAAGCGAAAAAGGTATTCATGACGCTAGAAAAGTAGCAAAGGCCGCTGAGAAAAGTGCGGATCTCGAAGGGCGAATAAGTATTAACTACTAGTTTTTGTGTTTTGTTGTAACTTTTTGATTTCGAACTTGCCTACACTTTGTAACATAGCCGCACCTTCTCCCTCAGAGCCCGCCGAGCCATTAGCGGACCCCAACGTAAAGGGGGATGATGAGATTAGAAAAATGGCCGAAGCTATCATGGACAAAGTTGTTGATCAACTACTAAACGAAGCTGCAGAAGTAGTTCTAAGGGAAGATTAGATGTTATTGTAAAAACATTTGGAATGTAATATTTGTTGAACAATATGTGTAATATTTTGTAACTTTGAATGTAATATATAAGCTATTTATGGTTCAATTCTTTACGATGCATGAAACTTTACATACATACCGTTTTTGAGCCTTCGGCGAAAAAACACCTTCCCTTCTTTTCATGCTTCGTAAATGATATCCGTATTTTCATAGAAAACATCCAATCTTCGTAAAATCAGTAACTAATAGATCTTTTCATTTCAGAGTTTGACGAAGGTATGCTTCTTCAATAATTATTTTTGTGCCTTGGCACTGTTTCTTCGAAACAATCTCCGAATATTAACATTGAACCCCCTTCTTGCGTCATTGATGCAATATGATGTATGATGTTATGCTATGCACATGATGTGATGATGTGATGTTATGCAAAATGATATTTGCCGAAGGTCGACGTTTATTTTTCACTGTAAGCCTCCCTTAGGAGCTTCTTCGCCTTTTACTTCAGCGGAATCAGCGTTTATTTTTCGCTGTAAGCCTCCCTTATGAGCTTCTTCGCCTTTTACTTCAGCGGAATCAGCGTTTATTTTTCGCTGTAAGCTCTGCATTCCCTTCGGAACGACTTTTGAGCAGAAAACTTACGCTGCGCTCCCTTAGGAACGACTTTTTGTTATTTCGGAGGTTCTCCCTGTAACCATAAGTTCTTATGCTTCGTAAACTTTTTGGACTCCGTTATTCTGTGGAGAAAGTATATTTGTACTATGACAAAGGCGAAGCTATTACAACAAATTGAAAACGACAAAAAACACTTAGGCTTTCAATAATTGTTCCTTAAAGAAAATGATACTGAATGCAAAAAACTGCTGCTGAGGTAGGATATTTGTTAGTAAATGTGCTTCGATTCTGGCACAATACTATTGACTGTGCGAGCTTCAGACTCTTCTCTGAAGTCTCGTTGGTGTTGAGTA
Organism: Zea luxurians; assembly: GCA_029449295.1. NCBI lineage: Eukaryota > Viridiplantae > Streptophyta > Magnoliopsida > Poales > Poaceae > Zea > Zea luxurians. Next base: position 29,192,775 of record JAOPSE010000022.1, read on the forward strand.
TGCTGACTCCCTTCTGGCTGCTGGCCTCGTTGCATTGGTGGTGGAGGTGGAGGCTGTTGCCAAGATGCCTGAGATTGACTTGCCGAAGCAACAGAAGCTGCAGGGTGGTTGCCCACATACTCTGGGATATAAGGCGAGTGGTACGAAGCAGTATGCATAACTTGCTTCGACTGGGTCTGTTGGGCTGCAGCTTCTGCTATTTCCTTTTGTTTCTGGATAGTGATATGGCACATCCTGGTGGTGTGGCCCTTGTCCTCACCACAGAATAGGCAATAAATTTTCCTGGGCTGATCCCCAAATCTTCCTCCGAAGCCCCTGGCACCTCTGCCCCTTGGAACTGGAGGCCGAGGATAGGTCTGCTGCTGCCCCGAAGCCTGGGAGGAATATTGCGGCCTCTGCTGCTGGCTTCCCCTGTCATCATTCTGAGTGGAATGAATCGATCTGACATGTCTAGGATGAATTCTTCCTCCGAAGCCCCTGGCTATTTCGGAGAATCTATAAGCTTCCTCCCTTCTTTGCCGAAAGTCATTGTCAGCGCAGATGTATTCATCCATCTTCTGAAGCAGTTTCTCCAAAGTCTGAGGGGGCTTCCTGGCAAAGTATTGAGCTGAAGGTCCCGGCCGAAGCCCCTTAATCATGGCCTCAATGACAATTTCATTGGGCACTGTTGGCGCTTGTGCCCTCAGGCGTAAGAACCTTCGGACATACGCCTGAAGATATTCTTCGTGGTCTTAGGTGCACTAGAATAAGGCTTGAGCGGTGACCGGCTTCGTTTGAAACCCTTGGAAACTGGTGATCAGCATATCCTTCAGCTTCTGCCATGATGTGATTGTTCCTGGCCGAAGGGAGGAGTACCAGGTTTGTGCAACATTCTTGACGGCCATGATGAAAGACTTCACCATCACTAGTGGAGATCTTATCATCGATGACGTTCGTATTGCGTCACTGCATGTGTATATATCGTCACAGATAAAGGTTTGTGACGAATTTGTGACGAGTTCGATTTGGTCATAGGGGTCGCGTCACATTTGTTGTGTTGTGACGGACTACCCAGTTTCGTCATCGATGTGTATACATTCTGTGACGAAAGCCGCGTTGTCATGGAAGTGAATTCATTCTATGACGATCAGTTGTGGTCATAGAGGAAGGCACTTTTCCGTCATAATTCGTCGTCTGCCCGAGCAAACTGACGGCGTTGTTAACGCCGTTTGGTTTCTGTGACGGTACGGTATCGTCACAGATAGAGCCGTTGTTTGGTCATTAACAGCCGTTTGGAAGGTGCTGATGTGTATGACGTCAGCGCTGACGTGGCAGCTGACGTCAGCGCTGACGTCAACGCTGACGTGGCTAGTACAGTGGCAGCTGACGTGGCATATGTTTTATTATATGCCACCAGTTTGGTCACAGATGTGCAGAGAATAATTTAATTGGAAATTGCAAAATATACTAGAACAGAGGAATGAGCACACAATTCCATATTCCATAGATGAATACAACTAGTATTCCAGTGCGCATACAAACTAAGTGGACAACACTAAACTCAGTTCACAGCATCACCACTTGACTTCACATTTCAGTTGAGTTTGCACAAACATAACAGCATATAATCAAAAGTTGACACCCACGAGCAACTAGAGTTTTTGGGTACCCTCATGTCAAAGAACAGGCCAAAAACAGCAGCTCTGACTAGCAGCCCTCATGTCGAAGAAGAGTTACCATGCAAGGACAAGAGCTTCTTGATGAGCACATTGGTCTCCTCCATCTCCTTGCTGTTCTTCTCTGTTATCTTCTTGTACTCCTCCAACTCCCTTTGTGTCCTCGCCTGCTGTTCCTCAGCTTCTTCACATTTCTTCCTGAGCTGGTCGAGTTCACCTTGAACAGCAGCCGTCGCTTCAGCTGCAAGTTGTTCCCGAAGCTCACTATGATTTGATGATGATGCCTTGGAGGTTGCCGATGTTTTGATGCCGACGCTTTTCAGGAATTGGTGTGAGCTGCTCTGGGACAGCACCTTCGACACAAGGTGCACACTGGATGCTGGCATCTCACCTTCAGCAACAGGTTTAGCCCTCAAAGCCTCCATATGAGACTGAAATATCATGGACAGAAACAGTAACATGTTAATGCTAATGAGCAACAGCAAGATGCTGACAATAATGTGAAAACAGTGACTTTCATTTCTAGTGCACATTATAGCAGATTATAGCAGTTACAAATTATAGCCTACAAGACATTAACAAAGACTATGAAAAATAGACTGACAGACTCTAAAAGCTATACATTTGATGGCAAATTATAGCAGATTATAGCAGTTACAAATTATAGCAGATTTGCTTAAAAGCTATACATTTGATGGCAAATTAAAAGCTATACATTTGAAAGACTCTATAAATAGACTATGAAAAATAATGTGAAAACAGTTACAAATTATAGCAGATTTGCTTAACAAAGACTCTAAAACCTATACATTTCTAGTGCACGGGTCCTACAAAAAATAGACTATGATATTTACTTTCATTTCAGAAATTTGATGGCAGACAAATGGCAGACAAAATAGAATATGATCTGAACTCCCCTGGGATGGGACAGGCGATCTCACTCATCGATCTCACTCCCCTTCGTTCCATCGACCCACAGCCAGCCTCCCTCATATGATCTCATAAAAATTACACTAAATAAAGCAAACAAATGAACTTACAAGTGCTTCTCTTACCGGTTCACTCAGGCCACGTTTGGAGCTAGTATGACAGGTCTTAAAGGCGTCCACCGCATCTAGTTCTTCAGTCTGATCTAAGCTGGGTTCTTCTCGGTTTCTCTTCTGCTTCTGTTTCGTGGATAAACAATCACAGCGAAGTTTGCTCAGATCAAATGCAATAGAAGTTGAGTGCAAAAGTGCAGGTAGTAGTACAAGGTAATAGTTACTTACATATGCATGTAAGTGTGCCACATAGCAGCGAGAACCCGTAGCCTGATGAAACTTGACTTGACTGCGGTTCTGCTTGTTCTTTTCACTTATTTCCTACAAGAGAATGAACATGTCAGATTAGATCATAGGTTCAATATGTGAAGATCCTTTGCAAACGTATAGTGAAAGAACAATATATGACAAGATACCCATACCATGTTCTTTGGATCAGACCACTTTGCAACTAATGCCCTCCACTGTTCATCAGTCATGTAAGATACAGGAGAAGTTGTGCTAATCTCATTTGCAGGTACACCATTGAAGTATTTCTGCTTGAGCCGATAACGCTGGTTTTTTACCGCAGAGCGTAGCATATCGGTGCAAGCTTCCTTTGTTGCCTTGTCCTCAGTGTTAACGGACAAGCGCCCCTATGCATATGACAATTCCATAGTTAGTCAATTCAGGTTAAGCAGTATACAAGTGAACCATAGAATCAGTAATGCACTTACATTTAGCTGTGACACAAAGCTGTTGTAGTATTTCTGGTCGTCCTTGTAATCTTTCCAACGAGTTAGGATAGGCATGGTTTCCCGAATAATGATGCCAGCCTCTGATGCAAACTTGGCAGCTTGAACAGGTTCATGTGGCCTTTTTTTGCCTTCCTCAACAGCTATGGGCAGTCTCCTTTGCATAACTTTAGTCATCCTATCCAGTTGTTTTCCCTTGGTTGCTGCCCTGGGTCTCCTTGGTGCTCGCTGTGTAGGAGCTACAAAATATAATTCGCTTTTATTGAATAATGAAATTGTTTTGTTTCATGCAAATCAGCAAAAGAGATGCCTTATTTGACTGAAAAAATAGAACCTGCCCTCACTCTCTTGCTGAACCTAATGCCTGGAGCCATGTTGGGGTCTATCTTCTTGTTTGAAGCAAGGGTTGTGTTTCTACCTCTTCTAGGATACTGTCCACAAAAAAATAGTCATGTGCATTTAAAAGCAAGACCATATATTAATTAAGAGGTATGAAATAAAGAAGATGAATCTAAAAGCATGAGCATATATTAAACACCAGATTAAAAACATTGAAATGCAATGCAACTATTTGGCATCCACTACTTTGAAGATAGAAGGAGCACCTTCATTGCCAGGGGTTTTGGCTGATCATAATATTCACTGTCATCATCAGTATCTCCTTGATCATCATCGTCAAGGAGATAGAAAGAGACATATGAATCCGAATCTGAACTATTATTTATCTTGTTTGCTGCATGTTTCCCCTTTGTTGATGCAGATGGTGAGACAGAATTATTTAGAACAGAAGTATATTTGTTCAGACCCAAATCTTGCATCTTCTTTATATTCTCCTTCACTTGTTTATCCCGTCTTCTCTCATAAGCAGTTCGCTCATGTTGAACTACTTGCAAGATAGATAAGAACAAGCATACTGTGTGTATTAGATAATGTAAAGGATTTTACTAAAAGCTAAGAGGTACTACTATTTGCAGGGAAGGATTTGACTAAAAGCAAATAGATAAGATGTGTAGATTCAGTCATGTCGGGGACCATAATTAGGGGTACCCTCAAGACGCCTAATTCTCAGCTGGTAACCCCCATCAGCATAAAGCTGCAGAGGCCTGATGGGTTTGATTAAGTCAGGGATCAGTCCATACGAGCGACTTGATCACGCCACGCCCGAGCCTAGCCTCGGGCGAGGGCAGCCGACCCTGAGATGGTTCCGTCTCGCCTGAGGCCTCCTCTTTCACGGCAGACGCATCTCCGGCTCGCCCGAGGCCATGCCTTCGATAAGAAGTAACCCTGACTAAATCACCGCACCGACCGACCAAATCATTGGGGCCTTTAACGCAAAAGGTAAGATTGACGGGTAGCCAGGCTTGGCCGAAAGCGCCAGAGGAAGCTCCGCCCGACCCAGGGCTCGGACTCGGGCTAAGGCCCCGGAAGACGGCGAACTCCGCTCCGCCCGACCCAGGGCTCGGACTCGGGCTAAGGCCCCGGAAGACGGCGAACTCCGCTCCGCCCGACCCAGGGCTCGGACTCGGGCTAAGGCCCCGGAAGACGGCGAACTCCGCTCCGCCCGACCCAGGGCTCGGACTCGGGCTAAGGCCCCGGAAGACGGTGAACTCCGCTTCGCCCGACCCAGGGCTCGGACTCCGCCCTGGCCTCTGCCGAACGACCTCCGCCTCGCCCGACCCGTGAGCTCAGGTTCGGCCTCGGCCATGCAGGACGGACTCGACCTCGACCTCGGAGGAGCCTCCACGTCGTCCGACCTAGGACACAAGCCCGCCACGTCAACAGGAAGCGTCATCATCACCCTACCCCGAGCCGACTCGGGCCGCAGAGAACAGGACCGACGTCCCATCTGGCTAGCTCCGCCAGATAGGCAATGATGACGCCCCGCTGGACCATGACGACGGCGGCTCCCAGCTCCCTTACGAAAGCAGGGGGACGTCAGCAAGGGCCCAACCACTCCGACAGGTGTCCCTCCGTCCGGCTCCATTGCTTCTCCGACAGCCACGACGCCACATTAGCTGGGTGCCAAGATCTCTCCGGCTGCCACCTTGGCATGTACTTAGGGCACTAGCTCTCCCCCGCTAGACACGTAGCACCTTGCTACACCCCCATTTGTACACCTGGATCCTCTCCTTACGCCTATAAAAGGAAGGACCAGGGCCTTCTTAGAGAAGGTTGGCCTCGCGGGAACGAAGGGCAGGGGCAGGCGCTCTCTCGGGGCCGCTCGCTCCCCTCACCCGCGCGGACGCTTGTAACCCCCTACTGCAAGCGCACCCGACCTGGGCGCGGGACGAACACGAAGGCCGCGGGAATTCTCCGACTCCCTCACGACCCGGCTCCGGCCACCTCGCTCTCGCTCTCTCTCTCTCCCCCCCCTTCGCGCTCGCCCACGCGCTCGACCCATCTGGGCTGGGGCACGCGGCACACTCACTCGTCGGCTCCGGGACCCCCCGGTCTCGGAACGCCGACAGTTGGCGCGCCAGGTAGGGGCCTGCTGCGTGTTGACGAGTAGATTCCCGTCAAGCTCCAGATGGGCAGTCTCCAACGACCTCTTCAACCCGGGACGGTGCTCCGTTTTGGGAGTCTCGAGTTCATGTCTTTCGACGGCAGCTACGACATGATACTCCTTCCACCGCCGCGCGACAGCGACAATGGTGGCGGACAGCCCGCCCGCCGGCGGCGGAATCGACGACGTCTTTCCCGCGTGGGGGAAGGACAACTTTCGGGCTTACCCCATCCTCTCCCTCGCCATCGGAGGAGGAGGCGGGGCAACCGGGGCCGAGCGGGAGGCTGCGCTCCGACGGCTGTCGAGCAAATCGACATCCCCAGTGCCCCAGCGGAGGACACGCAAGGCGTCGCCCTCGCGTTCGAGGCAAAGGCGAGCGCCATCCCCCCGCAACACGTCGACCCCGAGCAGGTGGACGACGCCAGCACGCTTTGCAAGGGCCTGCAGGACGTCGCCCTCGTACCAAAGACGACGGCGCGATCAGCCCCCGACGTGACTTCATCGCTCCTCGTCGACAAAAAGGTACCGACCGATTCCCATCTTTCGTCATTTCGACTCAGCCTCAACCCGCCTAGCGACCTCGCTTTGGCGGGCGCTCACATCGAGGCGAGTGCAACCTCTCTGGGGTTTTGTGTGCGGTCGCCTTGGGACCGATTGACGGGTGTCTCGACCTACGGGCCCTCTGGGTCCGAGGAAGATGACGACCCCAGCATCTGCTGGGATTTCTCTGGATCTGGCAACCCCAGTGCCGTGCGGGACTTCATGACCGCATGCAACTACTGCCTCTCCGACTGTTCCAACGGCAGCCGCAGCCTTGACGACAAGGACTGCGGCCCGAGCCGCGAATGTTTCCACGTCGAGCTAGGGGATCCCTCCGGAGGCGGCTGTCTCGGCATGCCGGAGGATGGTGATCCCCCTAGGCCAGCGCCTCGCGCCGACATCCCGCGGGAGCTAGCTGTGGTCCCCGTTCCGGCAGGGGGTCTCGACCCACAGCTCGAGCAAGTCCGCGGGGCGCAGGCCGGGCTCGATGAGGGAGCAGGAGCGCTCGAGGCAATCCGCCGGAACGTCGGGCAGGTATGGGCAAGCCAGCCCCCAGCCGGAGAAATACGTCACCTGCCCCAAGGTCTCCAGCACCGCATCGCTAACGATGCCAGGGACAGACCGCCACCCGCATCCGGCGGGACCGGTCAGGACCTGGCCGCCGCAGCGATGCTCCTCCGCGCGATGCCGGTGTCATCAACCACCGAGGGTCGGCGAATCCAGGGAGAGCTCAAGCATCTCCTGGAAGGCGCTGCGGCCCGGCGGGCCGAGAGCTCTGCCTCCCGAAGGCAGGGATACCCCTCAGAACCTCGTGCCGCGACTTCCCGACTCACGCGGGAAGCCTCGGTCTTCACCGGGCGCACGCGCAACACCGCGCCTGCGGCCCCGGGCCACCTTGGCGACGAGCACCCTCATCGCGACCGTCGGGCACGCCTCGACGAAAGGGTGCGCCGAGGCTATCACCCCAGGCGTGGGGGACGCTACGACAGCGGGGAGGATCGAAGTCCTTCGCCCGAACCACCCGGTCCGCAGGTCTTCAGCCGAGCCATTCGGCGGGCGCCATTTCCACCCCGATTCCGACCCCCGACTACTATCACAAAGTACTCGGGGGAAACGAGGCCGGAATTGTGGCTCGCGGACTACCGCCTGGCCTGTCAACTGGGTGGGACGGACGACGATAACCTCATCATCCGCAACCTCCCCCTGTTCCTCTCCGACACTGCTCGCGCTTGGTTGGAGCACCTGCCTCCGGGGCAGATTTCCAACTAGGAGGATTTGGTCCAAGCTTTCGCCGGCAACTTCCAGGGCACGTACGTGCGCCCCGGGAATTCCTGGGACCTCCGAAGCTGTCGGCAACTGCCGGGAGAGTCTCTTCGAGACTACATCCGGCGGTTCTCGAAGCTGCGCACCGAGCTGCCCAACATCACCGACTCCGATGTCATCGGCGCGTTCCTCGCCGGCACCACCTGCCGCGACCTGGTGAGCAAGTTGGGTCGCAAGACCCCCACCAGGGCGAGCGAGCTGATGGACATCGCCACCAAGTTCGCCTCTGGTCAGGAGGCGGTCGAGGCCATCTTCCGAAAGGACAAGCAGCCCCAGGGCCGCCCGTCGGAAGATGCTCCCGAGGCGTCTACTCCGCCCGGCGCCAAGAAGAAAGGCAGGAGGAAGTCGCAAGCGAAACGTGACGCCGCCAGCACGGACCTTGTCGCCGCTGCCGAGTACAAGAACCCTCGGAAGCCCCCCGGAGGCGCCAACCTCTTCGACAAGGCACTAAAGGAGACGTGCCCCTACCATCAGGGGCCCGTCAAGCACACCCTCGAGGAGTGCGTCATGCTTCGGCGCCACTTCCACCGGGCCGGGCCACCCGCAGAGGGTGACAAGGCCCGCGACGACGGCAAGAAGGAAGATCACCAAGCAGGAGAGTTCCCCGAGGTCCGCGACTGCTTCATGATCTATGGAGGGCATGCGGCGAACGCCTCGGCTCGGCATCGTAAGTAGGAGCGTCGGGAGGTCTGCTCGGTGAAGGTGGCGGCGCCAGTCTACCTAGACTGGTCCGACAAGCCCATCACCTTCGACCAGGATGACCACCCCGACCACGTGCCGAGCCCAGGAAAGTACCCGCTCGTCGTCGATCCCGTCATCGGTGACGTCAGGCTCACCAAGGTCTTGATGGATGGGGGCAGCTGCCTCAACATCATCTACGCTGAGACCCTCAGGCTCCTGCGCGTCGATCTGTCGTCCGTCCGAGCAGGCGCTGCGCCCTTCCACGGGATCATTCCCGGGAAGCGCGTCCAGCCCCTCGGACAGCTCGACCTTCCTGTCTGCTTCGGAACACCCTCCAACTTCCGAAGGGAGACTTTGACGTTCGAGGTGGTCGGGTTCCGAGGAACCTACCACGCAGTATTGGGAAGGCCATGCTACGCGAAGTTCATGGCCATCCCCAACTACACCTACCTGAAGCTCAAGATGCCGGGCCCCAACGGGGTCATCACCGTCGGCCCCACGTACAAGCACGCATTCGAATGCGATGTGGAGTGCGTGGAGTACGCCGAGGCCCTCGCCGAGTCCGAGGCCCTCATTGCCGACCTGGAAAGCCTCTCCCGAGAGGTGCCGGACGTGAAGCGACACGCCGGCAACTTCGAGCCAGCAGAGACGGTCAAGGCCGTCCCTCTCGACCCCAGCGGCGATACCTCCAAGCAGATCCGGATCGAGTCCGGGCTCGACCCCAAATAGGAAGCAGTGCTCGTCGACTTTCTCCGCGCAAACGCCGACGTCTTTGCGTGGAGTCCCTCGGACATGCCCGGCATACCGAGGGAAGTCGCCGAGCACTCGCTGGATATTCGGGCCGGAGCCCGACCGGTCAGACAGCCACTGCGCCGATTCGACGAGGAAAGGCGCAGGGTGATAGGCGAGGAGATCCACAAGCTGATGGCAGCAGGGTTCATCAAAGAGGTATTCCATCCTGAATGGCTTGCCAACCCTGTACTTGTGAGGAAGAAAGGGGGAAAATGGTGGATGTGTGTAGACTACGCTGGTCTCAACAAAGCATGTCCGAAAGTCCCCTACCCTCTACCTCGCATCGATCAAATTGTGGACTCCACTGCAGGGTGCGAAACCCTGTCTTTCCTCGATGCCTACTCAGGGTATCATCAAATCAAGATGAAAGAGTCCGACCAGCTCGCGACTTCTTTCATCACGCCCTTCGGCATGTACTATTATGTCACGATGCCGTTCGGTTTGAGGAACGCGGGTGCAACGTACCAGCGGTGCATGAACCATGTGTTCGGCGAACACATCGGTCGCACGGTCGAGGCCTACGTCGATGACATCGTAGTCAAGACGAGGAAAGCCTCCGACCTTCTCTCCGACCTCGAACTGACATTCCGGTGTCTCAAGGCGAAGGGCGTCAAGCTCAATCCCGAGAAGTGCGTCTTCGGGGTGCCTCGGGGCATGCTTTTGGGATTCATCGTCTCCGAGCGGGGCATCGAAGCCAACCCGGAGAAGATCGCGGCCATCACAAACATGGGGCCCATCAAGGACTTAAAAGGCGTACAGAGGGTCATGGGGTGCCTCGCGGCCTTGAGCCGTTTCATCTCGCGCCTCGGCGAAAGAGGCCTGCCCCTGTACCGTCTCTTAAGAAAGGCCGAGTGCTTCACTTGGACCCCCGAGGCCGAGGAAGCCCTCGGGAACCTGAAGACGCTCCTTACCCAGGCGCCCGTCTTGGTACCCCCAGCTGATGGAGAAACCCTCTTGGTCTACGTCGCCGCAACCACTCAGGTGGTCAGCGCCGCGATCGTAGTCGAAAGACAGGAAGAGGGGCATGCTTCGCCCATTCAGAGGCCAGTTTACTTCGTCAGCGAAGTGCTGTCCGAGACCAAGATCCGCTACCCACAAGTCCAGAAGCTGCTGTATGCAGTGATCCTGACGAGGCGAAAGCTGCGACATTACCTCGAGTCCCATCCGGTGACTGTGGTGTCATCCTTCCCCCTGGGGGAGATCATCCAGTGCCGAGAAGCCTCGGGACGGATCGCGAAGTGGGCGGTGGAAATCATGGGCGAGGCAATCTCGTTCGCCCCACGGAAGGCCATCAAGTCCCAGGTACTGGCGGACTTCGTAGCCGAATGGGTCGACACCCAGTTGCCAACGGCGCCGATCCAACCGGAGCTCTGGACCATGTTTTTCGACGGGTCGCTAATGAAGACGGGAGCCGGCGCGGGCCTGCTCTTCGTCTCGCCCCTCGGGAAACACCTGCGCTACGTGCTCCGCCTCCATTTCCCGGTGTCCAACAATGTGGCTGAGTACGAGGCTCTGATCAACGGATTGCGAATCGCCATCGAGCTAGGGGTCCGACGCCTCGATGCACGCGGCGACTCGCAGCTCGTCATCGACCAAGTCATGAAGAACTCCCACTGCCGCGACCCGAAGATGGAGGCCTACTGTGACGAGGTTCGACGCCTGGAAGACAAGTTCTACGGTCTCGAGCTTAACCACATCGCCCGGCGCTACAACGAGACTGCGGACGAGCTGGCGAAGATAGCCTCGGGGCGAACAACGGTTCCCCCGGACGTCTTCTCCCGGGATCTGCACCAACCCTCCATCAAGATAGGCGACATGCCCGAGCCCGAAGTGCCCTCGGCCCCGTCCGAGGCGACCTCGGCCCAGCCCGAGCCATCCTCGGCTCAACTCGAGGAGCCCTCGACCCCCGAGGACGAAGCACTGCACATCGAGAAGGAGCAGAGCGGGGTCATGCCAGATCAGGATTGGCAGACCCCGTACCTGCAATATCTCCGCCAAGGAGAACTGCCCCACAACCGAGCCGAGGCTCGGCGGGTAGCGCGACGCGCCAAGTCGTTCGTCTTGCTGGGCGATGAAAAGGAGCTCTACCACCGTAGCCCCTCGGGCATCCTCCAGCGATGCATCTCCATCGCCGAGGGTCAGGAACTCCTACAGGAAATACACTCGGGGGCTTGCGGCCATCATGCAGCACCTCGAACCCTCGTTGGGAACGCTTTCCGCCAAGGCTTCTATTGGCCGACGGCGGTGGCTGACGCCACTAGAATTGTCCGCGCCTGCGAAGGGTGCCAATTCTATGCGAAGCAGACCCACCTGCCCGCTCAGGCCCTGCAGACGATACCCATCACCTGGCCCTTCGCTGTGTGGGGTCTGGACCTCGTCGGCCCTCTGCAGAAGGCGCCCGGGGGCTACACGCACCTGCTGGTCGCCATCGACAAATTCTCCAAGTGGATCGAGGTCCGACCCCTGAACAGCATCAGATCCGAGCAGGCGGTGGCGTTCTTCACCAACATCATCCATCGCTTCGGGGTCCCGAACTCCATCATCACCGACAACGGCACCCAGTTCACCGGCAAAAGATTCCTGGATTTTTGCGAGGATCACAACATCCGGGTAGACTGGGCCACCGTAGCTCACCCCATGTCGAATGGGCAAGTAGAACGTGCCAATGGCATGATTCTACAGGGGCTCAAGCCTCGGATTTACAATGATCTCAACAAGTTCGGCAAGCGATGGATGAAGGAACTCCCCTCGGTGGTCTGGAGCCTAAGGACGACGCCAAGCCGAGCCACGGGTTTCACACCGTTCTTCCTGGTCTACGGGGCCGAGGCCGTCCTGCCCACTGACCTAGAATACGGCTCCCCGAGGACGAGGGCCTACAACGAAGAAAGCAACCAAGCTAGCCGAGAAGACTCGCTGGACCAGCTGGATGAGGCTCGGGACAGGGCCTTACTACACTCGGCACGGTACCAGCAGTCCCTGCGACGCTACCACGCCCGAGGGGTCCGACCCCGAGACCTCCAGGTGGGCGATCTGGTGCTTCGGCTGCGGCAAGACACCCGAGGGAGGCACAAGCTCACGCCCCCCTGGGAGGGGCCGTTCGTCATCGCCAAAGTTCTGAAGCCCGGAACGTATAAGCTGGCCAACAGTCAAGGCGAGGTCTACAGCAACGCTTGGAACATCCAACAGCTACGTCGCTTCTACCCTTGAGATGTTTCCAAATTGTTCATATACCTCGCACCCACGCAAAGTTTAGTCAACAAGGAAGGGTCGGCCTCGCCTCGGCAAAGCCCGACCCTCCCTCGGGGGCTAAAAGGGGGGAAACCCCCTCTGCGTCAAAATTTTCCTCGAACAAAAAATCTCTTTTATCAGAATATCTTTCGTGCTTTTTGACTACTTCGAAAAGTGGGTCATGGAAACGACAGAGTACACGTAAGCAGCCAAGGCTGACCGAGCCGAGGGACTCCTACGCCTCCGGGATACGGATACCTCACTCATCACCTTCTGCGATAAGTAACTCACGCTCGGATAAGGTGACTCCGCGGATCGAACAAGTCTCTACGTTCGGAAGCTCTTCTATCAAAGCGATTCTTCAAGTTTTCTCGACTAAGTCGGTGATAGGGCCTCATGGACGAGTAAAAGTGCGCGTAAGCGGCAAGGCCGACCGAGCCGAGGGACTCCCACGCCTCCGGGATACGGATACCTCACTCCTCACCTTCCGCGAGAAGCAACTTTCGCTCGTACAAATATCCCTGTTACCGGCAAAAAGTCCAGACGCTTGGAACGAGAGGAAAAGAGACGCAGCTTTACGACACAGCAAGGGTGTGTGTTCTGGCCTCGACGGCCGCACAAAGCACACGCTACAAGACAAGCTGATCCTGCAGGCTCAGGTCTTGGCGCTGGAAGGGGGCAGCGACACCCTCGGCATCAACAGCAACTTCGGCAAGGCCCGAACTAGCCTCGGACGGCGACGCGAGCCAAGGGCCTCCGCTCCAAAAGACGGCGTCATCACCACGCCCGGGCAATCGTTGTCAGGGACTTCTCCGGGAATCCGGCCCGAGCAGGCGGCTCGGCCAGCCACCTCTGGGGCCTCGGCCAACTACCTTCCGAGGGCACGAGCCCGGTCCGAAGCCTCGGCTGGCCAACTCCGGCGTCGATCCTGCCAACGGACAACTCGGCTAGGCTCCGGCCAACCGGGTTTCATTCCCGAGCCAACTCCGCCCCTGCTCATGCTGATATCGCTACCCCCGGCCTCGGCTCGTCGAAGAGCGGCCGAGGGGTCTCTTTAACTAAGCTAGAGGAGCCTCGGACAACAGGGCCGACCGAGCCGAGGGACTCCTACGCCTCCGGGATACGGATACCTCACTCGTCACCTTGACACGAGGCGACTCATGCTTAGTGAAGCGGTTCGGACAATCAGCGGACGAGTCTTAGCGCTCGGGAATGAGGAAAAAACACGGCTCCGTGCCATAGTTACATACATGTTCAGGCCCCGAAAGCCGAGATGAACAAAAAACCCGGCACTCGAAGTGCCATGGCAAACGGAACTCCGGTTCCCCCCTCTGCAGCAGCGCAGGCCTCAGGGGTAGGCACCGCTGCGGTCTTGCCCTCGCCCATAACGCCACCCGAGGGGCGAGGACAAGTACAAAGAGCCGGAGGCCCGAAGCGCGGATGGTGGCGGTGACCTCGCCAGTGACGGGGGCTTCTCGAGCCGCCTCCGCCTCGACGCTGATGGCAGAAGCCATCAGCCCTCCGGCAGATCCCCACTCAAATCCTCCCAGATGAGTGGGGCACCGGCCTCCGCGCAAAGGCGCCGCCCCGGTGCAAAGGCAGGGCCACCCCAGAACACGAACGCCGCCCTAGCAGCGCGCGACATCTAGGGTGGACCTCCCGTGTACACGGCGCGGCAGCTACCCCCCAACAGAAGGGGCCGCCGGGGCTGAGCCAGCGGACCCGACACGCTGGAGGTGACGACGTCCGCCGCCGATCCACCCCACGTTGTCGGAGTCCGGGCCGCCCACAGGGCCAGTGAGTGCCTTCTCCCTCGAACATCGTGGGAGAGGACGACCCACGAACCCGTGCGGGAGGTAGAGCGCCGGCTCAGTCCGGCACCCACCCCAGCAAGGATGATGAACATCCTTGAAGCTGAGGGTGGGACCTAGATCGCAGTCTGGTTTGCTCCTCCCCACCCAGGAGCTGGTGGTCACCGTCTCGGGTGACCCCCAGCGGAGGGGAGCAACCGGGCTGCCTGATGAAAATCCTTGAAGCCGAACGATGGCCGAAAGGTACCCACTCCCACGGAGTGGTGTCCCCCGATGATGAGGCACGGAGACGGCGGTTTCCCCCATCCGGGGGCTTGAAAGGCGGAAAGACACGATGCATAAGGAAGGAAGAAAGCATGGTCGCCTTACGAAAGGGGTCGCCCTCCTTTTAAAGGCAACTCTCCGTGCTTGCGCCCCCAACCGTCACGGGCTGAGTCTTCTCCAACACGCCTCCAAAGCCCTCCCCTGCGGCGCGGGGGCTGGGGCCCACCTGTCATGCAGACCGGCTCCGAGCAGAAGAAGCCAAACCGCCGCGCGCGACGCGCACAACCACCCAGCGGTTACAAGTGACCCTCCACTTTTGCCCAGACCAACGGGCGAAGGGGGCGGGCAGCCATGCGGGCGGCATGCAACCGCGCCAAGTGGACGCACCTCTCCGACTCCTGACAGGCCAGCACGGAGGCTCAAGCCACGCGTCGCGCAACCGGCGCGCCGGATGCTGCATGTAAGCCACTATGCCGCTTGCGCCACCACCGCACCTCCTTGGTCGCGGAACCAATGTCGCGACCCGAGGCGACCCAGCGTGCGACCCAGCTGCGCCAACCTGGCGCAGCGGTCAAAACACGGTCAAAAGCGGGCCGGCAGTAATGACAGTGGCAGGCGCGCAAGAGCAGCGATCACGCCATCAGCTAGGCTCACGTCCCATCCGGAGGCAGCAAGAGAACCCCCTCTCTCTCACGGTGTGAAGACGACACGCCCGTGACCCGTTCCTCGAACGGCTCACGCACGCGCAACGGCAGCCTCGCCAACTACTCACCCCGGCGCATTAACTCCGCGGCTCGACGGGCAGCGCTACGGGCGGGAGCAGCTGGCGACGTTTCGCCTTCGCCAAAACGGCCACACCAAAAAAGGTACGCCACGACGTTCAGTTTCGTATCCTTTTTCCCTTTTCCTTCTTTCTCTATCTCTTGCAACAGGGACCGGGAAAGGGGGATAACCCCAAAGGGATCCTTCCCCGTGAAGGAACTAGGCTCCGAGCCTCCTTACTGATCAGGGGTTCGAAGGCTGGCCCCCCGAAGGGTCCAACAGCCGCCTCAGATCGCGTGGGCCCGACACCCACTACTGGTCAGGGGTTCGAAGGTCGGCCCCCCGAAAGGTTCCACGACCGCCTCAGGCTACTCGGGCTCCGCGCCCATTACTGATCAGGGGTTCGAAGGCTGGCCTCCCGAAGGGTTCACAGTCGCCTCAGACACCGAGCGAGGGATGGCCAGGGGTACGTTCGATACATAACCAAGGCTCGGGCTGCGCTCCCGAGGTACCCTAGGACATTTCCGAGACCAGCGGGAACGACTCTATAACGGAATCCCATCGGAGGGAGGCAACGAGCCCTCGGACCCCGTCGCCAGGGGACCGGGTCCGGCAGATCACCCGCAGGTACTTTTGGGCGTGCCTCCGGGCCCCTAGCCGACCCCCAACGAACGGGGCACGGACGTCCACTCGGATTACCCGATTGCAGCTCACCGGAGACACCATGTTCGGTGCCCATCGAGGGTAACATGGCGCTCTCCCCCCCTCCTCCTTGCGGAAAGGCGACGTAGGGGCGTATGTAAAAAAGCCGAGTCTGTCCCTGATCGTCCTCTCGCTCCGTGCGGAGGCTCGGGGGCTGCTCTCGCAAAACCTGGCTCCGGCCGAACCGTTGACAGCGTCAACATACCAGCCCGAGAACTTGGGCCCCGACAGAGCACCTGGGCTACGGCCTGTTCGCATGAGGGAACCGCCAGACCAGCCGAAGCATTACGCAAGGCATTAAGACCTCGAAGGAGTGAAACCACTCCTCCGAGGCCTCGGGGGCTACACCCGGCGGGTGCGCTCGCGCGCACCCACCGGAACAAAGTGCAACCGAGAAAGGCTGGTCCCCTTGCAAAAAAGTGCGACGAAAGCCTCCAAGCGAGTGTTAACACTCCCTTCGAGGCTCGGGGGCTACTGTCGGGGACCATAATTAGGGGTACCCTCAAGACGCCTAATTCTCAGCTGGTAACCCCCATCAGCATAAAGCTGCAGAGGCCTGATGGGTTTGATTAAGTCAGGGATCAGTCCATACGAGCGACTTGATCACGCCACGCCCGAGCCTAGCCTCGGGCGAGGGCAGCCGACCCTGAGATGGTTCCGTCTCGCCTGAGGCCTCCTCTTTCACGGCAGACGCATCTCCGGCTCGCCCGAGGCCATGCCTTCGATAAGAAGTAACCCTGACTAAATCACCGCACCGACCGACCAAATCATTGGGGCCTTTAACGCAAAAGGTAAGATTGACGGGTAGCCAGGCTTGGCCGAAAGCGCCAGAGGAAGCTCCGCCCGACCCAGGGCTCGAACTCGGGCTAAGGCCCCGGAAGACGGCGAACTCCGCTCCGCCCGACCCAGGGCTCGGACTCGGGCTAAGGCCCCGGAAGACGGCGAACTCCGCTCCGCCCGACCCAGGGCTCGGACTCGGGCTAAGGCCCCGGAAGACGGCGAACTCCGCTCCGCCCGACCCAGGGCTCGGACTCGGGCTAAGGCCCCGGAAGACGGTGAACTCCGCTTCGCCCGACCTAGGGCTCGGACTCCGCCCTGGCCTCTGCCGAACGACCTCCGCCTCGCCCGACCCGGGAGCTCAGGTTCGGCCTCGGCCATGCAGGACGGACTCGACCTCGACCTCGGAGGAGCCTCCACGTCGTCCGACCGAGGACACAAGCCCGCCACGTCAACAGGAAGCGTCATCATCACCCTACCCCGAGCCGACTCGGGCCGCAGAGAACAGGACCGACGTCCCATCTGGCTAGCTCCGCCAGATAGGCAATGATGACGCCCCGCTGGACCATGACGACGGCGGCTCCCAGCTCCCTTACGAAAGCAGGGGGACGTCAGCAAGGGCCCAACCACTCCGACAGGTGTCCCTCCGTCCGGCTCCATTGCTTCTCCGACAGCCACGACGCCACATTAGCTGGGTGCCAAGATCTCTCCGGCTGCCACCTTGGCATGTACTTAGGGCACTAGCTCTCCCCCGCTAGACACGTAGCACCTTGCTACACCCCCATTTGTACACCTGGATCCTCTCCTTACGCCTATAAAAGGAAGGACCAGGGCCTTCTTAGAGAAGGTTGGCCTCGCGGGAACGAAGGGCAGGGGCAGGCGCTCTCTCGGGGCCGCTCGCTCCCCTCACCCGCGCGGACGCTTGTAACCCCCTACTGCAAGCGCACCCGACCTGGGCGCGGGACGAACACGAAGGCCGCGGGAATTCTCCGACTCCCTCACGACCCGGCTCTGGCCACCTCGCTCTCGCTCTCTCTCTCTCTCTCCCCCCTTCGCGCTCGCCCACGCGCTCGACCCATCTGGGCTAGGGCACGCGGCACACTCACTCGTCGGCTCGGGGACCCCCCGGTCTCGGAACGCCGACAAGTCATTATGAAGCTTGGTTATGATTGTGCAAGTTCATAATTGTGGTTGCACTATAACTGTAGTGTTTCCCCTGTTTGGTTGTGGAAATCTTTATGCAGGCTTAAACAATGTTCAAAGTACTAGCTAGTACATTGATTAGGCGATGTAGATTTACACAAGCTGATGAACAAAAAAAGTGAAGATATTCTCATCTCTTTCTACCAGCAAGGTTCAAGAAAGCACTAAGCACTGAGCGAGCGGTATGGTGGTGAAAATGCTTAAGCGTGATTAATCGTGCTTAATCATTTTTGTTAAAAAGAGAAAAAAAAATACATGATATTGGGCCACCCTGCAGCAGCCCTTAACCCCCACCTCCTCTCTTCATGAGTCTGCAGCCCACTAGGCCCACCTGCCAGGAGGCTCAACGCAAAACCCCTCTCCCGTGATGACCTAGTACTCTGCTGCCTCCTTCCACGCCCCGCGCCGCCGCCCTGTGCTCTCCGCCTCCCTCTCCCGAAGCCTATCCTCCTCCGTGTCGTACGCTCTCCGGCTCCCTCTCCCGAAGCCTCTCCTCCCTCGTGCGATCTTCACCTCTACCGCGAAGCCGCTCCGCCTCTCTCTCACCAATCTGCTGGCTGCAGCCATCGTAGGTCCGTCCGCTCTCTCTCTCGTCGATCCGTCGATTTGCTGCCTGCTGGATTGACCCCGGAGGTGTTCCTCCTCTTCCTCTCCCTCCTCTTCTCCCTTAAACATGCCGAATGGGCACGATTAAGCAGGGCCAGCGCTTAATTGCCCGCTTAGTAGGTAAGCGATGCGTTGACCCTCTACTCAGCGCTTAACCGCGCCTAATCGCACGCCTAATCGCGCTTTCTTGAACCTTGTCTACCAGTACTAGAAACATAAGTTCTCTACTAAAACATGGATGTGACTGCATATAACACAATGTAAGGAACCAAACACAACTGTATCAGTGCACAATGATTACATAAATCAATTTACAATATCTCTGATAACAATGAATGAATAATTAAACTAAATCTAGCGATGGTTAGGGTTTAGGGGTTGGACCTTTCTGACTTTTGTGCCTCCTTTTGTTCACCATCAAGGTCGTCTGCGATGACCCAAATCCAGCGATGTTAGGGTTTAGGGGTTAGCGAGAGCAATGTGGATGGGGCGTGTTAGGTGGAAGGGGCGAGAGAAATGCGGATGGCAATGAGATAGAGCGGGATGCGGCGAGTGAAGTCGGCGACGACGCAGCTCATCGACGCGATGAGAGGTAAGGGGGCGACGGTGAGGTACCTGGTCGAGGGGGCAGGTCGTCGACGGCGGATGTGTCCCAGCGGCGGCGGTGAGGTACCTGGTCGAGGGGGCAGGTCGTCGACAGCCGTCGTGTCCCGGCGGCGGCGATTAGGTTTGGAGAAGTGGGGGAGAAAGAAGAGTGGGGGAGAAATAAGAGGAGTGCGGGAGATAGAGGATGAGAGCGGAGTCTGTTTTAGTGACGACGGCGAAAATGTTTTTGGCGCCCTTTGGCAATGTGGAGTCTAATGCGTTTAAGTATACTAGCGCTGGGTATATATTGAAAACACGTGCATAGCTCAATGGTTTGACCTGCTAACTATAAGACCGAGCTCCTAGGTTCAAGTGCCTGCAAGGAGACTTTTTTGTGTTTTGCCTACCATTTTATATTAATTCTTTGTTTTTTATTTATCTCTATGTTTTTTTTGCAATTATCTATTCATGGACACATTAGTTTGGTTTATGATCATGTTATAATATTTTGAAATATTTTTGACATAGTGGTACTATACATCTCTCACTTGCAATAGCATCTCTCACTTAGTAATTAGCCTTATATGAGAGATGTATGCCTTTCTTAGGATGTGTGTCACCACTTTGTCCGAATGAGTTGAAACTATTTTGTCAACATTGTACACCAAAATGAATGGTCCATGCAAGTTTTTAGATTTTTCTAGCTAGGTTATGGTATTGTAACAAATATCTTTATGAAATACAACAAATAATTACAGTAATTAGTAAACTAGGTATGAAAAATGCATAACTGCACACAACATCATAGGTTGGTTCAATAAACATGCCATTAAAGTTTAAAATGGTTTGGAGAAAGTGGTAGTATAGATCCATCATAAGCATGAACATCTCTCACTTAGTAATTAGCCTTATATGAGAGATGTATGCCTTTCTTAGGATGTGTGTCACCACTTTGTCCGAATGAGTTGAAACTATTTTGTCAACATTGTACACCAAAATGAATGGTCCATGCAAGTTTTTAGATTTTTCTAGCTAGGTTATGGTATTGTAACAAATATCTTTACGAAATACAACAAATAATTACAGTAATTAGTAAACTAGGTCTGAAAAATGCATAACTGCACACAACATCATAGGTTGGTTCAATAAACATGCCATTAAAGTTTAAAATGGTTTGGAGAAAGTGGTAGTATAGATCCATCATAAGCATGAACATCTCTCACTTAGTAATTAGCCTTATATGAGAGATGTATGCCTTTCTTAGGATGTGTGTCACCACTTTGTCCGAATGAGTTGAAACTATTTTGTCAACATTGTACACCAAAATGAATGGTCCATGCAAGTTTTTAGATTTTTCTAGCTAGGTTATGGTATTGTAACAAATATCTTTACGAAATACAACAAATAATTACAGTAATTAGTAAACTAGGTCTGAAAATGCATAACTGCACACAACATCATAGGTTGGTTCAATAAACATGCCATTAAAGTTTAAAATGGTTTGGAGAAAGTGGTAGTATAGATCCATCACAAGCATGAACATGTCTCACTTAGTAATTAGCCTTATATGAGGGCTGTATGCATTTTTGTAGGATGTATGTCACCACTTTGTCAGAATAAATTGCATTTTTTGTCAACATTGTACACCAAAATGAAGTGTACATGCAAGTTTCTAGATTTTTCTAGCCACCTAAGGTTTTTTAGCACTTATTCTTTAGTAAAATAACAAATACTTACATTAATAGTTAAACTAGTTCTAAAAATTGCACCGGCACAAAACATCATGGTACACCTCCATCAACAACCCAAAAAAAGGTTGAAATGATTTGGAGAAACTGGTGCTATACATGTAAATAAATAAAAGAAAAATACAAAAATGATTGAAAAATGTAAACAAAACCAAAAAAACCTACCTATCCCAAGATCGAACACAAGACACCAGGGTTCACAGTAGCAAGGAGTTACCATTGGACTAGTCACGTTTGTTCGTTAGTAACAGAGCGCAGTTATATGTAAGCATAAACTGTTCTCTGTCCAGGATGTAACCGAGCGCCCAGTTCAGATTTCTGCATTTGTCTGCCCAGTAACAGAGCGCACATAAGCAGAGTTTGTTCATTAGAAGCATAAACTGTTCTCTGTCCAGGATGTAAGCATAAACTGTTCTATGTTCACAGTGGCAAATTATAGCATTTTCAGATTGTAAACTTCCTAGTTCAGATTTCTGCATTTTTATGTTATGCCCAGTTCAGAGATCTGCCCAGTCCATAGTTAAGCATCAACTGTTCTGCCCAGATCAGATTGTAAAGTGCCCAGTTCAGATTGCTGGGTGTTCTGAGTAAACTCTGCTGCCCAGTTCAGATTGCTGCCCAGTTCAGATTGTAAACTCTGCCCAGTCCAAAGTTCAAAGTTGCCCAGTCCAAAGTTCAAAGTTCAGATTCTAAACTACCACTACAATTCCTTGTGTCAAGGTGGTAGAAAGTATCAAATCAAAGGATCAACTGGCACTGGTGCTTTTGCTAAAGTATACAAAGCCACTGTTGACAGTAATGCGGAAGAAATGGTTGCTTTGAAGGTGAGTCATGTTTCCATTGCATCAATAACTTGATGTTGCCTTTCATAGTTTGGTCCACTTTTAAACGCTGTTCATTATATGCAGATTCAGAATCCCTCATTTACTTTGGAATTTTACATGTATCGCCAACTTGATCTGCGTATATCTGATGTCGAGGTACATAATTTATGTCAAGAGCAGTCTCAACATTCTTTCATAAAGCACAATAATATTTAATAATATACATTGTTTACTTCCAGAGACCAAGCTATCTTGATCTGCGTATATCTGATGTTGGTTATCTATTTTAATGAATATGTAACTACAACCAGTCGATGTTGCTAACATGTAATGAGATATAAATCAAGCCTTCTGCAGGATGTCATAAATTCTCACTTAGTAGTCAGTCGATACATGGATGAAGTTCTATGCATGTATTATACCATAGAGATGCTGACCATGCTGGAAACACTGCATAGTGTTGGCATAATCCATGGTGATTTCAAACCTGACAACATCCTTGTTTGCTACCCGAGGTAGCTATACCATATTGCCATTACTGTTAGTCTGTTACCACTTTATGTCTCTCTTTAGCAGTATCAGTAATAACCATGCAATCTTTTCTCTGATATTAAGTGTTCAGATGTTCAGTTCTGAAAATACAGAAAATACAGAATACACATTCAGTTCACCACAAGTTCAGTTCACCCCAAATTCAGTATTTCAGACACACATTCAGTTCTGAAAATACAGAAAATACATTGTATCATCTAAACATGAACTGAATTTCAGACACACATTCAGTATGATGTACTAATCTGAACTGAACAATTCATAAATCAACTATCAATACTAGAAATCCTCATCTTCATCTTCTATGGACATGTCATCATTGTTGTCGTCGCCACCATCATTAAAATATTGAAACATTGTATCATCTTCCTCCTCATCCTCACTATCTTCAAGAATAATAGCAGCTTCCTTCTTTTTTCTTATTAGTTCCTCTAAATTGCCTTCAATTAGACTGGCTTCTCCACCTTCAACATTGTGCAGAACCTGATTATCATCACCTTCTTGCACTATATGCTCTGTATCAGAACAATAATCATCCTGATGCACATCATTACTGCCCTCATATTTTTCAGCCACATCATAAATATTCCTATGTTCAAATTTCTGCACAACTCGGAAATCTTTACATTGTGGAGTTGTGTCTTGCAGGTAAAATATCTTTTTCGCTTGGTCTGCCAAGATAAAAGGATCGGACTTGTACCAAAATGACTGCACATTGATGGATTTGAAATGGCTGTCATCTCGAATGCCCACAGTCTTTCCTACTTGGTTGTACCAATCGCATCGAAATACAACCACCGACCGACGAACTTGATAATTCGAGTTATATTGTAACTCAATTACCTCTTTAAGGACACCATAAAAATCTATGTTCTCCCCATTATGTTCACCTTCAGTCATTACACCACTATTTTGTGTCTGCATGAACTTCTCACGATCCACTGTGCTAAACCGCACTCCATTAATCTTGCAAGCTGTACTAGTCTTAACTCGCCGAGCTGGGCCACATGACAGTGCCCACAGTCCTTCGCTAACCAATTCTGGATTCTCATTACGCTTCTTCTCAACCTGTTGCAACAAAATTACTCAGCTGAGCAATTACATATGCATACCCAAAACTTTAGTAAACCTATAACATAAAAGTTTAGTGACTTACATGGGACATAAACCACTTTGCAAATCCTTGTTGAACCATTCGATCAACATCATTTGGACGTGCACCTTGCTGCGATAGCTCCTCCCTGTACAGACTGCATGGCATACTTTATTCATAAGCATATTTTCAAATTTAATAAACATAACATAAATTATGTAGCACATACCAAACTAACTTACATCAAATATTCCTGTACTTCATCAGCATTATGTAGCACATACCAAACTAACTTATTCATGATAGCATCATCAATGTACTCAGTCTTAGTAGCTCCAACAAGAGTAGCACCATGCTTAAAAACAGACATGTCATTAGGCAATGGCATCTCTGTACCACTATCATCATCCTGGTTAAATCTAGTGTCAACATCCTTCATGTACCTAGAACAAAATGTTAAGGTATCACTTGCCATATATGCCTCAGCAATTGATCCTTCCGGCCTAGCCCTGTTCCTTACAAAATTTTTCAAAGTGCCTAGTCGCCTTTCTATTGGGTACATCCATCCATACTGAACAGGTCCTCTAAGCATTGCCTCATCGGGAAGATGGACACTCAAGTGCACCATGACATCAAAGAAGGCAGGTGGAAAGATTTTCTCAAGCTTGCATAGGATCAATGGAATATCTCCTTTTAGCCGTTGCACAACATCTATCCGTAGATTTCTACTACATAGTTCCCTGAAGAAGGTCCCCAGCTCTGCAATTGCTTCATATACATCCTTCCTCACCAGTCCTCTAAGGCCAGCGGCTATGATTCTCTGTAGGAGTATGTGGCAAGAATGTGTTTTCAGTTTTCCAACCACCTTTGAACCATCTTCACTTATGTATCTTGCTAGGTTATCCGCAAATCCATCAGGAAACTTGATACCTTTGAGGAACTTGCAAAACTCGACTTTCTGATCCTTCCCCAACACATATGGAGCAGGTGGAGCCCTGCAGGCCGAGTTGCCATCTTGTTGCAAGTGCAGTTCAGGTCTTATGCCCATATCATACAAATCTAGCCTTGCATTATGTGTGTCCTTGGACTTGCCTGGTATACTAAGTAGTGTGCAAAGAATATTTTCACATACATTTTTCTCTATGTGCATCACATCGAGATTATGTGGAAGCATCAAATCTTTCCAATATGGCAATTGCCACAACCCAGATTTCCGGCTATAAATCTTTGGACCGTCACTACTACGCTTCCTTTTATTTCCAGTAATGTCAGCCTGCTTCCCGGGCCTGACATCTTTCACCTTCTCTAGCTCTTGTAGGACCTCATCCACAGTGAACCTGCCAGGCACAACTTTGTTTTCACGCTTACCATTGAAATCCAAGCTATTCCGCCATGAATGTGTCCTTTTAAGGTAACGACGATGTCCAATGTAGCATAACTTGTTCCTTATTGCCATAGACAACGGATTCTTGTCGCAATAAATACATGCATAATACCCTTTTGTTGTTCGCCCAGATAACGTGGCCAGCGCTGGATAATCATGTATACACCATAGTACAGCAGCACGAAGGTCGAACTTCCTACCAGTACATGCATCATAGGTCTTGACACCCTTCCATAGCTTCAGCAGTTCTTCAATTAGGGGCTCAAGGAACAAATCAAAATCCTTTCCTGGACATCTTGGACCTGGGATGAGTAAAGACATAAAGCAGTTTGTTGGATTCACGCATTCCCATGGTGGGAGATTAAGCGGTGTCACAAGCACTGGCCACATACTGTACTGGGTACTCATGTTGCCAAATGGATTGAATCCATCGGTAGCTAAGGCTAGCCTCAGGTTCCTCGGATCATTTGCAAAACCTGGGTACTTTCGGTCAAAGTCCTTCCACGCTTCCCCATCAGCTGGATGGCTCATCACATTGGCGACTGGCTTCCTCACTTTCTTGTGCCATTGTGTTTCCTCTGAAGTTTGTTTTGAAGCAAAAATTCTTTTCAACCTTGGCAACAGTGGAAAATGCCTCAAAACCTTATGTGGAACCCGCTTCGAACCAGTTTCATCTTTCCATCTAGACTCCGTGCATACTGGGCACTCATTCAATTTAGCATTAACATTCCGAAACAACACACAATTGTTCTTGCACACATGGATGTTTTCGTATCCAAGGCCCAATTCTTTAAGATATTTCATGGCCTCATTATATGATTTTGGCAACTCACTGTTAGGGTATCCATCGGACATCAGCTTCATCATTGCTGAAAATGCTATATTGCTGATTCGATAACGAGACTTCATATACAACATCCTCACCATAAAAGAAAATTTTGAATGGCTAGAACCCGGACTAAGTGCCTTCTTTGAATCTCCAAGAACTCCTGCAAATCTTGGCTCTTCTCCATCAGCCTCTGCCGCTGCAAACAGTTCACCGATCATCTCAGGTACTCCATGATCATCATCGTAAACATCATCGTCCACATCCATATGTATCCCAAAGTCATTATCATATCCTTCGACATCCTCCTCTATACCCTCAACTTCTGTATCTGCCGACTCCCCATGATGAATCCACCTCGTGTATGTAGCTGACATTCCATAAATGTGTATATGAGTTTCTACTTCACTCTGAGGTCGCAACCTTTGATTAAGACAATTCACGCACGGACAACGAATGTCTGTGTCTTCTGGGTATCTTTCAGTAACAAAATTCATGAACTCTTCAACTCCTTTCACATATGCAGGTGTGAATTGTTTCCCATAAACCCATCTTCTATCCATCTATTTTGACAATAAATTAAAACTTGCATTAACTCCATAACTATGATTACACTGAACAAAATTGAAAACCACATCAAACACATGCATATATGAAATAAAATTCAAACGCACATAGAACCTTATTGTCAAAAACACAACACATCAAACCTTGTCTTTTCTCCCCTCCCTGCCGCTGTTCTATCCACGCCCGCTGTAGCTATGCGCAAGACGCTGCTGCTTTGCCGCGCCCGAAGCTTCTCTGCCTCGCTGTTTGCAGACGACGTCGTTCTTCCAACACAGTTGGATCAATGGATCAGGCGACAAGATCGCTCGTTCGCTGCGACGCTACCCAGTTGACGATCAAGCGGACGACGACAGACGCCGGCGTCGTTGTGTGCCGTAACCTGACGGCCGATCGCAGAAGCGCAGATCGCAGCAGGAAAAAATCAGAACAGGCGAACCATGCAGATCGCAGAATGGCGGCTGGGAAAACTTGTTAACATAACGACAGATGGGAACACCTGTTAACAGACGGATAGTTTCTTTATATACACGAACAAGTGCGTAGTCTGGTGGTAGCAACGATTTAACGCAAGTCGCAGGTCCCTGGTTCGAAGCTCCGCGGGCACACCTTTTTTTTGCCAAATAACTAACTGCCGCTTCGTACTGGGCCGGGTCCGCGTCGCCAGGTGGGGGCTGTGTCCCAAAAAACTGCGGCCCATGTAGGCCAAGGAACCCACGCCGTCAAGTGGTGTGTACACGTGGGCCGTTTTTTACTAAAACTCATCTGTGACCAATTTATTTCATCATTACGTCAGCCGATCAAGCCAAATTAATCTGTGACGTTCCTTTCATTTTCGTCTATGACGTTCCTTTCATTTTCGTCTTTAATATTGAAGTCTAATCTTCGTCCCTTGTAATTGTTGACGAAGATGTCAATTTGGTCATAGAAATGTATCAATCTGTGACTGAAGTCACCAGCGTCACTAGAAAATCGTCACTGATGATCACATTCTTACTAGTGCATGACTGCAGTATTGCCACCATAGGAAGATATCGTTGCTTCGTAGCTCATCAGAAACTGCTTCGGATCTGAGTGTCCGTCATACATGGGGAGTTGAGGTGGCTTGTAAGACGGAGGCCAAGGTGTAGCCTGCAGTTCTGCTGACAGAGGAGAAGCATCATCAAAAGCAAAATTCCCATGATGGAAATTCTCATACCAGTCATCCTCGTTGAAGAAGCCCTCTTGATGAAGCTCTCTGTGTTGAGGCCTCCGGTTCTGCTCATCTTGAGTAAGATGGCAAACTTCTTCAGAGGCTTCGTCTATCTGCCTTTGCAGATCAGCCAGCCTAGCCATATTTTCGTTCTTCCTTTGCACCTGCTGATGGAGCATCTCCATATTTCTGATCTCTTGGTCCAAGTCGTCCTCCTGAGGCGTTGGACTGGTGGCCTTCCTCTTCTGGCTTCGGGCCTCCCGAAGAGAGAGGGTCTCTTGGTTGGGGTCCAGCGGCTGCAGAGCGGCAGCCCCTGTTGCTGAAGCTTTCTTTGGCGGCATGACGAAGGTCTATGCTTGCCGAAGGTGTTCGAAACTCAAAAAGTGGAAGTGAGTTCACCGGAGGTGGGCGCCAATGTTGGGGACTTGTTCTCAAATGCTAAGAGTTAAGAACAAGGCAACATAAAAAGTGTTAAATGTTAAAGTCCTTCGTCCTTCGAAACATTATCTCCCTTCGGATATAATGAATTCCGGACGAAGGTTATGAAGAACAAACCTTCTTAAACACAATAAATGATGAAGAAGGATTCATACACAAGATATGAAAAAAATAATATAAACACTTTAAATGTTATTACCAACTTATTTTTATTTGCGTGACTGTATCAACAATAACAAATTATAAATGTACCTTCGGCTCGAAGGAAAGCAGGGGTACAAACGTGACGCGAAAGTAAATGCCAAGTCAGCGTGAACAGTACGGGATCTATTTATAGGCATGGGACGCAGCCCATGTAAAATTACACCCATGCCCTTTACATTTGCTAATAACTCTATAGCAATCCATTGGGGTCTAAATAGCCTTTTCCCTTTTAAGTCGGTTTCTTTTTCTGCTATCACGCCGAAGCTCCCCTGCGCATAGCTTCGGCTCTGCGCCATCCTTCATACTCTTTGTGCATCTTCACGCAGTGGTTTTGATTTGTGTCCGAAGGTACCTGTTTACACATTATACTCCAGAGACATAGTTAAATCATGTTTTTGAGGACCTTCGGAAGCCGAAGGCCCCCAATAGGTTCTCCTCGACCAAAGCTGACCGTTTCCGGTGGCATTTCTGAAAGGAACGACACGTGTGTAAAACAGTTGACGGTTGGTAATCGGTTGCGCTGAAAATTCAGTATGGTTTAATTTGATGCATGTGTATTTATCTCAATCTACGCGTGTCCAAGCATATTGGAATGAAACAAACGTTAGACTTAGGGCTTGTTTGGTTTCTTTAGTCCAGGGACTAAAGTTTAGTTCGGGGACCAAAGTTTAGTCCATACCATGTTTAGTTTTTGGGACTATAAAATATTCATAACGCATTAAACGAAACATAATAGGACCAAAGTATCTATGACGGAACCTCCCAAGTCATTAGGCCCACCTACAGTTGTCCTTGTCCAACGGACCTCAGACAACCCTGCAGGTGCCCCTGAATCACTTGACAAGTTCGGTATCTGCTTTCTTTACCTTTCCCAAGAGCGTCTCACCCGTCACGCAGACATCACAAGCATCGAAGGTACAAAAATGCGGAAGCAATTACAATAACTTACCTTATATTAAAAGTAGGAAGGAGTTATAATATTATAGACCAGAAACAAATATAGGAGTGCTGAGTATTATTATTACATCACTTTGGGAGGCAAAAACCCCTCCCGAATAAACAGTAAAAGTTTTCTTAATGGAGGACCTTTCCTCCCGCAGCTTTAGTCTTGATTCTCTTCTTTTGGTACCACCTTTGAACAGAAGCAACAAAAGTTGGCTGCTTCTTCACCTAAAACAACATGGGACAAAGCCCTGAGCACGAAGTGTACTTTTGCAAGACTTACCCGACAAAGTAAAAGACTCTCAAGGATATGCTGGCTTTAAGGGAGTCAAGGTAAGGCTCATCAATAATCAATGACTCTGTTTGCATAAATGCTTACTAATAGTGGATCCTTAAAAATCCAGTTTTATTTGTCAGGTTAAGTAAAATTACCTGCAACTAGAGTTCTCTCTATCCTAGTTCAATCACTTGACCTGCACTAGCGAATTTCTTAACAACCCTTCATCTTTACTAGATTGCTACGTGTAAGTCAGTGACCAAGTCTTCATAACCGCGAAGTTACGGCAATCCGAATCGATTATACTCAGCTGAGGATCTCCAATCACATGACATATGTAGCACTTAACCCTTGCATATGTCAACTCGCCACCAGGGTTCTTAAGACCAGATCAGGTTCACGCCAACCGAGAGCACAGATACACCACCGTCCAGCCTCTTGCCACAGAGGGTACACGCTACTCTCGCCATCTCTCCACTCCCATTGCGTGTTATCTTATTCTGGTATTAGTCTACCCAAGGCAAAGCTTACCTATGACGAGGCATGTGACCAGTTAAAGGGTCCTCGGTCAGCAGGCCTACATCGACATGGTCCTTAAACGACTCAGACGGAGACACTACACCGACACTCTCTTTCTCGTGCAAGTCACCCGCCCGGTCCTAGTTTAATCATTTCAAACCCAAAGTTTGGTACCTGACAGAGGTACATCTTTTCCGATGTTGAACCCATCATGGCCATGATGGATCCACAATCAAGTTTTGTTTTTGAAAGCATCCCACCCACTTTGCAACATCATCTTTTGAGAAAACAAAATGTTTTGTTTTTTTAAAGCAAAGCTAAGCATAAGAAAAACCTTTTGTAAAATAGGGATTTAGGGAGAAGTAATCAATCCAAGGAAGGAAATGCAGGAATTGGTTTAGCACACAACTCCTATCACCTAGTGCATCAAGCAAGTGAGAAAGATTTTAAAAAGAACAAGGAGGTGGCAAATGCACCGGGGCTTGCCTTGTGTTACTAGTGAATCAGGCTCTGTTCTGTAGATATCAAAATAAAAACAGTTACCTGCCTGATGTTCCTCAGGTGGTGGTGGTGAAGTCTTCGCTTCTTCGACTTCTACTTCTTCTTTGTTTTCTAAATATAACCATACATAATAATGAATGTCCATGTAATGCTCATGAGAGTGCAAAGATAATAAAAGTTTATTATCTAAAGTTTTGAATACAACTTTCCTTCACGGATCTCCGAGAACTTAGGGTTTCCGGAGTCAATAGTGAAGTTCACAGGGCAGGGGGTAGGGTTTTGGGTTCTAAGTATTAAACATGGTCCAAATCATACCAAACTCTACCCAAGGTTTCTAAATATTATTTAGAGATTACCCTAAAAATTTAGTGAATTTTGGACTTATTATTTATTTTCTAAAAATCCAGAAGCAAGGTCTTAGGCTGTTTTAATTACTCTATAATTTCCTGTTTGGACTATAAATCCTAAAACTATTTTAATTAAATACTATAGGAAATTAGGAATCTAGCAAAATTGGTCTTGTATTTTTTATCATTTTTTACTATTTTCTATAGATTTTACAAGCTACTGGAAAAAGAAATGGATAAACAATGAATAGTACTGGACCGGATTCAGCCCAGGTCGGCCCAACTACGGGCGGAAACGCGTGCGCCCGCATCCGTGCGTAGATTTTGCAAGAAAGTCCCTGTCCTTCCGAATAACCCGAAAGAGTCCAAGCCACTATTTGAGATAGTCGCTGACACTTTCAAATAAACCCTTGAACTTCTATGTCTTCACAGAGTCTGATCCACGACGGTGGACGGCGACACACCAATCACCGGCGAGCCTGTACTGGCCGATTTATGCAATGACTAGTGCCCTCGTGCGGTGGACACCAAATCGGACCCCTCCTAGATATTCCCCCCAATCAATTTTACTAACGGAGCTTGGAATCAATCGGCCCACGGAGACAGCGCGAACAACCGGACAACCACATGTGTTCCCGACGATCTAAGGCATCTTAATTCAATTAAGTTGGTCGGGGAGTATCGGGGGTACATAAGAACACTCAAATGAGGGTGTAGAAGGTATGAGCAAACCTGAGACGCGCTGGCCACAGCGAGGTCAAATTGCTCGGGGTTCTTGAGGGATTTGGGGGAAATCCCAAATTGGGGAATTCTAGGGGAGGATTTGAGGCACGGGTTGCTTCACAGGTTGCGCAATTACCTAGCGGAGCAAACGGGGGCGGCAATTTATAGTCTCCAACGGTGGTGGCGTCCAATTTCACTAGGATGTGCTGGCGGCCGGAGCGGAAAAGAGGTACTGGCGCTTGGGATGAATGGCTTTCACCATGGCAGCCCTCCGGCGATCACCGGACATGCATACCACGATTCATCGCGACGTGGGCTAGCGTTAAAGTACGTGGCGCACAACGGTGAGCGATCAACGGCGGCGAAATCTACCCCGGCCGCATGACGAGCAAGTGGGTGCAGTGAATCTTATCCGCGCCCGAGCCTGAGCTAATCCAGCGCCCAGATTTTTACCCTGTCATGGTTATCCCCTCACCCGCGAGCACTAATCGCAGCGACGACATGAATCACGGCGTAAGGATCACAGGCAGCGAGGGGTACGCATCCCGGATCTGATTCAGCTACTGTACCATGGGATGTTTCAGTAGACAACCTGACTGTCGATGTTTAGGGCAGGTTTTCTCCAAATTTGTCATGGCAACATAACCAATACTCTGCAGCAAAGTTGTAGCCCTATAAACCATCTTCACCTTTGTTATAGCATCCCTAGTCAAATTCCCACTGGATCATGACTGAATTCGAGCCCTAACTTCATGCCATTCCACTGTCAGTCTGAATTTCAGACTCTAAGCAGTCTGACAGTCCAACTTTAGACTCATTTATCTTCAGTTTTCATTCAGCACCAGTGGTTAGTTGCTTAAGTAAACTTGATCTCCTATGATAGCTCTACAAATTTGATTTGGTGACCTAGGGCAAGACCCTTATGGTTTGCAAGTTACAAGGCCCCAAAGTTGAGCTAATTACACTGCAATTCACACTTAGCCCATAGAGTTCAAGTGTAGCTTTTTGCAAATAAGTCCAAAACTTAGGGTTTAAGTTGCATATCCACATTCTTGTGAACCATATGACTTAATGTGTCTTACTTTTATGGTTTTTGCACTTTAGTCCAAAAGTGCACTAATTTTGCACTTAGCCCCCTAGGGTTTTACTCTAGGGTTTTCCAGGGTTCTTTTTAGGGTTTTTGGGGATTCTAGGGTTTGAATACCATGTATGTCTATTCATGGTGACATTATATGGTTATTTCAATTGAGTTTTGATATTTTCTCCTATTTAAGCTTTGTTTGCTTTATTAAGCCCAGTCTAGGGTTAAGTACCCTACTCTAGGGCTTTATCCACAAATGTCATATCAATACAACTTGTTTGAACTTTAGCCTAGTGAATGCATTCTAGGTGTGACAAACACATGATATGCCCATGCTTATGATGTTATGCTCAAGTTTTAGTGGCAGTAACACCAGGGGTGTTACATCCTTCCCCCCATAAAAGAATCTCGTCCCGAGATTAAAAGTCCTGGGGCAAGTAATGGAAAAGGAAATGCTTCACTCTTTTATTTTCTTATTCTTGGTACAGGGCAGGGGTGGTTTGGTGCTCACTCCTTTATTACAACAATTGTATACACTTTACAAATTACATGAGGCTAAAAAGCCTGGGAAATTCTTTTCAAAAAGTCCCGAGTTTCCCATGTAGCCTCATCTTCTGAATGCTGGTTCCACTGTATCTTGTAAAACTGGAGAGTTTTCCTTCGGGTAATTCTATCCTTTTGATCCAAGACTCGATTAGGATGTTCTGAATATGTTAAGTCTAGCTCTAAGGCAACATCTGCTACTTCAACAGTTCGATCTGGAACCCGAAGACACTTCTTCAACTGAGATACGTGGAACACATTATGTACAGCAGACAAGGTTTCGGGTAGCTGAAGTCGGTATGCCACTGGTCCACATTGTTCAAGAACAAGGAAAGGGCCAATGTACCGGGGTGCAAGCTTCCCTTTTACCCCGAAACGTGTTACCCCCTTCATTGGTGAGACTTTCAGGTAGACATGAACTCCAACGAGAAAGTACAAGGGTTGACGTCGCTTGTCTGCATAACTTTTCTGTTGAGCTTGGGCTCTCTTCAAGTTATGAATTATTCGTTGAACTTTTTCTTCTGTTTCCTTTACCATATCTGGCCTGAAGAAACTTCTTTCACCTGGTTTAGACTAGTTTAACGGAGTACGACACCGTCGCCCATATAAAGCTTCAAAGGGTGCCATCTTAATGCTTTCTTGATAGCTATTATTATATGAGAACTCCGCTAATGGTAAACAATCATCCCATTTCTGTGGGAATTCCAAAACACAAGCCCGTAACATGTCCTCAAGTATTTGATTCACCCTCTCAGTCTGCCCACTGGTTTGAGGATGATAGGTCGAACTACGGAGCAACTTAGTATCCAAAGCCTTGTGAAGTTCTTCCCAAAATTTGGACACAAATTGTGGTCCACGATCCGACACTATAGTCTTCGGAACACCATGCAAACTGAGAATACAGGCAATGTATAATTGAGCATAGACAACAACAGTGTGATTTGCCTTGACTGGCAGAAAATGAGCAATTTTCGTAAGTCGATCAATTATAACCCAAATAGAGTCATACCCTTTTGTTGTTCTGGGCAATCCCACAATGAAGTCCATACTTATATCTTCTCATTTTCATGTAGGGATAGGTAAAGATTGTAATGGACCAGCAGTCTTCATATGTTTGGCTTTGACACGTCTATAGGTGTCACATCGTGTCACATAGCATGCAATCTCGATTTTCATCTTTATCCACCAATAATGTTGTTTTAGATCATGATACATCTTAGTGCTTTCGGGATGAATAGAATAGCGACTAAGATGTGATTCATCCAAAATTTGCTGGCAGATTTCTTCATTCTTTGGCACAACTATGCGGTTGTTGAACCATACAATGCCTTGATCGTCTCTTCTGAAACATTTGGCTCTTCCGGCCTTTATCTTCTCAATGATGTATTTCATACCCTCGTCATCTTTTTGAGCATCAATTATCCTTTGTAGAAGGACTGACTCAAGCTTTAGTTGATTTAAGGTTCCATGTTGGATCATTCCCAGGTTTAACTTCTCCATCACCTGGCATAGTGTAATGTCAGAGATCTTCATGGTAAGACAGTGACAGGAAGCCTTGCGGCTTAGTGCATCTGCCACTACATTGGCCTTTCCTGGGTGATAATGAATTTCCAATTTATAGTCCTTAATAAGCTTGAGCCATCGCCTCTGTCTCATGTTCAACTCTGACTGGGTGAAGATATACTTCAAGCTTTTATGATCTGTATAAATGTGACAGATACTCCCTAGCAGATAATGACGCCAGATTTTTAGGGCATGAACCACTGCAGCTAACTCCAGATCATGAGTTGGATAATGTTCTTCATGTCGGCGCAACTGCCTTGAAGCATAAGCTATCACTCGGCCTTCTTGCATTAGAACACAGCCGAGACCACTGCCTGATGCGTCACAATACACATCAAAGGGTTTTTCAATATCCGGTTGAGCCAATACCGGAGCAGTGGTTAATAATATCTTCAACTGTTCAAAGGCTTCATTACATTTTGTAGACCAAATAAATTTAATATCATTCTTCAATAAACTTGTGATTGGCTTCACAAGCTTGGAAAAATCTAGTATGAATCGGCGGTAATAGCCAGCCAGTCCAAGGAAACTTCAGACTTGATGTACAGTGGTTGGGGGTTTCCACTCCAAAATATCCCTGACTTTGCTGGGATCCACCGCAATTCCCTTGGCAGATAATACATGTCCCAGAAATTGGATTTCTTCTAGCCAGAACGCACACTTATTGAACTTAGCATATAATTGGTGCTCTCTTAAGCGCGTCAACACGATCCGTAAATGCCGAGCATGCTTCTCTTCATTCTTGGAATATATCAAGATATCATCAATGAATACCACCATAATTTATCCAACTCGGGCATGAATACCGAGTTCATAAGATAGGTGAAGTGGGCAGGAGCATTTGTTAGTCCGAAAGACATAACCAGATATTCAAACAAACCATACCGCGTAGTGAATGCGGTCTTCGGTATATCTTCGGGTCGGATACATATCTGATGATAGCCCGATCTAAGGTCAATCTTAGAGAATACCCTCGCTCCAGTTAGTTGATCAAATAAAATGTCAATCCAGGGAAGAGGGTACTTATTTTTGATGGTAACCTCATTAAGGGGTCTATAATCCACGCACATCCGAAGTGTTTGATCTTTCTTCTTGACAAAGATGGCTGGACATCCCCATGGCGATGAGCTAGGCCGGATAAATCCTTTCTCTAGTAGATCTTGTAATTGGGTCTTGAGCTCTGCCAATTCATTTGGAGGCATTCGGTATGACCTTCTAGAAATAGGAGCCGTACCTGGCTTCAACTCAATCACAAATTCTACATCTCTCTCGGGAGGCAATCCGGGCAAATCTTCTGGAAAGACGTCTGGAAACTCACATACTACCAGAATATCTTGGATTTCCAGTAGAATAACTTCATATATTCTGCCAATTGGTTTAGCTACGGGAATGGTTAAGAGAACCTCTTCTTGGCCATAATTCAACCTGATAGTTCTCAATTCAGTGTTGAGAATAGCTTTATGTTGGGCCAACCAATTCATGCCCAGAATTACATCTATATCTTGGCCTTTGAGAACAATCGTATTAGTAGGAAAGTCCCGTTTAGCCATTGTTACGGGCACTTGGAAAGCCACTTCTTTAGTAAATATTTGTCCCCCGGGCGAATGAATTTTAAACCCTTCCCTTGATTCATGGTATGGAATACAATGTTGCTCCACAAATTTCTTGCTTATGAATGTATGTGAAGCGCCAGAATAAAAAAGAATAATTGCAGGGTGATTGGCCATGAGAAACGTACCCATCATAACCGGTTCGCCTTCCGGTGTTGTGGCCACTTGAGTATAATAAATCCGCCCCATTTTCCTCATATTCTTGCCCGCGGTATTGTTTGCTGCATTTCCCTTTCCTTGAGCGGAATTCCCAGAACTCTGCTGATTACTTGATCGATTCTGCTTCGGGTATGGAAAGTCCTTGATAAAGTGTCCGGACTTTCCACAGTTGAAGCAGCCGGTTGAAGAGCTTGGGAGAGCGGGGAAACGAGTACCAGTGGCACCCGGCTGAGTGGTTGAAGTATGGGCAGTGGCGGAGCGAATGAAGACCGGTTGCTTGAAAGGGTAGGAGGGTGGACGTGGTGAAGAGCGATTCGGATTAAAAGGTCGATTTACCAACCTTTGTCTTTTCTCAGACCCCTGACTGGGCCTGTCACCTCCGTAACCCTTTAATTTTCCCGAGCCTACATATTTAGCTTCGACTGCCAGTGCAGTACTGACAACCCTTCTGTATGAAAGACCAATGCATGTGGCCATCTTTCGTTGCATTCGATTATTAAGGCCTCTCATGAAACAATTCCTCTTCTTTAAATCCGTGTTGACTTGATCGATAGCATATTGGGACAAGTGGTTGAATTTGTTGAGATACTGAGTGACAGTATCCCCACCCTATTTCAGCTTCATAAATTCCTCCTGTTTCATATGGAGCACTCCCTCAGGAATATAGTGCTCCCGGAAGGCCAACTTGAACTCATCCCAGGTTATTTGATGACCAGTCGGTTGAATGGCTACAAAATTTCCCCACCAGGTACTGGCAGGGCCGCGCAATTGTTGTGCTGCGAATAAGGGCTTTTGAATCTCCGTGCATCGGAGAAGCCAGAACTTCTGTTTGATAACGCGGATCCACTCATCCGCTTCCAGAGGATCTTCTGCCTTGACAAACAATGGGGGATGTGTCTCTGAGAAATCCAGATATGACGTTTCGTGGGGTCCTTGCAGATACGCTCGCCCACCTTGTTGCTGCATTTGTTGTCCCGCCATTTCCCGCAAAAAGCGGGTGTTATCAGCTGTAGCGTTAACCAAGGCAGCGATGGCCTCAGCTAATGTTGGAGGTACTGGGGGTGGATTCGGAGTTGTTTCCTCCCACGGGAGGTCCCTGCTCCATCCTGTGCACGAGTCTTGGAAGGCATCTGAAGCAAAGAGCATTTAAAAAATATAATATGCCAAAGAAAACCATCCATTTACATTACTGAAAAGGGTAATGATACAGACTCGAATTTACAACAGGATTACATTACCTATTATACATTACTACTACTTCTACACTATACTACTCTTGCTTCTTGTCACTTTTGGTAGCCTCGCTATCGGGAGTAGGAGACCATTCATCCACCAACTTCATAGAGGGAGGAGGCCTGAAAAGGTCTAATTCACCACCAAAGGCTTCTCCCGCTGTCCCAGAAGGTCCAGCTTCTATCCCGACAGGATCCACAGGTACGTTGGGGTGCAGTTGGGAATACAATACATGAACTTCTTCATGTAGTGTATTACAATACACTTGCAAGTGGTCAATGGCGGTGCTAAGCTCCTCCACGCGGGCTTGAGCTTTAGCTTCCTTAGCCCAAGCAAGCGAACGAGAGTTAACCGCCCAGTCGAGCGCTAGATCTCATTTCACGAGCTGATCTTGCAGGTGGCGGATGTCTGTTCTTAATTCGTTTATTCTTTCACCATCCGTGACCCATATGTCGTTCCTGCGATGGAGTTCTGATCGAAGCTGATCAACTTGGGCTATCCACGATTGGATCATTGCTACCACTGCTATTGTCTTCATGCCTCGGGGCAAGTTGATGGCGAGGTACGCCAATCAGCCCGGTAGACTTGCGCGTGGTCTTTCTTGTGCGTGGCGGCATTTCTTAAGGGGAAAATCTTATTAGCATAGTTTTTAGCATGATGCATGTGTAATTACAGAATCAATCTTAGTTGATTCGCACCTTCTATACATTGCACTTAATTATTTGGTCTTTCCATTAAGTACTCAGAAGGTGGTTAGATAAGAAAGAAAGAAATTTTCTAGATAAGAAAGAAAGAAATTTTCCATTAAGTACGTGCCAGGATCAGCAATTCACGTACACAACAGTTACATAACATGGACATCATCACACGGTGCTCAAATAGTATTTTAAAAAAGGGGAAATAGTAGTCAATTACATCATATGTCTGAGACATCCACATAGTATTTACAATAAATCAAAGTGCGGAAAAGAAACGTAGATAAACGCGGCCTTCACAGGCAGCCGACTGGGGGTTGCCGCTAACCCACACCTAGAACTCGTCGTAGTCTTGGAACTCTTGGAAGTCTCCTTCCACGACTTCATCTTCTCCTGAGCAGTGGTTGCTATGCGGACAACCTGGGGGGGGGGTTAGTGTGTAGAGCAAGGGTGAGTACACATCAACATACTCAGCAAGTATCCTGTTTGGCTGTAGTGGACTAGCTTTATGTGGGGGTAAGTCAAGCAGTTGCTCTTAGTTGGTCAGATTTATTATTACTAGTAGAGAAAGCCAAGTTTAGAGTTAACCCACGTTATTAACCCAAACGTACTCTTTCCAAACGGAAAGAATACCACTTACCATTACTAGAGTCAATACCAAAAACCATCAATCTCATTGCCACCTGCAAATCCGAACATCTCTGATCAAGTACCACTAATCACTGGAGCTCCCTTGGCCGCTCATAACCGCGAGCACGGCTGATATATCAGTTTTCAAACACTCTGCAGAGGTTGTGCACTTTACCCACAAGCCATGATTTCCATTTCTGCCCGGAGATCATGACTCTCCATTGATCACTACCAAGGTGACCCAGCAGGATATCACTACGTAGCCTTTACAAAGATTCCCCAGGGCTGTAGCCGCCCGTTAGGTTTCCTAAATGTACCGCACTCCTCCCCAAGGGACAAATCAACCTTGGCAGAGCGAGCCGCATACACCGAGCCCCATTGACGGCACAATGGCTAAGCGAACTACACCCTGGTTCCTCTAATTATTCAGCTAAGGGCGTCCCACTCCACCCTCATGGTTGCACTGTTTTCCGGGGCGGTCATCCAACGAACAGGTCCTTACAGAGAGGCACTCGAGAAACCGCTCGAGCCCCCTTGAAGACCACAAGTATAACATCATAATAAAAGAGGGGAAAACAGCGTATCATTGATAATTCTCATCATGTTCATTGATTAGAGTTGAGCAATAGCATAAGACTAAGCAATAATAATCCGACCCAAATAGGTAAACAAGGACATGGACAACAAAAGCTAGTCAATCCTTAGGTATAAATGTGTAATGCGGGAGGTGAATTAAAGAATGTATAGGACAGAGATAGGTCAAGGGACACTTGCCTCCACCAACCGACTGCTGCTCAGGGGCTTCTCCTGCGAGTTCTTCGGGCTCTCCGACCGGATCGTTCTCTATGCGAGCGCAAACATACATACATCCACATATTTAATACAAAAGAACAGTACACCATACAATAAAATGCAGTAAGTAAACAGACGTTCCACGCGGGCTCGCAATTACGGTTAAGAGAGAAAGAGGAAAAGGCAGTCGAGAAACGATCACGTTACATTATTATGAATTAAACCACTCGCTCAATTGAAAGGCATTAATGTAGACACTACGTTTAGCATAAAGTAAAGTCATGTTTCATGTCTAATTATTATAAGCAGATGAAGATAAATTAAAAGGATTGTCGCGCGGCGAGACGCGCAACATAGCACTTTAAATTGAATTAAGGAAATCAACGACTCGTCGCGCGACCGAGCGCACAACGAGACACTTTGCATTAATTATAAAGAGGTGTTAAGCTTCGCGCGACGAAACGCACGACGTCACACGTCAACTGAACTGAGTCTAAAGTGGAATGTCGCGTGAATACACGCGCGACGTTACACATTAAACAACCTGAAATTAAAATGGATCATCGCGCGACGAAGCGCGCGATGCAACACATTCATAGAATCTGAAATTAGATAAATTCATCGCGCGACGAAGCGCGCGACATAGCACGCAAACTAACGGAGTTTGAAACTAACTAAAAACCAGGAATAATCACCGCGCGCGTGGGGTTGCGCACGCGGGAACACGTTAGGGGTAAACGGGGGAGCGCGAGGCCATGCGAGCCACGCCGAGGGCCGAGACGCCGCGCGCAGGGGGCAGAGGCCGCGCCGGGGCCGAACACCGCGTGTAGGGGCCGAGGCCGCGCGCAGGGGCCGAGGACGCCAAGCCGGGGGCCGAGCCGCCGCGCTGGGGGGCCGCGCCGTGCGTGCAGGGGAGGGCAGGGGCGCCACCGCACGAGCAGGGGGGCGGGGGCCGCACCACGCGCGAGCAGGGGAGGGCGGGGGCCGCCGCCACGGGCAGGGGAGGGGGCGGGGTCGCGCGCGCCGTGCTAGCAGGGGGGCGGGGGCCGCCGCCGTGGGCAGGGGAGGGGGCTGGGCCGCGCCACCAGCGAGCGGGGAGGGCAGGGGCGCGCGCGGGGGAAGAAGAGAGGGCGCGCGCAGGGGGAGAAGAGGAGGGAGAGGGAGAGAGAGAGAGGAGAAGGGAGGGGAGGGGAGCTCACCTCGGGATCCAACTCCGACGACCACCGTCTCCAAAACCTAGGGCACCACTGGGAGAGAGAAGTGGAAGAGGGAGAGGGAGGTTGCTGCGCGGGAAATCCAAATGAGAGAGGGAGGAGAGGAGGGGGCGCATGGGGAGGTGTGGGGCGCCGGGGGCGCGCGGGCCGGACTGGGCCAGGCTGGGCTGGGCTGGGTCACATCATGGATCAAAACCCACGACACGCACGACCATCAAACGGAATTAAATCATGAATCGAAAACCGAAACGGAACGAGACGAACACGCGACATTAAACAAAGAAATGTGCTTCGGCATGATGCAACACCCATGACACTTAGGTTTTGTTCATACATGACACGGACACCTGTCACTATACTGGTTTGAAATTGGGAGGAAGGAGCAAAACGGGAAGAGAAAAGAGAGTAACGCCCGAATTTGGTGAGAGAAAAGAAGAAAAAATTCTACCCCAAAATTCAGGGCGTTACAAACCTATCCCCCTTAAAAGAATCTCGCCCTCGAGATTCAGGGTTGGCTAGCAAAGAGCTCAGGGTATTTAGCCATCAGATCATCTTCACGCTCCCAGGTTGCTTCTTCCTCAGAGTGATGACTCCATCTGACTTTGCACATTCTGATGGTCTTCCTTCGGGTGACTCTGTCTGCGGTTTCAAGGATCTGCGCTGGTTTCTCTGTGTAGGTCAAGTCCTCCTAGACCTCCAGACCTTCCACTGGCAACTGCTCTTCTGGCACACGCAAACACTTCTTCAACTGAGACACATGAAAGACATCATGCACTGTGGATAAGCCTTCTGGCAAACTGAGCTGATAGGCCATTTCTCCACGCTTCGCGAGAATCTGATACGGACCGATGTAGCGGGGTACTAGCTTGCCTTTGACTCCGAATCTTTTGACTCCTCTGATCGGTGACACTTTTAGATAGACAAAGTCTCCAACTTCGAAACTCAGCTCTCTTCTTCTGGTATCTGCATAGCTTCGCTGTCTTGATTGCGCTATCTTCAGGTTCTCTTGAACCATCTTGATGTTCTCTTCAGCTTCAAGCAAAATGTCTGGCCCGAACACTTGCTTTTCTCCAGGCTGATCCCATTGCAACGGAGTTCTACAACTCCTCCCATAAAGCGCCTGAAATGGTGACATCTTCAAACTGGTCTGGTAACTGTTGTTATAGGAGAACTCTGCATAAGGCAATCGCTTGTCCCATCCGGACCGATCTTGCAACACACAAGCTCTCAACATGTCTTCGAGAATTTGATTGGTTCTTTCGGTCTGACCAACTGTCTGCGGGTGATAAGCTAAACTGAAATTCAGATGTGTGCCCAAGGCTTCGTGCAACTGCTGCCAGAAATGAGAGGTGAACTGCGTTCCTCTGTCTGATACTATCTTCTTTGGCACACCATGAAGACAAACGATCCGAGACATGTACAACTCTGCCAATACTGCACTGGTGTAGTTGGTCTTGACAGGTATGAAGTGGGCTGACTTGGTCAAGCGGTCCACCACTACCCAAATGGAATCGTAGCCGGCTCGAGTGCGAGGCAATCCGACTATGAAGTCCATACCGATTTCATCCCATTTCCACTGAGGAATTTGTAACGGTTGCAACAATCCAGCTGGCCTTTGGTGCTCTGCCTTTATCCTTCGACAACTATCACATATAGCCACATGCTCTGCGATTTCCCTTTTCATTCCGTGCCACCAGAATTTCTTCTTCAGATCCTGATACATCTTCTCACTTCCGGGGTGAATTGAATAAGCTGTCTCATGAGCTTCCTTGAGGATCAACTCCCGAATAGACTGGACATTGGGAACACACAAGCGGTCTTTGAACCATATCACACCTTCTGCATCTTCCCGAAAATCTTTGCCTCTGCCATCCAGAATCAGTCACCAGATCTCACTAATCTTCTCATCATTCTTCTATGCTTCTTTGATTTCCTGCTCCAGGGTAGGTTCCAACTCAATTGTGACTCCTCGAGTGTTATTCAGAAACCCAAGACTCAACCTGTCAAACTCTTTGGCCAACTCATAGGGCATCGGATGAGCGACCATCAGATTGGCTTGACTCTTCCTGCTCAAAGCATCTGCCACTTTCTTCGGATCCACGGCCAACCCTTCCTTGTTGATTATGTGACCCAAGAACAGAACTTCACTGATCCAGAACTCACACTTGCTCAACTTTGCATACAGCTGGTGCTCTCGCAATCTCTACAATACCATCCTCAAATGATCTGCATGCTCTTCTTCGCTTTGAGAATATATCAGAATGTCATCAATAAATACCACCACAAACTTATCAAGATAATCCATGAATACACTGTTCATCAAGTTCATAAAGAAGGCCAGTGCATTGGTTAGACCAAAAGACATCACAGTGAACTCATACAACCCATACTTGGTAATGAATACCGTCTTCGGAATGTCCGAAGGTCGGATCCTGAGCTGATGATAACCTGACCTCAGATCTATCTTGGAGAACACGCTGGCTCCTCCCAACTGGTCGAACAGATCTTCTATTCTGGGCAAAGGGTACTTGTTCTTGATGGTGACCTCATTCAGAGCTCGATAATCGATACACATCCTTCTGGTGCCATCTTTCTTTTCCACAAATAGGACAGGGGCGGCCCAAGGCGAGGTGCTTGGCCGAATGTATCCTTTCTCTAATAACTCATCAATTTGCTTCTTAAGTTCAACCAACTCTGGCCCAGATACTCTGTAAGCTCTCTTAAAGATGGGGGCGGTGCCAGGAAGAAGCTCTATAGCGAATTAAACTTTCCGCTCTGGTGGCATACCTGGTAAGTCCTTTGGAAACATGTCTGGGAACTCAGACACAACCTTGATAATCTCGATTGGGTCTACTTCACTGCTATCAACAGCCATCTGATAACAACTTCCTTTCTTTGGCTCAAGCGGGACTAACTCGGTCACCACTTCCTCTCCTAGTGGGGACACCAACTTGATCGTCCTCTTATCACAACTGATAACTGCCTGATACTTATTTAGCCAATTCATCCCTAGGATGACATCTATTCCCTGAGTACCCATTACTATGAGGTTAGCGGGAAACGCTATCCCCCTTATTTTCACACTTACATTCAAACAAATGCTATCGGCTCGAATTCTACCACCGGATGAGTCAATTTGAATGGGGGTTGACATGGTAGTAATTGGAAGATTATGTGCTTCTACCCATGATGCAGTAATGAATGAATGCGTTACTCCAGTATCAAATAACACTTCCGCAATATGGGAGTCGACTGGGAACATACCTACTATCATGCCGGGGGTCTCCTGAACTGCTTCAGCCTCCAAGTGGTTCAGTCTCCCATGATTATAGTGTGGCTGAGAGCGGTTGCTTGCTCCAGGCTGAGACACATTCTGCTTCGCTGGGGCATTGGGGCCTGACTGCTGCTGGGTTGCCTTCTTCGGACATTGCATCACCCAGTGGCCTTGCTCTCCGCAGTGGAAACATGCTCTATTTCCAACCTGAGTTGGTGCTGCTTGATTATTCGGTTGGTTTGCTGGGGCAGGAAGACGAGGTGCCTGCTGATTCTGCCTCTGGAACTGACCTCCTCCTGACTGATTGTTTTGACGATTTTGATACTGGTGCTGAGGATACTGCCTTTGGAACTGCTGCTGCTGAGGTGGACGCTAGTTCTGCCTGAACTGCTGAGGTTGATTGCCTAAGAAACGAGGACGATTGCTGCTTCCAGGCTGGGGTCCACTGATCTTGCGCTTGCGATCCTTCATCTCCTTATGCTTCCTCTCCATCATAATTGCTCTGTCAATCAGGTGCTGGAATGTTGGGAAGGTATGATTCATCAGCTGATACTGCAGAGGGTCAACCAAGCCTCTCAGGAAACAGTAATGTCTCTTGGCGTCGGTGTTGACTGTTAGAAATATGCCCTAGAGATAATCATAGAGATGAGCATATTTCTTTGTATCCATGTTATATA
Source organism: Zea luxurians (assembly GCA_029449295.1). Lineage (NCBI taxonomy): Eukaryota > Viridiplantae > Streptophyta > Magnoliopsida > Poales > Poaceae > Zea > Zea luxurians. The sequence goes on from JAOPSE010000022.1 coordinate 29,237,586, forward strand.
TATTGCTTAATTGAATATCCATGGAAGGCACCTTGTATTGATTAGCAATTATGTGAATTGTTTGTGAGATTCTTTACTTATATGGTTATTCTAAATGATGTCCCTAGTCAGAGTCGATGACTAGCACATGTATTAGTTGATGACTACATTTCACAAGTCATGAACATGGAGATGTTAAATTAATAATGTGGGCGCATGTATGACATGACGCTGGACCGACCCAACGTGAGATATTGTAATATAGTTCTCTTCTTGCAACATGAATACTGTATCCTTAGACCTGAGATTGTCGCATGTTCTCAAGATGTGAATTGACTTACTTAGGGACTATCAAACGCTATCCCGTAACTGGGTAGTTATAAAGGTAGTTTTGGGTTTGTCAGGAAGCATGCTATGAGGCATGGTCAGTCAAGATGGAATTTGTCCCTCTCTTTGTGAGAGAGATATCTCTGGGCCCCTCGAGTGATTGGATCAAGAAATGCATGGCCGTGCTAGGGTTAAGAGTTAACCATTGAAAGGATTCCAATTCACAGTATCGAGAAAGAGAGGTCAGCTTAGAGCCAGACCAAATATCGTGAGACAAAGGGAACAACATGTACTTAATGTCGCAATGGTTCGTCTGATATGATCTTTACGTACACATAGGAGTTGACATGTCTTGCTAGAGGCCGCTGTCAATTATTGGGCCAAGTAAGAGTACTCGGGCTATGTCTATTTGTACGTGAACCTATAGGGTCACACACTTAAGGGGAAGGAAGCCTAATTCGGATTAGATCCGAAATTAGACTGGGCTTTAGGGTTAATGATGGGCCTCGGCGTCAGAAGCCCACCATAACGCCTATATAATGAGGGGCGGGGGCGCGGTTAAGTGATAACCTAATTCACCACCTGCAAACCAGCAGCCGCCGCTCGCCTCTCGCCCTCGCCAAGCCGCCGTCGCGAACCTAGCAGTTCGGTACGCGGCGCTTCCTCCCTGTACGTGTGGATACCTCGGAGGTGCTGCATCTGGAGCACTTGGACGAACCGTGCGAGGACGTGAAGAACGCCGGCGACTACACGGCACTGCTCGACGCGTTCGTCTACATCGAGACGTCTTCCGCTGCTCTGCGCGTCTAGTGGTAATTCCATGACCTATAACCGCAGTAGTTCTTGGTATTATGGGGATGAAAATTTTGTTTTGCGCTAGCGTAGCCTCCCCGTAATCCTACATTGACATCTTCAGGAGCATTGCGAGACAACTACAGAAACCTGTCCCGGTACTCAGTGACAGACGGTGACCCTTGCTTGAGGGCTAGGAACTCCTCCTTCTTCACTGTCATCAGACCTGCAGGAACATGGTACTGACGGAAGCTACCTCTGAACTCTTCCCAGGTGATGGTGTCGGGGTTGGCATGGGTGGCGAGATAAGATTCCCACCATGACTGAGCTGCTCCTCTCAACAGACGGGGGCCATACAGGACTTTCTCCCTGTCGTCACATTGAGCGGTATGCAACTCTCGCTCCACGGTGCGCAGCCAGTCCTCAGCATCCATGGGGTCAGAAGAATGAGCAAATGTTGGGGGATGACCTCTCATGAATTCAGTATGCTTGTCCCTGGGCATCTGAGGCATTTGAGGCTGAGGTGGTGCCTGCTGCTGCTGCTGAATGGCAGCCAGAGTCTGACCAATGGCTTGAACTGCCTGAGTCTGCATTAGAAACATCTGCTCAATGGACATCGGAGGCGGGGGCGGCAGCTGCTGCTGCTGGGGTGCCTCATCCTGCTGAGCTGCCTGCTCCTGCTGAGCACGCCTTCCTCCTCTACGCCTGTTTTCTGACATCTGCAGAATGCAACCACACATCAGAACTGATCTTGCAAATCTTGCAGCATAAGAGAAGAGTATAGAATTCTTCAACAACACTGAATAGGTGAACATCTTCATTGATCTCCAACACAGACCAACACAGCTTCTCAGATAAAGAGGAAAGTGGAATAAAAGGTTTCCCAACTAAATAGCTAATTCCATTAATATATAACAGATAAACCGAAATGCAGGGGATACCCATATCCTGGTGACAGTCATTACAAAGATCCAGATCAAACATAGTTCACCATGACAAACATAAATGCACATGATATAGCAAACTACCCTGTCTAACTAAGACTAACTAAAAGGAGACTAATGCTAAGGCTGTAGCTTCTATGCATATATTTCGTATTAATTACAAGATCCGACTCTGACGATCTATGGTTCTAAATTTATCTTGGTCTTGCAGTCAAGGTTGCCATAAGACTGGTGTCCACGCCGAGGTGAGCGGTACGGGTGCTGAGTCCCGACGGGAGCGGGGGAACCATCGTCCAGGTGACGACGTTCCGCGCGCTCAGCCCGCAGCTGGGCGATCTCAGCACGAGCCCTACTCAGCTCGTCTAATGCATGGTCCAGCTCCGTGTTTAGCACGGCGGCTAGGTTGACTGTGCTGCTCAACCTAGGATTGTCCTCACCAACAGGTGAGACAATCACACCTCCTGTGCTGCCAGATGGACGACGGGGGTAATACTTGAGGTTGGGACCATCAGCTACCCCACCGAGCACTGAACAGTAGTGCGAAAGCGCACGCCATGCGGCATCTTGCATGGCCGCCTCAGCTGAGTCCCGCTCAGAGATGGAATAGTGCTCTGAGCAGACCTGAGCACCCTAGAGACTGTTCTCCGGACAGCGCACCAAGCAGGTCGCCTCCCAGCGATCCGGGTAGACCCCGCGACTGTGCTGGAAGACCACACAGCGATACTCGATAGAACAAGTACGCCGGTCAAGTGCCCGACATAACAGGGTGTCGAGCGCATCGTGGAAGTGACACCCGCGAGCAGCGTCGCGAGTGATGGGTCGAGCAACCCATCCTTCCGGCTCCTGGTTAGCAGAAAAGTCGGTGTCGTGGCTCGAGCTGCTGTCGCATCCTCCGTCATCTGGGTCTCATCTAGTAGCTACTCTAGGGACTGGGACACTCAGTGGTGGTGCAGGGGGCGCCTCCAGGGGGAGCACAGGGAAGCAGCTCCTCACAAACTCTATCTCCTGCTGGAGCGAGAAAGAAGAGCCCTGCTGCTCCTATCGTCGACGCTCCTGCTCCTCATGCAGGCGGTGGTGCAGCCTCTCCAAGTGACTGGACTGACCGGTCACGGGACGGCGAAGTGGACACTCCGCGAGACGAGAGGGTAAGAAGGGGATGACAGACTTCCGTGCAGTGTGCCTAAGACGAGCCATCTACAAAAGACACCGCAAGCAAAAGAGTGAGAATAGAACTAGTATGACCAGCAAGTAATGAACCATAAATAAATGAAGGATTAGAATAAAACACAATTTTCAGCAAGGTATAATATATAGTAGAACATAGGTTTGGTCGATAGGACCAGCTTTAGAAGGGATACCAAAGTCAAGGTAAGGACAGAGGTCTATAATCCTTAGAACGACATTCTACTCTAGGTTAGCGGGCCTACAGTCAGCACGGCTTTGATACCACCTATGTCACACCCGGTTTTAGAAGGAAAACCGAATGCGAACCATGTACGTGCCAGGATTAGCAATTCACGTACACAACACTTACATAACATGTACATCATCACACAGTGCTCAAATAGTATTTAAAAAAAGGGAAATAGTAGTCGATTACATCATATGTCTGAGACATCCACATAGTCTTTACAATAAATCAAAGTGCGGAAAAGAAACGTAGATAAACGCGGCCTTCACAGGCTGCCGACTGGGGGTTGCCGCTAACCCACACCTAGAACTCGTCGTAGTCTTGGAACTCTTGGAAGTCTCCTTCCACGGCTTCATCTTCTCCTAAGCAGTGGTTGCTATGCGGACAACCTGGGGGGGGGGGGGGGGGTTGGTGTGTAGAGCAAGGGTGAGTACACATCAACATACTCAGCAAGTATCCTGTTTGGCTGTAGTGGACTAGCTTTATGTGGGGGTAAGTCAAGCAGTTGCTTTTAGTTGGTCAGATTTATTATTACGAGTAGAGAAAGCCAAGTTTTAGAGTTAACCCACGTTATTAACCCAAACGTACTCTTTCCAAACGGAAAGAATACCACTTACCATTACTAGAGTCAATACCAAAAACCATCAATCTCATTGCCACCTGCAAATCCGAACATCTCTGATCAAGTACCACTAATCACTGGAGCTCCCTTGGCCGCTCATAACCGCGAGCACGGCTGATATATCAGTTTTCAAACACTCTGCAGAGGTTGTGCACTTTACCCACAAGCCGTGATTTCCCTTTCTGCCCGGAGATCATGACTCTCCATTGATCACTACCAAGGTGACCCAGCAGAATATCACTACGTAGCCTTTACAAAGATTCCCGGGGCTGTAGCCGCCCGTTAGGTTTCCTAAATGTACCGCACTCCTCCCCAAGGGACAAATCAACCTTGGCAGAGCGAGCCGCATACACCGAGCCCCATTGACGGCACAATGGCTAAGCGAACTACACCCCGGTTCCTCTAATTATTCAGCTAAGGGCGTCCCACTCCACCCTCATGGTTGCACTGTTTTCCCGGGCGGTCATCCAACGAACAGGTCCTTATGGAGAGGCACTCGAGAAACCGCTCGAGCCCCCTTGAAGACCACAAGTATAACATCATAATAAAAGAGGGGAAAACAGCGTATCATTGATAATTCTCATCATGTTCATTGATTAGAGTTGAGCAATAGCATAAGACTAAGCAATAATAATCCGACCCAAATAGGTAAACAAGGACATGGACAACAAAAGCTAGTCAATCCTTAGGTATAAATGTGTAATGCGGGAGGTGAATTAAAGAATGTATAGGACAGAGATAGGTCAAGGGAAACTTGCCTCCACCAACCGACTGCTGCTCAGGGGCTTCTCCTACGAGTTCTTCGGGCTCTCTGACCGGATCGTTCTCTATGCGAGCGCAAACGTACATACATCCACATATTTAATACAAAAGAACAGTACACCATACAATAAAATGCAGTAAGTAAATAGACGTTCCACGCGGGCTCGCAATTACGGTTAAGAGAGAAAGAGGAAAAAACAGTCGAGAAACGATCACGTTACATTATTATGAATTAAACCACTCGCTCAATTGAAAGGCATTAATGTAGACACTACGTTTAACATAAAGTAAAGTCATGTTTCATGTCTAATCATTATAAGCAGATGAAGATAAATTAAAAGGATTGTCGCGCGGCGAGACGCGCAACATAGCACTTTAAATTGAATTAAGGAAATCAACGACTTGTCGCGCGACTGAGCGCACAACAAGACACTTTGCATTAATTATAAAGAGGCATTAAGCTTCGCGCGACGAAACGCACGACGGCATACGTCAACTGAACTGAGTCTAAAGTGGAACGTCGCGTGAATACATGCGCGACGTTACACATTAAACAACCTGAAATTAAAATGGATCGTCGCGCGATGAAGCGCGCGACACAACACATTCATAGAATCTGAAATTAGATAAATTCGTTGCGCGACGAAGCGCGCGACACAACATGCTAACTAATGGAGTTTGAAACTAAATAAAACCAGAAATAATCACCGCGCGCGTGGGGTTGCGCATGCGGGAACATGTTAGGGGTAAACGGGGGAGCGCGAGGCCACACCAAGGCCACACGAGCCACGCCGAGGGCCGGGACGCCGCGCGCAGGGGGCCGAGGCCGCGCGGGGGCCGAACGCCGTGCGCAGGGGGCCAAGGCCGCGCGCAGGGGCCGAGGACGCCAAGCCGGGGGCCGAGCCGCCGCGCCGGGGACAAGGCCGCCGCGCCGGGGGGCCGCCGCCGCGGGCAGGGGAGGGGGCGGGGCCGGTGCGCCGCGCGAGCAGGGGGCGGGGCCGCGCCGCCGGCGAGCGGGGAGGGCAGGGGCGCGCGCGGGGGGGAAGAAGAGAGGGCGCGCGCAGGGGAGAAGAGGAGGGAGAGGGAGAGAGAGAGGAGAAGGGAGGGGAGGGGAGCTCACCTCGGGATCCAACTCCGACGACCACCGTCTTTAAAACCTAGGGCACCATGGGGAGAGAGAGGTGGAAGAGGGAATGTGCTTCGGCATGATGCAACACCCATGACACTTAGGTTTTGTTCATACACGACACAGACACCTGTCACTATACTGGTTTGAAATTGGGAGGAAGGAGCAAAACAGGAAGAGAAAAGAGAGTAACGCCCGAATTTGGTGAGAGAAAAGAAGAAAAAATTCTACCCCCAAATTCAGGGCATTACACATACCACGATTCATCGCGACGTGGGCTAGCGTTTAAGTACGTGGCGCACAACGGTGAGCAATCAACGGCGGCGAAATCTACCTCGGCCGCATGACGAGCAAGTGGGTGCAGTGAATCTTATCCGCGCCCGAGCCCGAGCTAATCCAGCGCCCAGATTTTTACTCTGTCATGGTTATCCCCTCACCCGCGAGCACTAATCGCAGCGACGGCGTGAATCACGGCGTAAGGATCACCGGCAGCGAGGGGTATGCATCCCGGATCTGATTCAGCTACTGTACCATGGGATGTTTCAGTAGACAACATGACAGTCGATGTTTAGGGCAGGTTTTCTCCAAATTTGTCATGGCAACATAACCAATACTCAACAGCAAAGTTGTAGCCCTACAAACCATCTTCACCTTTGTTATAGCATCCCTAGTAAAATTCCCACTAGATCATGATTGAATTCGAGACCTAACTTCATGCCATTCCACTGTCAGTCTGAATTTCAGACTCCAAGCAGTGTGACAGTCCAACTTTAGACTCATTTATCTTCAGTTTTCATTCAGCACCAGTGGTTAGTTTCTTAAGTAAACTTGATCTCCTATGATAGCTCTACAAATTTGATTTGGTGACCTAGGGCAAGACCCTTATGGATTGGAAGTTACAAGGCCCCAAAGTTGAGCCAATTACACTGCAATTCAGACTTAGCCCATAGAGTTCAAGTGTAGCTTTTTGCCAATAAGTCCAAAACTTAGGGTTTAAGTTGCAAATCCACATTCTTGTGAACCATATGACTTAATGTGTCTTACTTTTATGGTTTTTGCATTTTAGTTCAAAAGTGCACTAAATTTGCACTTAGCCCCCTAGTGTTTTACTCTAGGGTTTTCCAGGGTTCTTTTTAGGGTTTTTGGGGATTCTAGGTTTTGAATACCATGTATGTCTATTCATGGTGACATTAATGGTTATTTCAATTGAGTTTTGAGATTTTCTCCTATTTAAGCTTTGTTTGCTTTATTAAGCCCAGTCTAGGGTTAAGTACCCTACTCTAGGGCTTTATCCACAAATGTCATATCAATACAACTTGTTTGAACTTTAGCCTAGTGAATGCATTCTAGGTGTGACAAACACATGATATGCCCATGCTTATGATGTTATGCTCAAGTTTTAGTGGCAGTAACACTAGGGGTGTTACATCCTTCCCCCCATAAAAGAATCTCGTCCCGAGATTAAAAGTCCTGGGGCAAGTAATGGAAAAGGAAATGCTTCACTCTTTTATTTTCTTATTCTTGGTACAGGGCAGGGGTGGTTTGGTGCTCACTCCTTTATTACAACAATTGTATACACTTTACAAATTACATGAGGCTAAAAAGCCTGGGAAATTCTTTTCTAAAAAGTCCCGAGTTTCCCATGTAGCCTCATCTTCTGAATGCTGGTTCCACTATATCTTGTAAAACTGGAGAGTTTTCCTTCGGGTAATTCTATCCTTTTGATCCAAGACTCGATTAGGATGTTCTGAATATGTTAAGTCTGGCTCTAAGGCAACATCTACTACTTCAACAGTTCGATCTGGAACCCGAAGACACTTCTTCAACTGAGACACGTGGAACACATTATGTACAGTAGACAAGGTTTCGGGTAGCTGAAGTCGGTATGCCACTGGTCCACATTGTTCAAGAACAAGGAAAGGGCCAATGTACCGGGGTGCAACCTTCCCTTTTACCCCGAACGTGTTACCCCCTTCATTGGTGAGACTTTCAGGTAGACATGATCTCCAACGAGAAAGTACAAGGGTTGACGTCGCTTGTCTGCATAACTTTTCTGTTGAGCTTGGGCTCTCTTCAAGTTATGAATTATTCGTTGAACTTTTTCTTCTGTTTCCTTTACCATATCTGGCCTGAAGAAACTTCTTTCACCTGGTTTAGACCAGTTTAACAGAGTACGACACCGTCGCCCATATAAAGCTTCAAAGGGTGCCATCTTAATGCTTTCTTGATAGCTATTATTATATGAGAACTCTGCTAATGGTAAACAATCATCCCATTTCTGTAGGAATTCCAAAACACAAGCCTGTAACATGTCCTCAAGTATTTGATTCACCCTCTCAGTCTGCCCACTGGTTTGAGGATGATAGGTCGAGCTATGGAGCAACTTAGTATCCAAAGCCTTGTGAAGTTCTTCCCAAAATTTGGACATGAATTGTGGTCCACGATCCGACACTATAGTCTTCGGAACACCATGCAAACTGAGAATACGGGCAATGTATAATTGAGCATAGACAGCAACAGGGTGATTTGCCTTGACTGGCAGAAAATGAGCAATTTTCGTAAGTCGATCAATTATAACCCAAATAGAGTCATACCCTTTTGCTGTTCTGGGCAATCCCACAATGAAGTCCATACTTATATCTTCTCATTTCCATGTAGGGATAGGTAAAGATTGTAATGGACCAGCAGTCTTCATATGTATGGCTTTGACACGTCTACAGGTGTCACATCGTGTCACATAGCATGCAATCTCGATTTTAATCTTTGTCCACCAATAATGTTGTTTTAGATCATGATACATCTTAGTGCTTTCAGGATGAATAGAATAGCGACTAAGATGTGATTCATCCAAAATTTGCTGGCGGATTTCTTCATTCTTTGGCACAACTATGCGGTTGTTGAACCATACAATGCCTTGATTGTCTCTTCTGAAACATTTGGCTCTTCCGGCCTTTATCTTCTCATGGATGTATTTCATACCCTCGTCATCTTTTTGAGCATCAATTATCCTTTGTAGAAGGACTGACTCAAGCTTCAGTTGATTTAAGGTTCCATGTTGGATCATTCCCAGGTTTAACTTCTCCATCACCTGGCATAGTGTAATGTCAGAGATCTTCATGGTAAGACAGTGACAGGAAGCCTTGCGGCTTAGTGCATCTGCCACTACATTGGCCTTTCCTGGGTGATAATGAATTTCCAATTTATAGTCCTTAATAAGCTTGAGCCATCGCCTCTGCCTCATGTTCAACTCTGACTGGGTGAAGATATACTTCAAGCTTTTATGATCTGTATAAATGTGACAGATACTCCCTAGCAGATAATGACGCCAGATTCTTAGGGCATGAACCACTGCAGCTAACTCCAGATCATGAGTTGGATAATGTTCCTCATGTCGGCGCAACTGCCTTGAAGCATAAGCTATCACTCGGCCTTCTTGCATTAGAACACAGCCGAGACCACTGCCTGATGCGTCACAATACACATCAAAGGGTTTTTCAATATCCGGTTGAGCCAATACCGGAGCAGTGGTTAATAATATCTTCAACTGTTCAAAGGCTTCATTACATTTTGTAGACCAAATAAATTTAATATCATTCTTCAATAAACTTGTGATTGGCTTCACAAGCTTGGAAAAATCTAGTATGAATCGGCGGTAATAGCCAGCCAGTCCAAGGAAACTTCAGACTTGATGTACAGTGGTTGGGGGTTTCCACTCCAAAATATCCTTGACTTTGCTGGGATCCACCGCAATTCCGTTGGCAGATAATACATGTCCCAGAAATTGGATTTCTTCCAGCCAGAACGCGCACTTACTGAACTTAGCATATAATTGGTGCTCTCTTAAGCGCGTCAACACGATCCGTAAATGCCGAGCATGCTTCTCTTCATTCTTGGAATATATCAAGATATCATCAATGAATACCACCATAATTTATCCAGTTCGGGCATGAATACCGAGTTCATAAGATAGGTGAAGTGGGCAGGAGCATTTGTTAGTCCGAAAGACATAACCAGATATTGAAACAAACCATACCGCGTAGTGAATGCGGTCTTCGGTATATCTTCAGGTCGGATACAGATCTGATGATAGCCCGATCTGAGGTCAATCTTAGAGAATACCCTCGCTCCAGTTAGTTGATCAAATAAAATGTCAATCCGGGGAAGAGGGTACTTATTTTTGATGGTAACCTCATTAAGGGGTCTATAATCCACACACATCCGAAGTGTTTGATCTTTCTTCTTGACAAAGATGGCTGGACATCCCCATGGCGATGAGCTTGGCCGGATAAATCCTTTCTCTAGTAGATCTTGTAATTGGGTCTTGAGCTCTGCCAATTCATTTGGAGGCATTCGGTACGACCTTTTAGAAATAGGAGCCGTACCTGGCTTCAACTCAATCACAAATTCTACATCTCTCTCGGGAGGCAATCCGGGCAAATCTTCTGGAAAGACATCTGGAAACTCACATACTACCGGAATATCTTGGATTTCTGGTAGAATAACTTCATATATTCTGCCAATTGGTTTAGCTACGAGAATGGTTAAGAGAACCTCTTCTTGGCCATAATTCAACCTGATAGTTCTCAATTCAGTGTTGAGAATAGCTTTATGTTGGGCCAACCAATTCATGCCCAGAATTACATCTATATCTTGGCCTTTGAGAACAATCATATTAGTAGGAAAGTCCCGTTTAGCCATTGTTATGGGCACTTGGAAAGCCACTTCTTTAGTAAATATTAGTCCCCTAGGCGAATGAATTTTAAACCCTTCCCTTGATTCATGGTATGGAATACAATGTTGCTCCACAAATTTCTTGCTTATGAATGTATGTGAAGCGCCAGAATCAAAAAGAATAATTGCAGGGTGATTGGCCACGAGAAACGTACCCATCATAACCGGTTCGCCTTCCGGTGTTGTGGCCACTTGAGTATAATAAATCCGCCCCATTTTCCTCATATTCTTGCCCGCAGTATTGTTTGCCGCATTTCCCTTTCCTTGAGCTCTGCTGATTACTTGATCGATTCTGCTTTGGGTATGGACAGTCCTTGATAAAGTGTCCGGACTTTCCACAGTTGAAGCAGCCGGTTGAAGAGCTTGGGAGAGCGAGGAAACGAGTACCAGTGGCACCCGACTGAGTGGTTGAAGTAGGGGCAGTGGCGGGGCGAATGAAGACCGGTTTCTTGAAAGGGTAGGAGGGTGGACGTGGTGAAGAGCGATTCGGATTAAAAGGTCGAATTACCAACCTTTGTCTTTTCTCAGACCCCTGACTGGGCCTGTCACCTCCGTAACCCTTTAATTTTCCCGAGCCTACATATTTAGCTTCGACTGCCAGTGCAGTACTGACAACCCTTCCGTATGAAAGACCAATGCAGGTGGCCATCTTTCATTGCATTCGATCATTAAGGCCTCTCATGAAACAATTCCTCTTCTTTAAATCCGTGTTGACTTGATCAATAGCATATTGGGACAAGTGGTTGAATTTGTTGAGATACTGAGTGACAGTATCCCCACCCTGTTTCAGCTTCATAAATTCCTCCTATTTCATATGGAGCACTCCCTTAGGAATATAGTGCTCCCGGAAGGCCAACTTGAACTCATCCCAGGTTATTTGATGACCAGTCGGTTGAACGGCTACAAAATTTCCCCACCAGGTACTGGCAGGGCCACGCAATTGTTGTGCTGCGAATAAGGGCTTTTGAATCTCCATGCATCGGAGAAGCCAGAACTTCTGTTTGATAACGCGGATCCACTCATCCGCTTCCAGAGGATCTTCTGCCTTGACAAACAATGGGGGACGTGTCTCTGAGAAATCTAGATATGATGTTTCGTGGGGTCCTTGCTGATACGCTCGCCCACCTTGTTGCTGCATTTGTTGTCCCGCCATTTCTCGCAAAAAGCGGGTGTTATCAGCTGTAGCGTTAACCAAGGCAGCGATGGCCTCAGCTAATGTTGGAGGTACTGGGGGTGGATTCGGAGTTGTTTCCCTCCCACGGGAGGTCCCTGCTCCATCCTGTGCATGAGTCTTGGAAGGCATCTGAGGCAAAGAGCATTTAAAAAATATAATATGCCAAAGAAAACCATCCATTTACATTACTGAAAAGGGTAATGATACAGACTCGATTTTACAACAGGATTACATTACCTATTATACATTACTACTACTTCTACACTATACTACTCTTGCTTCTTGTCACTTTTGGTAGCCTCGCTATCAGGAGTAGGAGACCATTCATCCACCAACTTCATAGAGGGAGGAGGCCTGAAAAGGTCTAATTCACCACCAAAGGCTTCTCCCGCTGTCCCAGAAGGTCCAGCTTCTATCCCGACAGGATCCGCAGGTACGTTGGGGTGCAGTTGGGAATACAATACATGAACTTCTTCATGTAGTGTATTACAATACACTTGCAAGTGGTCAATGGCGGTGCTAAGCTCCTCCACGCGGGCTCGAGCTTTAGCTTCCTTAGCCCAAGCAAGCGAACGAGAGTTAACCGCCCAGTCGAGCGCTAGATCTCGTTTCACGAGCTGATCTTGCAGGTGGCGGATGTCTGTTCTTAATTCGTTTATTCTTTCACCATCCGCGACCCATATGTCGTTCCTGCGACGGGGTTCTGATCGAAGCTGATCAACTTGGGCTATCCTCGATTGGATCATTGCTACCACTGCTACTGTCTTCATGCCTCGGGGCAAGTTGATGGCGAGGTACGCCAATCAGCCCGGTAGACTTGCGCGCGGTCTTTCTTGTGCGCGGCGGCATTTCGTAAGGGGAAAATCTTATTAGCATAGTTTTTAGCATGATGCATGTGTAATTACATAATCAATCTTAGTTGATTCGCACCTTCTATACATTGCACTTAATTATCTGGTCTTTCCATTAAGTACTCAGAAGGTGGTTAGATAAGAAAGAAAGAAATTTTCTAGATAAGTTTTTGAAAATTCTTTTTGAAAATGCCTCATAACATCTGCAGAGATGGGCTTAGCTCCGATGCCAGCTGTGACGGAACCTCCCAAGTCATTAGGCCCACCTACAGTTGTCCTTGTCCAACGGACCTCAGACAACACTGCAGGTGCCACTGAATCACTTGACAAGTTCAATATCTGCTTTCTTTACCTTTCCAAAGAGTGTTTCACCTATCATGCAGACATCACAACCATCGGAGGTACGAAAATGTGGAAGCAATTACAATAACTTACCTTATATTAAAAGTAGGAAGGAGTTATAACATTACAGACCAGAAACAAATATAGGAGTACTGAGTATTATTATTACATCACTTTGGGAGGCAGAAACCCCTCCTGAATAAACAATAAAAGTTTTCTTAACGGAGGACCTTTCCTCCCGCAGCTTTAGTCTTGATTCTCTTCTTTTGGTACCACCTTTGAACAGAAGCAACAAAAGTTGGCTGCTTCTTCACCTAAAACAACATGGGACAAAGCCCTGAGTATGAAGTGTACTTTCGCAAGACTTACCCGACAAAGTAAAAGACTCTCAAGGATATGCTGGCTTTAAGGGAGTCAAGGTAAGGCTCATCAATAATCAATGACTCTGTTTGCAGAAATGTTTACTAATAGTGGACCCTTAAAAATCCAGTTTTATTTGTCAGGTTAAGTAAAATTACCTGCAGCTAGAGTTCTCTCTATCCTAGTTTAAACACTTGGCCTGCACTAGCCAATTTCTTAACAACCCTTCATCTTTACTGGATTCCTACGTGTAAGTCAGTGACCAAGTCTTCATAACCGCGAAGTTACGACGATCCAAATCGATTATACTCACTTGAGGATCTCCAATCACACGACATATGTAGCACTTAACCCTTGCATATGTCAACTCGCCACTGGGGTTCTTAAGACCAGATCAGGTTCACACCAACCGACATCACAGATACACCACCGTCTAGCCTCTTGCCACGGAGGGTACACGCTACTCTCGCCATCTCTCCACTCCCATTGTGTGTTATCTTATTCTGGTATTAGTCTGCCCGAGGCAAAGCTTACCCATGACGAGGCATGTGACCAATTAAAGGGTCCTTGGTCAGCAGGCCTACATCGTCACGGTCCTTAAACGACTCAGACAGAGACACTACACCAAGACTCTCTTTCTCGTGCAAGTCACTCGTCCGGTCCCAGTTTAATCATTTCAAACCCAAAGTTTGGTACCTGATAGAGGTACATCTTTTTCGATGTTGAACCCATCATGGCCATGATGGATCCACCATCATGTTTTGTTTTTGAAAGCATCCCACCCACTTTGCAACATCATCTTTTGAGAAAACAAAATGTTTGTGTTTCTAAAGCAAAGCTAAGCATAAGAAAAACCTTTTGTAAAACAGGGATTTAGGGAGAAGTAATCAATCCAAGGAAGACAATGCAAGAATTGGTTTAGCACACAACTCCTATCACCTAGTGCATCAAGCAAGTGAGAAAGATTTTAAAAAGAACAAGGAGGTGGCAAATGCACCGAGGCTTGCCTTGTGTTACTGGTGAATCAGGCTCTGTTCCGCAGATATCAAAATAAAAACAGTTGCCTGCCTGATGTTCCTCAGGTGGTGGTGGTGAAGTCTTCGCTTCTTCGACTTCTACTTCTTCTTCGTTTTCTAAATATAACCATACATAATAATGAATGTCCATGCAATGCTCATGAGAGTGCAAATATAATAAAATTTTATTATCTAAAGTCTTGAATACAACTTTCCTTCACGGATCTCCGAGAACTTAGGGTTTCCGGAGTCAATAGTGAAGTTCACAGGGCAGGGGGTAGGGTTTTGGGTTCTAAGTATCAAACATGGTCCAAGTCATACCAAACTCTACCCAAGGTTTCTAAATATTATTTAGAGATTACCCTAAAAATTTAGTGAATTTTGGACTTATTATTTATTTTCTAAAAATCTAGAAGCAAGGTCTTAGGCTATTTTAATTACTCTATAATTTCCTGTTTGGACTATAAATCCTAAAACTATTTTAATTAAATACTATAGGAAATTAGGAATCTAGCAAAATTGGTTTTGTATTTTTATCATTTTTTACTATTTTCTATAGATTTTACAAGCTACCAGAAAAAATGGATAAACAATGAATAGTCCTGGACCGGATTCAGCCCAGGTCGGCCCAACTACGGGCGAAAACGCGCGCGACCGCGCCCGCGCGTAGATTTTGAAAGAAAGTCCCTGTCCTTTCGAATAACCCGAAAGAGTCCAAGCCACTATTTGAGATAGTCGCTGACACTTTCAAATAAACCCTTGAACTTCTATGTCTTCACAGAGTTCGGTCCACGACAGTGGACGGCGACACACCGATCACCGGTGAGCCTGTACTGGCCGATTTACGCAATGACTAGT
Organism: Zea luxurians; assembly: GCA_029449295.1. Lineage (NCBI taxonomy): Eukaryota > Viridiplantae > Streptophyta > Magnoliopsida > Poales > Poaceae > Zea > Zea luxurians. The sequence continues at coordinate 29,252,881 of JAOPSE010000022.1, forward strand.
GCCCTCGTGCGGTGGACACCAAATCAGACCCCTCCTAGATATTCCCCCCCAATCAATTTTACTAATGGAGCTTGGAATCAATCGGCCCATGGAGACAGCACGAACAACTGGACAACCACATGCGTTCCCGACGATCTAAGGCAGCTTAGTTCAATTAAGTTGGTCGGGGAGTATCGGGGGTACATAAGAACACTCAAATGAGGGGGCAGAAGTTGTGAGCAGACCTGAGACGCGCTGGCCACGGCGAGGTCAAATTGCTCGGGGTTCTTGAGGGATTTGGGGGAAATCCCAAATTGGGGAGTTCTAGGGGAGGATTTGAGGCACGAGTTGCTTCACAGGTTGCACAATTACCTAGCAGAGCGGACGGGGGCGGCAATTTATAGTCTCCAACGGCGGTGGCGTCCATTTCACCAGGATGTGCTGGCGGCCGGAGGGGAAAAGAGGTACTAGCGCTTGGGATGAGTGGCTTTCACCGTGGCAGCCCTCCGACGATCACTAGACATGCATACCACGATTCATCGCGACGTGTGCTAGCGTTTAAGTACGTGGCGCACAACGGTGAGCGATCCACAGCGGCGAAATCTACCCTGGACGCACGACGAGCAAGTGGGTGCGGTGAATCTTATCCGCGCCCGAGCCCAAGCTAATCCAGCGCCCAGATTTTTACTCCGTCGTGGTTATCCCCTCACCCGCGAGCACTAATCGCAGCGACGGCGTGAATCACGGTGTAAGGATCACCAGCGGCGAGGGGTATGCATCCGGGATCTGATTCAGCTACTGTACCATGGGATGTTTCAGTAGACAACCTGACAGTCGATGTTTAGGGCAGGTTTTCTCCAAATTTGTCATGGCAACATAACCAATACTCTGCAGCAAAGTTGTAGCCCTACAAACCATCTTCACCTTTGTTATAGCATCCCTAGTTAAATTCCCACTGGATCATGATTGAATTCGAGCCGTAACTTCATGCCATTCCACTGTCAGTCTGAATTTCAGACTCCAAGCAGTCAGACAGTCCAACTTCAGACTCATTTATCTTCAGTTTTCATTCAGCACCAGTGGTTAGTTGCTTAAGTAAACTTGTTCTCCTTTGATAGCTCTACAAATTTGATGTGGTGACCTAGGGCAAGATCATTATGGTTTGGAAGTTACAAGGCCCCAAAGTTGAGCCAATTACATTGCAATTCAGACTCAGCCCATAGAGTTCAAGTGTAGTTTTTTGCAAATAAGTCCAAAACTTAGGGTTTAAGTTGCAAATCCACATTCTTGTGAACCATATGACTTAATGTGTCTTACTTTTATGGTTTTTGCACTTGTTGGGGACTTGTTCTCAAGTGCTATGAGTTAAGAACAAGGCAACACAAAAAAAAAACGTTAAACGTTAAAGCCCTTCGTCCTTCAAAGCATTATTTCCCTCAGGATATAATGGCTTTCGGATGAAGGTAATGAAAGACATACTTTCATCAACATAACATGAAGAAAGAATTACATAAAGCATAAAAGATAAAATAAACAGTTATATATCATTATTATCTCATTCTTATTTTATTACCATGGAAGAATAGAAATAATATCAAATTACAAGTGTACCCTCGACCTGAAAGAAGGCGAAAGTACCAGTGTGACGCAAGCATCAATGCCTAGTCAGCGCGAACAGTATGGAGTTACTGTTCATCTATTTATAGGCACGGGATGCAGCCCATGTAAAATTACACTCATGCCCTTTACATTTGCTAATAACTCTATAGTAGTCCATCGAGGTCTAAATAGCCTTTTCATCTTTAAGTCGGTTTCCCTTTTCTGCTATCTTGCCGAAGCTCTCCTGCGCACAGCTTCGGCTTTGCGCTATCCTTCGTACTCCTTCTCGTGCTTCTTCACGCTGTGGTTTCAACTTAAGTCCGAAGGTACCTGTTCATGCATTATACTTCCAGAAACATTGTTAAATCATGTTTTTGAGGACCTTTGGAAGCCGAAGGCCCCCAACAGTAGCCCCTCGCAATATTAATTTGTTAGAATGATAAATTCAGATTGCGACAAGGACGAAGGCCCTAAGCCGAAGGTCCGAAAAAACACCTTCCCTTTGCTAGAATAGCAACAGCCATTGACAAGCGGGCCCTCCAGCACGCAACACACCAGGCGTATAAATAAGAGCACACCACGAGCTCATTTGGCACGCTTTCTTGCCATCTGCTCTTGCTTACTCAATTTTTAGCTCTTGCGCACCAACACTTGCTTGGCTTTTTTAAATTTTTAAGCTTCGGCTTTGAGAGCACTTTGCTAAGCACTTTCGAAGATGTCTGAAGATAAGAAAGTTGTCGCTGAATCGAAGCTGAGCCTTTCTGAGGAGATGAATCTTGGCTTTATTGAATCAATAGCAAAGACAAATGCAGAGAAAACTGCTAGGGAGACTTTGGAGGGTTTATCTGAAGACACTAGTGACAGTGACAGCTATGATGTGGAAAGCGGCGGGGAAGACTCCGAAGATCGACCTTGGCGACCGAGTCATGCAGTTTTTGGAAAATCAACTATTAAACAAAGCCATCTTGACAACATGAGGGGGAGATACTTTCGGGATATGTCTATTGTGAGGGCTGACGACTGAGAGAAAACTTGTCCTACTCCAGAGGAAAATGAAGTCGTGATCTTCCGAAGCTTTTTCAAGGCTGGGCTTCGGCTCCCTCTGAGCAGCTTCGTAGTCGAGGTTTTGAAGATATTCCAGATTTACCTTCACCAGATTACCCCCGAAGCCATTATAAGAATGGAAATCTTCGTATGGGCTGCAAGGAGTCAGGGCTTGGAGCCGAATGCAAAAAGTTTCTGCAGTATGCATGAACTGTTATATGAGACGAAGCCCTGGGGTAAAGAATAGTATCATAACAATTTCGGCTGCTATAGCTTCGTTGCTCGTTCTGGCTCAAGCTCCCCAGTACCAACTTTTCGGAAGAGATGGCCCGGAGACTGGACGAAAGAATGGTTTTATGTAAAAAATGATTTAAAGGCACGAGAAGACATTAAAGATATAATCATGCGCCCTATCTGGCAACGCTTCGGGCTCCAGAAACCGAAGGTAGAAATTGACGAAGCGGCCGAAGAATGTCGCAAGGCCTTCGGCTTAGTCTGCTCTTTCATCGGGACAAGGGACTTAGTTCAAGAGCATGTGGCCTACATGATATGGCCATTGTTAGCCGACTGGGAGATGCCAAAAGAATCCATCAGCAATCCCCACGAAGGTGGTTTGGTTCGACTAAAATATACCTTCAGGTTTAGAGACCAGTTTATCGAGCCAGACGACGACTGGCTGAAAAGCGTCAAAGCTACAAGCGATGATCTGCTTGGGCTGTACTCCGGAGCAGAAGATAACGCATTATCTGCGACTTTTGGGAACCGGAAAAAGAAGAGACTAAACAGAGATTTTGATGCTCTTGGGTTCATATATCCTGACTACTGTTACTTGCCCCGGGGGCAAAAAAGAAAAAGCGGGGGTTCCGGGAGAGATGATGCTTCAGCTGCTCCGAGCGAGCCCACGCCGAAGAGGAAAAGGGTGAAGGTCCTTACTCATCGACCACGCTATATTGAACCGGCCATAGTGCCTGAATTTGGCGGTGAGACCTCTTCGGTGACCGAAGGTAAGAAACCTGCGATTACGCAGAAAATTGAACCGTCTGTACCACCGAAGGCATCAACAGCCAAATCAGATGAGCCGAAGGCCATTAACATTGAAGAGATGAGGGTTGAGAAAACGAGGATACTAGAAGCAACAAGTCCTTCGGCAGAGGTGACAATGCCGAAGGCACAAAAGGATCCTTCAACGACTCCGAAAAGGAAGAGAATGGTCAACATATTAGATGTTCTAGAAACAATAAAAACTTCAAGCTCTACTCCAAAGAAAACTGCCGAAGCTTCGGAAACACAAACTGAGGCCAAAGCTGCCAAGATCCAAGTCGAGACCGAAGCTGGGCCTTCAGAGCTCGCCAAGGAGAAATCCTTGGAAATTGAAGAAAAGTCAGAGAAAGAAGCTGTAGAAGTATTTTTAACTGAAAAAACCGCCACTCCTATTCCCAAAGCATCAACTGAAGCTCCTGATTATATTATACGACATGCTTCGGGAAAAAGATTATCTGAGAAAGAAAAGCGAGAGGCTCAATTCTATGCTCAAAGATTGAAATATCCAAAGGGGGCACTAGTGTTCAACGGCAGTGGGGAAGAAGACTTCTTGTATTGTCTCCCAGACAGCAAAGAGATTTCTGTCTGCCGAGAGATGGGCAAGAGCTTCGGGTTCCCGACACTAGAAGATGGGCTTTCAGTGTTATCAAAAGATGAGTTGGCCGACACTTGGCATACAATATTTTAAAGGTGAGAACAAGATATTTTTGTATTCAAAAACAAAATTTTCCATTTGCTTACACTTAATACCACATTTTTTGCAGGGCCTTATCCTTAGCAACGCCCTCAGGGCGCAAAAATGTGCTGAAGATGAAGGGTATACCATAGCCCTAAACAACCTCGTTCCGAAGTAATTGAACTAAGGAACAAAGGTCTTGAAAAAGATAAAATATTAAACTCATTGTTGAACAAAATAAAGGAAGACGAAGTTGCTTCCAAAGCCCAAGCTGAAGCTCTGAAATACGAAATCGAAGATCTTCGGAAACAGCTATTCGAAGCTAAAGAAAAATGTGGTCTTGCAGAGGCTGAACGAGATATTAGTGTATATTGGAGGAACCACTTACAAAAAACAGTTGATGAACTTCGTGCATCCAAGGAGAGGTGCTATGAAAAGTCTATAGAATGTGTTGAGAAAATAAAAACTAGCTTCGCCAACGTTGGCGCATTCTCCAACGAAGACAACTTCGTGAGGGGTGATCCTGAAGGCCCAATTGATTGGATCAGCAATGAAGCTAAAGCTTTTGAGGAAGTTTTGAGTGGTCACGGAGATATCTGCGCTTTCTCGGGTGCTAGAGGAATCGCAGCTATTTTAGAGAAGTCAGGCTGTGACCATGTGAAAGCTTTGGCTCAAGCCGAAGCTACTTTATCTATTGAAGATACGAAAGATCCCTCGGCCGAAGCAAGCTTAATTGGTGGAAAATTCTTTACTGACATTTGGGAGAATGGCGGCCGAGGGATGGCGCACGAGATGATAAAAAAGAGTGAAAAAGATTCCCATGATTGAAAAGAAGCGACGAAGGCAGCTGAGAAAGCGGCAGAACTTGAGAGGCGAATAGGTATTACTTAATAACTTTTTAACTTTATTTACTAATTTTGCGACTTCGGACTTATTTAAGTTTTATATCGCAGCTAAACTATCTCCTCCTCTAGAGCCCCTCGAGTTGACGGCCAACCCAAAAGCAGAAAAAGAAGATGAAGTCACTAAAGTGGCCGAAGTCATTTTGGACGAAGCTGTTAATCGACTGCTGAACGAAGCTGCGGAAGCAGTTTTAAAAGAAGAATAGCCTTTTGTTGTCAAAACATTTGGAATGTAACATTTGCTGAACAAAGTGCGTAATATTTTTATAATTTTGAATGTAATATTTAAGCTGCTTGTAACTGAATTCTTTACGATGCATGAAACTTTACGTACATACCGTTTTTGAGCCTTCGGCGAAAAAACACCTTTCCTTCTTTTCATGCGTTGTGAAAAATATCCATACTTCGTAAAAACATCCAATGTTCGTAAAATCATTATACTTCATAAGCGATAGATCTCCTTTTCATTTTAGAGTTTGATAGAGCTACACTTCTTCAATACTTATTTTGCGCCTTGGCACTGCTTCTTCGAAACAATCTCCAAAGATCAACATTGAATCCCCTTCTTGCGCCATTGATGCAATATGATGTATGATGTTATGCTACGCAAAATGATGTAATGATGTTATGCCATGCAAAAATGGTATTTGTGCCGAAGATACACACACATTCCTTCAGTAAAGCACAATCTTTTTGCCGTTTATTTTTCGGCTTCACCGCTTATTTTTTGATGTATCAGCGCTGACTTTTCCCTGTAAGCCTGCCTTAGGAGCTTCTTCGCCTTTTATTTCGACGGAATCAGCATTTATTTTTCACTGTAAGCCTCCCTTAGGAGCTTCTTCGCCTTTTACTTCAGCAATATTCGCGTTGACTTTTCGCGCTTCGCCTTTTACTTCGGCGGAATCAGCTTTTATTTTTCGCTGTAAGCTCTGCATTCCCTTTGGAACGACTTTTGAGCAGAAAACTTACACTGCGCTCCCTTAGGAACGACTTTTTGTTGCTTCGGAAAACTTACGCTGCGTTCCTTAGAACGACTTTCTATTATTTCCGCAAAACTTGTAATGTGATTGTGAACCCCGCGCTCTTTTGAGAGCAACTTTCGTGCTTCACCAACTTTTTGGACTTTGTGAGTATGTAAGAGAGATACATTTCCACTATGGCCAAAACAAAGCTATTACAAGGAATTGAAAACGACAGGAAAAACTTAGGCTTTTAACGATTGTTCTCTATTGAAAAAGAAAAATGGTAACGAATGCCAGCACCATTTCAGAAGTAGGATATCTTCTTAGTAGATGTGCTTCGATTCTGGCACAGTACTGTTGACTGTGCGAGCTTCGGACTCCTCTCTGAAGTCTCGTTGCTGATGAGTGTGCTGGCTCCCTTCTGCCTACTGGACTCGTTGCAATGGAGGTGGAGGTGGAGGCTGTTGCCAAGATGCCTGAGATTGGCTTGCCGAAGCAACAGAGGCTGCAGGATGGTTACCCACATACTCTGGAATGTACGGTGAGTGGTACGAAGCAGTATGCATGACTTGCTTTGGCTGGCTCTGTTGGGCTGCAGCTTCTGCTATCTCTTTCTGTTTCTGGATGGTGACGTGGCACATCCTGGTAGTGTGGCCCTTGTCCTCACCGCAGAATAGACAATAAATTTTCCTTGGCTGATCCCCAAACCTTCCTCCGAAGCCCCTGGCGCCTCTGCTCCTTGGAGCTGGGGGCCGAGGATAGCTCTGTTGTTGCCCCAAAGCCTGGGAAGAATATTGCAGCCTCTGTTGTTGACTTCCCCTGTCATCATTCTGAGTGGAATGAATTGATCTGACGTGCCTAGGGTAAATTCTCCCTCTGAAGCCCCTGGCCATCTCGGAGAACCTGTAAGCTTCTTCCCTTCTCTGTCGAAAATCATTGTCAGCGCGGATGTATTCATCCATCTTCTGAAGCAGTTTCTCCAGGGTTTGAGGGGGTTTTCTGGCAAAGTATTGGGCTGAAGGTCCTAGCCGAAGCCCCTTAATCATGGCCTCAATGACAATTTCATTGGGCACTGTTGGCGCTTGTGCCCTCAGACGCAAGAACCTTCGGACATATGCCTGGAGATATTCCTCTTGATCTTGCGTGCACTGGAACAAGGCTTGAGCGGTAACCGGCTTCGTCTGAAACCCTTGAAAACTGGTGACCAGCATGTCCTTCAGCTTCTGCCATGATGTGATTGTTCCTGGCCGAAGAGAGGAGTACCAAGTTTGCGCAACATTTTTGACTGCCATGACGAAGGATTTCACCATAACTGTAGTGTTGCCACCATACGAGGATATAGTTGCTTCATAGCTCATCAGAAACTGCTTCGGATCTGAGTGTCTGTCATACATGGGGAGCTAGGGTGGCTTGTAAGACGGGGGCCAGGGCGTAGCCTGCAGTTCTGCTGACAGAGGGGAAGCATCATCAAAAGCAAAATTTCCATGATGGAAATCCTCATACCAGTCATCTTCGTTGAAGAAGCCCTCTTGGTGCAGCTCTCTGTGCTGGGGCCTTCGGTTCTGCTCTTCTTGAGCAAGATGACACTTCTTCGGTAGCTTCGTCAATCTGCCTTTGCAGGTCAGCTAACCGAGCCATCTTCTCCTTCTTCTTCTGTACCTGCTGATGAAGCATCTCCATATTCCTGATTTGTTGGTCCAACTCATCCTATTGTGGTGTTGGACTAGTGGCCTTCCTCTTCTGGCTTCGGGCTTCCCGAAGAGAAAGGGTCTCCTGGTTCGGGTCCAGCGGCTGCAGAATGGTAGCCCTGTTGCCGAAGCTTTCTTTGGTGGCATGACGAAGGTCGATGCTTACTGAAGGTGGTCGAAAAAGGGTTCACCGGAGGTGGGCGCCAATGTTGGGGACTTGTTCTCAAGTGCTATGAGTTAAGAACAAGGCAACACAAAAAAACATTAAACGTTAAAGCCCTTCGTCCTTCAAAGCATTATTTCCCTCAGGATATAATGGCTTTCAGACGAAGGTAATGAAAGACATACTTTCATCAACATAACATGAAGAAAGAATTACATAAAGCATAAAAGATAAAATAAACAGTTATATATCATTATTATCTCATTCTTATTTTATTACCATGGAAGAATAGAAATAATATAAAATTACAAGTGTACCCTCGACTTGAAAGAAGGCGAAAGTACCAGCGTGACACAAGAATCAATGCCTAGTCAGCGCGAACAGTACGGAGTTACTGTTCATCTATTTATAGGCACGGGACGCAGCCCATGTAAAATTACACTCATGCCCTTTACATTTGCTAATAACTCTATAGTAGTCCATCGAGGTCTAAATAGCCTTTTCATCTTTAAGTCGGTTTCCCTTTTCTGCTATCATGCCGAAGCTCTCCTGCGCACAGCTTCGGCTTCACGCTATCCTTCGTACTCCTCGTGCTTCTTCACGCTGTGGTTTCAACTTAAGTCCGAAGGTACCTGTTCATGCATTATACTTCCAGAAACATTGTTAAATCATGTTTTTGAGGACCTTCGGAAGCCGAAGGCCCCCAACAACACTTTAGTCCAAAAGTGCACTAATTTTACACTTAGCCCCCTAGGGTTTTACGCTAGGGTTTTCCAGGGTTCTTTTTAAGGTTTTTGGGGATTCTAGGGTTTGAATACCATGTATGTCTATTCATGGTGACATTATATGGTTATTTCAATTGAGTTTTGAGATTTTCTCCTATTTAAGCTTTGTTTGCTTTATTAAGCCCAGTCTAGGGTTAAGTACCCTACTCTAGGGCTTTATCCACAAATGTCATATCAATACAACTTGTTTGAACTTTAGCCTAGTGAATGCATTCTAGGTGTGACAAACACATGATATGCCCATGCTTATGATGCTATGCTCAAGTTTTAGTGGCAGTAACACCAGGGGTGTTACAGTATCTCTTCAAAATCATCTAAAAAACTTTTTTATCATGAATGCTCTTGGAAAAGCTAGTCGAATTATCCACTCAGCCTTTCCCAAAGTTGTGTTCAATTTTATCAAAACCAGCTCAGTTAGTTTTTGAAAACCAATTTAGCCGGTTTTGGACCAGCTCAGCCAGTTTTTGAAAACCAGCTCAGCCGGTTTTTGCCCTGATCCACTTTTCTACTCTGCCAGCCAAAAAAGTTGTGTTCAGCTTTTTGAAAACCAGCTCAGACGATTTTGGACCAGCTCAGTTGGTTTTGACTCCGGTCCACCCACCTACTCAGCCGGCCACTAAACCAAAAAACAGACTGGCAGAAACCGGTTCAGCTAGTTTTAGGACTGGCTCAGCCGGTTTTTAGTCAAAAAAGTCCAACGGGCACCAACTTTTGGGGGCTACTTTATATACCCCTTTGCCCCCTCTCTCCTCATTTTACTCATGTCCATCCATGAATTCTTGGCTGACCTACACTCAAACAAGAGCATTCACTTCACCTCTCACACCCCCAAATCGCATTCCCTTCAATCATTTGGAGGACCCTTGGTGTGAGGTGAAGTTTGTTTAACTCGTTGGTGATTTCATCTCTATTCTCCCTTTCTCTTCATCTCTTGAGCTCATTACAAACTTGAATCTTGTGCGGATTTGTTACTCTTGGAACCTTGTGCTCCTTGACGGATAGAGGTTGCTTGGGAGTCTCCAAATTTGTGGATGACCCCAAGAAGTTTGTATCACCCGCTCGTTGAGCTAAGTTAAGAAGAGATTGCCTTGACCTTGGTGGTCGGCTTGTGGAGGATTAGGGTTGGAAAAGACCCGGCCCTTTGTGGGCTCCTCAATGAGGAGTAGGACACCTTTGTGGTGGAAGCCGAACCTCGGGTTAAATCATATGTTCTTGTGTTCTTGAGAAGTGCTTTAAATTGTTGGTTAGTCCATCTTCGTTTTTATCTTGTGTGTGAATCTTGTGGACTCAGTTCACATCGATTTGACACCCATTCAAGTGGATCTTCTTTGGGGCAAGATATAAGAAAGAATCTCTCATTACTCCGTGCTATTCGTGTAACTATTTATCTAATCTAAGTTGACAAAGTTCAAACCTATTTAGCTGGGAATAATACCAGCTGAGCCAGTTTGCACCAGTGCAACTTGAAATTTGACACTCTCTCGAAGTTTTTGGTGAGAAATTTCAGGTGTAGCCTATTCACTCCCTCTAGGCTACTTTCAATTGGTATCGGAGCTTCGTGCCTCATTTTACGCTTCACCGCGTGTGGAAACGATCATGTCTACACAAAGGGACCATGTGGATCCTCTTCTCGAAGAAATCCCTACCACATCCACTAGTGAGGAAATGGACCCTAAGGTCCTCTACCTCACCATGAAGATTGCTGAGAAAATGTTCCTCAAAATGAAAGAGGAAGATGCAAAGAAAAGGGCCAAAGAAGAAGAATCAAGAAGAAAAGCCGAATAAGACAAAGAAAAGGGAAGAATTGAATACAATGATGACTTGGTAGAGCTTTTGGTGTCAAAGGTGATGAGCAAGGTAAGTATCACCACCGAAGGGTCATCCACCAAAAGTAAAGGTAACAAATTCAATAAAGTTCAATTTGATTACTCTCGTAATTTTATTCCCAACTTCTCTTCGGCGCCACTTGGAAAGTTACCAACTCATAGTGATGAGTGTACCGATAAGATGAAGTCGCATCTAATCGGTGTGCATTCGAGTCTTTAGGAGATTGTTAACATAGGTATGAACAAGCCCACCCAAGAAGAAGAGATGATGCCGGAAATGATGCAAGAGGTGCATCGCAATGCACAAGCGGTTAGCATCATCAAAGGAAGCTTGAGTCCGGAAGAATATCAAAAAGTCCAAGGAAGAGAGGATGCTCGTGATATTTAGAACATTCTCAAAATGTCACATGAAGGAGATCCTAAAGCGAAGAGACATAGGATTGAAGCCTTGGAAAGTGAGTTTGCTAGATATGATTGGATTAAGGGTGAGTCCCTCCAATCTCTCTTTGATCGGTTGATGGTTCTTGTCAATAAGATAAGAGTCTTAGGAAGTGAGAATTGGAGTGACTCTAAAGTCACTAGGCTTTTCATGAGAGCCTACAAAGAGAAGGACAAGATCTTAGCAAGAATGATAAGAGATCATGATGACTATGAGGAGATGACTCCGCATCAACTATTTGCTAAGATCCAACAACATGAGTCTGAGGAAGCTCCATCCAAGACAAGGGAGTCTCGTGCCTTGGTTGCAAATGGACAAGAATCTTCCAAAAAGATTTTGATGAGCAAAGATCACAAATTCAAGAAAATTGTCGAAAGTTCAAGTGATGATGAAAGCTCAAGCGTTGAAGACACGACAATGTTTATCAAGACTTTCAAGAAATCTGTAAGAAAGAATGATAAATACCAAAGGAAAGGAAGAAAGAGGGCATGTTTTGAGTGTGGCTAAACCGGTCATTTCATAATGGATTGTCCAAATAAGAAGGAACAAGAAACTAAGAAGGACCACAAAAAGGACAAGTTCAAGAAGGAAGGCAAGAGCAAGGGATACTTCAAGAAGAAGAAGTATGGCCAAGCTCACATCAGCGAAGAATGAAACTCCGACGAGGAGAGTTCTAGCTCGGAAGAAGAGGAAGAGGTGGCAAACATCGCCATTCAATCCACCTCAACCTCGCAACTCTTCACCAACCTCTCCGACGACTCCTACACTCCTACTTGCCTCATGGCAAAAGGAGATAAGGTACATTTATTTAATGTTGATTTTACATATGATGATGATGAACAACTTGCTATGAAAAATAAAATGATTAAAGAATTTGGCTTAAATAGATATAATGTAATCACTAAACTAATGGAGAAGCTAGATAAAAGAAAAGCAATCCTTGATGCTCAAGAAGACTTACTCATCCTTGAAAAGGACAGAAACCTAGAACTTAAAGGGTTGTTATCCAATAAGGATGAAATGCTTGAAGTATTGACTAAGGAAATGTCTTTAGTCAAAATAACTATAGAGGATAAAGAAAAAGAAATTGCTATTGCTAAAACCTCTATAGTTAGTCTTGCAAATGCAAAAGAAGCACTTGAATCGAGCTTATCAAGCTTAATGGTTCAAAATCAAGAACTTCAAGTGCAACTTGAAACATGCAAGAATTTCACCACTTCATCTTTAGTGGTAGAGTCTAAAGCTAGCTCCTCCAACTCTAATACTTGTAAACATTGTTCAAAATATCATACTTGTTACTTGACTAACCATGCAAGGAAGAACAACTCAAAGGTTGAAGTCAAGCAAATATTGAAGAAATGCTCTAGCAATGATGGGTCCAAGAAAGTTGAACCCAAGTACAAACCTTTGAAGCCCAACAATGGGAAAAAGGGACTTGGGTACAACACATACAAGGTGAACCCTAGCATAGAGCATAAGGGATGGAGATCCCCTAAGTTCATAGAAGGAACTACCCTATATGATGCCTTGGGGAGGATCCACTCTTCAAATGACAAGTCAACTCAAGTAAAGGTGAACTTGAGTAACACAAAGGATAAGATGAAGAATGTTGTCTCCACAAATGGAGAGAAGTCTAAAGTTCCTATCTCTCACTCCTACCTTTGTGATTATATGTTGACATGGGATTCAGGAAAATTAGTTGTGAAATATGTGGGTGCCTACACTAAGAGAAAGGTTATGAAAAGGAGTGTGTGGTACCCAAGACAATAACTAACACTGCAGGACCTAATTCAATTTGGGTACCTAAAAGCATAGGATAAACTTGTTTTGTAGGTCTACTCCTCCGGTGGTTCAAGCTAGGTGCTTGACAATGGATGTACAAATCAGATGACCGGGGAGAAAGACATGTTTCACTCCTTGCAACTAACTCAAGAAGAACAAGAAATCGTGTTTCGAGATAGTGTCAAGAGTTAAGTGATTGGTATTGATAACATCTCCATCACTGACCACTAGTCACTCTCAAATGTTTTGTTAGTCGATTCATTAAGTTACAACTTGCTGTCCATTGCACAACTTTGTGGAATGGGATACGACTGCCTGTTTATGTGGGGGATAGATATCCCCCGGGTCCACTAGAAGGCGAAAGATCCTTGCACAGGGCCATAGGCCAATTACCCCACAAGGCCATCTCGTCGTGGGCCAGACAAAGACTACGAGTGGAATGGGCTGACCCGAGAAGGCAATGGACCCGTGCCTAGATTGTCCGTCAGATCATGCACAATCCCAAGAAACCGTTCGACTTTCCCGTGCCTGGCACCCTCGAATGTCGGGATAAGTTCAGGGAAGAGTCGGCAGGTTTTTCTAGGGATTGGTTAAGTTAGTTCACTATTAGCTAGGGGATATGCTGGAAGAACATCATCACCATGTACGTAGGGAGTGACCCTCGGTCGTGTATATAAGGCCCATGGGGAACCCCATCATTTTCATCTCATTAGCCCTTCTCCATCTAGGAGATGCCACTTGTAACACACCACATAATCCCAGGAAGTAGGGTATTACGCCCCTCAAAGCGGCTCGAACCTGCAAAAAATTGCCTGTCTCTCTCTCATGCACCTAGCACGAACCATCGAGCTACAATCAACAGCATCGTCCTACCCAAAAGCACCGCAAGGGTATCCCTAGGTGTGCGATCGGACTCTAAAACACCGACAGCTGGCGCGCCAGGTAGGGGGTGTGTCATTGATCAAAGCTAGCTCAATGGCCATCACCTTCAAGAACAAGATCACTCGTAGCCCAGGAACTATGTTCCATTTTGGAGCCATCTCATGCTTAGCAGACGAAGAGGGGACTCTACACCGCATAGCGGATCCACCCGAGAAAAAGCCTTCCTCGGGAATCCTGAGGGAAGCCAGAGCAAGACTATGGGCGGCGCCACCGCCCACAGCTCGGGGGAAGATAATCCCTCGCGAACCAAGGATCGAGAGCCCTCGAGAGAAGGAAGATCGATCGGCCGGGGTCTCGCTTCCCCGAAGAACTCCGTTGTCCACCTCGCCCATAAAGGAGTGGACACGGATCACTCGGAAGAAGGAAACAAATGTCCCGAGTCAGGGGATAAAAATGCGTCGGGCCACCTTTTCGATGCCTCCGCCCTCAAAGGAGGACGGGAAGAAAAGCACTGTCGCATCGACTCCTTTCTACCTCGACATCCTCTTCATCCAGAGGAGATTGGAGTCAACACCTGTCTCGGACGATGAGCCCACCATGCATGGGGAGGAGCCTCCCCAGCGTGAAGCACGACAATAGAGAAATAGATGCCGGAACGAGCGATGACATCATGAAGCTGTGGAACGGGATTCGACGCAGCCCGTATCTCGATACGAAGCCTCAGAGGTGGGAGACACTTTCGATGAGCGAGTGCACCAAGAAAGGCGCAACTCTCGTCGTCGCGATCGTCGACAAGCTCAAGACCGGGAGCGAGAGTTAGCCGAGCAGGAAGCTAGGCTACAGCGAGAGAACCCTCTCTTCGCTCGGAACCTGTACCCTGATTTTGCTCAAGCAATGAACACGTCGAGTGAAGTCGGAGGAGTACTGGCACAAATAGCTGACGGTCTCCCACGAACCCCAGACGTAGAAGGCTACCAGCGGTTGCTTACTCAAGCAGCTAATCACCTCCTACCCCTCGCTCATTCGACAAATGACCTGTGTCACGCTTTCAACAGTCGACGGGATGCGCGGAGCTCCATCAACGCTTCGTGCGACCGACGGCACGAAAATGAGATAAGGCACCAGGAGGAGTGTGACTGGGATCACGGCGTACCAGCACGGAGTCGCCACCCGAGTTGAGTCAGCTACAACCTCAACTAGTGTGCTGTTCCGGGGACGGTCAAGATGACCTATTACCGACTCCCGTCCCCGGGACCAACGACATGAACACCGGCAGGAGGACACTTGTGGAGTTTCCGCGCTTACTCCACATCTCCGGGCCATCCAGTGGCCTCCCAACTTCAAGGTATCCAACGTCGACAAGTACGAGCCCAAGCAGGACTCGAGTGGCTGGTTGGCTATCTACACAACTACTACCTGGGCCGCCAGGGCAACGAAGGACGTCATGACCGCGTACTTTCCCATTGTCCTAGGGGCAAGACGCGTTGTAGTGGCTCCAACATCTACCCTGGCACTGCATCGATGATTGGAGCGACTTCAGTCGCCGCTTCATCGCAAATTTCCAGTCTCTCTCCAACAAGCCGGCGCAGCCATGGGACCTCAAATCCATCAGGCTCTAGAGCGATGAGACCCTCCGATCGTTCCTCAAAAGGTTTCAAACAATGAGGAACCACATCCTCGAAGTCGCTGAAGCGACTGTAATTGAAGATTTCTACCGAGGATCCAACAACTCAGTCTTTGTCCGAGCCATACTCCAGAAAGAACTAGCAACCTCTGAACAATTGTTTCGAGAGGCAGACATCTACATCACAGCAGATGAACGGGCCCAGGACCTCATCAGGGGCACGAAATCTACGCCACCCGCGCCACTGTGGGATGCAAACTAGTAGCCAGACAGGCGCTGGGAGAAGAGGCCTCGCGAGGAGGTGAACACCGCCAAACCACCTGCCGCTCGGGCCCACGACGCACCTCGCAGTGGGGTACGAACACTGGATGAAATCCTTGACTCTCAGTGTCTGTACCACAAGGACATGCGCCACACCCTACGGAACTGCAGAGACTTCAAACATTCCGTCGGGCATGGCCGCCCATTCCAGCCTCTACCGCCCCCCTACCACGAAGAGAGCCTGGCGAGCCTAGGCATCCTCAGTAGTAGGGCGGTCAACGTCATCTTCAGAGGTCATGGGGCGCAAGAAAATAGAAGGCAACAAAAGCTCAACGACCGCCAGGTCCTGGTGGCCACCACCAGTGCCCTAGCTCCTTACCGGTGGTCAGAGCACGCGATAACCTTTAGTCGAGCTGACCAATGGCTCAACTTTGATCATCCCGGTAAGTACCTGCTACTCGTTGATCCGGTGATCCGAGAAAATCAGGTGAAGAAAGTATTGGTAGACGGGGGAAGCAGCGTCAACATCACCTTCCTCGGACACTCCAGGCCTTGGGGGTCGCTGTCAAAGATCTCACTGAGTCGGATACTTCTTTCTTCGGCATCGTGCTGACTGAAGGGGAGTTCCCACTCAGACACATCTACCTGTCCGTCACCTTTGGAACCCAGAGAACTACAGAACCGAGTTCCGGAGGTTTGAGGTGGCGCGTTTCAACTATGGGTACAATACCATCATCGGAAGACCGGGACTAGCGAAGTTCATGGCTATTCCACATTACCCATACATGATATTGAAGATGCTGAGACCTCAGGGGGTCATCACCGTGCGTGCTGATTTCCAAGTTGTCGTAGAGTGCTTCTGGGGAGCCATTCAAATAGCTCTCACTGCTGGGCCCCCAGTAGCCCTTCCCTCACAGGCAAACAACGGACCGGAGGAAGAAAGTCTCACGATCCCCTCAAATGAAGCTCAGGCCATTATGACCGACTGAGGAAACTAAGAGGATTAATCTAGGATTCTCTAATGAGCGCAAGAGTGCCATCATCAGCTCCAGCCTCGATGACAAATAGGAAAGCGCGCTCGTCCGGTTCCTGTAAGATAACCGAGATGTATTTGCATGGCAACCTGTGGATATGCCGGGAGTCCTGAGAGAATTGGTCGAGCACAAACTTAAAGTGTATCCTCAAGCAAGACCGATTCGACAGAAGCTACGTTGTTTCACGCCTGATAAAAGAGAATCTATTTGTGCAGAGTTAGCTCACCTAGTGTCGGCAGGATTCATTAGAGAAGTATTACACCCGGAGTGGCTGGCAAACCCTATTCTTGTACTCAAAAAGAATAAAGTTGATTGGCGCATGTGCATCGACTATACTGATCTCAACAAACATTGACCGAAGGATCCCTTTGGGCTCCCTAGGATAGATCAGGTAGTTGACTCGACTGCTGGCTGATCTATGCTCTCCTTTCTAGACTGCTACTCCGGGTATCATCAGATCAGCTTGGCAAAAGAAGATGAGGAGAAGACTGCCTTCACCACACCATTTGGAGCTTTTTGCTATACCTCCATGTCGTTTGACCTCAAGAACGCTGGAGCGACTTACCAGAGAGCCATCTAAACATGCTTAGCCGACCACTGGGGCAAGCGGGTGGAAGCTTATGTCGACGATGTGGTTATCAAGATAGAAAACTCGGAAAACTTCATCGAGGATCTGCAACTAGTCTTCAACAGCCTGAGGCATTACTGGTGGAAGCTAAACCTGGAAAAGTGTGTATTCAGAGTACCAGCCGGGAAGCTGCTTGGATTCATTGTCAGTCATTGAGGAATAGAAGGAAATCCAGAGAAGATTGAGGCCATCATGAGAATGGAAGCGCTATGGTCACAGAAAAAGGTGCAAAGGCTTACTGGGTGCATGGCAGCGCTAAGTAGATTCATATCAAGGCTAGGCGAAAAAATGCCATTCTATAAATTGCTCAAGAAGGTGGACAAATTTTAGTGGACCACAAAAGCACAGGAGGCTCTAGAAGCACTAAAGAAATTCTTGACCACTTTGCCAGTACTCAAGCCACCACGCTGAGCTACGCTCGGCCAGCCAGGCAGAAGATTTGCTGCTATATATCTCTTGCACGACTCACGTGGTAAGCACCGCGTTAGTAGTTGAGCGGGTGAAAGAGGGACACACATACCCAGTACAACATCCGGTTTACTTCATCAGCGAAGTCCTCGAGCCCTCAAAGATAAGGTATCCTCAAGTTTAGAAGCTGCTGTATGCGGTACTTCTAACCGCTCGCAAGCTCCGACACTACTTTGATGACCACAAAGTCATAGTAGTCACAGGTTTTCCAATAGGTGATATTCTTCACAACAAAGAAGCTATTGGGAGAATTGCAAGTGGGCATGCGAGCTCGGAGCTCATGACATAGAGTTCTGGCCTCGCACGGTGATAAAAACTCAGGCACTGGTGGACTTCATATCAGAATGGACTGAGCACCAGGTCCCAAAAAGCCCCGAGATTGCTAAAATATGGAGGATGTACTTCGATGGCTCGCTAAGGCTGCAAGGAGCGGGACAGGGATTCTCTTTATTGCTCCTGGAGGTGAACAACACAAGTATGCACTCCAGCTTTTGTTTCCAGCATCCAATAATGCAGCAGAGTACGAAGCACTGGTCCATGGACTGAGCATCGCGGTTTCACTCGGCATTAAGAAGTTAATGGTGTACGGCGACTCACTGGTGGTCATAAGTCAAATAAACAAAGATTGGGATTGCTCGACCGACTCAATGGCCAAATATTGTGCAGCAGTGCGGAAGTTGGAGGACAAGTTTGAAGGATTAGAATTCCACCACGTGGAAAGAGATCGCAATGCAGCAGCTGACGCATTGTTAAAACTGGGATCCAGTTGGGCCCAAGTCCCACCTGGGGTCTTCGTCCAAGAAATACAATAATCGAGTATTGCCACAAATCAGATGGAGGAATGCAATGCTTTGAGTCAGGCAAAGGCAGATCCAAATGACTAGAGAGAGTCGATCATCAGATACATAAGGAACGAAGAAGAACCAGATGACAAGGCCATAGCAGAGTGCATCGCAAGACAGTCGGCCCACTATACCATCATAGAGGGCCTGCTATACAGGAGAGGCACAGGAGGAGTCCTCATGAAGTGCATCCACTCGGCTACCGGGAGGCAGCTATTAGATGAGATTCATGCCGGGCAGTGTGGCGTACATGCAGCATCAAGGACTCTGGTGGGAAAGGTTTTCAGATCCAGGTTTTACTGGCCGACTGCGAAGAGTGATGTCGCCGAGTTAGTCGAGAAGTACGAGACGTGTTAATTCCTATCAAAACAACATCATCTATCCGCACAGCAGCTGTAGATTATTCCTATGACCTGGCCGTTTGCATGCT
The DNA here is from genome assembly GCA_029449295.1 of Zea luxurians. Taxonomy (NCBI): domain Eukaryota; kingdom Viridiplantae; phylum Streptophyta; class Magnoliopsida; order Poales; family Poaceae; genus Zea; species Zea luxurians. Next base: position 29,271,936 of record JAOPSE010000022.1, read on the forward strand.
GGGGGCTGGACATGATCAGGCCCTTCAAGAAAGCTCAAGGAGGATATACTCACATGCTGGTTGCCATCTACAAATTTACAAAATGGATAGAATACAAGCCAATCGCTTCCTTTACCTCAGCAAAGGTAGTGGAGTTCATTCAGGAGATAATGTTCAGGTTTGGAATACCTAACAGCATCATCACTGACCTAGGGTCTAACTTCACCAGCTCAGAGTTCTTCGACTTTTGCGAGCAGAGGAGCATTAAAAGGGAAATGTGCCCTTGGGCCATTTCTATAATTGTTTTGGTGATTAGATGTCCTAGCACATTGTTTTAAACTCATATGTGCTAAGAAGGTGATAAGTGCACATCGAAGAACAAGGTATGTTTCTAGACTTAGTAAATTGTTTTTACTCACTAACATGTTTATCTAAGTGCTAGAAACAGTGCCAAGAAAAGGAGAAAAGAATTGGAGAAAATATGGCTCAGGACAGCCAAAACCAGCACTAGCCTGGCACACCGGACTGTCCTGTGGTGCACCAGACAGTGTCTGGTGGAGCAGGCTGGCTCGGAGGTGAACTGGCCGCTCTCGGGAATTAGCGCGGTGAAGTGGCTAAAATCACCGGACTGTCCGGTGGTGCACCGGACTGTCAATGAGTCTTTAGCGCCCGCGCCCAAGTACATCGGCGATGAACTCGTCGCTCTCGGGAAAACTAGGAAGCGTCGCGGCTAAAATTCACCAGACTGTCCGGTGGTGCACCGGACTGTCCAGTGAGTCAAAGCCACCCAAGCCAACGGTCACCAGCGCAATCAGCGGGCGACGCGTGGCCCGCGCCAACGGTCGGATGCGCACACTTGACTGTTCGGTGTGCACCGGACAGTGTCCGGTGCGCTAACAGGATCGCCGACCCAACGGTTGGATGCGTCAGATAAGGAAGGAGATCGTGCACCGGACTGCTACAGTAGCTGTCTGGTGGTGCACCGGACTGTCCAGTGGACCACTCGACTGAAGGCAGGATTTGCCTTCCAAGTTGATCTCAAATGGCTCCTAGCTGCCTTGGGGCTATAAAAGGGACCCCTAGGCGCATGGAGCAGAACACCAAGCATTCTCTAAGCATCTAAAGACATCTAGACTCCGCCTCCAGGCATTTGGATTGTTGTGTTAGTGATTTGAGCTATGTTTGAGTTGTGAACTCCCTGCACCGTGTTTTGAGCTCAAGTCTTGACTTGTGTGCGTGTGTGTGCAGCGGATTGAGTCTTGTGTGTGTTGTTTTTCCCTCCCTTACTTCTGTGCTTATTTTGTGATCATCACTGTAAGGGCGAGAGGCTCCAACTTGTGGAGATTCCTCGCAAACGGGAAGAATACTCAAAAAGGAAAAGACCATGGTATTCAAGTTGATCATTGGATCACTTGAAAAGGGTTGAGTGCAACCCTCATCCATTGGGACGCCACAACGTGGAAGTAGGCAAGTGTTACTTGGCCAAACCACGAGATAAAAATCGTGTGTCACTTGTGTTGCTTTTCTCTGTTATTGTTTTGTTCACAAGAGATCGCTTCATAGCAACTTGATTAACTCGCTCTAACACTTCTATAATTAAGTTTGTGGCTATTTAGTGTTTGATTTTACAGGATCACTACACTACCATCCGAGAAAAGCCAATGTGGTAGCTGATGCCCTAAGTCGAAAGTCACAGTGCAATTGTATGGTGATGGATTCTCGCATCAATACCGTGTGTGATGAGTTGAGTACGATGAGGATTGAAGTAATTCCTTCTGGTACGTTGTCTCACATCTCCGTTGAACCAACCTTGTTAGACTAGATTATTATGGCCCAACTCGATGACAAGGGAGTGCAAATCATCACATAGAATCTTAACAAGAAAGTGGGGAAGTATAAGTGCTTTCACCAAGATAGCAAGGGGATACTATGGTTTGAAGATAGATTGGTGGTTCCTAAAAATAGAGACCTCAAGAAGAAAATCTTAGATTAGGCACATCTCTCCAAATTCTCGATGCACCCAGGAAGCACCAAGATGTACCATGATCTAAAGCCCCTGTATTGGTGGACTAGGATGAAAAGGGAGATAGCCCAATATTTATCGGAATGACACCTGTCAGAGGATAAAGGCAAGCCACTTAAAATCAGCTGGTGCCTTGCAACCCCTATCGATACCCCCATGGAAATGGGATGACATCAGCATGGATTTCATTGTGGGTCTGCTCAACACCTCTAGACATCGTGATTCAATCTGGGTCATTGTGGACTGATTGACGAAAGTGGCACATTTTCTTCCAGTGCACACCACCGATAAGGCTCATAAGTATGCAGAGTTGTACATTGACTGAATTGTATGTTTGCACGGATTACTTCGGACAATTGTCTCGGACCGAGGAGCCCAATTCATAGCCAGATTTTGGGAGCAATTACAAGAGTCTTTGGGAACCAAGCTGGTAAGAAGTTCAGCTTACCACCCCTAGACTGATGGTCAGACTGAAAGGGTAAATCAGATTCTTGAAGATATGCTAAGGGCTTGCGTGATCGATTACATCAAGAACTGGGATAAGTGCCTCTCTTTGGTAGAGTTTGCTTACAACAACAGTTATCAATCCAGTCTGAAGATGGCACCTTTTGAAGTCTTGTATGGAAGGAGGTGTCGAACACCCCTCAACTGGTCACAGCCCGACAAAAGAGAAATCTTTGGGCCTGACCTGGTGTCGAAAGCCGAAAGAAAGGTCAAAATGATTAGAAAGAACCTAGAAGCTTCTCAAGTCAGGCAAAAGAGTTACCATGACAAGAGAAGGAAACCCCTCTAGTTTGAAGTGGGAGATTTCGTATATCTGAAAGTATCGCCCACAAAAGGAGTGCAAAGGTTTGGGATCAAAGGCAAGTTAGCCCCTCGCTACATTGGACCTTATGAAATCATAGAAGCATGTGGACCCATGGCATACAAATTGAAGCTGCATCCAAAGATGTCTGCCATCCACAATGTGTTCCATATATCCCAATTGAAGAAATGTGTTCGGTTGCCAACCAAGGTCATAACAGAACCTAGATGTGGAGATAGAGCCAGATCTATCATACCAAGAACACCCCTCCATGGTTCTGGATTGCAAGGAAAGGTCAACTCGTGCAAGATCGATCAAAATGTATAAGATCCAATGGAGCAACCATTCGGAGGAAGAGGCTACCTGGGAGACTGAGGAATTTCTGTGCTCGAACTACCCCGATTGTCTACCTAAGGAAATTGGTACATAACCATACCCCAGCCCCCTGCCCTCTGAATCCATATAGAAAAGATGATCTTAACATAAACCAAGTTAAGCTATAAAACTAAAACAAAAAGGGCTTCCTTCTGAAGTTGCAAAGAGGATGACATTCGAAGAGCAGGTTTTCTATAGAACCTTAATAAGCAAACCAACACCATGAAAGCAAGCCAAAACCTTCTCCTCACCCCTGAAGGACCCCGACCCGAATCTCGAAGGCAAGATTCTTTTAAGGGGGAGGGTTGTAACACCCCAGGTGTTACTGAGGATTTTTCCTCCACACCCACATTTGTTAACATTATCACATGTAAATGTAATTGAGCAAAAGGCACCAAATTGAAAAAAACAAAAACTTAAACATGTATTTTTCATCTCAAGAAACATACCATAAACACATCATGCTACCTCAAGTGAGAAAATATTCAAAACCCTAGTACTACCCTAATTAAGTCATTTGAACAGAAAAAGGGAATTTAGTGAAAAGACTATGAAAAACATAAAATCATAATTTGGACCAATTAACAAACTTGTAGTACACTAAATAAGCTACAAAATATAGTAAGGAAGTTTAATCAAAAGAGTTTTGCAAAATTCCCAAAATAGCCACTTAAGTGAAGACTCAATTGGAAATTCAAAAATTCAGAATTCTTAAAATTGACACTCTCTTCTTAATCAACTATGTTCACCTAGTTCCAGGGCTCAAACCTACAAGGTCCAAATATCAAATTGGCGCCAAATTACCTTAGGCACGTCTTGGAAAAATATGGAGTCAAATCTCAGCCGTTTGACATGATTTGGCATGGTTTTGCCTCGGGACGCAGCAGTTAGACACTGGCAACTTGATGACACAACAACTCACTGTACACTGACCGAAAACCCCTCGGCTCCCACACATAAATGACAAAGCATACACCAGGGAACATATCTTACACAGTGATCTTGCCCAAATTCGCGAAGAAATGAAGCCTATCGGCGTTAGAACAGGAGCAGAAGCGATGTGCCACGTGCTCGACTGTGGCTGACGCGCTGGTGCACGCCAGCCCACACGCTCGCGCCGAGATGTGCGCGCTCGCTGCGCCCACATCGGTCCACGCCCGACCGTGCACCGCGCCCGCGCCTATAAGAGTAGCACGACCTCGGCCCCTCCGCACCGCACCCAACTTCCTAGAGCCAGTCTGCGGCTCCGGCACCTCTCTGCCACCCGCCACCACTACCAAAGCTCGGCCACCATGGCCCGACCTCTTCCCCGCCACCTCCCACCGATCCAGCGCATCGACTAGCTTCCCAGAGCCCGTGAAGCTTCCCAAAGTACGAAACCGAAAGCACCCTCACCGGAGACGCCGTTCCACCTCGTCGGAGTTGTTTCTTCCACTGGCGCGCGTGGCCATGACTCACGGTAAGCCATAGTTCGATTACTCAGTGCCCAAGACTTCCCTGACACTCAGTGAAGCTCGCTGCATGGTTTGATTGAACTCTACTGCCATGAGCAGGCCGAAACACTTGTCACCGACGAGCTCGCCCGCCTGCGCACGAGGTTATACCAGCTCCGGCCACCACAAGCGATGGGCCGACCATTGACGTGACTGCCATGACCTCCCCGACCTCCCTGGACACTTCACCAGAGCTTAATCGCTACCGGTAAGCCCCACCGTCCTTTTCTGCGCCATGGTTACCGTTCCAGTGGGGACAGGAGCGCGGGTCAGATTTAGGTTAACCTTAGGGAGTTTTCTACAATGTTAGTGACCCACGTGAATAGTGTACCGAGGGCTTATCTATGAGAGAAAAGTGGAAAATAGAACCAGGGACTTTAACGCAAATGTAAATTCTTTTCCTTTTCGAATATTAAGTTATTTAAATCCGCAGTAAACTTGATAAAAGCATAACTTGAGTATTATTCATCCAAATATTGTCATACCAATTTTGCTAGGCTCTGCATAATGTAATCTATCAAATAAAAATAGTAAACCTCATGTTTTATGTACTAATTTTTAGAGTTTTGAATTAAATTAGAAAACTGCCCAAACCTTAATAATACAGAAAAAATAGAAATACTTCTATACTGGATTTGAGAAAAATTATGTAGACACTCACCTAGTATATACACTGTTTAAAAATAATAAACACCACAATATACAAGACTAAGCCAGAAATATCCATTAAAGACTATTTCTACCCAAATTTTAGGAAAATGAAAAAGATGATAGAAAACAGAAACCAGAGGATGACCACATTTTTCCTAAGTATGCCTAATTGGTATAGATCATAGGAAAAATATATGGAACCCTGGTCTAGTGCTGATCTAAGGTTATAATTTTATTTAGGTATTAAGAAGTCAATAAATGCCATAACTAAAAATAAGGGCACATGCAATAATGGCAAGAAAAATTCAGTAGACCCCTGACCACTAATATACCACTACAAAGATGGTAAACACCCCAAATCATCACAATAAGTGAGTTAAACAAATAGAACTTGGATTTGGCCAATATTTCAAATAAATCAAAAGAAAGACTAGAAATGGGAAACATTGAGCAACCCAATTTTTACCTAAGTACTTATGAGGTAAACTACCAGAGAAAAATATAAGACTAAGATAAAAATATGATGTAATACACCTCACCCCCTGCTCCATGAAAAAGACCATATATTCCAAGAAATTTTACAACCCCTTCCCTATGAGCAAAATTAACCAACTTAAGGAATGATTGCTCTTGCACAAAGAAAAAGATAGGAAAATTAGAAAATTTGTTGTTTGACATTTTTCAAATATAGTAGTAGTGAAAAGCACCACTAAGCCCTCAAACTTTAGAAAATTACCGTAAATTAACCAGTAAGTATCATTGGCTAAAATTTGGTATAAAGTTATATTATTACACCTGGATACCAGCAAAAATAAACCTTAGGGTAAAACCCATTGTTAGAGGAGAGTTGTAGTTCAAAGCACCCCCTCTGCGCTAAATGTTAATATTTTTGTGTACAGAAAACCATTCTTATTTTAAGCCTCAATTTTTGAGACTGAATTATATAAACTAGTAAGAAGCCACTGTAATTTTTACAGAATTTTTATAAATTCTTAAATTAGTGTTATAGTTCAAAGCCGCTCTAAAAGCCTAAGTAGGAAAAAGGGGAAGAAAGGATTAATGAAGTGCTGAATTAAGTCATAAATAACTTCAGCCAAGAACCTTCTTAAGTATTCACTAAGACATTGAAGGATTATTAAGTACAACCTTAATCCAACTTCCTAAACTGGCCACACCTACTCCTAATTACCAAGTATACCTCTAAAATCTTAAATAATGGAACTAAGACCCGTCCTACTAACTTGAGTACTTCACCTTGCATTTCCATCATTAAATTGCCATACCATAGCATGCATATCTCTTATTCATTGCATTCATTTAGATTGCAACCTCACTGATGGAGAGTATGTGCTCATCCCCGAGCAAGAAGTTGCCCAAGAGGAAGTCCAGGAGCTAGCTCCAGAGCCTGCCACCGAGGATCTCCTTGCAACCTCAGCTTTTGATGGCAAGCCCTGGTTTTATGCATAACCATTTATATATGCTACTTTACTACACTTAATGTTTGTAGGTTTGTAATGTGCACTTAAGTGTAGGAGTTGCTTGAAACCCTTAGTTGCATGAACTCAGGATTCCTTTTTGAAATGAATACTAGTATGCTAGGTCGAGTAGCTGCTTGCTAATTAGGGATCTCGGTAGAAGTCGAGTGATTTTTCTAGCATTTGTGCGAGGCCAGGAGTTGATTGTATTCATCTTGACAACAAGAGCTATGATGGTCTATGGACTTGGATCCTAGGGTGGATGCCTTGTCTATGAGACAAAAAGGGAATTAAGGATTAATGTGTGGATACCTGAGTCAAGCGTTTGAACGTACTAGACACATGTCAGGGAAATATGGTAACCGATAAACCTAGTACCTGATTGAACCTGCCCACAGACATTACTCCTCACTGGACCTGAGACGGGTTCTCCCATGCTAGCTATGGTGGGTACAAGTGCGGCCGTTGCACGGCGGCAGCCGGGGATTAATTGGAACATTGTATGCCAAGGCCGTGAGCCCTGTTCTATTGCTAGCGAATCGATGGGGACGGTTGACGTGTGTGGGGATAGAGTGCCCCTACATGTCGTGTGTTTAGGTTTACCTTGCAAGGTTAAAACTCGATTCGAATCATCTGCTTCTTGCAGCTAATGAGACTGCTTGACCCCTTGTACTGCATTGAGTAAAAAAGTGAAATGAGGTTTTACTTGAGATAACATGTTGATTGTATTAAATGATTGTTACCATGTATGCTTAGAGAGGAGCAAACCTAGCTTAATTAAATATGATAGAACTGGTAAAGCTAAAACTGTTTTTAGACTCAGCTAGTTCTTTGGCAAACCAAACCCCTCAGCCAAACAGCTGCATGGTCTAGAGGTAGAGGAGTAGACTCCTCACACCGGGTAAGTCTAGCTGAGTATTAGTATACTCAGCCTTGCTTGTGGCATATTTTTTCAGGTACGCTATAGGATATGGTTGATGGTGTGACTTGGCCTTCCACCCTGCCACCGGGTTGGACGATCGAGTGGGATGCTGCCTCGACAGGAGAGAACCAGGAGGAGTAGTGGGCTAGGCCTTGCCCTATTCCTCAGTATCGACGTTATCGACTATTCGCTGCGTTTTAATTACGAACTTGTTATTTTTTATTAAAACTTCGATTTATGTAATAACTCCAGTACCTTAATTTATGGTTTCATGTTTATTGTATTCTCTCTATGCCTCACCTTCGTGTGAGCTAGTGGTATTCGATCCTTGGTAAGTGGCTTATTAGACTAGATCTGAGGAACTGACGGGTTATTCCATTTTAAGTGTGTCGCTGCCTCTAAGGCGTGAACCGAGCACTTAAGCTGGAATAATTCAGGTGGTTCTGCCACATCAACAACACCACTAGTCTTGTTGGAATTGCAGTAGACGTGACATTTGATGAATCTAATGACTCGCAAGGGCATATTTCTAGTGATATTGTAGGAAATGAAAACTTACCTTGTGAGGCCATCATGAAGCTCGCAGTTGGTGAAGTGAGGCCACAAGAGAAGGACGATGATGAAGGGGGAATTTGGATGACAAATGGGGTCATTGATGTGTGTGCAAAGGTGGTTGGTGATAAGTCCTCCACCTAAGAAAACCCATCAACCTCAAGTCATCCAATCCTAGAAGTTCTTCAACCACAAGAGATGCCAACCATTGTAGAAGATGAGCAGGAAGTAGTTGTTAGTGAAGTTCCTCTTGAATAGGAGAATGATGATGGACAAATTCAAAGACAACCATTGGTGCCCCATCGTCGAGTTCACTGGACCATCCAAAGAGATAATCTAGTGGATAATATTCTTGGTAGCATCAAGAGAGGGGTAACAACTAGATCTCATTTAGCAATTTTTTGTGAATTTTAATCGTTTGTTTCCTCTCTTGAGCCACTTAAGGTAGAAGAAGCACTAGGAGATCCGGATTGGATAATTACAATGCAAGAGGAGCTCAATAACTTTACTAGGATTGAAGTCTGGTCCTTAGTGGAAAGACCCAAGAAAAATGTGATTGGAACCAAGTGGGTCTTTCAAAATAAGCAAGATGAACATGGTGTAGTCACAAGGAACAAGGCACGGTTGGTTGCTCAAGGTTTCACTCAAGTGGAAGGACTTGACTTTGGGGAAACCTATGCACCAATAGCAAGGTTAGAGTCAATAATGAATATTAATTGCCTATGCTACTAACCATGATTTCAAGTTGTATCAAATGGACATCAAGAGTGCATTTCTAAATGGGCCACTACAAGAGTTGGTCTATGTGGAGCAACCGCCGGGCTTTGAAGATCCAAAGAAGCCAAGCCATGTCTTCCTTCTCCACAAAGCGCTCTATGGGCTTAAACAAGCCCCTAGAGCTTGGTATGAATGTCCTAAGGATTTCTTGCTTAAAAATAGTTTTGAAACAGGAAAAGCTGACTCTACTTTATTTACTCGCAAAGTCGATAATGAATTATTTGTGTGCCAAATATATGTCGATGACATTATATTTGGTAGTACTAATGAAAAATTTTGTGAGGAATTTAGTAGGGTGATGACAAATAGATTCGAGATGTCTATGATGGGTAAGCTCAAGTTCTTTTTGAGATTTCAAGTGAAGCAGCTAAGGGAAGGAACTTTCCTATGCCAAACTAAATATACTCAAGATATGTTGAAGAAGTTTGGTATGGCAAAGGCAAAGCCCATTAAGACCCCAATGGCATCAAATGGGCATCTTGACCTCAATGAAGAAGGTAAACCTATAGATAAAAAGCTCTATAGATCCATGATAGGTTCATTACTCTATTTATATGCATCTAGGCCCAATATTATGTTAAGTGTGTGCATGTGTGCTCATTTTTAAGCTAATCCAAAAGCGTGCCATCTTGTAGCCGTTAAGAGAATCTTAAGATACTTAGTTCACACCCAAAACCTAGGACTTTGGAATCCCAAAGTCTCCTTTTTCGATTTACTTGGCTATTCTGACTCAGATTATGCCGGTTGCAAAGTAGATCGGAAAAGCACTACATGGACTTGCAAATTCCTTGGGCAGTCCTTAGTGTCTTGGAGTTCTAAGAAACAAAATTAGTGTTGCACTTTCAACTGCAGAAACTGAGTACATAGCAGCCGGTGCATGTTGTGCTCAGTTGCTATGGATGAAGCAAACTCTAAGAGACTATGGTTGTGAGTTTAACAAAATTCTGCTGCTGTGTGACAATGAGAGTGCCATTAAACTTGCAAATAATCCAGTGCAACACTCTAGAACTAAACATATTGATATTATACATCATTTTTTGAGAGACCATGAAGCCAAAGGAGATATCGAATTATTCCATGTGAGCACCGAAAATCAACTAGCCGATATCTTCACTAAACCTCTTGATAAGACTAGGTTTTGTTTTCTTAGGAGTGAGCTAAATATCTTGGATTCTCAAAACATGTCTTGAAAAATAGCACATAAATATTTAGAGCTGTGCATGCATGCTTGTGATGCTAAACTGTTGGCTTAAAACCTTGTTCTTTACATTTAAAATCCTGTTTTTCTTGTTTAAAATGTTTAAGATGGTTAAAATATAAATCTTGCATGTGAACTTAGGCCAAAAAGGTTTTTGCTAAAACCCGGTCGAGTAAACCGGCTCAGCTACTTACTCAACCGGTTTCACTCTGGTGAAAATCGGCTCAACCGGCCCAAAAACAGGCTCAGCCGCTTTTCTGCCTCTGCCAACTGATTGCTTTGCTATGTCAATCTACGCAACAGGTTTTCTGCAGGCTTTTCTGTACGCTGCTGTAGCAAAACTGGCTGAGCCGGTATTTGGACTGGCTAAACCAGTTTCTGGTAGAGTGGTCAGCCGGTAGGTGCCTTTTTTCCTCTCTTCTCCATTCTTCTTCTCTCACTCTTCAATCCTTCTCTCAGCCGAGCGCCCCCTCTTCTTTTCTCTCGGTTTCTCTCACTCTTCACTCAAATCCACTCAAAATACTCTCAAGTCTTGCCAATTTTTTGGGAGAAAATTTGTGGGGCTGCTCCCTTTGAGCTCCTCCACACTTTCCCCCCCATCTTTTTGGGATTTGACTAGAAGAATCTCTAGGTCGAGGTAACTCCATTATTCTTCATTCTTGTGACTCGATCTATGTACTTAGTATATTTCTTGTGATTCCCTTCGACGAGTAGTAAGGGTTGGATGTTTGAATCAATCCTAAAATGATTCTTGTTATCATGGACATTTTTGTGAAGATGAATCGGTGTGTATTGCTCATGATAGTTGAACCATTCATATGAACGGTTGAAATTCATGCTCCAAATCACTCTTGGTTCTCTTCACATATGTTCTTTAATTCCTTGAAAATCATTACTTCTCTCACCTTGTGTGTCTCATTTGGACTCAAGGATGGTTCATCGCTGAAATCCTTCAGTCATTGAATCTGACTCTGATGAAGACTCCCTAGAGATTCATGAGGAGGTACCCTCAAGGTCCAGGTCCAAGCGAGGAAGAGGCTCTGGAAATGTTAAGATGGGAGCTGAGGCCTCTGGGTCTCAGAGTGGTCATGGGTGTACAACTCAAACTCCTTCTAGTCGCTCTTGTCGTGCTGCAAATCCACAAGCCTAGGAACCTTCAAGCGATGATGAAGGTGGTAAAGACAATGTTACTGATCTTCCTCCTCCAGATGCTCCCATTATCAGGGGTCTGGTTCTGCATAAGGCCCAAGCCAGAAGATCTGCGAATGAGGAGATCATTGATTTCACTACTAGTGGAGGCTTGACACTTCTTCATGACATGCGTTTTCAAAATCCAGCTCTTCGCAGGCGAGCCATTCGCATCGAAGGTAATCGCTTCTGGATTCTGCTGCATGTGGATTTCTACAACACTGTTATTCTTCCCAAAAAAATCAACCCATCTTGCATTAGCATCATATAAACTGGAGTGGCTTGTGAAAATATTGGTCATATATATATATATAGTTTATGTATTAGGAGCCCTGGGCTTCTATAACTGCAGGGAGCCCCGGCTAGGGTGGGTCCGCTGGCACGTGCGACAGGTCAGGGTGATGACGTGGCGATATTTCCACGCAGGTGCACCTGGGTCGTGGTGGCGTCGCGCGTGGGGATTGGCCGCGTTTATACTTGCGTATTTTGACGGCAACGGTTACATAAATCGTCACAGCGGTGTGGTCGGGTCGGTGTGGGGTTGTGGTTTGCGGTTTATGCTTGTATAATTCGATGATAACAACTACATATCAATCGGACGCACAGTGTTTACGATCATATACACAACAAATTATGATCCATATGAACACGACGTACACCCAACAATTTATACCACGTGCTTGGTGTGGTTCTGGATTAATGCTTTTTGTAAACTGTTTACGACACTTTGCACAGTTCTTTATGCTTCATAAGAACACGGCGTAAACACACTGACCAAAAGATCGTGCGCACACTAGTGGACCCCACAGTCCCGCACCGCTGCCCTGCGGGCTGACCGAGCGAATATGGTCAACGTCCGAGACCCACCCGACCACAATCAATCCACTCGTCACTGGTCCACCGAAACCCTAAAAAAATTAGCTCCTCGCCGTCGCCATCACTCGCTCCTATGATCGCCATCGACCATCCGCCCCGCTGCTTCCACCCGCCGTAATCGCCGTGCTTCATCGATTGGCCTCCGCCGTTCTCCCCCTGGTTCGTTTCCCCCTCTCCTTCTTTCGAGTTCCCCACATTCTTTCGCATAGTAAAGTCGCTAATCGCCATTAGTTTTGCCATGCCCCTTCTCCATCCTTCCCATTAATTTGAAATTTATTGAATCACTTCATTATATGTAGTATCTTAATGTCTATCACTGTCAGTTAATATTTTTTTGTAGGATCCGATAATTGCTTCCATTTTTTGAATTGCATAATTGTTTCATACTGTTCATTTTTTATATAGGTATTGAATGTTGTTTATAAACAAATTTTATATTTTTTACAATAGCAATCAATAGATTAGTGATGTTATGTTACTGTGTTCTTATTGTTGTTTTCGAGAGTTATACTACCTATAATTTTTTAATTTTATGATTTTTTTGCATAATTTGTTTGTACACACTATGCACTGCTTTATTTAAATGTGTTTTTTCACATCTCTGTTGTTATGCATTCCTTCTTCACATTTATGTAGCCTACATCTGTTGTTATGCACATTATGCACACTATACATACCCTAGCAGTGTCATAAGAGTATATTTATACATTTCTTATTTATGCTATATTATTCTTACCTGAAGTTCTTTTTAATTTACGAAGGGTGTTCTATCGCAACATGAAGTCCGTGGATCATCCTCCGGCTAATCCTAAACGTATAACCATCGAGTCAAGCCAAGAATTCTTCAGTGTTGAGATACCGCGTTCGACCTATACTAGAGACTCTCTCAACACAAAGCATGCTTGTCGCACCCGGTTTTAGAAGGCAAACCGAATGCGAACCATATACGTGCCAGGATCAGCAATTCACGTACACAAAAGTTACATAACATGGACATCATCACACAGTGCTCAAATAGTATTAAAAAAAGGAAATAATAGTCGATTACATCATAATATCCAAGACATCCACATAGTCTTTACAGTAAATCAAAGTGCGGAAAAGAAACGTAGATAAACGCGGCCTTCACAGGCAGCCGACTGGGGGTTTGCCGCTAACCCACACCTAGAACTCGTCGTAGTCTTGGAACTCCTGGAAGTCTCCTTCCACGGCTTCATCTTCTCCTGAGCAGTGGTTGCAATGTGGACAACCTGGGGAAGGGGGGGTCTAGTGTGTAGAGCAAGGGTGAGTACACATCAACATACTCAGCAAGTGTCCTATTTGGCTGTAGTGGACTAGCTTTATGTGGGGATAAGTCAAGCAGTTGCTTTTAGTTGGTCAGATTATTATTACTAGTAGAGAAAGCCAAGTTTTAGAGTTAACCCACGTTATTAACCCAAACATACTCCTTTCCAAACGGAGAGAGTACCACTTACCATTACCAGGGTCAAAACTAAGAACCATCAGTCTCATTGTCACAAGCAATCCGAACATCTCTGATCAAGTACCACTAATCACTGGAGCTCCCTTGGCCGCTCATAACCAGCGAGCACGGCTGATATATCAGTTTCATAACACTCTGCAGAGGTTGCGCACTTTACCCATGAGCCGTGATTCCCTCTTTGCCTCGGGTTGTACGGACCCTTGAACACTCCCAAGGTGAGTAGGCAGGTCTCACTACGTAGCCTTTACAAAGATTCCCTGGGGCTGTAGCCACCCGTTAGGTTTCCTAAATGTACCGCACTCCTCCCCAAGGGACAAATCAACCTTGGCAGAGCGAGCCGCATACACCGAGCCCCATTGACGGCACGACGGCGAAGCGAACTACACCCCGGATCCTCTAATTATTTAGCTAAGGGCACCCCATTCCACCCACATGGTTGCACTGTTTTCCCGGGCGGTCATCCAACGAACTAGGTCCTTACGGAGAGGCACTCGAGAAACCACTCGAGCCCCCTTAAAGGCCACAAGTATAACATCATAATAAGAAGAGGGAAAACAACGTATCATTGTTCATCCTCATCAGGTTCATTGAATAGAGTTGAGCAATAGCATAAGACTAAGCAATAATAATCCAACCCAAATAGGTAAACAAGGACATGGATAACAAAACTAGTCAATCCTTAGGTATAAATGTGTAATGCGGGACGGTGAATTAAAGAATGAATAGGATATAGATAGGTCAAGGGACACTTGCCTCCACCAACCGACTGCTGCTCAGGGGCTTCTCCTGTGAGTTCTTCGAGCTCTCCGACCGGATCGTTCTCTATGCGAGCGCAAACATACATACATCCACATATTTAATACGAAAGAACAGTACACCATACAATAGAATGCCGTAAATAAACAGACGTTCCACGCGGGCTCGCAATTAAGGCTAAGAGAGAAAGAGAAAAAGACAGTCGAGAAATGATCACGTCACATGATTACAAATTTAACTACTCGCTTAATGGAAGGGAATTAATTTGGATACTACGTTTTAACATAAAGTAAAATCGAGTTCCACATTTAATAATCATAAACAATTGAAGATGAATGAAAGGGAGTGGTCGCACGTCGAGACGTACGACACGACATTTAGACTGAACTATGAAGTAAACGACTCGCCGCGCGACAGAGCGCACAACGAGACACTTGCATTAATTATAAAGAGACTGTTAAGCATCGCGCGATAAAGCAGCACGACAACATACTCCAACAGAGTCGAGTTTAAAGTGGAACGTCGCGCGTCTGGATGCGCGACATCGCACCTTAAACAACCTGAAATTAAAAATAGATCGTCGCTGCGACGAAGCGCGCGACATGGCACATTAGTAGAGTCCTGAATTTAGACAAATTCGTTGCGCGACGAATCATGCAATGCAACACTTTTATAAATATAAACTAGAATTGGACAAATTCGTTGCGTGACAATCTGCACACAAAATGTAAATGACTAAGCGTGCCGTTTAAGCGTTGCACGGGCGAGCGAGCGAATGAGCGAGTTGCTAGCCGCGCACTACACCGTGCTGGGGGCTCTGGCCGTGAACCGCACTTCGCGCTACGGGCAGCCATGCCGGGGCCGAGCTGCGTGCACGGACGAATAGGCTGTGCGAGCGAGCGAACGAGGCCGCGGACTGCTGCTGCGCACGCGAGCGAGTTGTCAGCTGCGAGCACGTCGCGGACGGACTACCAGCGCGCTGCGCAGGCCGCCACAAGCAAGTCGCAGCGAGCGGGTCGCCGAGCCGGGCGGGTTCTGCACATCGGGCAGCGGCAACAGGGAAAAGGAAGGGGGCGAGAGATGTCGGGGCCGCGCCGCTACCGCGCCACGACGGGCGCCGGAGACGCGCGCGAGCAGGGTGCGCAGCCGCTGCAAGCAGCCGCGGCCGAGCCACGCGCCGAACCACGTCAGGGACGCAGAGGAGCTAGGGAAAAAAGGGGAGGGGGAGGGAAGGGAATCCACCTCGACGGTCGCCGGCGAGGTCTCTAGGGAGCTCCAATCGGCGATTCGGGTTTTTTTCTTCCTGTGCGGTGTCGAGCGAGAGAGAGAAATTGGGTTGAGCAGAGAAGAGAGAGGAGGCCGATTTCTTGGACTAGGGCGTCGTGGGCGATTCTCTCGATGTGGGTGCGAGATACACGGGCGGAAGTTGGAGAAACGGTCGCCGGATTGCATGGCGGCCGAGCCATCGCGCCGCGTCTAGCGGTTGTACGCTGCGCGCAGGGCACCTGCGCGAGCCAGCGCACCTGGCAGCCGCGCCTGGGAAGGAGACGCTGGGCTGCGTCCAAAAAATAAAAGGGGCGCGCCTGGGTGGGCCGCGCGCGACCGGCCCAAGAGGGAGGGAGCGTGGGGGCGCGGGAGGAAACCAGGTGGGCCGCGCGGGGAGGAAACCAGATGGGCCTGCGCGGAAGAAATTCGGTGGAAAAAAGAAAAAGGCCAGGGGGGAAGAGAGGCGGCTTGGGCCGCAGGTGCCGAGCCGGCCCACGACGGGAGAAGAGAGGGGGGGAAAGAAGGCTAGGCTGGGCCGCGCGCAGGGGGATCGGCCCAAGAGAGAGGGGAAGGGGTTTTCTATTTATTTTTTCCTATTTGAGCCATAATTCTTCACTTAGAATGCATAGTTCACAAACCCTCTCACTCAAACAACAAAGATTCATAATCCAGCATGATGGAACAACTAAAGAGAAAATCTCTAGGGTTTATTATTAGTATACGACTTGGAGTTTTGGAAATAGGGAGGGTTTTAGCGAAAAGAAATGGGGAAAGAGAGGTAACGCTCGAATTTGGCGAATAAAGAAAAGAAAAAAAATTAACTCTAAAATTCGGGGCGTTACAAACCTATCCCCCTTAAAAGAATCTCGCCCTCGAGATTCAAGGCTGGCTAGCAAAGAGCTCAGGGTATTTGGCCATCAGATCATCTTCACGCTCCCAGGTTGCTTCTTCCTCAGAGTGATGATTCCATCTGACTTTGCACATTCTGATGGTCTTCCTTCGGGTGACTCTGTCTGCGGTCTCAAGGATTTGCGTTGGCTTCTCAACGTAGGTCAAGTCCTCCTGGACTTTAAGACCTTCAACCGGCAATTGCTCCTCTGGCACACACAAGCACTTCTTCAATTGAGACACATGAAAGACACAAATTCTCTAGCAGACTGAGCTGATAGGCCACTTCTCCACGCCTTGCGAGAATCTGATACAGGACCAATGTAGCGAGGTGCTAGCTTGCCTTTGACCCCGAATCTTCTGACTCCTCTGATCGGTGACACTTTCAGATAGACGAAGTCTCCAACTTCGAAACTCAGCTCTCTTCTTCTTGTGTCTGCATAACTTCGCTGCCTTGATTGCGCTATCTTCAAATTCTCTCGGACCATCTTGATGTTCTCTTCAGCTTCAAGCAAAACGTCTGGCCCGAACACTTGCTTTTCTCCAGGCTGATCCCATTGCAACAGAGTTCTACAACTCCTCCCATAGAGCGCTTGAAATGGTGACATCTTCAAGCTAGCCTGGTAAATGTTGTTAGAGGAGAACTCTACATAAGGCAATCGCTTGTCCCATCCGGACTGATCTTGCAACGCACAGGCTCTCAACATGTCTTCAAGGATTTGATTGGTTCTTTCGGTCTGACCATCTGTCTGCGGGTGATAAGCTGAACTGAAATTCAGATGTGTGCCGAAGGCTTCGTGCAACTGCTGCCAGAAATGAGAGGTAAACTGTGTTCCTCTGTCTGACACTATCTTCTTTGGCACAATGATCCGAGACATGTACAATTCTGCCAATACTGCACTGCTGTAGTTGGTCTTGACAGGTATGAAGTGGGCTGACTTGGTTAAGCGGTCCACCACTACCCAAACGGAATCGTAGCCAGCTCGAGTGCGAGGCAATCCGACTATGAAGTCCATACCGATTTCATCCTATTCCCATTGAGGAATTTGCAACTGGTTGCAACAATCCAGCTGGTCTCTGGTGCTCTGCCTTGATCCTTCGACAACTATCACACATAGCCACATGCTCTGCGATTTCTCTTTTCATTCCGTACCACCAGAATTTCTTCTTCAGATCTTGATACATCTTCACTTCCAGGGTGAATCGAATAAGCTGTCTCATGAGCTTCCTTGAGAATCAATTCCCGGATAGGCTGGACATTGGGGACACACAAGCGGTCTTTGAACCATATCACACCTTCTGCATCTTCCCGAAAATCATTGCCTCTGCCAGTCTAGAATCAGTCACCGGATCTCACTGATCTTCTCATCATTCTTCTGCGCTTCTTTGATTTCCCGCTCCAAGGTAGGTTCCAACTCAATTGTGACTCCTCGCGTGCTTGTTCAGAAATCCGAGACTCAACCTGTCAAACTCTTTGGCCAACTCATAAGGCATCGGACGAGCGACCATCAGATTGACTTGACTCTTTCGGCTCAAAGCATCTGCCACTACGTTCGCTTTGCTTGGATGGTAATGAATCTCCAACTCATAGTCTTTGATCAACTCTAACCATCTTCGTTGCCTCATATTCACTCAGTCAGAGCATCCGTTGGCGCCTTCCAGCATTATCAGCTTGAAGATGTCACCATTTCAGGCCTAGCAACGCTGTCATTGGTTTCGCAATCATCGAAAACCCTTCAATGAATCGCCGATAATATCTTGCCATTCCAATGAAGCTCTTGATTCCTCAAGCATCCGTTGGCGCCTTCCAGTTCAGAATGTCTATCACCTTCTTCGGATCCACAGCCAATCCTTCTTTGTTGATTATATGACCCTAAGAACTGGACTTCACTGATCCAGAACTCGCACTTGCTCAACTTTGCATACAACTGGTGCTCTCACAATCTCTGCAATACCATCCTCAAATGATCTGCATGCTCTTCTTTGCTTTGAGAATAAATTAGAATATCATCAATAAATACCACCACAAACTTGTCAAGATAGTCCATGAATACACTGTTCATCAAGTTCATGAAGAAGGCCGGTGCATTTGTCAAACCGAAAGACATCACAGTGAACTCATACAACCCATACTTGGTAATGAATGTTGTCTTCGGAATGTCTGAAGGTCGAATCCTGAGCTGATGATAACCCGACCTTAGATCTATCTTGGAGAACACACTGGCTCCTCTCAACTGGTCGAACAGATCTTCTATTCTGGGCAAAGGGTACTTGTTCTTCATTGTGACCTCATTCAGAGCTCGATAATCGATACACATCCTTTTGGTGCTGTTGGGGGCCTTCGGCTTCCGAAGGTCCTCAAAAACATGATTTGACAATATTTTCCGAGTGAAACATGTGAACAGGTATCTTCGGAGTCAGGTTGCGGGTGTACAAGAGCATGGTTGAGACGAAGCTTGACTGGGATGGAAAGCGACCACGACGAAGGATAAGACGATCATGAAGCTATGTGCAGAAAAGCTTCAGGCATGACGGCAGAAAAGAGGAACCGACTTAAAGATGAAAAGTACAAATTAAACCTCGAAGAATTGCTATAAAGTTATTGATAAATGTAAAGGGCATCAATGTAATTTTACACGGGCTGCGTCCCGTGCCTATAAATAGATGAACAGTACTCCCGTACTGTTCACGCTGACTTGGCATACGCTTTTTCGCATCACGTCCGTACCTTTACTTTTCATCAATCTGAAGGTACATTTGTAATTTGTTTTTATGAATTTGATAATAAAAATAAGTTGATGATAATATTCATATCATTACTCGTGTTTCATATATGTGCTCTTTTTTACCATTTATCAATCTTACGAAGGTCTTTTCCTTCGTAACCTTCGTCCAAAATTCATTATATCCAAAGGGGCATAATGTTTATAAGGACGAAGGAATTTGACATTTAAACACTTTTTATGTTGCCTTGCTCTTAGCTCTTAGCATTTGAGAACAAGTCCCCAACATTGGCGCCCACCTCCGGTGAACTCACGTCCATTTTTTGAGTTTTGAACACCTTCGGCAAGCATCACCTTCGTCATGCCGCCGAAAAAAAGCTTCAGCGACAGGGGCTGCTACTCTGCAGCCGCTGGACCCCAATCAAGATGTCGTTTCTCTTAGGGAGGCCCGAAGCCAGAAGAGGAAGGCCACCAGTCCAACTGCCTCCGGAGGACGACTTGGATCAAGAAATCCAAAATTTGGAGATGATCAATCAACAGGTCCAACGGAAGAAGGAGAAGATGGCTCGTCTAACTGATCTTCAAAGGCAGATAGACAAAGCCTCTGAAGAGCTTCGACATCTTGCTCAAGACGACCAGAACCAAAGGCCCCCGCGCAGAGAGCTTCATCATGAGGGCTTCTACAACGAGGGCAACTGGTATGAAGATTTTCATCACGGAAATTTTTCTTTTGATGATACTTCTCCCCTGTCAACACAACTGCAGGCTACTCCTTGGCCACAGTCTTACAAGCCACCCCAGCTCCCCATGTACGACGGTCATTCAGACCCAAAACAATTCTTGATGAGCTATGAGGCAACCATATCTTCGTATGGTGGCAACACGGCGGTCATGGCAAAGTCTTTCGTCATGGCTGTCAGGAGTGTTGCACAAACCTGGTACTCCTCTCTTAGGCCAGGGACAATCACCTCATGGCAAAAGCTGAAGGATATGTTGATAAACAGTTTCCAAGGGTTTCAGACGAAGCCAGTCACTGCTCAAGCTTTATTCCAGTGCACCCAGGATCACGAAGAATACTTCAGGCATATGTCCGAAGGTTCCTGCGTCTGAGGGCACAGGCACCAACAGTGCCCAATGAAATTGTCATTGAGGCCATGATCAAGGGGCTTCGGCCAGGACCTTCAGCTCAGTACTTTGCCAGGAAGCCTCCTCAAACTTTGGAGAAGCTGCTCTAGAAGATGGACGAGTATATTCGAGCTGACAATGATTTTCGCCAAAGAAGGGAGGAAGCTTTCAGGTTCTCTGAAATGACCAGGGGCTTCGGAGGAAGATTTTATCCGAGGCACATCAGGTCAATTCACAATTCTACTCAAAGTGATGACAAAGGGAGTCAACAGCAAAGGCCACAGTGCTCCTTGCAAGCTTCGGGGCAACAACAAAGCTCTTTCCGGCCACCAGCGCCAAGGGGCAGAGGCGCCAGGGGCTTCGGGGGAAGATTTGGAGATCAACCAAGAAAAATTTACTGCCTATTCTGTGGTGAAGGCAAGGGCCATACCACTAGGATGTGCCATGTTACCATCCAGAAGCAAAAGGAGCTAGCAGAAGCTGCAACGCAACAGAGTCAGCCGAAGCAGGTTATGCATACTGCTTCGTACCATTCGCCTTACATTCCAGAATATGTAGGCAATCACCCTGCAGCCTCTGTTGCTTCGGTAAGTCAACCCCAAGCATCTTGGCAACAGCTTCCACCGCCACGACTAATACAACGAGGTCCACAACCAGAAGGGAGTCAGCACTCTCACCCCCAGCGGGACTTCAGAGAGGAGTCCGAAGCTCGCACAGTCAATAGCACTGTGCTAGAGTCGAAGCACATTTACTGACAAAATATCCTACCTCGACAGCAGCTTTTTGCATTTTCGCATTCAGTTTTACTTTCTTTGTAGTAAGGAACAATTATGGGAAGTTTAAGTGTCTTTTATCAGTTTTTTCAATTTCTTGTAACAGTTTAGCTTATTATCATAATGAAAATATATCTTCTCCATAGGCTTGAGTTGCTGAAGCACAAGAATTTATGGTGGCACGGAGAACCTTCGAATTATCAAAAACTTGTTCTAAGGAACGCAGTGTAACTTCTTCGAAGTAGTAAAAAGTTGTTTCTAAGGGAGCGCATTGTAAGTTTTCTGCTCAAAAGTCGTTCCGAAGGGAATGCAGAGCTTACAGCGAAAAATAAACGCTGATTCCGCTGAAAGTAAAAGGCGAAGAAGCTCCTAAGGGAGGCTTACAGCGAAAAATAAACGCTGATTCCGCTAAAAGTAAAAGGCGAAGAAGCTCCTAAGGGAGGCTTACAGCGAAAAATAAACGCTGATTCCGCTGAAGTAAAAGGCGAAGAAGCTCCTAAGGGAGGCTTACAGCGAAAAGTCAGCGCTGATATAAAAAGATTGTGTGCTCTATTGCAGGGATGTGTGTATCTTCGGCATAAATATCATTTTGCATAACATAACATCATCACATCATTTTGCATAACATAAGCATCATACATCATATTGCATGTAGAACAAGAAGGGGACACAATATTGATCTTCGGAGAATGTTATGAAAAAGAGAAAATCATGCTAAGGCACAAGATAAATTGAGAAGAAGTGTAGCTTCATTAGAGAGACAACATAAAACTTTTTTATAGCTTCGAAGAATGTTTTCACGAAGTTTGGATATTCTTCATCAGAGAAGTATGGAAATTCTTGTGATATATAAAAGATTTTCTTCACGAAACATGAAAAGAAGGGAAGGTGTTTTTTCGCCGAAGGCTCAAAAAACGGTATGTATGCAAAATTTCATGCATCGTAAAGAATTGAACCATAAATAGATTATATATTACATTCAAAGTTACAAAGTTTTACACATGTCACATTCCAAATATTTTGACAATAGCATTTAATCTTCCCTAAGAACTACTTCTGCAGCTTTGTTCAGTAGCTGATCGACAACTTTGTCCATGATGGCTTCGGCCATTTTTCTAATTTCGTCGTCCCCCTTTGGGTGGGGGCCCGGAGATGCCTCAGCAGGTTCTGAGGGAGGAGAGGATACGGCTATATTACTATTACAAACCGCGAAAAAAGTTTGAAATCAAAAATTACAACAGAATAAAAACCACTAGTTAATGCCTATTTGCCCTTCGGGCTCTGCGCTTTTCTCAGCAGCCTCCGCTACCTTCCTAGCATCATGGATGCCTTTTTCGCTTCTTTGAATGATTTCTTGAGCCATTTCTCGACCGCCATTGTCCCAAATGTCGGTGAAAAATTTTCCACCGACCAGGCTTGCTTCGGCTGAAGGGTCTTTAATATCTTCAGAGGATAAAGCAGCTTCAGATTGTGCTAAAAATTTCACATGCTCGCACCCTTTCCTCTCCAAAATAGTAACAATTCCCCTGGCGCCCGAAAAAGCACAAATGTCCCCGCGACTATTCAAGATTTCCTCAAAGGCCTCAGCTTCGTGACTGATCCATTCAATCGGGCCTTCTAGATTCCCTCTTGTGAAATTTTCTTCGCTAGAGAATGCGCCAACGCTGGCGAAGCTGGATTTTATCTTCTTAACACACTCTATGGATTTATCATAGCACCTTTTCTTGGAAGCACGAAGCTCTTCAACATTTATTTCCAAATGATTTGCCCGTTGATCACTAAGTTCTCATTTTGTTTCTTCAAGTATGCGTTCTTCTTTAGCTCGGGCTAATTGTTTCCGAAGATCTTCGATTTCGTGCTTCTGAGCTTCGGCTTGAGCTTTAGAACTAGCTTCATCTTCCTTTATCTTATCCACCAATGTAAGCAGAATTTTTTCCTTTTCCAAGGCTTCGTTTCTTAGCCTGATAACCTCTGTTCGAAGGTTGTTGAGAGCAATAGTGCAACTCTCATCTTCAGCATTCTTTTGTGCCCTTAAGGCATTACTGAGTATTAAGCCCTATTCAAAAGAATGAATGGATTAACATAAGAACAAAAGACTAATTCAAAATTCATAAACTTCAAAATTCACAATTTTTGTACCTTCAGACTATTGTATGCAAGGCTATCCGCAAGATCGTCCTTCGTCACGGCGCAAAGGCCAGCTTCAAGCTTCGGGAACCCCATGCTTCTAGCCATCTCCCAGCAGACGGATAATTCTTTACTGTCTGGGAGACAGTATAGGAAGTCATCTTCGTCTGTCCCATTGAACACTAGGGCCCCCTTCGGATACTTCAGTTCCCGGGCATAGTGATTAGCTTCAAAAATCTCTTCTTCAGATAATTTCTTCCCCGAAGCATGTCGCATAATATAATCACGTATTTTGGAAGATGCTTCGGGGGCGGCAGTGTCAATTTCTTCAACCAAAATCGGCTCTGTCATTTTGGTTTTTTCGGTTTCCAAAGTTGCCTCTGTCAATTTTGTTTCTTCAGCTTCCAAAGGTTTTACCTTGGTGGGCTCTGAAGGCCCAGCTTCAGTTTCAAATTGTTGCTTCGAAGCTTCAGCAACAAAGGCTTCAGTAGACACTTCAGAAGTTTCAACAGTTTTCTTTGGAGTTATGCTTAAAGATTTAATTGTCTCCAAAACATCCAGCACATTAACCATCCTTTTTCTTTTTCGGGGTCGCCGCTGGACCCTTTTGGCTTTTTGTTGCCTCAATTTTTGTTGAAGGACTTAAAATTTCTAATGTTTTTGTTTCTTCAGTCCTCGGTTCTTCTATTTTCTCTGTTGCTGGTACATCGGCCATTTCTTCGATTTTTGGCACTGGAGTTGGTTCTCTAGCTTCGGTGGCCGAAGAGGTCTCACCAATAAACTCAAGCACTGTGGCCGGTTCAATATAACGTGGCCGGTGTGTGAGAACCTTTACCTTTTTTCTCTTCGGTGCTGGCTCGCTAGGAGCAGCTGAAGCAATTTCCTTTGCAGAAGAAGTATTCTTTCTTTTTTGGCCTCGCACTGGGTAATGGTAGTCGGGGTAGACAAACCCAATTGCATTGAATACTCGGTTAAGTCTCTTCTTCTTTCGGCCTCCGAAGGCCGCTGATAATGCAGTATCTTCGGCCTTCGAGTATACCCCAAGCAATTCGTCACTTATGGCCTCAATACTTTTTAACCAGTCATCATCTGGCTCAACAAACTTATCTCCGTATTTGAATGTGTATTTTAGCCTAACTAGTCCACCTTCGTCAGGTTCCTTGACGGTCTCCTTTGGCATTTCCCACTTTTCTACAAGTGGCCATATTCTGAAGGCAATATGCTCTTGGACCAAATCCCTTGTCCCAATAAAAGAGCAAACCACGCCGAAGGCTCTCTGGCATTCTTCGGCTGCTTCATCCATTTCCACCTTCGGCTTCTGGAGGCCGAAGCGTTGCCAGATAGGGCGCATAATGATACCCTTGATATCTTCACGTGATTTCAAGTCATTTTTCACGTAAAACCATTCTGTCATCCAGTCGTCGGGCCACCTCTTTCGAAAGGTTGGCACATGGCAGCTTGACCCAGACCGAGCGCCGAAGCTGTAGCAGCCAAAGTTGTTGTGATACTGCTCTTTGCCCCAGGGTTTTGTCTCATACAATAGCTCGTGTACGTTACACAAGCTTTTTGCGTTAGGTTCCAAACCTTGGCTTCTCACAGCCCACACAAAGATGTTCATCCTTATGATTGCTTCGGGGGTAAGTTGGTGAAGGTAGATTTCAAATGTCTTCAGTACTTCCACGACAAAATTGCTCAAGGGAAATCGTAATCCAGCTTTTAAGAAGCTTCGGAATATCACGACCTCATTTTCCTCGGGAGTCGGACAAGTCTTCTCTCCTTCGTCAGCCCTCACAACAGACAAGTCCCGAAAGTATCTCCCTCTCATATTGACAAGATGATTTTCCTTAATACTGGACTTACCAAAAACTGCATGGCTTGGTCGCCAGGGTCGATCTTCGGAATCTTCACCACCACTATCCACATCGTAACTTTCACTGTCGCCAGTATCTTCAGATAAACCCTCCAAAATCTTCCTGGTAATCTTCTCTGTATTAGTCTTTGACATTGATTCAAGAAAGCCCAGGTGCATCTCCTCAGAAAGGCTTAGCTTCGAAGCACCAACAACTTTCTTATCCTCAGACGTCTTCGCAAATGCTGACAAAACACACTCGAAACCGAAGCTTAAAAATTTAAAACCGAGCAAGTGCTGTTGTGCGCAGGCTAAAATGTTGGGTGAGTAAAAGCAGATGGCAAAAGAGCGTGCCAAATAAACTTGCGGTGAGCTCTTATTTATACACTCAGTGTGTCGAAAACTGGAGGGCCCCATTTGTCAATGAATGTTTCTATTCTAGCAGAAGGAAGGTGTTTTTTCGGACCTTCGGCTTAAAGCCTTCGTCCATGTCGCAATATGAATTTATCATTACAGTAAATTAATATTGCGAGGGGCTACTGTTGGGGGCCTTCGGCTTCCGAAGGTCCTCAAAAACATGATTTGACAATATTTTCCGAGTGAAACATGTGAACAGGTATCTTCAGAGTCAGGTTGTGGGTGTACAAGAGCATGGTTGAGACGAAGCTTGACTGGGATGGAAAGCGACCACGACGAAGGATAAGACGACCACGAAGCTATGTGCAGAAAAGCTTCGGCATGACGGTAGAAAAGAGGAACCGACTTAAAGATGAAAAGTCAAATTAAACCTCGAAGAATTGCTATAAAGTTATTGATAAATGTAAAGGGCATCAATGTAATTTTACACGGGCTGCGTCCCGTGCCTATAAATAGATGAACAGTACTCCCGTACTGTTCACGCTGACTTGGCATACGCTTTTTCGCATCACGTCCGTACCTTTACTTTTCATCAATCTGAAGGTACATTTGTAATTTGTTTTTATGAATTTGATAATAAAAATAAGTTGATGATAATATTCATATCATTACTCGTGTTTCATATATGTGCTCTTTTTTACCATTTATCAATCTTACGAAGGTCTTTTCCTTCGTAACCTTCGTCCAAAATTCATTATATCCGAAGGGGCATAATGTTTATAAGGACGAAGGAATTTGACATTTAAACACTTTTTATGTTGCCTTGCTCTTAGCTCTTAGCATTTGAGAACAAGTCCCCAACAGGTGCCATCTTTCTTCTCCACAAATAGGACAGGGGCGGCCCAAGGCGAGGTGCTTGGCCGGATGTAACCTTTCTCTGACAACTCATCGATCTGCTTCTTAAGCTCGACCAACTCTGGTCCAGATATTCTGTAAGCTCTCTTAAAGATGGGGGCAGGTTCCAGGAAGAAGCTCTATAGCAAATTCAACTTTCCGCTCTGGTGGCATACCTGGTAAGTCCTTTGGAAACACATCTGGAAACTCAGACACAACCTTGATACTCTCAATTGGGTCTCCTTCACTGCTATCGACAGCCATTTGATAACAACTTCCTTTCTTTGGTTTAGGCGGGACTAACTTGGTCACCACTTCCTCTCCTAGCGGGGACACGAACTTGACCGTCCTCTTATCACAACTGATAACTACCTGATACTTATCTAGCCAATTCATCCCTAGGATGACATCTATTCCCTGAGTACCCAGTTACTATGAGGTTAGCGGGAAACGCTATCCCCCTTATTTCCACACATACATTCAAACAAATGCTATCGGCTCGAATTCTGCCACCAGCTGAGTCAATTTGAATGGGGGTTGACATGGTAGTTATTGGAAGATTATGTGCTTCTACCCATGATGCAGTAATGAATGAATGCGTTGCTCCAGTATCAAATAACACTTCTGCAATATGAGAGTCGACTGGGAACATACCTACTATCATGCCGGAGGTCTCCTGAACTGCTTCAGCCTCCAAGTGATTCAGTCTCCCATGATTATAGCGCGGCTGAGAGCGGTTGCCTGCTCCAGGCCGAGACACATTCTGCTTTGCTGGGGCATTAGGGCCTGATTGCTGCTGGGCTGCCTTCTTCGGACATTGCATCACCCAATGGCCCTGCTCTCCACAGTGGAAACATGCTCTGTTTCCAACCTGAGCTGGCGCTGCCTGACTGTTCTGCTGGTTTGCTGGGGCAGGAAGACGAGGTGCCTGCTGATTCTGCCTCTAGAACTGACCTCCCCCTGACTGATTGTTCTGGCGATTCTGATGCTGATGCTGAGAAAACTGCCTTTGAAACTGCTGCTGCTGAGGTGGACGCTGGTTCTGCCGGAACTGTTGAGGTTGATTGCTTGAAAAACGAGGGCGATTGCTGCTTCCAGGCTGGGGTCCACTGATCTTGCGCTTACGATCCTCCATCTCCTTACACTTCCTCTCTGTCATGATTGTCTATCAATCAGGTGCTGGAATGTCGGGAAGGTATGATTCATCAGCTGGTACTGCAGAGGGTCAACGAAGCCTCTTAAGAAGCGATACTGTCTCTTGGCATCTGTGTTGACATCCTTAGGAGCATAGCGAGACAATTGCAGAAACTTGTCCCGGTACTCACTAACAGACGATGGCCCTTGCTTGAGGGCCAGGAACTCCTCCTTCTTCATTGTCATCAGACCTGCAGGAACATGGTACTGACGAAAGCTATCTCTGAACTCTTCCCATGTGATGGTGTCGGGGTTGGCATGGGTGGCGAGATAAGACTCCCACCAATACTGGGCCGTTCCTCTCAACAGACGGGGACCATACAGAACTTTGTCCCTGTCATCACGTTGAGCGGTATGCAACTCCCGCTCCACAGTGTGCAGCCAGTCTTCAGCATCCATAGGGTCAGAGGAGTGAGCAAACGTTGGGGGATGACCTCTCATGAATTCAGCATGCTTGTCTCTGGGCATCTGAGGCATCTGAGGCTGAGGTGGGGCCTGATGCTGCTGCTGCTGAATGGCGGCTAGAGTCTGACCGATGGCTTGAACTGCCTGAGTCTGCATCAGGAACATCTGCTCGATGGACATCAGGGGCGGGGGCGACAGTTGCTGTTGCTGAGGCACCTCATCCTGCTGAGCGGCTTGCTCCTGCTAAGCACGCCTTCCTCCTCTGCGCCTGTTCTCTGACATCTGCAGAATGCAATCACACATCAGAACTAATCTTGCAAATCTTGCAGCATAAGAAAAGAGTATAGAATTCTCCATAACACTAAACAGATGAGCATCTTCACTGATCTCCAACACAGACCATACAGCTTCTCAGATAAAGAGGAAAGTGGAATGAAAGGCTTCCCAACTAGATAGCTAACTCCTTAAACATATACCAGGTAAACCAAAATGCAGGGGATACCCACACTCTGGTGACAGTCATTACAAAGATCCAAATCAAACATAGTTAATCATGACAAGCATAAATGCATAGGATATAGCAAACTACCCTGTCTAACTAAGACTAACTAAGAGCGAGACTAACGCTAAGACTGAGACTAAGACTAAGACTAAAACTTCTATATTAAGCATTTATTACAAGACTCAACGCTGACGATCTATGGTGCTAAATCTATCTTGGTCTTGCAGTCGGGATTGCCATAAGGCTGGTGTCCATGCCAAGGTGAGCGGTACGGGTGCTGAGTGCTGACGGGAGCGGGGGAACCACCGTCCAGGTGACGACGCTCCGCGCGCTCAGCCCGCAGCTAGGCGATCTCAGCACGAGCCCTACTCAGCTTGTCTAGTGCATGGTCCAGCTCCGTGTTTAGCACGGTGGCTAGGTTGACTGTGCTGCTCAACCTAGGATTGTCCTCACCAACAGGTGAGACAATCACGCCTCCTGTGCTGCCAGATGGACGGCGGGGGTAGTACTTCAGGTTGAGACCATCGGCTTCCCCGCCGAGAACTGAGCAGTAGTGCGAAAGCGCACGCCGTGCGGCATCTTGCATGGTCGCCTCAGCTGAGTCCCGCTCAGAGATGGAATAGTGCTCTGAGCAGACCTCCGCACCCTGGAGACTGTTATCCGGACGACGCACCAAGCAGGTCGCCTCCCAGCGGTCCAGGTAGACCCCGCGACTATGTTGGTAGACCACACAACAATACTCGATAGACTAAGTACGTCGGTCAAGTGCCCGACGTAGCAGGGTGTCGAGCGCATCGTGGAAGTGACACCCGCGAGCAGCGTCGCGAGTGATGGGCCGAGCAACCCATCCTTCCGGCTCCTGGTCAGCAGAAAAGTTGGTGTCGTGGCTCGAGCTGTCGTCACCACCTCCGTTGTCTGGGTCTCCTCCAGCAGCTACTCCAGAGGCTGGGGCGCCCAGTGGTGGTGCAGGGGGCGCCTCCAGAGGAAGCACGGGGGAGCAGCTCCTCACAGACTCTATCTCCTGCTGGAGCGAGAAAGAAGAGCCCTGCTGCTCCTGTCGTCGACGTTCCTGCTCCTCATGCAGGCGGTGGTGCAGCCTCTCCAAGTGACTGGACTGACCGGCCACGGGACGGCGAAGCGGACGCTCCGCGAGACGAGAGGGTAAGAAGGGGATGACAGACTTCCGTTCGGTGTGCCTAAGATGAGCCATCTACAAAAGACACCGTAAGCAAAAGAGTGAGAACAGAACTAATATGACCAGCAAGTAATGAACCATAAATAAATGAAGGATTAGAATAAGACACAATTTTCAGCAAGGTATGATATATAGTAGAACATAGGTTTGGTCGATATGACTAACTTTTGAAGGGATACCAAAGTCAAGGCAAAGACAGAGGTCTATAATCCTTAGAACGACCATTCTACTCTAGGTTAGCGGTCCTACAGTCAGCACGGCTTTGATACCACCTATGTCACACTCGGTTTTAGAAGGCAAACCGAATGCGAACCATGTACGTGCCAGGATCAGCAATTTACGTACATCGTAGTTACATAACTTGGACATCATCACACAGTGCTCAAATAGTATTAAAAAAAGGAAATAATAGTCGATTACATCATGATATCCAAGACATCCACATAGTCTTTACAGTAAATCAAAGTGCGGAAAAGAAACGTAGATAAACGTGGCCTTCAAAGGCAGCCAACTGGGGGTTTGCCGCTAACCCACACCTAGAACTCGTCTTAGTCTTGGAACTCCTGAAAGTCTCCTTCCACGGCTTCATCTTCTCCTGAGCAGTGGTTGCAATGCGGACAACCTGGGGAAGGGGGGTTTGGTGTGTAGAGCAAGGGTGAGTACACATCAACATACTCAGCAAGTGTCCTGTTTGGCTATAGTGGACTAGATTTATGTGGGGATAAGTCAAGCAGTTCCTTTTAGTTGGTCAGATTATTATTACTAGTAGAGAAAGCCAAGTTTTAGAGTTAACCCACATTATTAACCCAAACATACTCCTTTCCAAACGGAGAGAGTACCACTTACCATTACCAGGGTCAAAACCAAGAACCATCAGTCTCATTGTCACCAGCAATCCGAACATCTCTGATCAAGTACCACTAATCACTGGAGCTCCCTTGGCCGCTCATAACCGTGAGCACGGCTGATATATCAGTTTGATAACACTCTGCAGAGGTTGCGCACTTTACCCATGAGCCGTGATTCCCTCTTTGCCTCGGGTTGTACGGACCCTTGAACACTCCCAAGGTGAGTAGGCAAGGTCTCACTACGTAGCCTTTACAAAGATTCCCCGGGGCTGTAGCCGCCCGTTAGGTTTCCTAAATGTACCGCACTCCTCCCCAAGGGACAAATCAACCTTGGCAGAGCGAGCCGCATACATCGAGCCCCATTGACGGCACGACGGTGAAGCGAACTACACCCCGGATCCTCTAATTATTCAGCTAAGGGGACCCCATTCCACCCTCATGGTTGCACTGTTTTCCCGGGCGGTCATCCAACAAATAGGTCCTTACGGAGAGGCACTCGAGAAACCGCTCGAGCCTCCTTAAAGGCCACAAGTATAACATCATAATAAGAAGAGGGAAAACATCGTATCATTGTTCATCCTCATGAGGTTCATTGACTAGAGTTGAGCAATAGCATAAGACTAAGCAATAATAATCCAACCCAAATAGGTAAACAAGGACATGGATAAAAAACTAGTCAATCCTTAGGTATAAATGTGTAATGCGGGAGGTGAATTAAAGAATGAATAGGACAGAGATAGGTCAAGGGACACTTGCCTCCACCAACCGACTGCTGCTCAGGGGCTTCTCCTACGCGTTCTTCGGGCTCTCCAACCGGATCGTTCTCTATGCGAGCGCAAACATACATACATCCACATATTTAATAGGAAAGAACAGTACACCATACAATAGAATGTCGTAAATAAACAGACGTTCCACACGGGCTCGCAATTAAGGCTAAGAGAGAAAGAGAAAAAGACAGTCGAAGAAACGATCACGTCACATGATTACAAATTTAACTACTCGCTTAATGGAAGGGAATTAATTTGGATACTACGTTTTAACATAAAGTAAAATCGAGTTCCACATTTAATAATCATAAACAATTGAAGATGAATAAAAGGGAGTGGTCGCACGTCGAGACGTACGACACGACATTTAGACTGAATTATGAAGTAAACGACTCGCCGCGCGACAGAGCGCACAACGAGACACTTGCATTAATTATAAAGAGATGTTAAGCATCGCGCGACGAAGCGCACGACGACATACGCCAACAGAGTCGAGTTTAAAGTGGAACGTCGCGCGTCTAGACGCGCGACATCGCACCTTAAACAACCTAAAATTAAAAATAGATCATCGCGCGACGAAGCGCTGCGACATGGCACATTAGTAGAGTCCGAATTTAGACAAATTCGTTGCACGACTGAATCATGCAATGCAACACTTTTATAAATATAAATTAGAATTGGACAAATTCGTTGCGTGACAATCTGCACACAAAATGTAAATGACTAAGCGTGTTGTTTAAGCGTTGCACGGGCGAGCGAGCGAATGAGCGAGTTGCTAGCCGCGCACTACGCCGTGCTGGGGCTCTAGCCGTGAACCGCGCTGCGCGCTACGGGCAGCCATGCCGGGGCCGAGCTGCGTGCACGGACGAACAGGCTGCGCGAGCGAGCGAACGAGGCCGCGGACTGCTGCTGCGCACGCGAGCGAGTTGTCGCTGCGAGCACGTCGCGGACGGACTACCGCGCGCTGCGCAGGCCGCCACGAGCAAGTCGCGCGAGCGGGTCGTCGAGCCGGGCGGGTTCTGCGCATCGGGCATCGGCAACGGGGAAAAGGCAAGGGGGCGAGAGATGTCAGGGCCGCGTCGCTACCGCGCCACGACGGGCGCCGGAGACGCGCGTGAGCAGGGCGCGCAGCCTGTGCAAGCAGCCGCGCAGAGCGCGCGCCACGAGTAGCCGCGGCCGAGCCACGCGCCGAACCACGTCAGGGACGCAGAGGAGCTGGGGAAAAAGGGGAGGGGGAGGGAAGGGGAAGGGAATCCACCTCGACGGTCGCCGGCGAGGTCTCCGGGGAGCTCCAATCGGCGATTCGAGTTTTTTTCTTCCTGTGCGGTGTCGAGCGAGAGAGAGAAATTGGGTTGAGCAGAGAAGGGAGAGGAGGCCGGTTTCTTGGACTAGGGCATCGTGGGCGATTCTCTCGATGTGGGCGCGAGATACACGGGCGGAAGTTGGGGAAATGGTCGCCGGATTGCATGGCGGACCGAGCCATCGCGCCGGGCCTGGCGGCTGTATGCTGCGCACAGGGCGCCTGCGCGAGCCAGCGCACCTGGCAGCCGCGCCTAGGGAAGGAGACGCTGGGCTGCGTCCAAAAAAGAAAAGGGGCGTGCCTGAGTGGGCCGCGCGCGACCGGCCCAAGAGAGAGGGAGCGTGGGGAGCACGGGAGGAAACTAGGTGGGCCGCGCTGGGAGGAAACCAAATGGGCCGCACGGAAGAAATTCAGGTGGAAAAAAGAAAAAGGCCAGGGGGGAAAGAGAGGCGGCCTGGGCCGCAGGTGCCGAGCCGGCCCACGACGGGAGAAGAGAGGGGGGGGGGGGAAAGAAGGCCAGGCTGGGCCGCGCGCAGGGGGATCGGCCCAAGAGAGAGGGGAAGGGGTTTTCTATTTATTTTTCCTATTTGAGCCATAATTCTTCACTTAGAATGCATAGTTCACAAACCCTCTCACTCAAACAACAAAGATTCATAATCGAGCATGATGCAACAACTAAAGAGAAAATCTCTAGGGTTTATTATTAGTATACGACTTGGAGTTTTGGAAATAGGGAGGGTTTTAGCGAAAAGAAATGGGGAAAGAGAGGTAACGCTCGAATTTGGCGAATGAAGAAAAGAAAAAAATTAACTCTAAAATTCGGGGCGTTACAATGCTGTTCATCGTCCTGCACCCGTCGAGAGACCATCTGTTATTCATGAAGCCAATGACCAAATTGGATTTGGTGATTGTCACACCCGGTTTTAAGGGACAAAGCCGGGTGCATCTCATACATGCGCCAAAGAAGACAACATATATAATAACAGAGTGTATAGAGATAAATGTCACAATATAATCAGAGTACTTATTACATAGCGGAAGGCTTACAAAATAAAAGATAAATATAACAGGATCTAAAATCCATCCTTGGCGACAGAAAGTCAACTGGGAGACGCCACCTAGATCGAATCGAACTCCTCATTGTGGCTCCTCTTGAACCACCTGTTCTTCTCCTATGGGGGGTGTGAGATAGCAAGGGTGAGCTCACACATGTTCATCGCTCAACAAGTTGTGAGGAATAATGTGGCATGAACTTACCAAAGGTGGGAGTTCATGTGAAGTGTAAGGCTGATCAACAAAATAAAGGTTGAAGCTGAGCATTGCTTTTTATAAGTTGGTCAAAATTTTATTAGCAGTTATTAAGTGTAAGTAAATACCAAACCATAATAAATAATAATAGAACAAAATTAATAATAAACCCATGCAAATGACAAATTGAGTTTAGGTTCCATAATTTAATCATGCGAGAGTCCTGAGCTGCTCTTGACCATGAGCTCGGCTAGTATACCTAGTTTTACACTCTGCAGAGGTTGTACCCTTTACCCACAAGTCGTGTTTCCCATGTGCGAGCACCTAGAGGGGGGTGAATAGGTGATCCTATAAAATTAAACACTAAATGGCCATTAAACTTGATTATTAAGGAGTTAGTGTAATCAAGTGGCTATGAAACACGCTCGTGCGAACAAAGCAATCACAAGAAGCAACACACGAGACACGCAATTTTTATCCCGTGGTTCGGCCAAGTAACACCTGCCTACTTCTACGTTGTGGCATCCCAATGGACGAGGGTTGCACTCAACCCCTTTCAAGTGATCCAATGATCAACTTGAATACCACGGCTTTCTTCCTTATAGTCTTTCTCCCGTTTGCGAGGAATCTCCACAAATTGAAGTCTCTCGCCCTTACTAGTGATGATCACAAAAGAAACATAGAAGTAAGGGAGGGAAAAGCAACACACACAAGATTCAATCCACTAGCACACACACGCACACAAGCGAAGACTTGAGCTCAAATGACAACACGGGGAGTTCACAACTCGAATGGAGCTCAAATCACTAACACGATTGAATCAAATGCGTGGGAGCGGAGTCTAGATGTCTTAGTATGCTTAGAGAATGCTTGGGTGCCTGATCCATGCACCTAGGGGTCCCTTTTATAGCCTCAAGGCAGCTAGGAGCCGTTGGAGATCAACATGGAAGGCTATCCTTGCCTTCTGCCGAGTGGCGCACCGGACAGTCCGGTGCGCCACCGGACAGTCCGGTGCGCCACCGGACAGTCCGGTGCGCCACCGGTGCGCGATTTCCTTCCAAATTAAGCACAGTCGACCATCGCTCCCGTGGGTCAGATGGCACACCGGACACTGTCTGGTGCACCCTGCCGACCATTGGAGCAGCCACGTGTCACGTGTTGATCGCGCGGACGGACCGTTGGCGCGAGCGCCGTTGGCTCACCGGACAGTCCGGTGCACCACCGGACAGTCCGGTGAATTATAGCCACGTCGCCCTGTTCCTTTTCCTAAGAGCGACGAGTTCGTCACGGATGACTCACCGGACAGTCTGGTGCACCACCGGACAGTCCGGTGAATTATAGCCGTACGACTCTGTCGATTCCCGAGAGTAGCTAGTTCATCAGAGACCAGCCTGGGGCACCAGATACTGTCCGGTGCACCACCGGACAGTCCGGTGTGTCAGGCCCGAGTAGATACTTGGCTGTTTACAGCCAAGTCATTTCTGATGCTTTACTTCTTTTGTTGGCCCTATTTCTAGCACTTAGACAAACACATTAGTATACAAACAATATACTAAGTCTAGAAACATACCTTACACTTTGATTTGCACTCTCCACACATTTTGCACATAGGTACTCAGTTAATGTGTTGGGCATCTAATCATCAAAATACTTATAGAAATTGCCCAAGGGCACATTTCCCTTTCAATCTCCCCTTTTTGGTGATTTATGCCAACACATCCAAAAGCAACCAAAAGAAGTGCAACATCAATGCAATTGATGACCAAATTATTTTTGCTTATGATTTGGCATATTTGGATCACTCTTTGCCACCACTTGGTTTGTTTTTTGCAAATCAATTTCTTTTTCCTATCTCTAAGTCAA
Organism: Zea luxurians; assembly: GCA_029449295.1. Taxonomy (NCBI): domain Eukaryota; kingdom Viridiplantae; phylum Streptophyta; class Magnoliopsida; order Poales; family Poaceae; genus Zea; species Zea luxurians. Next base: position 29,307,816 of record JAOPSE010000022.1, read on the forward strand.
ACACACTTGTTTGGGCAAATCGAGAAATATTCCAAGAGAAAATTTGATCAAGTGCCAAAAACTCCCCCTTTTCCCATAATCAAAATTCTCCCCCATAAGAGACCAAATTTTGCAATAAGAGTATTTAGGACAAATCACAAATTCAAACTCTACTATTTTCAAAATTCTCAATTCTAACTCTACTATTTTCAAAATTCTCAAGTGGTTGGCTGATCTAGTTGCTTTGACCTTAATTTCTCCCCCTTTGGCATTAAGCACCAAAATGGGATCATTTTTGGCCCTTTAATCCCATTGCCTCACCAAAAATGTCAATTTAGAGCAAAAAGGCAATGAGATTGCAAGTATGAACTTGGAAGTAAATACACTAATACCGGAGTGCAGTGGAAGTCTTTTCATCATCCAAGTTCACTTTTCCCTTTTAATGCACCTTTCGAGACTACATCAAGTGTACTCAAACAAACAGGTTAGTCTCAAAGGGTCAAGTTGTAGCACATCTCCCCCTTAATATGTGCATCATTCGCATATGGACTTGTGAGGTCTGGGGATCACTTGTACAACTTGAGCACCATAAATAACAATAATTAAATGAAGTGCACAAAATAACATGATCAAAGGCATAGAACATATGTATGCTATAGATCAATCCAAGTTATGCGAATCTAAGACATTTAGCTCACTACGCAACTTGCAAAACCTTTTCTCATCTTAAGGCTTGGTGAAGATATCGGCTAGCTGGTTCTTGGTGCTAATGTGGTACACATCGATATCTCCCTTTTGCTGGTGGTCTCTCAAGAAGTGATGCCAGATGTCTATGTGCTTAGTGCGGCTATGTTCCACAGGATTATCCACCAAGCGGATTGCACTCTCATTGTCACATAGGAGTGGGACTGTGACGGAACCTCCCAAGTCATTAGGCCCACCTACAGTTGTCCTTGTCCAATGGACCTCAGACAACCCTGCAGGTGCCCCTGAATCACTTGATAAGTTCGGTATCTGCTTTCTTTACCTTACCCAAGAGCGTTTCACTCGTCACGCAGACATTACAATACATCGGAGGTACGAAAATGCGGAAGCAGTTACAATAACTTACCTCATATTAAAAGTAAGAAAGAGTTGGATTATTACAGACCAGAAACAAATATAGGAGTGCTGAGTATTATTATTACATCACTGGGAGGCAAAACCCCTCCCGATAAATAATAAACAGAAGTTTTCAACGAAGGATCCTTCCTCCCGAAGCTTTACTCCTGGTTTTCCTCCTTGGGCACCACATTTGAACAAAAGCAGCAAAAGTTTGCCGCTTCTTCACCTAAAACCACATGGGACAAAGCCCTAAGTATGAAGTGTACTTTCGCAAGACTTACCCGACAAAGTAAAAGACTCTCAAGGATATGCTGGCCTTCTGGGTATCAAGGAATGGCTTATCAATAGTCAAAGACTCTGTTTGCAGAAATGCTTACTAATAGTGGATTCTTAAGAATCAAATTTTACTTGTCAGGTTAAGTGAGTTTACCTGAAGCTAGAGTTCTTTCTATCCTAGTTCAATCACTTGACTTATACTAGCCAATTTCTTAACAACCCTTCATCTTTACTGGAGTTCTACGTATAGGGCAGTGACCAAGTCTTCATATCCACGAAGTTACAGCGATCCGAATCGATTATACTCAGCTGAAGATCTCCAATCACACAACATATGTAGCACTTATCCCTTGCATATGTCAACTCGTCACCGGGGTTCTTAAGACCAGATCAGGTTCACGCCAACCGAGAGCACAGATACACCACCGTCCAGCCTCTTGCCACGGAGGGTACACGTTACTCTCACCATCTCTCCACTCCCATTGCGTGTTACCTTATTCTGGTATTAGTCTTCCCGAGGCAAAGCTTACCCATAATGAGGCATATGACCAGTTAAAGGGTCCTCGGTCAGCAAGCCTACATTGACACGGTCCTTAATCGACTCAGACGGAGACACTACACCAAGACTCTCTTCTCGTGCAAGTCACCCGCTCGGTCTCAGCTTAATCATTTCATACCCAAAGTTTGGTACCTGACAGAGGTACATCTTTTCCGATGTTGAACCCATCATGGCCATGATGGATTCACCATCAAGTTTTGTTTTTGAAAGACATCCCTCCCACTTTGGAGCATCATCTTTTGTGAAAACAAAACCTTTTGTTTTTTCTAGAGCAAGGCTAAGCATATGAAAAACCTTTTGTAAAACAGGGATTTAAGAGGTAATTAAATCCAAGGAAGGAAATGCAGGAATTGGTTTAGCACACAACTCCTATTACTTAATGCATCAAGCAAGTGAGAAAGATTTTAAAAGCAACAAGGAGGTGGCAATTGCATCGGGGCTTGCCTTGTGTTACTGGTGAATCAGGCTATGTTATCAAAATAAAAACAGTTGCCTGCCTGATGTTCCTCAGGTGGTGGTGGTGAAGTCTTCGCTTCATCGACTTCTACTTCTTCTTCGTTTTCTAAATATAACCATACATAATAATGAATGCCCATGTAGTGCTCATGAGAGTGCAAAGATAATAAAAGTTTATTATCTAAAGTATTGAATACAACTTTCCTTCACGGTTCTCCGAGAACTTAGGGTTTCTCGAGTCAATAGTGAAGTTTACAGGGCAGGGGGGCTAGGGTTTTGGGTTCTAAGTATCAAACAAGGTCCAAATCATATCCAACTTTGCCCAAGGCCTCTAAATATTATATAGAGTTTATCCTAAAAGTATAGTGAATTTTTGATTTATTATTTATTCTCTAAAAATCCAGAAACAAGGTTTTTAGCTATTTTAAATACTCTATAATTTCCTATTTGGACTAAAAATCATGAAACTATTTTTAGTAAATACTATAGGAAATTAGAAACCTAGCAAAATTGGTTTGGTATTTTTACCATTTTTCTACAATTTCTTATAGATTTCCAAATTTGGTAGAAAAAGAAAAAGGAAAACAATGAATAGTCCCAGGCCGAAACCAGCCCGAGCCGGCCCAGCTAGGGTAGAACACGCCCACGCGTGCCCGCGCGCGTGCCCGCGTGCAACTTTGCACCGAAGACCCTATCTTTTTTAATAACCTAAAGTGGGGTCGCAGCACTATTCAACTAAGTCACTGACGCTTTACAGAAAACTCCCTCATGTTCTATTTCTTCGCAGGTTGAGGTCCACGACGGTGGACAGCGCATAGCCGAGCTCCGGTGAGCTCACACCGACCGATTCACTTAATGACCGGCGCCCTACTTCGGTAGAAACCGAATTCAAGGCCTAAGGGTTGTTTCCCCTCACTCAATTTCATGAACGGCTACCTAATTTGCTTTGGCTACAGTGACAGCGGGCATCGCGGACAATGAACCGTGTTCCCGGTGATCTAAGGGATCCTAGCTCAATTAAGTTGGTCGGGGAGTATCAGGGGCACACCAGGACCCTAAAACGGGAGGGCAGAGGATATGAGCGGACCTGAGGCGCGTTGGCCACGGCGAGGTCAAACCGAGCAGAGTTCTTGAGTGATTTGGGGGAAGTAAGGAATTGAGCTCTCTGGTGAACGATTGGAGGCAAGACTTGGTGGCTTGGTGTGCGATTACCCTACGAACCCGACGGTGTGCTCAATTTATAGAGTCTTGCGAGCGGTGGCCAGTGAATTAGACGACGAAGCGCACGGCCTGGAAAAACAAGAAGTTACTGGCGCGCGCTGATTGGTGTCCTATTACCGTGGCAAGCTCCCCGGCGATGAACGGAGGGTTACTGCGAGTCACTGGCGATGTGATGGATGTGCCAAGGCACAGTGGTGCAAGGCCGTGAGGTGGCTGTCACCGGCGAACTCATCCGAATCCGCCGTGGCTAGCTTGGTATGGTGGTCGGAGTAATTTAGTGGCCGGAGTATATCCACGGCGATGATATTTACTCAACCCCAAGCGCTATCCAACCGATCCGAGCACGAATCAAGGCGGCAAAAGCACGAATCCACTCGTGGCTCATCAGCGGTGAGGGACAGAGCTGGCTGACCTGATCGGGACACTGTACCATCGGAACTACGATTCAGAGCTCCTGACAGCCCAACTTGTAGTGTCTAGAACACAAATTTCTATATAAGAACTTGCTAATTCGCCAGTAGCAAACTTGCAGCCCTTCATACCAGCTGCAATTATGTTATAGCAACAACCACCAAACGAGCTACAGATCTAGCTCAAAATGGCTCTCAAACCTAGTTCTAGGCCACGGTCAATCTGATTTCAGACTTAAGATAGCCTGACAGGTCAACTTGGAGTCAAATTTTCTCCAAATTTCTTATGTGACCCAAGCATAACCTCTGTAGCAAAGTTGCTCTCCGTTACATAGCTCTACCAATTTGATGTACTGACCTAGGGCAAAATCCTTATGGTTTGGAAGTTACAAGGCCCCAAAGTTGAGCCAATTATACTGAAATTCAGACTTAGCCCATGGAGTTCAAATAGGACTTCTTACAATTAAGTCCAAATCTCAAGGTTTTACTTGAAAATCCACATACTTGTGAACCATATGACTTAAGGTGCCTTAACTTCATGGTTTTTTACACTTTAGTCCAAAAGTGCACTAATTTTGCACTTAGCCCCCAAGGGTTTAAGTCTAGGGCTTTCCAGGGTTCTATTTAGGATTTTTGATACTTCTAGGGTTTGGATATCCCTTAACTTCATTAATGGTGGTATTTTATGACCATGATTATCAAGTTTTAAAGTTTTCTCTTGTTTAGGCTTTGGTTACCCCTTTAAGCCCTATCTAGGGTTTCACTTATAACATGTTACTTCAATACAACTTGTTGAACCTTTTTACCTAGTGAATGTACTCTAAGTGTAACAATCACAATGATATGCCAATGCTTATGATGTTATGCTCAAGTTTTAGTGGCAGTAACACGAGGGGTGTTACAACCTTCCCCCCTTAAAAGAATCTCGTCCCGAGATTTAAAAGTCCTAGGGTAAGTAATGGAAAAAGAAATGCTTCACACTTTTATTTCCTTATTCTTGGTACAAGGAAGGGGTGGTTTGGGGTACATTCCTTTATTACAACAATTGTATACACTTTACAAATTACATGAGGCTAAAAAGCCTGGGAAATTCTTTTCTAAAAAGTCCTGAGTTTCCCATGTAGCCTCATCTTCTGAATGCTGGTTCCACTATATCTTGTAAAACTTGAGAGTTTTCCTTCGGGTAATTCTGTTCCTTTTGATCCAAGACTCGAATAGGGTGTTCTGAATATGTCAAGTCTGGTTCTAAGGCAACATCCGTTACTTCAATGGTTCGATCGGGAACCCGAAGACAATTCTTCAATTGAGACACGTGGAACACATTATGTACAACAGACAAGGTTTCAGGCAACTGGAGTCGGTACGCCACTGGTCCACATTGCTCAAGAATAGGGAAAGGACCAATGTACCGAGGTGCAAGCTTCCCCTTTACCCTGAAACGTGATACACCCTTCATCGGTGAGACTTTCAGATAGACATAATCTCCAACTAGAAAGTACAAGGGTGTCCGTCGTTGGTCTGCGTAACTCTTCTGACGAGCTTGAGCTTTCTTCAAATTATGAATTATTCGTTGAACTTTCTCTTCTGTCTCCTTTACCATATCAGGCCTAAAAAAATTTCTTTCACCTGGTTCAGATCAGTTTAACAGAGTACGTCACTGTCGTCCATATAAAGCTTCGAAGGGTGCCATCTTAATGCTTTCTTGATAGCTATTATTATATGAGAACTCCGCTAATGGTAAACAATCATCCCATTTCTGTGGGAATTCTAGAGCACAAGCTCGCAACATGTCCTCAAGTATTTGATTCACCCTCTCAGTCTGCCCACTGGTTTGAGGATGATAGGCCGAACTATGGAGCAACTTAGTATCCAAAGCCTTGTGAAGTTCTTCCCAAAATTTGGACACTGAATTGCGGTCCACGATCCGACACTATAGTCTTTGGAACACCATGCAAACTGAGAATACGGGCAATGTATAATTCCACATATGTGGCCACTGTATACTTTACCTTGACAGGAAGGATGTGGGCGATCTTTGTAAGTCGATCAACAATAACCCAGATGGAATCATACCCTTTTGCTGTCCTAGGCAATCCTACAATAAAGTCCATACTTATATCCTCCTATTTCCATGTAGGGACAGGTAAAGATTGTAATGGTCCAGCAGCTTTTATGTGTATGGCCTTGACACGTCTACATGTGTCACATCTTGCCACATGGCGTGCGAATTCAATCTTCATCTTTATCCACCAATAATGTTGTTTTAGATCATGATACATTTTAGTGCTTCCGGGATGAATAGAATAGCGACTAAGATGTGCTTCATCTAGAATTTCCTGGTGGATCTCTTCATTCTTGGGCACAACTATGCGGTTGTTAAACCATACAACACCTTGATTATCCTTTCTGAAGCAGTTGGCTCTTCTGGCCTCTATTTTCTCATGGATGTGCTTCTTACCCTCATCATCCTTTTGAGCATCAATTATCTTTTGTAAAAGGACTGACTCAAGCTTTAGTTGATTTAAGGTTCCATGTTGGATCATTCCCAGGTTTAACTTCTCCATCTCCTCGCATAGTGTATTGTCAGAGGTTTTTACTGTAAGACAGTGACAGGAAGCCTTACGGCTGAGTGCATCTGCCACTACATTGGCCTTGCCTGGGTGATAATGAATTTCCAATTCATAGTCTTTAATAAGCTCAAGCCATCGTCCTCTATCTCATATTAAGCTCTGACTGGGTGAAGATGTACTTCAAACTTTTATGATCTGTATAAATGTGACAGATGTTCCCCAGCAGATAATGACGCCAAATTTTTAGAGCCTGAACCACAAGCAGCTAACTCCAGATCATGAGTTGGATAATGTTCCTCATGCCGGCGCAACTGCCTTGAAGCATAGGCTATTACTCTACCTTCTTGCATTAAAACACAACCGAGACCACTGCCTGATGCGTCACAATACACATCAAAGGGCTTTTCAATATCCAGTTGAGCCAATACCGGAGCAGTGGTTAATAATACCTTCAACTGTTCAAAGGCTTCATTACACTTTGATGACCAAATAAATTTAGTATCATTCTTCAATAAACTTGTGATTGGTTTCACAAGCTTAGAAAAATCCAGAATAAATCGACGGTAATAACCAGCCAGTTTAAGGAAACTTCGGACTTGATGTAGAGTGGTTGGGGGTTTCCACTCCAAAATATCCTTGACCTTGCTGGGATCTACCGCAATCCCCTTGGCAGATAATACATGTCCCAGAAATTGGATTTCTTCCAGCCAGAACGTGTACTTACTGAATTTAGCATATAATTGATGTTCTCTTAAGCGCGTTAACACGATCCGTAAATGCCGAGCATGCTCCTCTTCATTCTTAGAATATATTAAAATATCGTCAATGAATACCACCACAAATTTATCTAGCTCGGGCATGAATATCGAGTTCATAAGATAGGTGAAGTGGACAGGAGCATTTGTTAGTCCGAAAGACATAACCAGATATTCAAACAAACCATACCGCTGTAGTGAATGCGGTCTTCAGTATATCTTTGGGTCGGATATGGATCTGATGATAGCCCGATCTGAGGTGCAATCTTAAAGAATACCCTCTCTCTAGTTAGTTGATCAAATAAAATGTCAATCCGGGGAAGAGGGTACTTATTTTTGATGGTAACCTCATTAAGGGGTCTATAATCCACGCACATCCGTAGTGTTTGGTCCTTCTTTTTAACAAAGATGGCTGGATAACCCCATGGCGATGAGCTTAGCCGGATGAATCCCTTCTCCAAGTAGATCTTGTAATTGGGTCTTGAGTTCTGCCAATTCATTCGGAGGCATTCGGTACGACCTTATAGAAACAGGAGCCGTACTGGGCTTGAACTCAATCACAAATTCTACATCTCTTTCTGGAGGGAATCCGGGCAAATCTTCTGGAAAGACGTCTGGGAACTCACATACTACCGGAATATCTTGGATTTCCGGTATGATAGCTTCATACATTCTGCCAATTGGTTTAGCTGGAATGGCTATGGGGATGGTCAAGAGAACCTCTTCTTGGCCATAACTCAATTTGATAGTTCTCAAATTAGTGTTGAGAACAGCTTTATGTTGGGCCAACCAATTCATGCCCAGAATTACATCTATATCTTGGCCTTTGAGAACAATCATATTAGTAGGAAAGTCCCGTTCAGCCAATGTTACAGGCACTTGGAAAGCCACTTCTTTAGTAAATATTTGTCCCCCAGGCGAATGAATTTTAAACCCTTCCCTTGATTCATGGTATGGAATGCAATATTGCTCCACAAACTTCTTGCTTATGAATGTATGTGAAGCGCCAGAATCAAAAAGAATAATTGCGGGGTGATTGGCCACGAGAAACGTACCCATCATAACTGGTTCGCCTTCCAGTGTTGCTGGCCACTTGAGTATAATAAATCCGCCCCGTTTTCTTCATATTTCTTCCCGCGGTATTGTTTGCCGCATTTCCCTTTCCTTGAGCGGAATTCCTAGAACTCTGCTGATTACTTGATCTATTCTGCTTCAGGGTATGGACAGTCCTTGACAAAGTGTCCGGACTTTCCACAGTTAAAGAAGCCGGTTGAAGAGCTTGGGAGACCAGGGAAATGAGTACCAGGGGCACTCGGCTGATTTGTTGGAGTGGGGGCAGTGGCGGGGCGAATGAAGACTGGTTGTTTGAAAGGGTAGGAGGGTGGACGTGGTGACGAGCGATTCGGATTAAAAGGTCGGATTACCAACCTTTGTCTTTTCTTAGAACCCTGACTGGGCCTGTCGCCTCCGTAGCCCTTTGATTTTCCCGAGAATGCATATTTAGCTTTGACTGCCAGTGCAAGTACTGACAGCCCTTCCAGTAGGAAAGATCAATGCAGGTGGCCATCTTCCGTTGCTTTCGGTCATTTAGGCCTCCCATAAAGCAATTTCTCTTCTTTAAATCCATGTTGACTTGATCGATAGCATATTGGGACAAGTGGTTGAATTTGTTGAGATACTGGGTGACAGTATCCCCACCCTGTTTCAGCTTCATAAACTCCTCCTGTTTCATATGGAGCACTCCCTCAGGAATATAGTGCTCCCAGAATGCCAACTTGAACTCATCCCAAGTTATTTGATGACTAGCCAGTTGAACAGCTACATAATTTCCCCACCAGGTACTGGCAGGGCCGCGCAATTGTTGTGCTGCAAATAAGGGCTTTTGAGTCTCTGTACATCGGAGAAGCCCGAACTTTTGTTCGATAATGCGGATCCAATCATCCGCTTCGAGAGGATTCTTCCGCCTTGACAAACAATGGGGGACGTGTTTATAAGAAATCCTGATATGACGTTTCGTGGGGTCCTTGCTGATATGCTCGCCCACCTTGTTGTTGCATTTGTTGTCCCGCCATTTCCCGCAGAAAGCGGTTGTTGTCGGCCGTAGCGTTAACGAAGGCAGCGATGGCCTCAGCTAATGTTTGGAGGTACTGGGGGTGGGTTCGGAGTTGCTTCCCTCCCATGGGAGGTCCCTACTCCATCCTGTGCACGAGTCTTGGAAGGCATCTGAGGCAACAAACATTTGGAATAATATAATATGCCAAAGAAAACCATCCATTTTACATTACTAAAAAGGGTAATGTTACAGACTCGAATTTACAACAGGATTACATTACCTATTATACATTACTACTACTCCTACACTATACTACTCTTGCTTCTTGTCACTTTTGGTAGCTTCACTGTCGGGCGTAGGAGACCATTCATCAACCAACTTCATAGAGGGAAGGGGCCTGAAAAGGTCCAGTTCACCACCAAGTGCTTCTCCCGCTATTCCAGAAGGTCCTGGCTTCCATCCCTGACAGGATTCCGCAGGTACAGTTAGGGTGCAGTTGTGAATACAATACATGAACCTCCTCATATAATGTATTACAATAAACCTGCAAGTTATCCACGGCTGAGCTAAGCTCCTCCACACGGGCTCGAGCTCTAGCTTCTTTGTCCCATGCAAGTGAACGAGAGTTAACCACCCAGTCGAGCGCTAGATCTCGTTCCGCAAGCTAGTCTTGCAGGTGGCGGATGTCTGTTCTCATTTCGTTTATTCTTTCACCATCTGTGACCCATATATCGTTCCTGCAACGGAGTTCTGATCGAAGCTGTTCAACTTGGGCTTCCAGATCCCCGATTGGATCGTTGCTACCACTGCTATTGTCTTCATGCCTCGGGGCAAGTTGATGACAGGGTACGCCAATCGGCCCGGTAGACTTGCGCGCAGTCTTTCTCGTGCATGGCGACATATCTTCATGAGAGGAAAATCTTATTAACATAGTTTTTAGCATGATTCATGTATAATTATAGAATCAACCTTAATTGATTCACACCTTCTATACATTGCACTCTATTATCCGGTCTTTCAAATAAGTACTCAGAAGGTGGTTAGATAAGAAAGAAAGAAATTTTCTAGATAAGTCTTTGAAAATTCTTTTTGAAAATGCCTCATAACCTCTGTAGAGATGGGCTTCGCTCCGATACCAGCTGTGACGGAACCTCCCAAGTCATTAGGCCCACCTACAGTTGTCCTTGTCCAACGGACCTCAGACAACCCTGCAGGTGCCCCTGAATCACTTGATAAGTTCGGTATCTACTTTCTTTACCTTACCCAAGAGCGTTTCACCCGATCACGCAGACATTACAATACATCAGAGGTACAAAAATGTGGAACCAGTTACAATAACTTACCTTATATTAAAAGTAAGAAAGAGTTGGATTATTACAGACCAGAAACAAATATAGGAGTGCTGAGTATTATTATTACATCACTAGGAGGCAAAAACCCCTCCCAATAAATAATAAACAAAAGTTTTTAACGGAGGATCCTTCCTCCCAAAGCTTTACTCCTGGTTTTCCTCCTTGGGCACCACCTTTGAACAAAAGCAGCAAAAGTTTGCCGCTTCTTCACCTAAAACCACATGGGACAAAGCCCTGAGTATGAAGTGTACTTTCGCAAGACTTACCTGACAAAGTAAAAGACTCTCAAGGATATGCTGGCCTTCTGGGGATCAACGAATGGCTTATCAATAGTCAGACTCTATTTGCAGAAATGCTTACTAATAGTGGATCCTTAAAAACAAAATTTTACTTGTCAGGTTAAGTGAGTTTACCTGAAGCTAGAGTTCTTTCTATCCTAGTTCAATCACTTGACTTATACTAGCCAATTTCTTAACAACCCTTCATCTTTACTAGAGTTCTACGTATAGGGCAGTGACCAAGTCTTCATATCCGCGAAGTTACGATGATCCGAATCGATTATACTCAGCTGAGGATCTCCAATCACATGACATATGTAGCACTTAACCCTTGCATATGTCAACTCGCCACCGGGGTTCTTAAGACCAGATTAGGTTCACGCCAACCGAGAGCACAGATACACCACCGTCTAGCCTCTTGCCACGGAGGGTACACGTTACTCTTGCCATCTCTCCACTCCCAGTTGCGTGTTATCTTATTCTGGTATTAGTCTGCCTGAGGCAAAGCTTACCCATGATGAGGCATATGACCAGTTAAAGGGTTCTCGGTCAGCAAGCCTACATCGACACGGTCCTTAATCGACTCAGACAGAGACACTACACCTGAGACTCTCTTCTCAGTGCAAGTCACCCGCCCGGTCTCAGCTTAATCATTTCAGACCCAAAGTTTGGTACCTGACAGAGGTACATCTTTTCCGATGTTGAACCCATCATGGTCATGATGGATTCACCATCAAGTTTTGTTTTTGAAAAACATCCCTCCCACTTTGCAGCATCATCTTTTGTGAAAACAAAACATTTTGTTTTTTCTAGAGCAAGGCTAAGCATATGAAAAACCTTTTGTAAAACAGAGATTTAAGAAGTAATTAAATCCAAGGAAGGAAATGCAGGAATTCGTTTAGCACACAACTCCTATTACTTAATGCATCAAGCAAGTGAGAAAGATTTTAAAAGCAATAAGGAGTTGGCAATTGCACCGGGGCTTGGCCTTGTGTTACTGGTGAATCAGGCTCTGTTCCGCAGATATCAAAATAAAAACAGTTGCCTACCTGATGTTCCTTAGGTGGTGGCGGTGAAGTCTTCGCTTCTTCGACTTCTACTTCTTCGTTTTCTAAATATGACCATACATAATATTGAATGCCCATGTAATGCTCATGAGAGTGCAAAGATAATAAAAGTTTATTATCTAAATTCTTGAATACAACTTTCCTTCACGGTTCTCCGAGAACTTAGGGTTTCTGGAGTCAATAGTGAAGTTTACAGGGCAGGGGGCTAGGGTTTTGGGTTCTAAGTATCAAACAAGGTCCAAATCATATCGAACTTCGCCCAAGGCCTCTAAATATTATATAGAGTTTATCCTAAAAGTTTAGTGAATTTTGGATTTATTATTTATTCTTTAAAAATCAAGAAACAAGGTTTTTAGCTATTTTAAATACTCTATAATTTCCTATTTCGACTAAAAATCATGAAACTATTTTTAGTAAATACTATAGGAAATTAGAAACCTAGCAAAATTGGTTTGGTATTTTTATCATTTTTCTACAATTTCTTATAGATTTCCAAAGTTTGGTAGAAAAATAAAAAGTAAAACAATGAATAGTCCCGGGCCGAAACCTGCCCGAGCCGGCCTAGCTAGCGTAGAACGCGCCCACGCGCGCCCGCGCGCGTGCCTGCATGCAACTTTGCACCGAAGACGCTGCCTTTTTGAATAACCTAAAGTCGGGTCGCAGCACTATTCAACTAAGTCACTGACGCTTTACAGAAAACTCCCCCATGTTCTATTTCTTCGCAGGTTGAGGTCCACGACGGTGGACAGCGCATGGCTGAGCTCCGGTGAGCTCACACTGACCGATTCACTTAGTGACTGGCGCCCTACTTCGGTAGAAACCAAATTCAAGGCCTAAGGGTTGTTTCCCCTCACTCAATTTCACGAATGGCTACCTAATTTGCTTTGGCTACGGTGACAGCGTGCATCGCGGACAATCAACCGCGTTCCCGATGATCTAAGGGATCCTAGCTCTATTAAGTTGGTTGGGGAGTATCAGGGGCACACCAGGACGCTAAAATGGGAGGGCAGAGGATATGAGCGGACCTGAGGCGCGCTAGCCACGACGAGGTCAAACCGTGCGGAGTTCTTGAGTGATTTGGGGGAAGTAAGGAATTGGAGCTCTCTGGTGAACGATTGGAGGCAAGACTTGGTGGCTTGGTGTGTGATTACCCTACGAACCCGACAGGTGCGCTCAATTTATAGTGTCCGCGAGCGGTGGCCGGTGAATTAGATGACGACTGCACGGCGGCCGGAAAAACAAGAAGTTACTAGCGCGCGCGATTGGTGTCCTATTACCGTGGCAAGCTCCCCGGCGATGAACGGAGGGTTACTGCGAGTCACGGCGATGCGGTGGATGTGCCAAGGCACATGGCTGCAAGGCCGTGAGGTGGCTGTCACCGGCGAACTCATCCGAATCCGCCGTGGCTAGCTTGGTACGGTGGTCGGAGTAATTTAGTGGTTGTAGTATATCCACGACGATGATATTTACTTAACCCCAAGCGCTATCCAACCGATCTAAGCACGAATCAAGGCGGCAAAAGCATGAATCCGTGCATGGCTCGTCGGTGGCGAGGGACAGAGCTGGCGACCTGATCGGGACACTGTACCATCGGAACTGCGATTCAGAGCTCCTGACAGCCCAACTTGTAGTGTCTAGAACACAAATTTCTATATAAGAACATGCTAATTCGCCAGTAGCAAACTTGCAGCTCTTCATACCAGTTGCAATTATGTTATAGCAGCAACCACCAAACGAGCAACAGATCTAGCTCAAAATGGCTCTCAAACCTAGTTCTAGGCCACGGTCAGTCTGATTTCAGACTTAAGACACCCTGACAGGTCAACTTGGAGTCAAATTTTCTCCAAATTTCTTATGTGACCCAAGCATAACCTTTGTAGCAAAGTTGCTCTCCTTACATAGCTCTACCAATTTGATGTACTAACCTAGGGCAAAATCCTTATGGTTTGGAAGTTACAAGGCCCCAAAGTTGAGCCAATTATACTGAAATTCAGACTTAGCCCATGGAGTTCAAATATGACTTCTTACAATTAAGTCCAAATCTCAAGGTTTTACTTGCAAATCCACATACTTGTGAACCATATGACTTGAGGTGCCTTAACTTCATGGTTTTTTTACACTTTAGTCCAAAAGTGCACTAATTTTGCACTTAGCCCCCTAGGGTTTAAGTCTGGGGCTTTCCAGGGTTTTATTTAGGATTTTTGATACTTCTAGGGTTTGGATATCCCTTAACTTCATTAATGGTGGTATTTTATGACCATGATTATCAAGTTTTGAAGTTTTCTCCTGTTTAGGCTTTGGTTACCCCTTTAAGCCCAATCTAGGGTTTCACTTATAACATGTTACTTCAATACAACTTGTTGAACCTTTTTACCTAGTGAATGCACTCTAAGTGTAACAATCACATGATATGCCAATGGTTATGATGTTATGCTCAAGTTTTAGTGGCAGTAACACCAGGGGTGTTACAGGGACTTTGCTCAGATTGTAGCCGAAGTCCCGGAGGGTTTGCCTCATCCAAAGTTGTTGCGCGCAACACTGTCCTGCAGCAACATACTCGGCCTCAGCGGTGGATAGGGCAACGGATGTTTGTTTCTTAGAACACCAGGACACCAGGGACCTTCCTAGAAATTGGCATGTCCCTGAATGTACTCTTCCTATCAACCTTGCACCCGGCATAATCGGAGTCTGAGTATCCAATCAAGTCAAAGGTAGACCCCTTTGGATACCTAGATCCCGAAGCAAGGCGTAGCAACTAAATATCTAAGAATTCGCTTAATGGCCACAAGGTGACATTCCTTGGGGTTGGATTGATATCAAGCACACATGCATACACTAAGCATAATGTCTGGTCTACTAGCACATAAATAAAGTAATGAACCTATCATGGACTGGTATGCCTTTTGATCAACGAACTTACCTCCTTTGTTGAGGTCGACATGCCCGTCGGTTCCCATCGGTGTCTTTGCGGGCTTGGCGTCCTTCATCCCAAACCTTTTGAGAAGATCCTGAGTGTACTTTGTTTGGGAGATGAAAGTGCCATCCTTGAGTTGCTTCACTTGGAATCCAAGGAAGTAGGTCAACTCGCCCATCATCGACATCTCAAACTTTTGAGTCATTACCCTGCTAAACTCTTCACAGGACTTTTGGTTAGTAGAACCAAATATTATGTCATTGACATAAATTTGGCACACAAAAAGATCACCATCACAAGTCTTTGTAAAAAGAGTGGGATCAGCTTTCCCAACCTTGAAAGCATTAGCAATTAAGAAGTCTCTAAGGCATTCATACCGTGCTCTTGGGGCTTGCTTAAGTCCATAGAGCGCCTTAGAGAGCTTATACACGTGGTCGGGATACCTGTCATCCTCAAAGCCAGGGGGTTGTTCCACGTATACCTCCTCCTTGAGTGGCCTGTTGAGGAAAGCGCTCTTTACGTCCATTTGGAATAGCCTGAAAGAGTGGTGAGCGGCATAGGCTAATAATATTCGAATAGACTCTAACCTAGCCACAGGAGCAAAAGTCTCCTCAAAATCCAAACCTACGACTTGGGCATAACCTTTTGCCACAAGTCAAGCCTTGTTTCTTGTCACCACCCCGTGCTCGTCTTGCTTGTTGCGGAATACCCACTTGGTTCCCACAACGTTTTGCTTTGGACGTGGCACCAAGGCTCCAGACTTCATTTCTCTTGAAGTTGTTGAGCTCTTCCTGCATGGCCAACACCCAGTCCGGATCCTGCAAGGCCTCTTCTACCCTGAAAGGCTCAATAGAAGAGACAAACGAGTAATGCTCACAAAAATTAGCTAAGCATGAGCGTGTAGTTACTCCCTTACCTGATGTCACCCAGAATTTGATCGACGGGGTGATGTCTTTGGATCGATGCTCGGACTAGAGTTGGAGGGACCCATGGTACTTCTTCCTCCATCACTTGTTCTTCCTGTGCTCCCCCTTGATCTTGTCCCTCTTCTTGTGGTACCTGTTCACCTTCTTGAGTTGGGGGATGCACCCTTGTTGAGGAAGATGGTTGATCTTCTTCATGTGGTTTCTGTGGTCGCACATCGCCTATCGCCATCGTGCGTATTGCGGCTGTCGGAACTTCATCTTCATCTATGTCATCAAGATCAACTTGCTCTCTTGGAGAGCCATTAGTCTCATCAAATACAACGTCGCTAGAGACTTCAACTAATCCTAATGATTCGTTGAAGACCCTATACGCCTTTGTATTTGATTCATACCCTAGTAAAAACCCTTCTACTGCCTTGGGAGCAAATTTAGAATGTCTACCTATCTTCACCATAATGTAGCATTTGCTCCCAAATACACGAAAGTAAGAAACATTGGGTTTGTTACCGATAAGGAGTTTGTAGGAGGTCTTCTTGAGGAGACGGTGCAGGTAGAGCCGGTTTATGGCGTGGCAAGGCTGTGTTCACAGCTTCCGACCAAAACCTGCTCGGGCGTCTTGAACTCTCCAAGCATCGTTCTCGCCATGTCGATTAGCGTCCTATTCTTCCTCTCTACCACACCATTTTGCTGTGGTGTGTAGGGAGCAGAGAACTCGTCCTTGATGCCTTCCTCCTCAAGATACTCCTCAACTTGCAGATTCTTGAACTCGGACCCATTGTCACTCCTTATCTTTTTCACCTTTAGCTCAAATTCGTTTTGAGCCCTCCTTAATAAGTGCTTTAGGGTCCCTTGGGTTTCTGATTTGTCCTGCAAAAAGAACTCCCAAGTGAAGCGGGAAAAGTCATCAACAATTACAAGACCATACTTTACTTCCCCCGATGCTGAGGTAGGCAACGGGTCCAAAGAGGTCCATGTGAAGAAGCTCCAGTGGTCTTGATGTTGTCATCACGTTCTTGCTGTGACCTATTTCCCTGCCTGACATGCTGCACAGGGTCTATCTTTCTCAAAACAGACATTGGTTAGTCCTAACACATGTTCTCCCTTTAGATGTTTATGAAGGTTCTTCATTCCAACATGTGCTAGACGGCGATGCCAAAGCCAGCCCATATTAGTCTTAGCTATCAAGCATGCATCTAGATTGGCCTCCTCTTTCGAAAAATCAACTAAGTAGAGTTTGCCGTCTAGTACACCATTAAAAGCTAATGAACCACCACTCCTTCTAAAGACAGATACATCAACATTTGTAAAAAGACAATTGTAACCCATGTGACACAGTTGACTTACAGACAGAAGGTTGTACCCAAGCGACTCTACTAGAAATACATTCGATATGGAGTGCTCGTTAGTGATGGCTATCTTGCCCAAGCCTTTGACCTTGCCTTGGTTCCCATCTCCAAAGATGATCGTATCCTGGGAATCCTTGTTCTTGACGTAGGAGGTGAACATCTTCTTCTCCCCCGTCATGTGGTTTGTGCATCCGCTGTCAATTATCCAGCTAGATCCCCCGGATGCATAAACCTGCAAGGAATTTAAGCTTGGGTTTTAGGTACCCAACTCTTGTTGGGTCCTACAAGGTCAGTCAAAATAGTTTTTGGAACCCATATGCAAGTTTTATCTCCATTGCATTTGGATCCCAACTTCCTAGCTACTACTTTTGCATTCTTACGTGAAAGTACAAATGAAGTATTGTAAGCATGGTAAATGGTAGAAGGTTCATCGCACATTTTTCTAGGCGCATGATGCATAACATGGTTTCTCCTAGGCCTACTTCTACCATGAACAAACATGGAACTAGATGCAAACATAGCATGTGAATCACAATAAGCAGCATGATCATAATTCCTATTGTAATGAGAACGACTTGCGATTTTCCTATCATACATAAATGCATGGTTCCTTTGAGGACTACTAGCCATAGGGGCCTTCCCTTTCTCCTTGTTAAGAACGGGAGTCCTTTGGCTTGTTAAGTTCTTGGTTTCCTTTCGAAAACCAAGTCCATCCTTAACTGAGGGGTGTCTACCAATAGTGTAGGCATCCCTAGCAAATTTTAGTTTATCAAAATCAACCTTGCAAGTCTTAAGTTGAGCATTAAGACTTGCCACCTCATCGTTTAGTTGAGCAATAGAAGTAAGATGTTCATTACAAGCATCAACATCAAAGTCTTTACATCTATTACAAATAATGACATGCTCTACACATGAACTGATTTTATTGACTTCTTCTAGCTTAGCATTTAATTCATCATTTAAATTCTTTAAACTAGAGACAGTTTCATGGCAAGTAGATAACTCAGAAGACATCATTTCATTTCTCTTAGTTTCTAAAGCAAGAGATTTTTGCACACTAACAAATTTGTCATGTTCCTCATATAAAATATCCTCTTGTTTTTCTAACAATTTATCCTTTTCATTTAGAGCATCAATCAATTCATTAATTTTGTCTACCTTGGCTCTATCTAGTCCTTTAAACAGATCAGTGTAGTCTACTTCATCATCGGAATATTCTTCATCACTAGATGAAGTGTACTTGGGTGTGTCCCGAATACGTACCTTTTTCTCCTTGGCCATAAGACATGTATGGCGTTTGTTGGGGAAGAGTGAGGATTTGTCGAAGGCCGAGGCAGCAAGTCCTTCGTCGTCAGGAGTCTGATGAAGAGCAGTCAGAATCCCATTCCTTTCCCAAATGCGCCTCGCCCTTCGCCTTTCTGTAGTTCTTCTTCTTCTCTTTCTTTCCATGTATTTCTTGTGCCTGGTCATTGTCATTGTCGGTACATTGAGCAATAAAGTGACCAGTCTTACCACATTTGAAGCAGGAGTGTTTTCCCTTTGTTTTATTCTTGTTTGGGTACTCCTTGCATCCTTTGAGTGCGGTCTTGAAGCGCTTCATGATAAGTGCCATTTCATCTTCATTCAGCCCAGTAGCCTCTACTTGTGCTACCTTGCTTGGTAGCATCTCCTTGCTGCTAGTTGCTTTGAGAGCAACATGTTGTGGCTCGTAGATGGGTAGTGGACCGTTTAGTGCATCGTCCACGTATCGAGCCTCCTTCACCATCATGCGCCCGCTCATGAATTTTCCGAGGATCTCCTTGGGCAGTCATTTTGGTGTACCTGAGATTTTCACAAATAAGATTGACAAGATGGGGGTCAATTACAGTAAAAGACCTTAGCATGAGTCGAACGACATCATGATCCGTCCATCTTGTGCTTCCGTAGCTTCGTATCTTGTTGACCAGGGCCTTGAGCCTGTTGTAGGTTTGTGTTGGCTCCTCTCCCCTGATCATCATGAACCTCCCTAGCTCACCCTCCACCAGTTCCATCTTGGTGATCATGGTGGCATCATTTCCCTCATGTGATATCTTGAGGGTGTCCCAGATTTGCTTAGCGTTGTCCAAGCCACTCACCTTATTATATTCATCCCTACAAAGTGAAGCTAGCAAAACAGTAGTAGCTTGGGCATTTTTATGAATTTGCTCATTTATGAAAATGGGATTGTCAGTACTATCAAAATGCATTCCGTTTTCAACAATCTCCCAGATACTAGGTGTTGGAGACTTGTTCTCAAATGCTATAAGTTAAGAACAAGGCAACACAGAAAGAAGTTAATGGTAAAAATTCTTCGCCCTCCGAAGCGTTATTTCCCTTAGGATATAACGATCTTCAGACGAAGATCAGTGAAGGTCATACCTTCATCATTATAGTTTATACCGATAAAAGGAGAAGCATATGAAACATGAGAGAATAACGTGAATAATCATATAACATTATTATATGTCCTTATTATATAATCATGAAAGAATAAGAACAATATTGAATTACATTTGTACCTTCGGCTTGGTAGAAGGCAAAAACACAAGCGTGACGTACGAGCGTGTACAGGTCAGCGTGAACAGTACGGGGGTACTGTTCATCTATTTATAGACACAGGACACAGCCTGTGAAGAATTACAATTATGCCCCTCATAAAAGTTTACAACATTGACTCAGACCTTTATGGATTAAAAGGTCATTCTATCTTTAAGTCGGTTTATAATACCGAAGCTTCATGAAGAGGAACCTTCGGTCATCTCCTGCGGACAGCTTCATCCGAAGCTGCTTCTTCCTACAAGACCTTCGGCGCGACGAAGCATAGCCCCAACAGTAGCCCCTTTCGCGGCGCTAGATCGTTTTTCGTAACGAGCTTGATCCGTGAAAAAAGTCTCTTAAGCTTCGGGAAGCCGAAGGTCCAAAAAACACCTTCCCTGAGCTCGTTGTCGAGAAACTGATTCAGTTTCCGAGCGTGTAGCAGTCCCACTTTGCAGAGTTACTGTTTGGTCTCTGCGGTCCACCGCGCAGCGAGTACAAGCGGCTGTCCGCCTGGTGTAAAAATCCTGGCGTTTCGCCTTCTTACCTGCAGCACTATATAAACAGACGAGTAGGTGTGAAGTTACCACAGCATTCATTGCTATTTGCACTGTTTTGCTGCCAAAATTTTTAACCATAGCCGAAGCTTGACTCTCTGAATCAAACGAAGCTCCAGCTTGAAGCCTACTTCGTAAGAAGAAAAAACTTCGGAAGAAAAGGTTTTTAATTCCCGCAAATTCAGAATTAGATGGCCAGAGTGCGCTCTATCGCTAGGGTTGAGCGTGAGGGGGGCGAAGTTGAAGGTTCGGAGACTGTTCCCATCTCCGAAGCAATGCAACGATCCGGACTGGTAACTTCGGAAGGAACCCCCACTGTTGAAGCAGAGCAAGTAACTGCCGAAGCAGAAGAAGAGAACGTTGAAGAAACTGATCCCGAAGATGATTATCGCATTGCCATGCCCAGTAAGCCCAGCCACTTGGACTTCGGAAGGTCTTACTGTTTCGAAGGCTGATCTCTCCAAAATGGTAAAGTCGGGCTTTTTCAATGAGAATCAGAAGAAGCTATTACGCTTCGGGGGAGAAGAGACTACCCCAAAGCCGAAGAAGGATGAAATTGTCATTTTCAAGAGCTTTCTAAGGGCTGGGTTAAGATTCCCCCTACATGAGATTATTGCAGAGGTACTGAAAAAGTTTGGTATCTACTTTCATCAGTTAACTCCTAACGCTATCGTTAGGCTTAGCGTTTATATTTGGGCCCTCCGAAGCCAAGCGGTGGAGCCGTTTGCAGACAGTTTTTGTCGAGTTCACGAACTGCACTATCAGACGAAGGCTAGAAAAGATGGATTGCATGACAATTTTGGTTGCTATAATTTTGCTTATCGGAAAACCACAAAGTTTCCTGTAATCAGCTACCGAAGCAAATGGCCGGCAGGCTGGAAATCAGAATGGTTCTATGTCAAGGTTGACGACGACAAGGAGAAGCTTGTGCAAAGTCCACTCGAACTGATCTTCGGAGAAACCCGACCTCGCTGCAACATGACACCAGAAGGTCAAACACAACAGGCAATGGATGAATTCAGAATTATTGCAGAGCATATCAGTACAAGAGACCTGGTTCAGGAGTTCTTGGCCTTCAGGGTTTTTCCTACTTTAAAAGAATGGGAAATGCCGAAGCTAGAGGGGGAGAAAAAAGAAGGTGAACTTGTGCGTTTACCTTACTATTTCAAGTTTAAGAAATACTTTAAAACACCTTGTCAAGAGTGGCTGGATACAATTGAAGTAATGTGCAATGAAATACTTGGCAATTACTCCAAAAAAGAAGATCAATTGATGACTGCGGCCTTCGGCACCCGTCCGAAGCGAAGACTGAATCGAGTGCTGGACGCCCTGGGTTTTGAATACCCTGACTATGAAAATCTGAACAAAGGTGCCGGGGGCCAGAAAAGGAAAAGGACAACTGAAGCCTTAAATGAAGATGAGAAAGAACCATCAAAGAAGAGAATTCCGAAGAAGAGGAAAGCGTCTTCTCCGAAGCAAAAAATATCTGACGAAGAAGAAACCCCCGCATCACCCTCCACCACTGACGTGGAGGAAATTTTGAAGGTAATGACTGAATCCCTGCCTGCGAAGCTAAGTCCATTGGGGCCTCAACTGACAAAGTTTTTTCAGAAGGAAAAGGAGCCTGAAAAAACGAAGAAGACTGACTAAAGCAAAGAGACAAAGAATTATCACTGTGACAGAGGTTATTGACAAGACACCACCAAGAGCTTCGGCTCAAAAGGCACCAGCGGCTGAGGAAAGAACAAATATTGAAATCACACCTTCGGAGGTCGCAGCTGCCGAAGCTGCCTCAACTGAAGATGCGAACCTGGAAAGCACAATCGAACACATCAACAAAATACTGCTAGACATGGCCACAGAAGAAGCTACCGCTGCCGCCGAAGAAGCCGTGGCCGCAGCGTCGGGGAAAGGAAAAGAAATTGCTGACGAAGCTTCAGAGAACGAAGCCTTCATGTTTCAAAATTTAGTTGGAGAAAAATTGTCAGAACCCGAAATAGAAGAGCTTAAAGAGTATGCCAAATCTTGCGGGTACAAACCAGGAGCACTCCTCTTCGGAGGTAATGATGATGAAAAATTAGATTGTATCCGAAACCAAACTGGAGCCAAAGTTATCAGTACTCTGTCAAAGAGTATCGGTTTTCCGAAGCTGGAAATGGACATTAGCTGCTACCGACGACAACATATCGTTGGTAGTTTATTTTATTCCAATTTCAAGGTGAACTACTATTCCCTTGACTTTTATTGTTTTCAATAATGAAAACATGTCTGACGAAGGTTGTTTTCGTGCAGAGTATGCTGTTGAGCAAGGCCTTGACAATGCAACAAGATTTTGAAGACAAGAAACACGAAGTTATAATTGAAAATTTAGAAAACAAAATAAAGGAGCAATCAGCTGATATTGAGAAGAAAAACTTTGAGCTCCAGGCAACTGAAGGTTCATTGGCAGGAAGCCGAAGCAAAAATAACAGAACTGAACACGAAGCTTCTCTGCCAATCTAAGCAGTTTGAACAAGAAAAGCAAGAACTTAAGGCAAAACTCGAAGCCGAAGCTCAACAAAATTCAGATTTGAAAAAACTATTGGCGGACCTTCAAGAAAAATGTTTGGAATTTAGCAACAAATGCATTCAACGACTAAGAAAAATTTTTCACTCAGTTGGAGCCAGCAGTGATAAATTCACCCCCTCAGCTGAAGATTTAGCCGAAGACCTTCGAACATATTGAGGGTGAAATTGACGAGCTCGACGAAGTTATAGCTGGGCACGGTGACTTCTGTGCCTGGGTAGCTTCTCGGGGCACTGCTGCAGCTTTCCTAAAAGCTGGCTGCGACCATGGAAAGATTGTCAATAGGCCCAATTTCACTTTATCACCATCAATCCTAGATGACATTCCTGATCTCGCCCGAAGTATTTCCAATAGATTTATAAAAATGATATGGACAAAAGGCGGGCGAGAAAAGGCTGGAGATGAAGCTCGGAGTCATCTTGAACCAGTAAGAAATCATACCTTGTGCTTACCTCTTCCTTCAAGCTCGATTTTGACTTACAACAACTTGATTCATGTAGGATGACGAAGCCGAAGTCGATGATTAGAAGAGTGACGCCGAAGCTAAAATCCCTCGAAGATTAAATAGGAGTAGACTGTAGATAGACTCAGAAAACTTTTGAGATGACTTGTGTAAATGTAACTAAACTTGTCTTTAATGAGTTATGTTCATACCTTGTATTATGCTCTTACCCTTCTGTTAATGTATGTGAAATGCTTTGGTGCGGACGAAATTATCTTTTTTGAGCCGAAGGCGAAAAAAACACCTTCCCTTCTTTTCGTACACAGCAAAGCATAGAAAACAACATTTCCCTTTCTTCCGAAGCCCTCCTTTTTGTACGCGAAGAAGCTCTTCTCTTATGCCGAAGCAACCACTTATGCCATGATGATGATTATCCTATATATGCCTGAATGAATGTTTATGAATGCAAATGCTATGATGTAATGTGATGTGCGAATGAATGTCCAAACACATATCCGAAGCCATACCCTTAGCCATTATTTCCTTAGAAACAATCACACATCAGCTCTGCATTCCCTTAGGAACGACTTTGGAGCTTCTTCGCCTTTTACTTTCGGCGGAATCAGCGTTGACTTTTCGCTGTAAGCTCTGCATTCCCTTAGGAACGTCTTTGGAGCTTCTTCGCCTTTTACTTTCGGCGGAATCAGCGTTGACTTTTCGCTGTAAGCTCTGCATTCCCTTAGGAACGACTTTGGAGCTTCTTCGCTTTTTCAGTTTTCGGCACTCAATGGTGCGTTCTCAGCTTTTACATTTACATTCCTTGGGGGATTTTGCTCTTATAGAACTAAAAAAGGAAATTACATATGATGGCCCCATTAAAAACCTTTCTCCCCCTTTAGAAAGGAAAAGGGTGCCATGAAAAAGAAAAGACATAAAAAGTTACATCAAGTTACACATAATATCGCCGAAAGCTCATCCGCATTCCAAGATCTTGGAATGTCGTTGCCGTCCATGTCCTTCAATCTGTATGAACCAGGTCTTGACGAAGATGCTACTAAGAAAGGTCCCTCCCATTTCAACTGTAACTTGCCCACTGTGTCTGGGTTGGCCACTCTCCGAAGCACCAAGTGTCCCGGCTCAATATTCTTTAGCCGAACTTTTCTATCTCGCCATTTGACTGTTTCGGCTTGGTATTTATTGATATTCTCCACAGCTTGAAGCCTGATCCCTTCTAAAGCATCTTTTTCCACAAAACAAGCATCTTCAGGACCTGATTCTGTCGAAGCTACTACTCTTATTGATCCAGTTTTAGCTTCTTCTCGGAGTTATTGCTTCGTCACCGAATAATAACTTGAATGGAGTAAAGCCTGTAGACCTTGATGCTGTTGTATTGTGGCTCCACACCAATTTGGTTAACTGATCTGGCCACTTTCCCCTGGGTTGATTGAAGATTAACTTCATTATTCCTGTCATTATAATGCCGTTGGCTCTTTCAACGAGCCCATTTGACTCCGGATGCCTGACTGATACAAAATGGATCTTCGTACCAATTTGATCACAGAAATCTCTGAAAGCTTCGGAGTCGAATTGTGTTCCATTATCTACAGTGATGGCCTTTGGTACCCCGAAACGACAAACAATATTCTGCCAGAAAAACTTTTGGACAGTGGCCGAAGTTATTGTGGCTAATGGCTTTGCCTCAATCCATTTAGAAAAATACTCCACAGCCACTATAACGTATCTTAAATTCCCTTGGGCCGGTGGTAGTGGACCTAACAAGTCAAGGCCCCACCTTTGCAATGGCCAGATGGGTTGTATGAGCTGTGTTAAAGACGAAGGTTGTTTTTGATCTCTTGCACATTTCTGACAGCCTTCACACTTTTGAACTAATTCCGCTGCATCCGAAGCTGCCTTCGGCCAATAAAACCCTTGGCGGAAAACTTTTCCAAGTAACTGGCCTAGATCCAATGTGAGATCCACACAGGCCTGCATGTATTTCTTTCATCAACTCTATACCTTCGGTTCTAGATAAACACTTGAGTAGCGGAGCGCAAACTCCATGCTTGTACAACTCCCCTTCTATCATGACATATGGACGAGCTCTTGCCTCTATCCTCCTGTTATAAGCTTCGTCATCTGAAAGGAACTTACCTTGAAGGTAAGAGATGATCTCAGTTCTCCAATCTTCGCTATAAACAGGAGATATGTTGAGGACTGCTCTTTCAAGGAGTTCCACTGAAGGTGCCTTTATTGTTTCGAAAAACACATCCGAAGGTAAAGACAGCCCCTGTGCTGCTGACTTAGCTAGCAAATCAGCATGCTCATTTTGTCCTCGAGGGATATTTTTGACAGAAAATCCTTCGAAGGAAGCTTCGATTCTTCGGACCGTGTCTAGATATTTTTCAAGCTTCGGATCTTTAGCCTTGCAACTCTTGTCGATATGACCCGAAACAACCTGGGAATCAGTTTTAAGGATGGCCCTTCTGATTCCCATTGCTTTTAATTTCCGAAGGCCCAAAAGCAGGGCTTCAGTACTCAGTAATATTGTTTGTACAGCTAAAATCGAGTCTTGCCGCATAACAAGTTTTAACTTTGGATGGTGAGACCAACACAGTGGCTGCTCCTGCTTCGAAGGTTCCCCAAGACCCATCGCAAAACACTGTCCACACTTCGGCATCTTTATTTGTTTCTTCATCCTGAGCCCCTAGCGTCCAATCGGCAATGAAATCTGCCAACGCTTGAGACTGGATCGAGGATCTATGCACATAATCAATGCAAAATTCATTGAGCTCTGCAGCCCATTTTCCAATCCGTCCAGTAGCTTCTCTATTTCTCATAATATCCTTCAACGGTTGCGAAGAAGGAACAATAATATTGTATGCTTGAAAATAATGCCGAAGCTTCCTGGATGCCATCAAAACAGCATATAATACCTTCTCCAATTCTGTATAGTTTTTCTTTGATACACTAAGGACTTCAGATACAAAATACACTGGAACCTGCTTCTTGACTTGGCCATCGAGCTTCTCCTGGACAAGTGCTGCACTTACTGCTGAAGTGCGAAGCTGCCACGTATAACAACAAAGGAGCCCCTGGCGTTGGTGGAGTTAATGTTGTTAAATCTATCAAATATTGCTTCAGTTCTTCAAAGGCTTTTTGTTGACTTGGTCCCCATTGAAAGACTTCGGCTGATTTCAGCACTTCGAAGAATGGTAAATTTCTTTCTGCTGATCTGGATATGAATCTATTGAGAGATGCCAGCCTCCCTGCCAATCTTTGGGCCCCCTTTCTTGTAGTTGGTGGCTCCATTCGAAGTATAGCTTCAATTTTACTTGGATTAGCTTCAATTCCCTTTGTTGAAACCAAGCATCCAAGAAATTTCCCCTTCTTTACTCCGAAGACACATTTTTCTGGATTCAGCTTTAAGCCAGCTTGTCTGAAACTGGCGAAGGTCTCCTGCAAATCAGCAATATGATTTTCCTATTTCGTGCTTTTCACAATGATGTCATCAACATAAGTTAGCACATTTCTGCCTATCTGAGACTGGAGGACCTTCGCAGTCATTCTGCTGAAACTTCCTCTAGCGTTTTTGAGCCCCTCAGGCATCCGAAGATAGCAATATGTGCCACTTGGGGTTATGAAGCTAGTCTTCGGCTCATCTTCCTTCTTCATCCAGATTTGGTGAGAGCCTGAGTAACAGTCTAGCAGACTCATGAGTTCTGAAGAAGCTGCTGCATCAACTAAAGAGTCTATCCTTGGCAATGGGAATTCGTCCTTCGGACAAGCCTTGTTGAGATCTGTAGAATCGATACACATTCTCCACTTGCCATTGGCCTTCTTTACCATAACAGTGTTAGCTAGCCATTCTGGGTACTTTACTTCTCTGATAACTCCTGCACTGAGGAGTATTTTTACTTCATTACGAGCACCTTCGGCCTTATCATCAGACATTTTCCGAAGCCTCTGCTTTCTGGGTCTGAAGGATGGGTCAACATTGAGCGAGTGTTCAATAACATCCCGATTTACTCCACAGAGGTCATTAGCTGACCATGCAAAAACATCTTTGTTGTTGAACAAAAACCTTATCAAGGTTTTCTCCTGCTCTTCGGATAATTGAGAGCCCAACAGCACCTTCTGCTCTGCTATGTCCTCACATAAGAGCATGGGCTTCGGCTGATCTGCTGAAGCTGCTTTCTCCCTTCTGAATTTGTACTGTTCACAAGCTTCAGCTCCATCTATGTTATGGATTGCTTTTGAGTCAGTCCAGCTTCCTTCGGCCCTTCTGGCAGCTTCCTGACTTCCATGAATAGCGATGGGTCCTTGATCCGAAGGTATCTTCATGCAAAGATAGGCAGGATGAAGAATTGCTTCGAAAGCATTGAGGGTACCATGTCCAATAATTGCATTGTAAGGGTATTCCATGTCAACAATGTCAAACACAACTTGCTCAGTTCTAGTGTTGTTGATGAACCCGAAGGTCACTGACATGGTGATCTTGCCCAGCGCTACAATCTGTCTTCCTCCGAAGCCACAGAGAGGGTGCGTAGCATCATGAATCTTATCTTCTGGCTCTTGCATTTGCCTGAAGGCCTTAGCAAATATGATATCAGCTGCACTGCCTGTATCAACCAAGACATTGTGGACCAGAAATCCTTTGATAACACAAGAGATAACCATGGCATCGTTGTGTGGGTAATCCTTGAGTTGAAGGTCCTCTTGGGAGAAGGTAATAGGAATGTGAGACCATCTCGACTTGATGAAGGGTCCTTGCACCCCAACATGCTGTACCCTTCTCTGTGCTTCCTTCTTCTGCTTCTTGTTGGCTGGCTAGTGAACATGAACCGCCTGTTATCGGAAGAAGCAGCTTCGGAGCCGAAGCAGCTCCAGCTTGATCGTTGAACGAAGCCATCAGCTCAAAAAAAGTGGAAGTGAGTTCACCGGAGGTGGGCGCCAATGTTGGAGACTTGTTCTCAAATGCTATAAGTTAAGAACAAGGCAACACAGAAAGAAGTTAATGGTAAAAATTCTTCGCCCTCCGAAGCGTTATTTCCCTTAGGATATAACGATCTTCATACGAAGATCATGAAGGTCATACCTTCATCATTATAGTTTATACTGATAAAAGGAGAAGCATATGAAACATGAGAGAATAACGTGAATAATCATATAACATTATTATATGTCCTTATTATATAATCATGAAAGAATAAGAACAATATTGAATTACATTTGTACCTTCGGCTTGGTAGAAGGCAAAAACACAAGCGTGACGTACGAGCGTGTACAGGTCAGCGTGAACAGTACGGGGGTACTGTTCATCTATTTATAGACACAGGACACAGCCTGTGAAGAATTACAATTATGCCCCTCATAAAAGTTTACAACATTGACTCAGACCTTTATGGATTAAAAGGTCATTCTATCTTTAAGTCGGTTTATAATACCGAAGCTTCATGAAGAGGAACCTTCGGTCATCTCCTGCGGACAGCTTCATCCGAAGCTGCTTCTTCCTACAAGACCTTCGGCGCGACGAAGCATAGCCCCAACACTAGGATGGAGAGAAAATAAATGACTACGCATTTTATGACTTCAGAAAGAATAGTCTTCTCCATCAAAGTGTGGGGGTTTTCTAAGTGGAATTGATAGCAAATGAGCATTTGAATTGTACGGAATACAGGAATAATCAAATGAAAAGTTTTTATTAACCATTTTCTTCTTTGACAAAGAGTCGTCATCGTCGTCCCTTGGTGAGGAAGAAGATGCATCGTTGTCGTAGTAGATGATCTTCTTGATGCGTCTCTTCTTCCTGTATCTCTTCTTGTGACTTGAGCCTGAGTCAGTAGGCTTGTCGTCCCTTGGCTTGTTGAAGAGAGACTCCTTCTCCTTATCGTTAATCACCATCCCCTTACCCTTAGGATCCATCTCTTCGGGCGGTTAGTCCCTTAAGTGAAGAGTGCGGATCTAATACCAATTGCGAGCACCTAGAGGGGGGGGGGGTGAATAGGTGATCCTATAAAATTAAACACTAAATGCCCACAAACTTGATTGTTAAGGAGTTATTGTAATCAAGTGGCTATGAAACATGCTCATGTGAACAAAGCAATCACAAAAAGCAACACATGAGACACGCGATTTTTATCCCGTGGTTCGGCCAAGTAACACTTGCCTACTTCCACGTTGTGGCGTCCCAATGGACAAGGGTTGCACTCAACCCCTTTCAAGTGATCCAATGATCAACTTGAATACCACGGCTTTCTTCCTTATAGTCTTTCTCCTATTTGCGAGGAATCTCCACAAATTGGAGTCTCTCACCCTTACACTGATGATCACAAAAGAAACACAGAAGTAAGGGAGGGAAAAGCAACACACACAAGATTCAATACGTAGCACACACACGCACACAAGCGAAGACTTGAGCTCAAATGACAACACGGGGAGTTCACAACTCGAATGGAGCTCAAATCACTAACACGACAAATCAAATGCGTGAGAGCAGAATCTGGATGTCTTAGTATGCTTAGAGAATGCTTGGGTGCCTGCTCCATGCGCCTAGGGGTCCCTTTTATAGCCTCAAGGCAGCAAGGAGTTGTTGGAGATCAACATGGAAGGCTATCCTTGCCTTCTGTTGACCATTGCTCTCGCGGGTCAGATGGCACACCGGATACTGTCCGATGCACATCGGACAGTCCGGTGCACCCTGCCGACCGTTGGAGCAGCCACGTGTCGCGCGTTGATCGCGCGGACGACCGTTGGCGCGGGTGCCGTTGGCTTACCGGACAATCCGGTGCACCACCGGACAGTCCTGTGAATTATAGCCACGTCGCCCTGTTCCTTTTCCTGAGAGCGACAAGTTCGTCACGGATGACTCACCGGACAGTCCGGTCCACCATTGGACAGTCTGGTGAATTATAGCCGTATGACGCCGTCGATTCCCAAGAGTTGCTAGTTTACCGGAGACCAGCCTGGGGCATTAGACACTGTCCGGTGCACCACTGGACAGTCTAGTGTGACAGGCCTGAGTAGATACTTGGCTATTTACATCTAAGTCTTTTTCGATGCTTTCTTCTTTTGTTGGCCCTGTTTCTAACACTTAGACAAACACATTAGTATACAAAATAATATACTAAGTCTAGAAACATACCTGACACTTTGATTTGCACTCTCCACACATTTTGCACATAGGTACTCAATTAATGTGTTGGGCATCTAATCACCAAAATACTTATAGAAATTGCCCAAAGGCACATTTCCCTTTCACCATGTCGCCAGGTTTTGCAAGGCCCTTAGACACTACCAAGGTGAATGGCTAGGGATCCACTATGAGGCCTTTACAAAGTTCTACTAGCTTCCAAAAACCCGCTACAGTTTATGGGAAGAGCACTTGCAAGAATCCCCTGTTTGACCGCCATCGCAGCAAAATCAACCTGAGAACCTCCTTGCATGCAACTCCCCTACTGCCCTTGCCCCTTTCGAGTAAGGTAGTCTTCCACTAGCTTTCCTAATTAGTTAGCCAAGGGGTCCCATTCCTCCCTTGTGGTGGCACGTGTTTCTCAAGTTAAGCTCCATGTTCCAATTAACATAATATAATGATCTTGACATGAACATAATTAAAATAACAGAATAATTGGAACATGGACATAATGTATTATTAATCCCAAAACCATATAAAGCAATAGCAAAAACTACCCATGTGATTCCGGGGTAAACAAGGTAAACATGATAAACAGACTAGGGTGACCTATTAGGTCCCATCAAAATTAAACCTATGCATTGAATAGTGATAATAAAGAATATTATTGGGTAAACAAAAGTGATCAAGGGCACAACTTGCCTGGCACTTAAGATTCCAGGTACCAGGGTGATTCTTCAGATCCTCATGACTGCATTGCTAGTCGTAGCAATACAAACAAACAGTGTATAGACAAAACTAACATTACACCAAACATAAGTACAAACTGAATAATAATAATCTACACGTTGCTATGAGATCGTGGGTTCGAGAACTAGTAAAATCGGAGTTTCGGTTAAGGAGTTATGATTTTATAGAAGATTTATGTTATTAAAATATTAAACTATATTATAAATTGGTTAATATAAATCATATGAGAGGTTATTCTATAAATAATTATCTCAACTTTAATCTAAGTTATAAATTTACCATAAATTATATTTTGGTAGATAATGATGAGCACATTAACAAGACTAACAAACATGAGTTAAGTAAAGATCTAATCATAAATAATGAGACAAGATATAATAAATGTTGTTATTGCATAGTAAATATTTATACGAGGCTAACACAACATGAATGGATCTAATCGGAGTTATACATTTTAAGTTATGAATTTCTAAAGATTCTATGTGTTTAGTATAAGATTAAATAGAATATTAATCTTAATGTGACTTTCATGTCAAAATAGAGGTACTATGTGATAAACAATAATATTATAGAATTATAGAAATTGGAATGAACTAATTTGGACATCATATGAATTTTCTATGAATTAAACACATTCTAGCCTTTATTTTCACATTAAAAATCATTTTCTACTCACTTTTACTGAATTTTATAAATCTCTGGACTGGGCATCAAAAACAGAGAAACCCACAGTCTTCTGCATAAGAATTCCTAAGACTCAATTTACCCACGCAGTGGACCGCGGGTTTATTATGAAGAACGCCGAGGGCTCTTATGTAAAAGAGGTTCTGCGAACGGGTATTGGCTATTCTGGGACGTAGGATCTAAAACCGACGGCCCTGATTAAATTCGCCATTCAATGAACCACTACGCCATAGAGACCACAGGATCAAGGATGAACTCCCCGGATTCTAAATTGCTAGGCCCTCTCACCAGCGCCAGATCCCGATCGAACGGTCCCGAGTTAAAGAAGCGAAAGGGTATGTTTGATCTAATCTCGGCCGCACTACACAAGATCTACGGCTTGGACTAACCCGCCCTGAAGCCGAAGTTCAATATGAGATCAATGCCACACGCTGGCCATCCAACGGTCGGCCGTTGACTCCCCCAACCAACCACGGACACGGCGGCGCCACCCACCCCGCGGTGGCGCTTCCACCACCGCGGCAAGCCTTACCCTATTCGTCGGCCCCAACCCCGACTGGATGGCGCTACTCGATCCCAGGGTCTCGCCGACTTACATGGGGGCCTATCTACACACTCAACTGTTGCGACCACCCGGCCCGCGGGCTCCCACAATCCGCGGTGGTGCCATGAAGTCTTGCGAAGAATCCACCCCTCACCGGAGCACTAAACTTCTAATCTTCTGGTGCTACATGTTGAGGACATAAAAGCGAAAGGAATGGTGGTGAATTACCAGTGAATCGATCGGAGGTAAGCCCTGGCCGCGAGAGCAAGCGGCCCGACGGCAATGGCCAGCTACGGCGAGCAATCCAAAGGCGCACAATTCCGTTCTGGGTTTGAGGAGGTCACGAGCGTCTTCGGTGAGCACCCACAACCCCAATCATCGAGATCAAAGGCGTCTTCACCCACGGATTTGATGGCTGCACGGCGCACCTCTCTCACTCCGGTCGACCGTGTAGTCTCACTCCCACGGTAATGGCTGCCAGGGGTGCGGCTGCGGCTACAGGAGGACGCCAGCGCCCTATATAGCTGGAGAAGGAGTCCTCAACTACTCCTGACCCGGTCGCACCACGCTTACGCGAGGATCGCAGAGGATCCCAACGTCACACGCTCCGTCCACCATGGTCGCGTTCTAGTACTCAGCTGCTGTGTGGGGCCCGCACACCAGAGAAGGAATGGAGAGCGCTCGTGACCTGCGCGCCTGGTCAGTGGGTCCAACGCGCCAGCCCACCGATTCGCCAAATGAGCGGGACGCAAAGACTGCCGAGGTGGGTCCACCTGATAGTGGCATGAGGAGAGACTCGCTGGGCCGCACGGATGGGGGAGCAGGATGGGCTGAATTAGTGCTGCAGGCCCATTTAGGTTAGCTAGCCCCCCTTTCTCATTTTTCATTTTTGTTTTATTTTGAATTTCCATTTCTAAATTCAAACCTACTATTTGAATTAGAATTTGGTTTGCAGATTTCACAGGTCATAAAAATACCAGTTTTAGAATTATATTAGATTTTTATTTTCATTTATATTTTATACTCCATTTCCTTTTGCTCTCCTTCTTCTTAATTATTTCTCCTTTTCAAATATTCAAGTTAGTCTTTATATTCCTAATTTGATTGTTATTTTATTCATTTAGTTGTGACTACTAGTAAGTGCACAAACAATTTAAAAGCCAACATGATGCACAATTTAGTGATATGTCTTTTTATTAATTATTTATTTTTAATTGAGGTGTTCACATGTGATGATAAGTATAGATCACAAAACCCTGAGCTCTTCTCTATTTTCACTATTTGCATTTTTGGGTATTACAAATCCCACCCCCCTTAACAGAAATCTCGTCCTCGAGATTTGTAAGAAAAGGGTGTATAACCATAGTGTGACACCCCAGGTGTCTATTTTGCATTACATCGGGAGATTTATCCCAATCTCGGATGCTTAGTGAAAATTTCTATTCTCGCTCGCGTATGTCTCTGAGTTTCCAGACTATTCATTCACATCTCACAGAATTTGAAGTTAATCAGTCTCACAGAAGGACAAATTTGGAGCCTGTTAAAAACTTTTATTTCCCGGCATGAATGCAAACTCGATAATCAATCTCGATTTATAATCTCGTCTAAAGATCATTTAATCAGGCGCTCGACAGTTGCTAGTCGAGTTGTGTCCGAATCCAATTTCTCGATGTTCGATTTATGTCCAAAAATTAATCCGAGTCCGTACTCGCAAACGAAATACTCAGTATGCCGTCCTCTAATCAATTTTTATCCGACTCGGCTTAATACCTCTTTGTTCAATCCGAATTCAAAAATCAACATCGGCAATGATTTTAAAAAGTCGTGATTTGTCTCCTTCAATCATAAATCCGAAAGCCGATCATATCCTGAGACAATTTATTTTTGAATCATGCG
Source organism: Zea luxurians (assembly GCA_029449295.1). Lineage (NCBI taxonomy): Eukaryota > Viridiplantae > Streptophyta > Magnoliopsida > Poales > Poaceae > Zea > Zea luxurians. Next base: position 29,342,203 of record JAOPSE010000022.1, read on the forward strand.
TAGGGAATTATTGCCGAGCAAAGTCAAATCAAACTCTCGGCCAAGTTAATCGCCCGATCTTCCGAAATCTATTTTGCTCTGTTCTCCGTAGAGATGAATTCCGCACGAGCATTTGTATTCCGGGAAATAATTAGCGATCCGATAATCCGTGTTTAATCAAAACACCATAAAATAAAAATGGAAATAAATTAGCGCAGCCCGATTTAGTGTTTGGGCCAGCCCAACCCAGCCCATTTGGCCCACTAAGGAAACCCTAACCCTAGAGCTTCTTCTATAAATAGGACCCCTCTCCCTTGCACTTGGCTATTTTGCACTCCCACCCCTCTAATTGTTTTAGCCGCCACTCCCCTTATCTCTTCTCCAGCCGACCCCTTCTTCCTCCCTGCTCACGGCGGCAACAGCCTCCAGCTAGCTCCTTGTTTCATGGGCAGCGCACAGGAAGCCAGCAGTTCTGCACGGCGCCCTTCCTTCCCTCTACTGTCCAAGGCACGAACACCCCTTCTCCCCTGGCCGAGCAGCAGCTCTGCATGCCCCTCCCATGGCGAGCAGGCCTCTTCTTCTTCCATGGGCGCTAACAGCATGGATGCCGAGCCTCTTTCTTCTACCTCTGGCCAGGGTGCCAACCCTCCCTCTGCTGCCCATGGTGAGCAGTGGCCCACACCATCTTCCCTGCCCATGGCGTCCTCCCCTCCTCCCCCTTCTTCATCCCCAAACACAGTAATGGTGGCTGAGCTCCCTCCCTCTCCAATGGTGGTGCTCGCCCCCTCCCTTCTTCCTCCCTATTGCAGCAGCAAATGCTCACTGCTCCCCTCCTCTCTTCCTCCTCTCTGCTCAAACCATAGAGCAGCAGCAGGAGAGTTTTCCACCTGTAGTCTTCCCCAACGCGTAGCAAGTTCGGGAGCCGACGCCCCTCCTCCCATTGGCGCAGGTACTCCCCATGGCTGCCAGCAGCTTCCATGGCGCCCCTACCCAGCTCCATCTCCCCCTCAAGGCAGGACAATAGCAGTAGCTCGCCCCAACTCTTCTCGTCGGCGCAGCCCTCTCCCATGGCGTGCTGCAGCAGATGCCGTGGAGCATCCCCTCCATGTCTTGCGACTCGGCTTCCTCCCAGCGTGCGTGCTGCTGCGCCTGCACCATTGATGCTTGCTTTGTGCTCGACGAAATGCACAACAAGCCGCTCGTCGTCGATTCCCCACAGCAGCACCGTTCTTCGCCTTGTGTCGTCGTTGAGCTTCGCCACTCTCCTCCCCATGACCAACAGCCCTCGCCCACTCCGCCCTCCCCAAAACAGCAAGCCCCCAGCAGCCCCGGATTCCCTCCGTGTCGCTTGCATCGACCCGATCTGCATAGTCCTAACGCATGTTGTCAAACTCCGCCACCGTCAATGGTTTGCCTCGCGCTTGTGTGCTCGACGGATCGCAGCAGCGAGCCATGTCCTTCACTTCGTTTCGGTCTCCCGTGCGCGATGACACGTTCGTCTTCACGCCACATGTGCAGCAACCACGACTAAGGTTTGATATGGTGAGCCTCCGATGTGTTATTTTGTTGTTGGATCGGATATATATATATATATATATATATATATATATATATATATATGGCTGCGATAGTTCTTATGTACGTCGTAGGGATTGGTCATGGATGTATTAATTGTTATTAAAATGCTCCGTCGTAAACAGGTGTGTTAGTTACGGCAAAAAAATTAATAAAGCATAAAGCATGCTTGGTAATCTCCGCAGCCGGCTAATGAGTTAGTCTATGTTAAATATATGTTATGTATTCATCATGGTGTAGGATAGAGTGGGTCGAAAATATAAATTATGTGACATATGATTCGTGTTTTAAAGACGAGATGTGCGAATGATCGGTTAGTGTTTCACTTGTCTAGTCGATAAACGTTGTCATAAATAAGTGTGCTAAAATTGGTCATGAGAATGCAGTGGGGACTCGTATGTGCGTGTGTGCCGTGGTGTATTATAGTAGTGGTGGCGTAAGATATTTGATTGAGGTGTGCGGGTATATGCCGTAATATGGTTATACTCGCGACAAGGAAAGATGTATACATTGTGTAGCACGACGCTTAGGTCGCTATTATATAGTCATGTGAAGGATGCTCATGATGGTCATGTGATCGAGGGGTGATGTAGTGGCAAGCGAGAAGTAAGTTTAGTTTTTTAAACGGTTAGTGGATAGTATCTATCGGTGTTGTCTTGATTTTTGTTGTATGGCAATGTGATGCTTCGCTTTATCAATCATTACATTCCATACCCATGGGATAAATAAATGTCTTGTTGATCAATTAGAAATCTTGTATGAGCGTTATCGTAGCCCAATAATTATTGGAAGCAAGTAGCATTCATAAGTCGGTCCTGGTTAAAATTGAAGAACAATCCGATAACATATGCACATAAGTGCTTTAGGTCCTTCAGTAGTAAATGTAGTCTTATGGAATTTTATGCCAGGTGTTAGTACCTCTATGTTAGACCCTCTAAGACTGACTTCAACGGTTCCCCCTAAATTTCTCCCCCTATATCCCACTCACGTGCCACGTCAGTAATCTCTCTCCCCCTATATCTCCACGCTCTACAGCGGTTCCCCCTATAACAATCCTCTATACCCCACCACACCAATATTATATACTTTCCTCATCAACTAACTCAACTACCATGAAATATTAAAATTAATTTTATTTATTCTTTGCCCAGTACACGGGCTAATTTTGGTCGACATGTAATTAGCGAACTTAATAATTACTATTACTAGTTACGCTAAATACGGTACGGTTTTATGTTTTTTAGAAATACAAATTCTCATTCTTCTTGTACACGATACGACTGGCTTGCACGACACGACTGGCTTGTACCGGAAGCCACGACCGTCTGGCTTCCTTCACACACCTAAGCCACCTATAAATAACGTACCCTGGGGACATGCTCCACTCATCTACACACTCACCTCTTCTATATCATCCGTCATTCTCTAAGAAGTCCGTAGTACGCACTCGTACTTTAGGTCGTCATGGATTCATTGAAAAGCCTTGTGTTGTCCTCGTCATCCGACGATTCCGACGACGAGCTGGATACCTTGTTGCTTGCCGACCATGCTCAGCACCTTGTAGTAGGAGACACGAGCACGCGCCGTAGGCGCTCCTCATTGCCTCGCCGAGTTATCCATAGGGACCACGCTGCTGGAGAAAATCTCATAAAACATCACTACTTCGGACCTAATCCTGTGTATCCATCACATGTCTTTCGTCGAAGGTACATTTCCTAAGTTATGATTTGACTTACATTTGTATGTTTGTTTTGTTAATTTATTGCTTTATTTTCGTTTATAGGTTTCGGATGCATCGTCCTTTGTTCCTACGTATCCTTCGTGCCGTTCAGCGAGAAGACGAATACTTCACTATTCGTTGTGATGCAACAGGTTTAGCAGGGCTTGGTCCATTGCAAAAAGTTTGTGCTGCATTGCGTATTCTTGCGTACGGGTTACCAACCGATGCGGTAGATGAGTACATACAGATTGGACAAACTACCGCTAGGGACTGCCTTATTCGTTTTTGTCGCGCAATCATCTCTTCCTTTAGCGAACAATACCTTCGTATCCCTAACCACGACGACATTGCTCGCATACTTCGTGTAAACGCGGACAGGGGGTTTCCTGGTATGCTAGGCTCTATCGATTGTATGCATTGGGAATGGCGCAACTGTCCTACTGCATGGCGCGGGCAGTTTTGTGGGCGCAATTCTAGGCCAACAATGATACTAGAGGCAGTCGCTGGGTACGATTTGTGGATTTGGCATGCCTTCTTTGGAATGCCTGGTACCAACAATGATCTCAACGTGCTTCATCGGTCACCTGTGTTTGATCCGTTACGTAATGGGACGATGCCACCAGTGCACTTCACTATTAATGGGACTACTTACAATTTCGGATACTACTTAGCAGATGGCATATATCCAAATTGGCCTACCTTCGTAAAAGCTATTCGCCACGCATTTGAGGAGAATAAGGTTCACTTTACAACCAAGCAAGAGAGTTGCCGAAAAGACATTGAGCGAGCATTTGGAGTTTTGCAGGCTAGGTGGGCTGTTCTACGTGGACCTGCTTACGGTTGGGATCGTAATCACCTTGCAGAGATGATGACTGCTTGCATTATTATGCACAACATGATTGTCGAGGACGAAGGAGATGATGCAGCTAATGTCGAATTCATTGGCCCGTGTGGCCCGCCTGAACCGTGCAACAATACTGCTCAGGGCCGCAACGAGTGGCTAAACAATCATATCCGCTCGGAGTTACCCAACGATCCGGACCAGGACATCACCTGTCAGGCAACGTACATGTCTTTACAGCACAACCTCATAGAACACCTCTGGGCTCGTCGAGGCTCCATGGGTTGATGCATTTTGTCCAAATGATGTGCTACAGCAATGTTGTTTACTTTGAATTATGAACTAAATTATGTGTACCAGGATTAGAAGTCGTATGTGGTTTGTATGTCCGTAGTTCAGAAGTCATGGTTCCTTGTAAGCGTAATGCCTCTAGTACAAATAAGTTTGCATATGTTTCCAACCTAAAGTAATGCATCGTAATCCTTATTATCAATATCAACAATGTCAAATTCAACAATGTTCAAAAACGAAGCTGATAACCTCAAACAAGTACGGAATTGTTCAACCAGTCAAAAATAGACATGTAGAAACACAGAGGACCACGGTTGGCCGATACAAAGGTGACAAACACCTTATGAAATACAGTAGTACTCGTCACACAGGATTGTTCATGAAATAGTCCATTAAACCTTTTCTCATCGCCATGTATACAGCTCTCATCTCTTCTGGTAAAGCATCCATATCCATGGCAAATAGTTTGTTGAGCTCTTCAACCTTTTGCTTCCTATCTTCCATCTTCAATTTTTTTTCCTGCACTTCTATTTCCTTGGACTTAACCTCCAACTTCTTCAGTTCAACTTCCTTCATGAACTCAATGTTCTGTTGTTTCATCTCTGATTTTTCTTCACTTTGCTTCAATCTAGCTATCTGAATCTCATGGATTCTTGACAGGTAGTCAGTAGATTGAGATGCACTGGACATTGACTTCTTCCTTGACGCTTTAGATGAGTCACGGCCTAATGGTCTCTTGCCTTTTGAACCACCTTCATCAGTGTGTACTTCATTAACAGAACCTGTAGGTGTAAGACTACGTACTGGCTAGGTCCCCGCGTTGCCTCTCCAGGGGCTGCCATGAACAATGGCATCCCATTTCGGTTCATTTTTCAGGCGAGTCCAGCAGTGCATGAAATGGAATGGCTTTTTCTGTGATGTTGCATACAAAGTTGCAGCTTTCGAAGTCTACACAAGATGTATTACCACTTGTCAGTTCAGAAATAACATTACGTTGACATCTACCATGACCATACATTTAGTTTAACAACTGCATATAAGTGTACCTTGTCGTTGTCTGTAAGGCCACTTTGGTTTTCCCTGAGGACTCGTGCGTAGAATCCGGCAAATTTCCCTGTTTCAGCTCTTATTTTGTCCCACCTGCTGCTGAGAGCCCTATTGAGTCTCAATGGAAACTCACCTCTAAGGTCATTGTACCTTTTCTCTATTCTAGCCCACAAACCCTCCTTCCTCTGCCCTGTGCTAATTACTGGGTCACTACTAATCTCTAACCATGTTTTACAAAGCAACAGGTCTTCATCAGGTTTGAAGTTCTGTTCCTTCGTCCTCCTAAATGTCCCTGGTGTATCTGACGGCTTGCTAGGGCTGTTAACTTCGTGCACGCTGTGTTCTGCTTCGGATTCGAATGGTATAGGCTCAGTCTGGTTGGGAACATGGGTGGGCACCGGTGGACATGGAATTGGTGGTACCAATTGAGGTTGACCGAAACATGTTTGTGTAGGAGGACCCCCTGGAGTTGTCATACAAAAATATGGGTTCCATGGTGTACGAAATGTATATCCAGATGGGTCATTAGGTCCCTGGGACCAGGTAGGATTTGTCATATGGGAATTTGAAGGATTAGTAAATGTTGAAGCCTGTGTTGGGTCGAACCCTTGGGGCTGCCACATCTGAGGATCCCACAAGGGTGGGGGGAAAATTTGGTTACCTGTATTGGGGCTGGCAGCAGGTGGTCGATAAGAATTGTTTGAGTTGTTGTCAGCCATTCTGGAATGAAATACATAAATACATTAAGTTGGACAGCACATAACAAACTTGAACTGTAAACGTCACACTTGAAAGCATTGGAAATCAGCTTGAGACAATACGAACAACAGGATCAAGCATTTCAAATAAGTTGACTACAAAAGGATAAAGCATCCGACAACAGGTTCGTACAAAAGTCAGATAAGCTGCAACCCTTCGTACATCGGTCACGCAAGCATGAACCACGTAGCACACAAGTTCCTACTTTATTTGGATGCATTAGTACTACTACGACCAGGTTCTACATACCATTATTACAGGTTCCAAATGCTATACCTAGTGGACCTGTCGGAGTCGTAGGAGTCATTGTCACTGGCGTCATACAATTCTGGTGAGGATGGGGGGGTGAAAGTTATTTGTCTAGGCACGGGCTTGGCATCCTCAGCAAGGTTAATTTGTTCCTCCATCCTATCCTTCTCTGGGTCGGACCTTGCTTTGCTCTCAATTGCATCTTGCTCCATCAGGTCTACCTCTTTTCGAATAGCAAGTAGAGCATTCAGAAGGTAATGCTCGTCACCCAAATGACGGAACGCCTCTTCTAAAAAGGTCCTAATATTGACTGCACGACTTTCCACGGAGGAAGCAAGATTTAGGAGCAAGTGTTGCACCAGTTTGGTATCATGGCTGCTCATCTTGATTTCAATCGTGAAGCACTTCCTCCTTGGCTAGACAATGTGCATAGATGAAAACATTAGGGGCACTTCGGTTACTATATGGGTAAATTGCAGTGTTCATGTCAGTTACGAAACAACAGTTGGTAGCAATGCAGTAAACAAATGTGCCAAAGTTACAAACTAAATTGTTGTTGCAATTTACTAACAATTGTTGGTAAAAATGTCTATGCCCTCTAAATTAATTGATCACAGTATATGGCTGGGTCAATTTGTTCGTGGCTTGTAATACAATGAACTTGCACAACAAACATGCGAGCACAGACAGCAGACATGGACAGGACACTAAAGAAGTTGATTATAAACAAATAAGTAAAGCGAAAAAGGATTTAGAACCTCAATTAGTTGAAGTGGACGTCAAACAATGAAATAAATATTTGAAGCTGCATAATAAGTGAAGGTTTCGTTAGTTGCATGCAATGTTTAGTGATGTACCAAACAAAGGGGTTGTATGTTAACTAAGTGGAGTTCATAAACAGAGTAACTTAGTACAATGCAAAAAAAAGGGATATGCATGAACTGAAAGGGGTTGTCATGAGGAAATGAACGGTAATTCGTGCTTAGTTGTTGGCATTCCAATATGAACAATGAATTGTGTACCAGCATGACTGACCAATGAACATATAACTGACATGAGCACATATTATTTGAGCAGTTCGACTTAGGTGGTTAAACAAACAATAAGCACGCCACGATGACGGCTATCAAAATCACACCCGACTCTTCGTGTTCTATCGTAAGCTGGATAAACTATTAGCCTTGGACATGCTCTACAAGATATCGACGGATCAGTTAAGCGTAAAAGGATAACAATAGGCGATGGGGACAACCCGTAAACCCTAACTGGGCAAATCACCATGAACTAATGAATCCTTCTACTAAATCAAGTACGTGGACAAGGAAACGTTACGGTTAAACGAACGGAGATGTTTTTGGGTCACGGATTGAATCCGACATGAAAAACTGGGAGGAGAGAAAGGGGCGTACCTTCGTCGATGTAGGTCGAAAGAAGCAGATCTGGTGAGCGTCGATCTGTCGCCGATTGGAATTTTTCGCCTTGACGTCAGTCCCGCAGACGACGAACTGGCGTGCGAAGACGACCGACGGCGGCGTCTTCGCACGGATCGACCGGGTCGCCGCTCGGCGAAACTGCCCACTGGATCCGCGTCGACGCCGGCGTCTGCTGCTCGCCGCCCGGAGCAAGGCAAATGAATCGCGGCGGAGGTGGGCGGATCCACGGGAAAGGTCTTCGGCGGTGGTGCGGTGTCGGTGGAGTCGCCTGGAGCTCGGTCCTCGGAGTTTTCCGACCGCGCGGGCTTCTGTGGCAAGCTACGAACCGGAGGGGACGCGAGCGCCGTAGCGTCCCCATCCATGTAGCGGGAGAGAGAAGGAATCGGGAGGGGAGAGGAGGAGGAAGAGGGATGCGGTGAAGAGGATAGCGGTCTACTGTAGCCCCTATAGGAGCTACAGTAATAGGGGAGGGGGAGGGGAGAGGGATGCGGTGAACACAGTCTAAAATGTGCTATTTTAGGTGGCTGGTGTGTTAACTAAATTAAGTTGAAAAATGGTTAAGAAAAACTAATTAATCTGCTCCCACCCATGTTTGGAGTTGCAATGTGTAAAATGGTTTGCTAAGTCTTACACTGTGATTAGCCAACTCATGATAAGTTGGAGTCAATTTTGTTAAGTGATTGTTATATATATGTGTGTCTCGGATTTCGATAATAATAGGCTAGCCGATGAGTATGTTGTATAGCGGCCTAGGTGTTGCTCCGGCTAATCAACTTGTTAGATGGGTTTAGTTAAGCTCGTAGTCACGATGAATTGCTTGTTGTGGTCTAAATGTGTATGGTTATGGCCGCGGATGAAAAGTATTAGTGCTCATGCGATGTCTTGAGTTAAAATGCAAATTATTGGGTGAAAACGCTTCGATATTGATTATCGTGGAGAATGCGTTGTTAATTGAGTATGGTAAATCTAGCGCACGAAATGACTTGGATAAAATTTGTAAGTCAACTTGTTAGTCCTTATTTGATTATTTGAACTCTAACAAATGGTAAAGTATTAAAATAATTCAAGTCTCTAAAACGCAGCAATTCTTGAAGTAATTAGGAGCTGAATTTTATTAGTTGCTGTTTTGGGCTGCACGCACTGTTTTCGCCGTGCTGCTTGTTTACTGAACCAAATCAAGTTTTCTGTAGAAAAGACATATATAAAAGTTGTAGATAACTTTATTATCTTATTTGTGTTAAAATTTGACAGCCATAAGTCTGATCGTTTAGGAGTTGTGCTTTTCACAAATTCAGTAACTGAATCTGTCCAATTTCTGTATAGATTTCATAAATTGAATTGGTTTCTTAAGTTAATGTTACAATCTGTTTGTGGTCATTATAAGAAAGTTGTAGATTCTTTTCTTATCTTTCTTGTGTTAAAATTTCATAACCATAGGCCTGATAGTTTAAGAGTTATGAATTTTACAAACTAGTTGTTGTGTTCTGTCCACTGTCAGAACAGATTTCGAAAACTGTATTGTTTGATTTAGTTAAACATTAAATCACTTCTTGGTGATTATAAAAGTTGTGTAGTACATTTTCTGAGCTTTCCAAAAAGTCTTGGATCACTCTTTTTGGTGGTCTAAAGATTTAGTTATGGATGTTTAAAGTGTGAAGACTGGATCTGTCCAGTTCTGGACAGCACAACCTTCATAGTGTATTTTACCCTTGATACATATTAAACCAGTCAGGGATATTTATAAATAATTTGTAGAACATTTAATTAGCTTTCCAGAAAGTCTAAGATCACTTTGTTTGGATATCTGAACCTTTAGTTGTGAAGTTTTAAAGTTGCAATTCTGAATCTGTCCAAATCTGGACAGAGCTGTTGTATTAGCACTTTTTGACCTTGCTAAGTGTTGAATTTTGTTGAGGTAAAAATACCAAAGTTGTAGAGCACTTCTTAAGCTTTCCATAAAGTTCTAGTTTGCTATTTTTGGATTAATATTTGAAAAGTTATGATTAAAACAAGTAGCTGCTGTGTTGCTGTCCCAAAAATCTGCAAGTGTCCATTTGATGATTGAGTTCACCCTTGATACATAGACTTGTAATGGCTAAACATAGGTTAACATGTGTTCCATGATTAATGTGCTTGCTTGCTGTAGTTGATTGTGATATAAAAATTCCATAGACATTGATACATATGCCTTCGTTAAACTTGTGTTGGGATGCTTTTGTGTGATTAATAGAAGAACAAATGAAAAGCCGTAGCAAACTAAATAAATGCTCATGCTGGTGAGGTCATGTTTGTATTGGTTAAGTATAGTAAGTGTCGTCATCTTTCCAGTGGTAATGACTACGTATGCCCGATGACATGTAGAGAACTAAAACTAACGTGTGGTTGTCTACGGTGTCTTCCAATTTAATGTTTAGTTCGCCACTGTGTCTTTGTATATCTGGTGCTACTGTTGTGTTACTTTTATTATATTCATACATATGCATCTTGCATCTCATTTAGGACCGAGAGATGATAGTCGTGCAAGTGATGTGGTGCCAACACAAGATGCAATTGGTGGATGACCTGAAGAATGATGGACTTAACCAGTGGATGCTCGCCAAGCGAGCACCTCCCCCAGCGAACACTACCTAAGTGTTAAATTAAAGGCAAGCTCCGGTTTTATGCATAACCGTTTATATACACTATTTTACTACACTTAATGTTTGTAGGCTTGTACTGTGCACTTAAGTGTAGGAGTTGTCTAAAACCCTAGTTGCATGAACTCAGGATTCCTTTTGAGATGGATACTAGTATGCTAGGTCGAGTAGCTGCTTTGCTAATTAGGGATCTCGGTAGAAGTAGAGTGATTTTTCTAGCACTCGCGCGAGGTTAGGAATTGGTTGTATCCATTTTTATATCATAATGATGGTGGTCTGTGGACAACGATCCATGGGGATGCGTTGTCTACGAGACGGAAGTGGGAATAAGGATTAAGGTGTGGTACCATGTGTCAAGCGTTTGAACGTACTAAACACATGCCGAGAAATATGGTAAATCGGTAAGCTTAGTACCTGAGTGAACCTGCCCGCAGACTTTGCCCCTCACATGACCTGAGACGTAGTCTCCCATTCCGGTTATGGTGGGTACAAGTGCGGTCACTGCACGACGACAGTCGGGGTCAGTGAGGCATTGTACGCCAAGGCGGTGAGCCCTGATCTGTTGCCAGAGAATCGATGGGAACGATTGATGTGTGTGGGGACGGAGTGCCTCGCCACGTCATGTGTTTAGGTTTACCTTGCAAGGTTTAAAAACTCGATTCGAATCGTCTACTTCTCGCAGCTAATGAGACTGCTTGATCCATGCTGCTACATTGAGTAATAAGTGCAAATGAGGTGACTGGCAAAAGATGTTGATTGATAAAATGTTTGATACCATGTATGAGTAGCTAGGTACTCATCTAGTTAAAAAGGATCATACTAAAACTTGAAAAGCTAAAACTTGATTTTAGACTCAGCTAGTGCTTTTGGCAAACCAAACCCCTCAGCCAAACAGCTACATGTCTAGAGGTAGAGGAATAGACTCCTCACACCGGGTAAGGCTAGCTGAGTATTAGTATACTCAGCCTTGCTTGTGGCATAATTTTTACAGGTACTCCTTAGGATGATTGGTTGATGGTGTGACTTGGCCTTCGTCCCAGCCACCGGGACAGACGGTCGAGTGGGTTACTGCTTCCGTAGGAGAGGACCAGGAGGAGTATTGTGGCCAGGCTTCGCCATGTTACTCTATTCTTCTCCGTTAGTTATTTCCGCTGCATTAAAATTTATGGTTATTATTTCTAAAACTCCGATAATGTAATCACTATTGATACTTAGTAAATTTGTGATATTATGCTTTATTGTATTTCTCTGTGCCTCACCCTCGTGTGAGCTAGTGGTATTTGATCCTGGTAAGTGGCTTTATCGGACTAGATCCGAGGGACTGACGGGTTATTCCTGATTAAGTGTGTTGCTGCCCTTAAGGGTGCGACTTGGGCACTTAAGCTGGAATAATTTGGGCGGTTCCGCCACATATAGTGTCTCAACACATATGCACAAAACAAAAATCTTAGCATGATGCATACTTTATTAGCTGCACATGGGTCAATTAGACCTTATTATTCCTCCTGAAATAGTATCATACCGACTACTATCTAAAGTATCTTTAGGTCTTACAAATAGTAGTAATTTATAAATATGTTTATGTAGCTTGGTGGAGCTGGTGTTGGTGGTGGAGGTTGTTGTTGTCGTTGTCTTTCCAACTGTGCTTGCCTTAATTCTCGATGTATCTCCAGCCAGTCCTGACGTTTTTCCTCGTGTTCTTGTCTTATCTGATTTTGCAGTTCAGTAACCATGTTTGCCATTTGTTGTATTACCATCATTTGGGTGGAAACCACTTGATCGATTCCAACCGGTGGAGGATTTGGAGGATTCATTTTTTTGTTTGTTGTTGCCTGATAAGCTTTCCTTCCTTGTATTGACCATGAGAATTAGAAGCATATGGTAGGATAGCTTTGCAAGGGAAATTATTTGGTAGACAGAACGAATAGGCTAGTATCTGGTTATGATCTGAAGATTCTTTAGCAGAGCTTAATCTTTATTTTGTGTCCAGATTTGGGTAATTAGTCGTATAAGGTGAATATCCAAAGGTAGGATAGAATCTATCATAATGAGATAGATTACATGATGTAGGTCAAAATTTTGTTTGATGTTAGGTGGGAACAGATAATTAATCAATTCATCATGATACTATGGGTTGGGTTAGCTCTTATGACCCTGGTTGTATTGGTCTAAAGTACTAAGTTATGTTAACACCTAGCTAGTAGGGTTCAAGTACCTTTAATCTGTCTGAGTAGACCACATTAGTTTAGATCTCATTAGATTGGATCACGTTAGATTCTATAATCCTATTTAAGAATATCATTTAGTTGAGCATACCTAGCTGACTTTATCTTTATGAAATTTCAGTATATATATTTTTTATACACCTGAAATCTTTTTTTTGCCATTAGCAGGTGGGGTATAGAAACAAGGGTACATAATGTGTTAGCTATTTGGTGAGTGTTGACATAGAATGAGTGTACTATGGCATAATCGAGCTTCCTTTAGATTAGATCATGTCAGATTAGGTACGGTCAAGGTTAGATTGGATACAACTAGATTAGACTAGTTTGAGCTAGATGGATCTACCAGGGTAGAATAAATATTATTAGGATATGTTAGAACCTTTTGAGATATAACAGATCATATGACGTAGGTAAGTCAGAATCTTTGATGGGTTAAAACAGAGGGGCTGTCCCATGCAACTATCGAGTGGTTAAGGTAGTTGCATATGGCCAGGTTGTTATATGTGGTCTAGTCTAAATTGGAATCTCAGTCCAACTTGGATTAAAACATATTTATAAGAGTAGGATCCAATCTTATTTTACCAGTATTATCTAACATGTTTGACCATAAGATCTGACTAGATTAGATGAAATCAGAATTTAAATTGTTGTAATCAGATTAGACTAGATAAGATCTACTTGATTTATTTTGGAATAGATCGTGTTTGTTACACTTATTATGAGATAAGCAAGGTGGTGATTGGGATAAGTATGCTTATTAGAACAAGATGGATCTATAAGAATAAGATATAATCTTTTCGAGATGAGATGAATCTATTAAGGTAAGAGAGTATCTTTTAAGTCAAGACGGGTCTATTAAGATAAGAGAGGATCTTTATAAGATAAGATGGATCTATTTAGATAAGAGAGAATCTTGTAAGATAAGATGGATCTTTTGAGATAAGAGGGAATCTTGTAAGATAAGATGGATCTATATGAAATAGGTACACTTTAATGGAGGATAATCTAAGTTGTTTAGTTATCTCATGAATTTTATTTATTTATATTTATGCCTATATGTATATTTAGATGTAATTGCGGACATTACTCCACGACTTATCACACTCAATCAAAGATCCAAATCAGACAAATATCATAAGAACAAACACTCAAGCGTATAGATATCTATAAAAATAGTTTTATTTTTGTTCCTAAGAGTAGGTCTCTATTCCTAAAAGTCACTTTAGGCACGGGATTTCAAAGTGTGAAATCCACATTTGTCTTTAGAAGGAAAAGGTAAGAATAATCAGAGTAAAGCAAAAATAGATGAGAAAAGATTAAGATAAGTTTAGAAAAGAATCAGAGTAAGGTAAGTAGGTAATGGTTGTCCAGTTCTATCTAGGTTTCATCCTACAGTCAACATTCCTCTGATACCACTTCTGTCACACCCGGTTTTAAGGGACAAAGCCGGGTGCATCTCATACATGCGACAAAGAAGACAACATATATAATAACAGAGTGTATAGAGATAAATGTCATAATATAATCAGAGTACTTATAACATAGTGGAAGTCTTACAAAATAAAAGATAAATATAACAGGATCTAAAATCCATCCTTGGCGCCAGAAAGTCAACTGGGAGACGCCACCTAGATCGAATCGAACTCCTCGTTGTGGCTCCTCTTGAACCACCTATTCTTCTCCTGTGGGGGTGTGAGACAGCAAGGGTGAGCTCACACATGTTCATCGCTCAACAAGTTGTGGGGAATAATGTGGCATGAACTCACCAAAGGTGGGAGTTCATGTGAAGTGTAAGGCTGATCAACAAAATAAAGGTTGAAGCTGAGCATTGCTTTTATAAGTTGGTCAAAATTTTATTAGCAGTTAATAAGTGTAAGTAAATACCAAACCATAATAAATAATAATAGAACAAAATTAATAATAAACCCATGCAAATGCAAATGACAAATTGAGTTTAGGTTCCATAATTTAATCATGCGAGAGTCCTGAGCTGCTCTTGACTGTGAGCTCGGCTAGTATACCAGTTTTACACTCTGCAGAGGTTGTACCCTTTACCCACAAGTCGTGTTTCCCATGTCGCCAGGGTTTGCAAGGCCCTTAGACACTACCAAGGTGAATGGCTAGGGATCCACTACGAGGCCTTTGCAAAGTTCCACTAGCTTCCGAAAACCCGCTACAGTTTATGGGAAGAGCACTTGCAAGAATCCCCCGTCTGACCGCCATCGCACCAAAATCAACCTGAGAACCTCCTTGCCCCTTTTGGGTAAGGTAGTCTTCCACTAGCTTTCCTAATTAGTTAGCCAAGGTGTTCCATTCCTCCCTTGTGGTGGCACGTGTTTCTCAAGTTAAGATCCATGTTCCAATTAACATAATATAATGATCTTGACATGAACATAATTAAAATAACAGAATAATTGGAACATGGACATAATGTAGTATTAATCCCAAAACCATATAAAGCAATAGCAAAAATTAACCATGTGATTCAGGGGTAAACAAGGTAAACAGGATAAACAGACTAGGGTAACCTATTGGGTCCCATCAAAATTAAACCTATGCATTGAATAGTGATAATAAAGAATATCATTGTGTAAACAAAAGTGATCAAGGGCACAACTTGCCTAGCACTTGAGATTCCAGGTACCAGGGTGATTCTTCAGATCCTCGTTACTGCACTGCTAGTCGTAGCAATACAAACAAACAGTGTATAGACAAAATTAACATTACACCAAAGATAAGTACAAACTGAATAATAATAATCTACACGTTGCTACGAGATCGTGGGTTCGAGAACTAGTAAAATCGGAGTTTCGGTTAAGGACTTATGATTTTATAGAAGATTTATGTGATTAAAATATTAAACTATATTATAAATTGGTTAATATAAATCATATGAGAGGTTATTCTATAAATAATTATCTCAACTTTAATCTAAGTTATAAATTTACCATAAATTATATTTTGGTAGATAATGATGAGCACATTAACAATACTAACCAACATGAGTTAAGTAAATATCTAATCATAAATAATGAGACACGGTATAATAAATGTTTTATTGCATAGTAAATATTTATACGAGGCTAACACAACTTGAATGGATCCAATCAGAGTTATACATTTTAAGTTATGAATTTCTAAAGACTCTATATGTTTAGTATAAGATTAAATAGAATATAAATCTTAATGTGACTTTCATGTCAAAATAGAGGTACTATGTGATAAACAATAATATTATAGAATTATAGAAATTGGAATGAACTAATTTGGACATCGTATGAATTTTCTATGAATTAAACACATTCTAGCATTTATTTTCACATTAAAAATCATTTTCTACTCACTTTTACTGAATTTTATAAATCTCTGGACTAGGCATCAAAAACAGAGAAACCCAGGGTCTTCTGCGTAAGAATTCCTAAGACTCAATTTACCCACGTAGTGGACCGCGGGTTTATTATGAAGAACGCCGAGGGCTCTTATGTAAAAGAGGTTCTGCGAAGGGGTATTGGCTATTCTGGGACGTAGGATCTAAAACCGACGGCCCTGATTAAATCCGCCATTCAATGAACCGCTACGCCACAGAGACCGCAGGATCAAGGATGAACACCCCGGATTCTAAATTGCTAGGCCCGCTCACCAGCGCCAGATCCCGAACAGACGGTCCCGAGTTAAAGAAGCGAAAGGGTATGTTTGATCTAATCTCGGCCGCACAACACAAGATTTATGGCTTAGGACTAACCCGCCCCGAAGCCGAAGTTCAATATGAGATCAATGACACATGCTAGCCATCCAAAGGTCGGCCATTGACTCCCCCAAACAACCACGGACACAGCGGCGCCGCCCTCCCCGCGTTGGCGCTTCCGCCGCCGCGGCGAGCCTTGCCCTATTCGCTGCCCCCAACCCCGACTGGATGGCGCTACTCGATCCTAGGGTCTCGGTGACTTACATGGGGCCCTATCTACACACTCAACAGTTGAGACCACCCGGCCCGCGGGCTCCCACAATCCGTGGTGGTGCCGTGAAGTGCGAAGAATCCACCCCTCACCAGAGCACTAAACTTCTAATCTTCCGGTGCTACATGTTGAGGACATAAAAGCGAAAGGAACGGTGGTGAATTACCAGTGAATCGATCGGAGGTAAGCCCTGGCCACGAGAGCAAGCGGCCCGTCGGCAATGGCCAGCTACGACGAGCAATCCAAAGGCGCAAGATTCTGTTATGGGATTGAGGAGGTCACGAGCGTCTTCGGTGAGCACCCACAACCCCAATCATAGAGATCAAAGGCGTCTTCACCCACGGATTTGATGGCTGCGCGGTGCACCTCTCTCACTCTGGTCGACCGCGTGGTCTCACTCCCACGGTAATGGCTGCCAGGGGTGCGGTTGCGGCTACAGGAGGACGCCAGCGCCCTATATAGCTGGAGAAGGAGTCCTCAACTACTCCCGACCCGGTCGCACCACGCGCACGCGAGGATCACGAAGGATCCCAACCTCACGCGCTCCGTCCGCCATGGTCGGGTTCTGGTACTCAGCTGTTGTGTGGGGCCCGCACACCAGAGAAGGAATGGAGAGCGCTCGCGACCTGCGTGCCTGATCAATGGGTCCAACGTGCCAGCCCACCGATCCGCCAAACAAGCGAGACACAGAGACTGCCGAGGCGGGTCCACCTGACAATGGCGTGAGGAGACTGGCTGGGCCGCACGGATGGGGGAGCATGATGGGCTGAATTGGTGCTGCAGGCCCATTTAGGTTAGCCCCCCTTTCTCATTTTTCATTTTTGTTTTATTTTGAATTTCCATTTCTAAATTCAAACCTACTATTTGAATTAGAATTTGGTTTGCAGATTTTATAGGTCATAAAAATACCAGTTTTAGAATTATATTATATTTTTATTTTCATTTATATTTTATATGCGACAGAACCTCCCAAGTCATTAGGCCCACCTATAGTTGTCCTTGTCCAACAGACATCAGACAACCTTGTAGATGTTCCTGAATCACTTGACAAGTTCGGTATCTTTTTCCTTACCTTTCTAGGAACGTTTCACCCGTCTGACAGACAATATGTTCATCGGAGATGCGGAAATGCGGAAGTGATTACATAAACTTACATTTATTGAAAAGTAAGAGTAAGTCGTTTAATACAGACCAGAGTGTAAAGCGAGTGTAGAAAAGTATTATTACAATACCTGGGAGGCAAAAACTCCTCCCATGAAGTTCTTTACATAAAAGTTTTTAAGGAGGACTCGGTCCTCCAGCAGCTTCATTCTTGATTGTCCTCATTTTTCACCACCTTGGTACAAAAACAACACAAGTTGGTTGTCTCCTCACCTAAAAACAACGGGGGAATAAACCATGAGTATGGAATTACTCAGCAAGTCTTAACCGACTAAAGAAAAGACTCTCAAGGGTGTGCTGGTTATATGGGAGTCAAGGTAAGGCCTTTCAATAATCAAATACTTTGTTTGCAGAATTGCTTACTAAAGTGGATCCTTAAAATCCAATTTTATTATCAGGTTAGGTAAAATTACCTGCAGCTAGTGTTCTGTTGGAGACTTGTTCTCAAATGCTTCAGGAATTAAGAACAAGGCAACACAAAATGTTAAACGTTAATATCATTCGCCCTCCGAAGCATTATTTCCCTAAGGATATAATGATTTGTGGACGAAGGTTATGAAGGACATACCTTCATCAGCATAAAATATAATAATGAAGAAGGAATCATATGAAGCATATAAGTTAACATGAACGATTATGTATCATAGACGAATCATTTCTATTTTATTATGATGGAAGAATAGAAATGATATCAAATTACAAATGTACCTTCAGCTTGTGAGAAGGTAAAAGTACAAGTGTGACACAAAAGTCAATGCCAAATCAGCGTGAACAGTACAGGAATACTGTTCACCTATTTATAGGCACGGGTCGCAGCCCATGCAAAATTACATTAATACCCATTACATTTAACAATAACCCTATAGTAATTCTTCGAGGTCTAATTTGGCTTTTCATCTTTAAGTCGGTTCCCCTTTTCTGTCGTTATGCCAAAGCTTTTCTGCATATAGCTTCATGATCGTCTTATCCTTCGTCGTGATCACCTTTCGTCCCAGTCAAACTTCGTCTTTAACCGTGCTTTTGTATACTCGCAATCTAACTTCGAAGGTACCTGTTTGCATATTTCTCTTGGAAAACATTGTTAAATCATGTTTTTGAGGACCTTCCAAAGCCGAAGGCCCCCAACATGTTCTTTCTACCCTAGTTCAATCACTTGTCCTGCACTAGCCAAATTCTTATCAACCCTTCATCTTCACTGGATTGCTACGTGTAAGTCAGTGGCCAAGTCTCCATAACCGCGGAGGTACGGCGATCCGAATCGATTATACTCAGCTGAGGATCTCCGATCACACGACATATGTAGCACTTAACCCTTGCATATGTCAACCCGCCACCGAGTTTCTTAAGACCAGATCAGGTTCACGCAAACCGAGGGCACAGATACACCACCGTCCAGCCTCTTGCCACGGAGGGTACACGCTACTCTCGCCACCGCTCCACGCCCATTTCGTGTTATCTTATTCTGGCCTTAGTCCACCCGAGGCAAAGCTTACCCATGACGAGGCATGTGACCAGTTAAAGGGTCCTCGGTCAGCAGGCCTACATCGACAAGGTCCTTAATCGACTGAGACGGAGACACTACACCGAGACTCTCTTTCTCGTGCAAGTCACCCGCCCGGTCTCAGCTTAATCATTTAACCCCAAAGGTTGGTACCTGGCAGAGGTACATCTTTTCTGATGTTGGACCCATCATGGCCATGATGGATCCACCATCAAGTTGTGTTTTCAAAAACATCCCAACCACTTTTGCCACATCATCTTTTGTAAAAACAAAACATTTTGTTTTACTAAAGCAAGGCTAAGCATAAAGAAAATCCTTTGTAAACAGGGATTTCAAGGAAGGTAATCAAATCCAAGGAAGGTAATGCATGAATTGTTTAAGCAAACAACACCTATCACCTAGTGCATCAGGCAAGTGAGAAAGATTTTAAAACACAAGGGGGGGTGGCAAATGCACCGGGGCTTGCCTTTGTTTACGGGTGAGTCAGGCTCAGATCCACAAATATCGAAGTAGAAACAATTCTCAGCCTGAGTTTCCAAAGGTGGTGGTACTTGCTCTTCAGTGGCTTCCACTTCTTCCTCGTGTTCTAATCATAACCATACATATGTATATAAGAATGAATGCCATGTAATTCTCATGAGAGTGCAAAGATGATATAAACTTATTATCTAAGTCTTGAATACAACTTTCCTTCACGGAACTCCAAGAATTTAGGGTTTCCGGAGTCAGTAAAGGAGTTCATAGGGCAAGGTGTCACACCCGGCTTTAAGGAACAAAGCCAGGTGCATCTCATACATGCGCCAAGAAGACAACATATATAATAACAGAGTGTATAGAGATAAATGTCATAAAACATCAGAGTATTTATTACATAGCGGAAGACTTATTACAAAATAAAGGAATAACCATAAAACGAACTAAGGATCGTCGGCGCCAATGTGGACTGAGAAACGCCACCTAGATCAGATCGAACTCCTCAGTGTTAGGCGGCTCCTCCTGAACCACCTGATCTTCTCCTGTGGGGGGGTGTGAGACAGCAAGAGTGAGCTCACACATGATCATAGCTCAACAAGTTGTGGGGAACCAGTGGACATAAACTCACAAAGGTGTGAGTTCATGTGATGTGTAAGGCTTAATCAATGACAGGGGTTAAAGCTGAGCATTGCTTTTAAGTAGTTGGTCAAAATTTTATTAGCAGTTACTAAGTGTAAGTAAATACCAAACCATAAGTAAAGTAATAGAACAAAATTAATAACAAACCCATGCATATGCGAATGACAAATTGAATTTAAGTTCCATAATTTAAACATCAGAGAGTCCTGAGCTGCTCATGACCCCGAGCACGGCTAGTATACCAGTTTTACACTCTGCAGAGGTTGTACCCTTTACCCACAAGTCATGTTACCCATCTGCCAAGGGGTCGCGAGTCCCATACACCTCTACCTAGGAAGCGCGGCAGGGCAACACTACGAGGCCTTTACAAAGTTCCACTAGCTTCCGAAAACCCGCTACAGTTTATAGGAAGTTCCAATGCAGGGTTCCTGGCTGACCGCCATCGCAGCAAAATCAACCAGGGACCTCCCTACACTGACCACTCCCCTACTGCCCTTGCCCCTTTCGGGTAAGGTAGTCTTCCACTAGCTTTCCTAATTAGTCAGCCAAGGGGTCCCATTCCTCCCTTGTGGTGGCACGTGGTTCTCAAGTTAAGCTCTATGTTCCAATTAACATTAATGATCTCAACATGAACATAAACAGAATAACAAGAATAATTGGAACATAGATATAATAAATGATTATCCCACAACCATGTAAAGCAATAGCAAACTACCCAAGTGATTCAGGGGTAAACAAGGTAATGAGATAAACAATCTAGGGTGACCTATTGGGTCCCATCAAAATTAACCTATGCATGAGTATGTGATATTAAAGAACATTATTGGGTAAAAAGTGGTCAAGGGCACAACTTGCCTTCGATGAGCTCCTGCTCAGCTACCTCAACCTGCTGCTCACCAGGATCCTCAGCAACGGGCTCTTCTACTCGCCACAATACAAACAAGCACAGTGCATATAGAGAAATTAACATTACACCAAACATATAAATGAAATACACAGTAATATTCTACATATTAAAATAAAAACCTAGGAACTGGAATCATAATTTTCTGAGTTATAGATTTTAAGTTATGCATTTTCAAAGGTTTTATGTGCTTTAAATAGGATTAAGTGATAAATAAATTTCTTACTGTTTTCATGACATAACAGAGGTTCTAGGTGAAAGAGAACAATATTACAAAATTTTAGCAACTGGAATGAAGTAGTTTGGACTAAAAATGAATTTTCTATGAATTTATCAAGTTATAGTAATTGTTTTCATATTAAAAATCTATTTTCTAATTCATTTAATCAATTTCAAACCGCACTGGACTGGGCCTCAAATAAGCCGAAGCGCAGGGGTCTCGGTGAAAGAACCCCCAGACACATAGAACAGTCGCATAGGACTGCGGGTTGGTTTCTCAGAAGTCTAGGGTCTCTTAAGCAAAAAGCACCCGCGAAGGGGTATCATCTAATCCTGGCCGCCCGATCCAGATCCTACGCGCCAGATTAGATTGGCGCGAGTTATGAACCGGTGTGCGACAGCAACCGTTGGATCCTAATCTTACGGCGCGGATTCAAAATACCCGGGACTGCGTCGTAATCATCGGATCGCGGATCTACGGTTCTCATCGATCGCGCGAAGAGGTATGCCTAATCTAATCGGGATCGTCCGTCCATGATCCGACGGTGCGAGTTCACCGTCCCCAAACCGACCGGAGCACGGCGGCGCACCAACCATCCACGGCGGAGCACCACCGGCGAGCGCACAATCCGGTCATCCGCTACCCCGTGCCCAAAATTAAACAGCGCTACGCGTACAGGAGGTCAAGGCGAAACCGTTCGTGGGTTTATTACCTCGGTCCGACGCGGCGACTGCTCTGTCCACGGAAGGTCACGGCTCCACGGCGGCACACGGTCGACGGTGAGGAATTCCCGGCCGGTCGATGTCGCGCCCCCCCGGTCACTGCCCCGCGCGTGTTCCGTGCAACCTCCCGAACGCCCAGGACGAGGCAATCGGAGCAGAGGGGCGATGATGGCGTGGTTCAACGACGGCGGAACGAATCTCCTCCCACGGCGCTCGGCGGCGGCGTTCTGGTGGCGATGGTTTGTGGAGATGGTAGATTCAAGGAGAAGTGCGCGAGGCGGCACGCAGCACCCGGTTTTTAACTCCACGGACCCGGCACGGGGTGGGAAGAAGTCGTCCACAATCCCGGCCATGGCGGCGAGTTTCTCGCGCGAGTTTGTTTAGGCGAACGGGAACAAGCTGACACGGGGGTCCCACAGCACGGTGACTAAGGAAACGGACGCGTGCGCGGCGCAAGGGCTGGCATGCGGGGCCCGTGTGGCAGTGAGGGTGAGGCAGGCGCGCGGCTGAAGAGTAGAAGTGGGCCGTCGCGGTGGCTTCTCTGAATGGGCCGAATTCCAGGTTGGCGGCCCAGTTGGCTTCTTTTCCCTTTTTCTTTTTATTTTCTGTTTCATTTCTTTTTCAAATTCAAACTTCAATCCAAATTCAAACTTTGTGGCACTTTATATACTGGCTAATTATTTATTTTGATCATATCAACTGTGATGAAGTAATTTTAATGATAATTTTATTTGTATTGAATAACATTTCTTTCTCTTCTCTATTCTCAAGAATTTCTTTTAGGTTTTAAATTCCCTTTTTGGTCTTTAATATTTTTCTTGTCACAAAATGCACACAAAAATAAAATATTCAGCATGATCTTCTCCTGTGGGGGGGTGTGAGACAGCAAGGGTGAGCTCACACATGATCATAGCTCAACAAGTTGTGGGGAACCAGTGGACATAAACTCACAAAGGTGTGAGTTCATGTGATGTGTAAGGCTTAATCAATGACAGGGGTTAAAGCTGAGCATTGCTTTTAAGTAGTTGGTCAAAATTTTATTAGCAGTTACTAAGTGTAAGTAAATACCAAACCATAAGTAAAGTAATAGAACAAAATTAATAACAAACCCATGCATATGCGAATGACAAATTGAATTTAAGTTCCATAATTTAAACATCAGAGAGTCCTGAGCTGCTCATGACCGCGAGCACGGCTAGTATACCAGTTTTACACTCTGCAGAGGTTGTACCCTTTACCCACAAGTCATGTTACCCATCTGCCAAGGGGTCGCGAGTCCCATACACCTCTACCTAGGAAGCGCGGCAGGGCAACACTACGAGGCCTTTACAAAGTTCCACTAGCTTCCGAAAACCCGCTACAGTTTATAGGAAGTTCCAATGCAGGGTTCCTGGCTGACCGCCATCGCAGCAAAATCAACCAGGGACCTCCCTACACTGACCACTCCCCTACTGCCCTTGCCCCTTTCGGGTAAGGTAGTCTTCCACTAGCTTTCCTAATTAGTCAGCCAAGGGGTCCCATTCCTCCCTTGTGGTGGCACGTGGTTCTCAAGTTAAGCTCTATGTTCCAATTAACATTAATGATCTCAACATGAACATAAACAGAATAACAAGAATAATTGGAACATAGATATAATAAATGATTATCCCACAACCATGTAAAGCAATAGCAAACTACCCAAGTGATTCAGGGGTAAACAAGGTAATGAGATAAACAATCTAGGGTGACCTATTGGGTCCCATCAAAATTAACCTATGCATGAGTATGTGATATTAAAGAACATTATTGGGTAAAAAGTGGTCAAGGGCACAACTTGCCTTCGATGAGCTCCTGCTCAGCTACCTCAACCTGCTGCTCACCAGGATCCTCAGCAACGGGCTCTTCTACTCGCCACAATACAAACAAGCACAGTGCATATAGAGAAATTAACATTACACCAAACATATAAATGAAATACACAGTAATATTCTACATATTAAAATAAAAACCTAGGAACTGGAATCATAATTTTCTGAGTTATAGATTTTAAGTTATGCATTTTCAAAGGTTTTATGTGCTTTAAATAGGATTAAGTGATAAATAAATTTCTTACTGTTTTCATGACATAACAGAGGTTCTAGGTGAAAGAGAACAATATTACAAAATTTTAGCAACTGGAATGAAGTAGTTTGGACTAAAAATGAATTTTCTATGAATTTATCAAGTTATAGTAATTGTTTTCATATTAAAAATCTATTTTCTAATTCATTTAATCAATTTCAAACCGCACTGGACTGGGCCTCAAATAAGCCGAAGCGCAGGGGTCTCGGTGAAAGAACCCCCAGACACATAGAACAGTCGCATAGGACTGCGGGTTGGTTTCTCAGAAGTCTAGGGTCTCTTAAGCAAAAAGCACCCGCGAAGGGGTATCATCTAATCCTGGCCGCCCGATCCAGATCCTACGCGCCAGATTAGATTGGCGCGAGTTATGAACCGGTGTGCGACAGCAACCGTTGGATCCTAATCTTACGGCGCGGATTCAAAATACCCGGGACTGCGTCGTAATCATCGGATCGCGGATCTACGGTTCTCATCGATCGCGCGAAGAGGTATGCCTAATCTAATCGGGATCGTCCGTCCATGATCCGACGGTGCGAGTTCACCGTCCCCAAACCGACCGGAGCACGGCGGCGCACCAACCATCCACGGCGGAGCACCACCGGCGAGCGCACAATCCGGTCATCCGCTACCCCGTGCCCAAAATTAAACAGCGCTACGCGTACAGGAGGTCAAGGCGAAACCGTTCGTGGGTTTATTACCTCGGTCCGACGCGGCGACTGCTCTGTCCACGGAAGGTCATGGCTCCACGGCGGCACACGGTCGACGGTGAGGAATTCCCGGCCGGTCGATGTCGCGCCCCCCCCGGTCACTGCCCCGCGCGTGTTCCGTGCAACCTCCCGAACGCCCAGGACGAGGCAATCGGAGCAGAGGGGCGATGATGGCGCGGTTCAACGACGGCGGAACGAATCTCCTCCCACGGCGCTCGACGGCGGCGTTCTGGTGGCGATGGTTTGTGGAGATGGTAGATTCAAGGAGAAGTGCGCGAGGCGGCACGCAGCACCCGGTTTTTAAGTCCGCGGACCCGGCACGGGGTGGGAAGAAGTCGTCCACAATCCCGGCCATGGCGGCGAGTTTCTCGCGCGAGTTTGTTTAGGCGAACGGGAACAAGCTGACACGGGGGTCCCACAGCACGGTGACTAAGGAAACGGACGCGTGCGCGGCGCAAGGGCTGGCATGCGGGGCCCGTGTGGCAGTGAGGGTGATGCAGGCGCGCGGCTGAAGAGTAGAAGTGGGCCGTCGCGGTGGCTTCTCTGAATGGGCCGAATTCCAGGTTGGCGGCCTAGTTGGCTTCTTTTCCCTTTTTCTTTTTATTTTCTGTTTCATTTCTTTTTCAAATTCAAACTTCAATCCAAATTCAAACTTTGTGGCACTTTATATACTGGCTAATTATTTATTTTGATCATATCAACTGTGATGAAGTAATTTTAATGATAATTTTATTTGTATTGAATAACATTCCTTTCTCTTCTCTATTCTCAAGAATTTCTTTTAGGTTTTAAATTCCCTTTTTGGTCTTTAATATTTTTCTTGTCACAAAATGCACACAAAAATAAAATATTCAGCATGATGCAACAATTTAGTAGCATATCTTTTTATTAATTGTTCTTGGACATGGTGTTCTCATATGATGATGCATAAAGATCAAACTCACATAAAGAGAAATTGTTCCCCTACTGGTATTATTCCTAGCAATTACAAAGTGGGTGTTACAAATCCTACCCCCCTTAAAAATAATCTCGTCCTCGAGATTTAAGAAGATCTAGGGAAAAGATGGGGAAAATCTATGCGAAGCTCTTCTTTTGTTTCCCCTGTTGCTTCATCTTCTTCATGGTGACTCCATTGCACTTGGCACATCTTAATAACTTTATTTCTTGTAACTCGAGTCAACATATCATGAGTCTTGATAGGATACTCCGTGTAAGTCAAATCATCCTGAACACTGAGCTCTTCCATTGGTAACTGTTCCTCAGGAACACGGAGACACTTCTTAAGTTGAGACACATGGAACACGTTATGCACATCTGATAGAGTAGCAGGTAACTCAAGTTGGTATGCCATCTCTCCAACTCTTCTAAAGATCAAGAATGGTCCAATGTAGCGAGGGGACAATTTGCCCTTGACTTTGAATCTCCTCATTCCACGAAGTGGTGACACCTTGAGATACACATAATCTCCTTCTTCAAATTCCAGTGGCCTTCTTCTATTATCAGCGTAGCTCTTTTGTCTGGTTTGAGCCACTCTCAAATTCTCTCGAATTATACGAACTTGTTCTTCTGCTTCTTGAATCAGTTCAGGCCCAAAGAACTGTCTCTCTCCAGTCTGATCCCAATATAGAGGAGTCCTGCATTTTCTACCATATAAAGCCTCAAACGGTGACATCTTCAAACTGGCCTGGTAGCTATTATTATAAGAAAACTCAGCATAGGGTAAGCTCTTCTCCCGACTGCCACCATGTTTAAGAGCACAAGCTCTTAACATATCCTCCAGTACTTGATTTGTCCTCTCTGTCTGTCCATCAGTCTGGGGATGGTAGGCTGAACTAAAATTCAACTTTGTATCCAAGCTTTCATGCAACTTCTTCCAAAATCGAGAAGTAAACTGTGATCCTTGATCAGACACGATCTTCTTAGGCACTCCATGTAGACAAACTATCCGAGTCATATACAATTCTGCTAGCTTGGCTCCCGTGTAATTAGTCCTCACAGGTATAAAATGAGCCACCTTTGTCAATCTGTCCACAATTACCCAAATAGAGTCATATCCTGCTGGAGTGCGGGGTAGTCCAACAATAAAGTCCATGCCAATTTCTTCCCATTTCCACTCAGGTATCTTCAATGGGTGCAATAGTCCAGCGGGTCTTTGATGTTCAGCCTTAACTCTTTGACACACATCACACTTGGCCACATGAGCAGCCACATCTCTTTTCAGTCCGTACCACCAATACTTTTGCTTCAAATCTTGATACATCTTAGTGCTACCAAGGTGGATGGAGTAATCAGAATCATGAGCTTCTTTCAATATAGCCTCACGGAGGCTATCGATCTCCGGAACACATATCCGATCCTTGAACCATATAGTACCTTGCTCATCCTCCGTGAATTCTGGAACTCTTCCTTCAGTAATAAGATCCTTGATCTCTTGAATCTTAGCATCACCAATCTGACCTTTACGAATCTCTTGCTCCAAGGTAGGTTCCAATTCAACGGTAACTCCTTCAGTGTGAGTAACAATTCCCAGGTTGAGTCTCTCAAAGTCTTTTGCTAACTCATCGGGTAGCTGGACAACGAAAGCGGAGTGAACATGTTCTTTCCGACTCAAGGCATCTGCGACCAAATTTGCCTTGCCCGGGTGATAGTGAATCTCCAAATCATAATCCTTGATGAGCTCCAACCAACGACGTTGCCTAAGGTTGAGATCCTTCTGAGTGAATATATACTTCAAACTCTTATGATCCGTATATACTTGGCACTTCTCGTCCCACTTGAATTCTCTTTCCTTCACCAAAAGCGAGGTCATAAGCTTAGCAATCTTAGAAAATCCTTCAATAAATCTCCAATAATATCCTGCAACTCCCAAGGAACTTCGGTCCTCCGTAACCGTAGTGGGTATGCTCCACACCACTATCTCCTTGACTTTAGCAGGATCCACTGATATCCCTCCATTAGATATAATATGTCCAAGAAATGGCACCTCGCCAATCCAAAACTCGCATTTACCGTACTTGGCGTAGAGTTGATTATCTTAAAGCTTCTGTTGTACCAATCACATATGTTCCTCATGATCACTATCACTCTTGGAATAAAAATATCGTCCATGAAAACCACGACGAATCTGTCCAGATCATGCACCTTATTCTTCAGATCCATAAAATAGGCTGGTGCATTAGTTATCCAAATGACATAACGGTAAACTCATATAAACCATATCGGGTCGAGAAAGCCGTCTTAGGAATATCCGATGGTCTAATCTTCATCTGATGGTATCCCGATCGGAGATCAATCTTCGAGAATACTCTAGCACCCCTCATCTGATCAATTAAATCCTCAAGACGGGGCAACGGATACTTGTTCTTCACCGTGACATCATTAAGAGATCTATAATCCACACACATCCGTTGCGATCCATCCTTCTTCTGCACAAATAACACCGGTGCTCCCCAAGGTGAGAAACTTGGACGAATGTAACCAGCCTCTTGTAACTCCGTCAACTGCTTCTTAAGTTCCTTCAACTCCTCTACGGACATTCTATATGGCCGTTTAGAAATAGGGGCTGTTCCATGTAAGAGATCAATAACAAACTCAACTTCTCTATCAGGTGGCATCCCTGGTAACTCCTCTGGACAGACATCCGAAAAAATCTCTAACCACCCGGATGTTGTCACCCAAAAACTTCTCATCTACTAAGAATGCCGCTAGTCTGATGGTGGTAGTTACTGCAACTTCAACTTCAAAACTTTGTCCTTTAGAACTGGTAAGTTCTACGGTTCCTTTAGCATAGTGTATAAACTGTCTTTACCTTTCTTAACCGTGACATACCAAGGATCAAACCTATACTGCTCTCTTCTAACAGTATAGAGGTAGCCCATTTGGGTCAGGAACACAGGGTAAGAAAGAAAGGATTATAGACAAGGCGAGTAATTACGAGGCATGTTTCTGTGGGGGATTTATTAGCTAAGTGGATTAGTGTGTTATCCACTAAAGCTAATACATTACCTTATGGTGGTACATGCTAAGATGTCCATCTATAATAATTCAATCAATCAAAGAAGCAAATCAGGCATTTAGCATCAGCACAATCAAACAACATTTTTAAAGAAAATAGTTTTGAATTTTGTCTTAGGTCCCCTATATCTTAAAAAGATCATAGTGGTAGGATTCCAAGGTGTGAAATCCACCTTGTCTTAGAGTAGAAAAGATAAGAATGATCAGAGTAGAACAGTAGAAGGTGAGACAGGATCAAGATAAGTATAGAGAGATCCAGAGTAAGGTAAGTATAGAATGAATCAGAATGAGATAAGTAGGTAAGGGTTTGTCCATTTCTATCTAGGTTTCGTCCTACAGTCAACATTTCCTCTGATACCACTTCTGTCACACCCGGCTTTAAGGAACAAAGCCAGGTGCATCTCATACATGCGCCAAGAAGACAACATATATAATAACAGAGTGTATAAAGATAAATGTCATAAAACATCAGAGTATTTATTACATAGCGGAAGACTTATTACAAAATAAAGGAATAACCATAAAACGAACTAAGGATCGTCGGCGCCAATGTCGACTGAGAAACGCCACCTAGATCAGATCGAACTCCTCAGTGTTAGGCGGCTCCTCCTGAACCACCTGATCTTCTCCTGTGGGGGGGTGTGAGACAGCAAGGGTGAGCTCACACATGATCATAGCTCAACAAGTTGTGGGGAACCAGTGGACATAAACTCACAAAGGTGTGAGTTCATGTGATGTGTAAGGCTTAATCAATGACAGGGGTTAAAGCTGAGCATTGCTTTTAAGTAGTTGGTCAAAATTTTATTAGCAGTTACTAAGTGTAAGTAAATACCAAACCATAAGTAAAGTAATAGAACAAAATTAATAACAAACCCATGCATATGCGAATGACAAATTGAATTTAAGTTCCATAATTTAAACATCAGAGAGTCCTGAGCTGCTCATGACCGCGAGCACGGCTAGTATACCAGTTTTACACTCTGCAGAGGTTGTACCCTTTACCCACAAGTCATGTTACCCATCTGCCAAGGGGTCGCGAGTCCCATACACCTCTACCTAGGAAGCGCGGCAGGGCAACACTACGAGGCCTTTACAAAGTTCCACTAGCTTCCGAAAACCCGCTACAGTTTATAGGAAGTTCCAATGCAGGGTTCCTGGCTAACCGCCATCGCAGCAAAATCAACCAGGGACCTCCCTACACTGACCACTCCCCTACTGCCCTTGCCCCTTTCGGGTAAGGTAGTCTTCCACTAGCTTTCCTAATTAGTCAGCCAAGGGGTCCCATTCCTCCCTTGTGGTGGCACGTGGTTCTCAAGTTAAGCTCTATGTTCCAATTAACATTAATGATCTCAACATGAACATAAACAGAATAACAAGAATAATTGGAACATAGATATAATAAATGATTATCCCACAACCATGTAAAGCAATAGCAAACTACCCAAGTGATTCAGGGGTAAACAAGGTAATGAGATAAACAATCTAGGGTGACCTATTGGGTCCCATCAAAATTAACCTATGCATGAGTATGTGATATTAAAGAACATTATTGGGTAAAAAGTGGTCAAGGGCACAACTTGCCTTCGATGAGCTCCTGCTCAGCTACCTCAACCTGCTGCTCACCAGGATCCTCAGCAACGGGCTCTTCTACTCGCCACAATACAAACAAGCACAGTGCATATAGAGAAATTAACATTACACCAAACATATAAATGAAATACACAGTAATATTCTACATATTAAAATAAAAACCTAGGAACTGGAATCATAATTTTCTGAGTTATAGATTTTAAGTTATGCATTTTCAAAGGTTTTATGTGCTTTAAATAGGATTAAGTGATAAATAAATTTCTTACTGTTTTCATGACATAACAGAGGTTCTAGGTGAAAGAGAACAATATTACAAAATTTTAGCAACTGGAATGAAGTAGTTTGGACTAAAAATGAATTTTCTATGAATTTATCAAGTTATAGTAATTGTTTTCATATTAAAAATCTATTTTCTAATTCATTTAATCAATTTCAAACCGCACTGGACTGGGCCTCAAATAAGCCGAAGTGCAGGGGTCTCGGTGAAAGAACCCCCAGACACATAGAACAGTCGCATAGGACTGCGGGTTGGTTTCTCAGAAGTCTAGGGTCTCTTAAGCAAAAAGCACCCGCGAAGGGGTATCATCTAATCCTGGCCGCCCGATCCAGATCCTACGCGCCAGATTAGATTGGCGCGAGTTATGAACCGGTGTGCGACAGCAACCGTTGGATCCTAATCTTACGGCGCGGATTCAAAATACCCGGGACTGCGTCGTAATCATCGGATCGCGGATCTACGGTTCTCATCGATCGCGCGAAGAGGTATGCCTAATCTAATCGGGATCGTCCGTCCATGATCCGACGGTGCGAGTTCACCGTCCCCAAACCGACCGGAGCACGGCGGCGCACCAACCATCCACGGCGGAGCACCACCGGCGAGCGCACAATCCGGTCATCCGCTACCCCGTGCCCAAAATTAAACAGCGCTACGCGTACAGGAGGTCAAGGCGAAACCGTTCGTGGGTTTATTACCTCGGTCCGACGCGGCGACTGCTCTGTCCACGGAAGGTCACGGCTCCACGGCGGCACACGGTCGACGGTGAGGAATTCCCGGCCGGTCGATGTCGCGCCCCCCCCGATCACTGCCCCGCGCGTGTTCCGTGCAACCTCCCGAACGCCCAGGACGAGGCAATCGGAGCAGAGGGGCGATGATGGCGTGGTTCAACGACGGCGGAACGAATCTCCTCCCACGGCGCTCGGCGGCGGCGTTCTGGTGGCGATGGTTTGTGGAGATGGTAGATTCAAGGAGAAGTGCGCGAGGCGGCACGCAGCACCCGGTTTTTAACTCCACGGACCCGGCACGGGGTGGGAAGAAGTCGTCCACAATCCCGGCCATGGCGGCGAGTTTCTCGCGCGAGTTTGTTTAGGCGAACGGGAACAAGCTGACACGGGGGTCCCACAGCACGGTGACTAAGGAAACGGACGCGTGCGCGGCGCAAGGGCTGGCATGCGGGGCCCGTGTGGCAGTGAGGGTGAGGCAGGCGCGCGGCTGAAGAGTAGAAGTGGGCCGTCGCGGTGGCTTCTCTGAATGGGCCGAATTCCAGGTTGGCGGCCCAGTTGGCTTCTTTTCCCTTTTTCTTTTTATTTTCTGTTTCATTTCTTTTTCAAATTCAAACTTCAATCCAAATTCAAACTTTGTGGCACTTTATATACTGGCTAATTATTTATTTTGATCATATCAACTGTGATGAAGTAATTTTAATGATAATTTTATTTGTATTGAATAACATTTCTTTCTCTTCTCTATTCTCAAGAATTTCTTTTAGGTTTTAAATTCCCTTTTTGGTCTTTAATATTTTTCTTGTCACAAAATGCACACAAAAATAAAATATTCAGCATGATCTTCTCCTGTGGGGGGGGTGTGAGACAGCAAGGGTGAGCTCACACATGATCATAGCTCAACAAGTTGTGGGGAACCAGTGGACATAAACTCACAAAGGTGTGAGTTCATGTGATGTGTAAGGCTTAATCAATGACAGGGGTTAAAGCTGAGCATTGCTTTTAAGTAGTTGGTCAAAATTTTATTAGCAGTTACTAAGTGTAAGTAAATACCAAACCATAAGTAAAGTAATAGAACAAAATTAATAACAAACCCATGCATATGCGAATGACAAATTGAATTTAAGTTCCATAATTTAAACATCAGAGAGTCCTGAGCTGCTCATGACCGCGAGCACGGCTAGTATACCAGTTTTACACTCTGCAGAGGTTGTACCCTTTACCCACAAGTCATGTTACCCATCTGCCAAGGGGTCGCGAGTCCCATACACCTCTACCTAGGAAGCGCGGCAGGGCAACACTACGAGGCCTTTACAAAGTTCCACTAGCTTCCGAAAACCCGCTACAGTTTATAGGAAGTTCCAATGCAGGGTTCCTGGCTGACCGCCATCGCAGCAAAATCAACCAGGGACCTCCCTACACTGACCACTCCCCTACTGCCCTTGCCCCTTTCGGGTAAGGTAGTCTTCCACTAGCTTTCCTAATTAGTCAGCCAAGGGGTCCCATTCCTCCCTTGTGGTGGCACGTGGTTCTCAAGTTAAGCTCTATGTTCCAATTAACATTAATGATCTCAACATGAACATAAACAGAATAACAAGAATAATTGGAACATAGATATAATAAATGATTATCCCACAACCATGTAAAGCAATAGCAAACTACCCAAGTGATTCAGGGGTAAACAAGGTAATGAGATAAACAATCTAGGGTGACCTATTGGGTCCCATCAAAATTAACCTATGCATGAGTATGTGATATTAAAGAACATTATTGGGTAAAAAGTGGTCAAGGGCACAACTTGCCTTCGATGAGCTCCTGCTCATCTACCTCAACCTGCTGCTCACCAGGATCCTCAGCAACGGGCTCTTCTACTCGCCACAATACAAACAAGCACAGTGCATATAGAGAAATTAACATTACACCAAACATATAAATGAAATACACAGTAATATTCTACATATTAAAATAAAAACCTAGGAACTGGAATCATAATTTTCTGAGTTATAGATTTTAAGTTATGCATTTTCAAAGGTTTTATGTGCTTTAAATAGGATTAAGTGATAAATAAATTTCTTACTGTTTTCATGACATAACAGAGGTTCTAGGTGAAAGAGAACAATATTACAAAATTTTAGCAACTGGAATGAAGTAGTTTGGACTAAAAATGAATTTTCTATGAATTTATCAAGTTATAGTAATTGTTTTCGTATTAAAAATCTATTTTCTAATTCATTTAATCAATTTCAAACCGCACTGGACTGGGCCTCAAATAAGCCGAAGCGCAGGGGTCTCGGTGAAAGAACCCCCAGACACATAGAACAGTCGCATAGGACTGCGGGTTGGTTTCTCAGAAGTCTAGGGTCTCTTAAGCAAAAAGCACCCGCGAAGGGGTATCATCTAATCCTGGCCGCCCGATCCAGATCCTACGCGCCAGATTAGATTGGCGCGAGTTATGAACCGGTGTGCGACAGCAACCGTTGGATCCTAATCTTACGGCGCGGATTCAAAATACCCGGGACTGCGTCGTAATCATCGGATCGCGGATCTATGGTTCTCATCGATCGCGCGAAGAGGTATGCCTAATCTAATCGGGATCGTCCGTCCATGATCCGACGGTGCGAGTTCACCGTCCCCAAACCGACCGGAGCACGGCGGCGCACCAACCATCCACGGCGGAGCACCACCGGCGAGCGCACAATCCGGTCATCCGCTACCCCGTGCCCAAAATTAAACAGCGCTACGCGTACAGGAGGTCAAGGCGAAACCGTTTGTGGGTTTATTACCTCGGTCCGACGCGGCGACTGCTCTATCCACGGAAGGTCACGGCTCCACGGCGGCACACGGTCGACGGTGAGGAATTCCCGGCCGGTCGATGTCGCGCCCCCCCGGTCACTGCCCCGCGCGTGTTCCGTGCAACCTCCCGAACGCCCAGGACGAGGCAATCGGAGCAGAGGGGCGATGATGGCGCGGTTCAACGACGGCGGAACGAATCTCCTCCCACGGCGCTCGGCGGCGGCGTTCTGGTGGCGATGGTTTGTGGAGATGGTAGATTCAAGGAGAAGTGCGCGAGGCGGCACGCAGCACCCGGTTTTTAACTCCGCGGACCCGGCACGGGGTGGGAAGAAGTCGTCCACAATCCCGGCCATGGCGACGAGTTTCTCGCGCGAGTTTGTTTAGGCGAACGGGAACAAGCTGACACGGGGGTCCCACAGCACGGTGACTAAGGAAACGGACGCGTGCGCGGCGCAAGGGCTGGCATGCGGGGCCCGTGTGGCAGTGAGGGTGAGGCAGGCGCGCGGCTGAAGAGTAGAAGTGGGCCGTCGCGGTGGCTTCTCTGAATGGGCCGAATTCCAGGTTGGCGGCCCAGTTGGCTTCTTTTCCCTTTTTCTTTTTATTTTCTGTTTCATTCCTTTTTCAAATTCAAACTTCAATCCAAATTCAAACTTTGTGGCACTTTATATACTGGCTAATTATTTATTTTGATCATATCAACTGTGATGAAGTAATTTTAATGATAATTTTATTTGTATTGAATAACATTCCTTTCTCTTCTCTATTCTCAAGAATTTCTTTTAGGTTTTAAATTCCCTTTTTGGTCTTTAATATTTTTCTTGTCACAAAATGCACACAAAAATAAAATATTCAGCATGATGCAACAATTTAGTAGCATATCTTTTTATTAATTGTTCTTGGACATGGTGTTCTCATATGATGATGCATAAAGATCAAACTCACATAAAGAGAAATTGTTCCCCTACTGGTATTATTCCTAGCAATTACAAAGTGGGTGTTACACAAGGGAGGGGTTTTGGGGTTTGGTGATCAAACAAGGTCCAAATCAACCCAAATTCTACCCAAGGCTTCTAAATAATGTAAGGAACTCATATAAAAAGTTTGAGCATTTTTGGGATTACCATTTATCTTTTAAAAATCCAGAACTAGTATTTTAAGCTATTTTAAATGCTTTAAAATTCCTTATTTTCTCTAAAAATCATAAAACTATTTTTATTAAATTCTAGGGAAAATAAGAAGTCTAGAAAAATTGGTTTCACAATTTTAGGATTTTTCTACATTTTTCCATGGATTTCTAAAGTTATTCTGAAAAAGAAAATAAAAAGGTTTGAATAGTACTGGGCCCGAAGCAGCCCATACGGCCCAGCTGTAACACCCCAGGATCCACAAACACCCTGAAATGCTACTAAACTACACAACTAACATTCATATATAAAATTTCGACAGCATCTCCTTTGGAAATTTGCATAAACATGGAAGCAACAGAGTATAAACAGATATCATGATAAGAAAACATACTAGACATTAATAATCTGCTAGCAATGGGAAGATAACCATAACGACATAAACTGAATTAACTAGTGTGCACGACTAGTTAAAAACAAACATCCTTGACAAGAAGTTTCTAATTAAATCATGGTTGTGCCTGGGCAGCGTTATTATGAGAGTGAAGGTGGACGTGCTGCTACTTCCCTCATTCCCAACATGAATTAAGTACCTGCATTGAGTAATGCAAGAGTGAGATAAAACATCTCAGCAAGTAAAATATTTTGACGAGATATTTAAACCAAAAGAATTGAATTAATCAACATTTTAAAAGGGATCACAATTGAGATCAGAAATACTTGTAGATATAGAACTCAATAGTCCCAAAATAACCAATGCCATCTCATTTCCTCGAACGACCACAATAGGTTGTATAACACTTCCCTGCGTCAACAATACCTGCAAATATCACTTCAATGTATGCATAGGAATGCAATGTGTAAGTCCTCTGCCTTCATATCTCTTAGAGTATAAAACCACACCATCTGCAAATATCACTTCAATGAATGCATATGAATGCAATGCATATGTCCTCTGCCTTCATACCTCTAAGGGTATGAAGCCGCATCGTACCCCTCCTCGGGCAACGTACGATGCTAAGTTGTACCGGTACGATCGGACCATAGGTCACAACAAAACTTCAGATGCAAGTGAATCATGCAATGTATATGGCATGCTGCATTTATCAATATACTTCACTTCCTTCAAATACAATACAAACCTCAAACAATACTTCGTTTACCTTCAGATACAATACAAACCTCAAATAATACTTCATTCACCTTCAGGAGTGTGAATTAATCTCGTGGGTCATACTCGAATCATCATCATCATCAATATATGATTAAGCATCAATATAATACAATCAAGTAAAGCATCCCATAGAGTTCAATTACGAAAGAATTTGATGATTCTGAATATTAGAGTGTAGGCGATGAAACAACAAGTCAAAACGGTAGCAACCACCGCTACATTCACTTGCCTTCATCGAAGAAGAAAATGTACTAAGCATGATCCGGAGCATAACCACCTGTTGCGGGGCATAAAACTTAGTACAAATATTTCATAAACATTTGCCAACAATCAACAAATCGTTCCTACGCTTGAAACCAAGACCTGGTGAAAAGACTCCCACCGTGAACCACATGTCAAACAGCAGCAGCGCTGTTTGTTAATTTTGTATCTTTAAAATTATAACAGTGGTGATATCAAACAAATACTCTAGAAGTATCTAAACAAAATACTCTACAACTTCGGTATTCAATAGATAATTAAATTCTGCCATCTATAAGTCTAAAACATATTACAAGATAATTGACTGAATCTGTTTTAGACAGCCGCATAGTTAACTTTCAAAATTCGATATCTCACAAACTACTCAACCAAAAATCATGAAATTCTGCTGGAAGTAAGAACTTTTATCCCTCTACAAAAGTCTCCATAGCTGGGAGAGCCAATTTAGCCATTTACTTGATGAAACCTACCAGTGAACAGACCCGCTCATTTCTGTCAGGCCAACAGAAACAGCCACCGTAAAACAAACATAACTAGAGTTTCATAATTCATATGAATGCATTCTTGAACAATCTGGAAA
The DNA here is from genome assembly GCA_029449295.1 of Zea luxurians. Lineage (NCBI taxonomy): Eukaryota > Viridiplantae > Streptophyta > Magnoliopsida > Poales > Poaceae > Zea > Zea luxurians. The sequence goes on from JAOPSE010000022.1 coordinate 29,379,877, forward strand.
GCTTATGAAATTATCTACAACTTTTCTTACAAGCCCAAGGTTGAATTCTGTTGATAAAATTGCCTAAATCTTAATAGAACAGATTCTGCACAGAATTATGAGACTGAAAAACTGCTATAATAAAACTGCAATAACTTTCTGATCTGATGTCCGATTGAGGTGTTCTTCGCGGCCATGGAAAGATATCTAAATTATCTACAACTCATAAATATACTTTTTATTTTTTTGAGGCCTCTAAGACCACGGAAAACTGGCATGAACAAAAACTATCGAATCTGTTATTCTGTAGAGACTAATTTCGAGATCAAAAATCTAATCTCCCATCTAATCCAACATAAAGGGCTAATTGCAGGGCCTAAAACTCATCCAAAACAAGGTAAAACATCCATCAAGTGGGGACAATGGAGAGAGGAAAGGAAATCCAACCAATTCTTGAAGAGGAACGATGACGACGACAGGCGACTGTGTGCCCTAATCTTCCCTCTCTTCTCTCCCTTGTTCTTCCTTTCTTCTCTTGGGCAAGGCACAAAAGGGGATGGCTGCTAGGGTGGGAGGATGTGGCTGCTAGGGTTAGGGAGGTATAAATAGAAGAAAACTCCCTCAATCCTAATATCCAATGGCTCAGATCGACCGGCACTTGAAAAAACTCATTCAGACTCCAAACAAGGCAAACTAGTAGACGATCGGAATCGTCTCGACGATATCTATGCAACTACGGTCTCCGATCATCAGTAGGAAACACCATATTAGGATTATAAACATGGTTTGGTTTTTTGGGTATTATATTCCCATTGCTAGCAGATTATTAATGTCTAGTATGTTTTCTTATCATGATATCTGTTTATACTCTGTTGCTTCCATGTTTATGCAAATTTCCAAAGGAGATGCTGTCGAAATTTTATATATGAATGTTAGTTGTGTAGTTTAGTAGCATTTCAGGGTGTTTGTGGATCCTGGGGTGTTACAGTTGGTATCAAAGCATAGGCTTTAGATTCTTGGCAATTTGAAGATAAATTTGACACACTTGCACATATAGGAAGGTTGTGGGTTCAAATATCTTTGATATATGTTAATGTCTTTGAAGTGCAGATGAAATAATTTCACCCTCCCTAATCCTTTACGGTGATGTGGTAAGTTGTTTATGACTTAATGCCTGATATAATTCATCTCTAAATTTTGATATTGTTTATTAATAAGATTGATATCGCTGTTCTTTTGTGAGATTGAAGTCGTTATTATGCTTGTGATATACGTGTATGCCTATGTTGTTTTCAACATGTTTTTCATGGTTGAGTTTTATTACAATAATATTGTTATATACGTTTGATCGAGGATGTTTCCAAGAGGAGTGTGAATTGCATGTTTTGGGTTACAAGGTAACCATCGATTTGGATTTAAGTTGTTGGGCGGTTGGTGGATAGCTCCAACTATCTTTGCAAGGAATGATTGTTTATGCCGAGAAACCAGTTCTGAAAGAAATGAATATTGGTACTTTTATATGGATTTTGGGGGGAAAGTCTTTACATAGCTAGCCAGAGTGGATTACATGTCTCCCTTCTATCTTGTGTTTTAGTAGCCACAAAGCCTAGATGTGGTTTAAAGTGGTTGCATGTTAGTCATGCTAATTGTAGAATAAATCTTTTATTTTCTTGATCCATTGATTATATATTAATACGTTGAGGATCTGATGGTTATCTCCCTGATGCATGCTTGTGGAGCCATTGTTGGACCACTTATCTATTGGTTTGAATGAAGTCATTGCCTAGCCTAGAGTTGGTTGGGTGTGGTTAGTCACCTATTTCTAAATGATGTGGTTCTTACATCAGATTGAGGTGTTTGTCATGTGTGTGAAGGATTACAGGGTTATTATTGACCCTGTATGTCTGGTACTTTGAGTGCATCGTATGATGGAATGAAATGTAAGTTTCTGAACTACAGTAGATGAAGACTTATATTATGAGTAGGTTAACCTTACTAGTTTGGATATTTTTTTAGTTGAGTTGTTGGATGAAGTATAGTGACATTAGTTAAGCAAAGTATTGTGTTGTTGCTGTGCTGTCAGTGCTCTTTGTGGAGTTTTTGGCATTTGTTCGATGAACTGTGCCGCACAGAATGTTATTGGCTTCTTGTTGGCTTTATTGCTCCATTAGTTCTGTAGACTTTCTCCCTTTTGTGGGGTGTAAAGAATGTTAGATTACATGATTATCTTTTTCATGACGTCAAGAACAAGGTTTAGGAAGATTAGGAGTTTTGTTTCAATAGAACGACTTGTTTCGTGGTGCTTTGATGTGAGGTGTTTGATCTTCTTATGCATTCATCTTGTGTGGATGTTTGACAATTGAATTAAAATGAATTGTTGAAGTTGGTAAGAGTTGTTCTTAGTGCATATTACCTCTTCATAAAAAGAGTGTTGTTTTAAGACATTGATCTTGATGTATAGTTGCATCCAAATTCAATGATAGCAAATCCTAGTGTTGATTGCACCTATGACAATGCCTTGGGAATTCATTTTATATTGTTTTATGATTGTTGTCAAGGTGTGTCATTTTCTTTGGTAAATTAGTCCGACTTAGAGGTTATTTCATGAAAAACTCTTTTCATGATCTCGTCAAGGCTACTAGTCTACTATATGAGTCTATTTAGGGTGTTTGGCCGAGTTTTACCGTTGGTGAATGTCTTGATTTGTAGAAGTGGATGAATTCGAGGACGAATTCTTTTAAGGGGGGTAGAATATAATACCCAAAAAACCAAACCATGTTTATAATCCTAATATGGTGTTTCCTACTGATGATCGGAGACCGTAGTTGCATGTCCGACCGTACCGGTACAACTTAGCATCGTACGTTGCCCGAGGAGGGGTACGATGCGGCTTCATACCCTTAGAGGTATGAAGGCAGAGGACATATGCATTGCATTCATATGCATTCATTGAAGTGATATTTGCAGATGGTGTGGTTTTATACTCTAAGAGATATGAAGGCAGAGGACTTACACATTGCATTCCTATGCATACATTGAAGTGATATTTGCAGGTATTGTTGACGCAGGGAAGTGTTATACAACCTATTGTGGTCGTTCGAGGAAATGAGATGGCATTGGTTATTTTGGGACTATTGAGTTCTATATCTACAAGTATTTCTGATCTCAATTGTGATCCCTTTTAAAATGTTGATTAATTCAATTCTTTTGGTTTAAATATCTCGTCAAAATATTTTACTTGCTGAGATGTTTCATCTCACTCTTGCATTACTCAATGCAGGTACTTAATTCATGTTGGGAATGAGGGAAGTAGCAGCACGTCCACCTTCACTCTCATAATAACGCTGCCCAGGCACAACCATGATTTAGTTAGAAACTTCTTGTCAAGGATGTTTGTTTTTAACTAGTCGTGCACACTAGTTAATTCAGTTTATGTCGTTATGGTTATCTTCCCATTGCTAGCAGATTATTAATGTCTAGTATGTTTTCTTATCATGATATCTGTTTATACTCTGTTGCTTCCATGTTTATGCAAATTTCCAAAGGAGATGCTGTCGAAATTTTATATATGAATGTTAGTTGTGTAGTTTAGTAGCATTTCAGGGTGTTTGTGGATCCTGGGGTGTTACACCAGCCCTCAGAGAAAACGGGACGTGCCCGCGCCCGCGCTGGTAGTCTTGCAGAAGGGCCCTCGGGGTTCTGGGTAACTGAAAGGGAAATGTGCCCTTAGGGCCATTTCTAAGTGTTTTGGTGATTTAGTGCCCAACACAGGTGCCTAATTGTAAAATGGTGGACAAAGTACAAATCAAGGTTAAAGGTATGTTTCTCAAACTTAGTACATTGTTTTATGGACTAATGTATTGTGTCTAAGTGCTGGAAACAGAAAAAATCGAGTTGGAGAAGAGATGGCTCGAGCAGCCAAAGTCTGCCCAGTCTGGGTGCACCGGACTGTCCTGTGGTGCACCGGACAAGTGTCCGGTGCGCCAGGCTGGCTTGGGCAAAGTGGCTGCTCTCGGGACTTCGACGGCGGTGTACGGCTAAAATTCACCGGACTGTCCGGTGTGCACCGGACTGTCCGGTGGGCCGCTCACAGGCGAACTCATCGCTCTCGGGAAACCATCAACGACGTACGGCTAAAAATCACCGGACTGTCCGGTGTGCACCGGACTGTCCGGTGAGCCAACGATCGGCCGGGCCAACGGTCGGCCGCGCAATCTGCGCGGGACACGTGGCCGAGCCAACGGCTAGAAGATGGCACCAGGACTGTCCGGTGTGCACCGGACATGTCAAGTGCACCAACGGCTCCCAGGCTGCCAACGGTCGACTGCGCTGTTTATGGAAAGAAATCGGGCACCGGACATGTCCGGTGTGCACCGAACATGTCCGGTGTGCACCGGACTGTCCGGTGCGCCAGACGACAGAAGGCAAGAATTGCCTTCCCAGATTGCTCCCAACAGCTCCTAGCTGCCTTGGGGCTATAAAAGGGACCCCTAGGCGCATGGAGGAGTACACCAAGCATCCTTTGAGCATCATTGATCACTCACACTTCATTCTTGCGCACTTGTTCGACATTTTAGTGATTTGAGCTCCGTTCTAGTGTGCTAGTCTCTTGAGCTCAAGTCTGGGTTTTGCGTGTGCGTATTCGCTGTGATCTTTGTGTCGTGTGTGTGTTGCTAATCCCTCCCTTGCTCTGTGATTCTTCGTGAACATCTTGTGTAAGGGCGAGAGGCTCCAAGCTGTGGAGATTCCTCGCAAACGGGATTAAGAGAAGCAAAGCAACACCGTGGTATTCAAGTTGGTCTTTGGACCGCTTGAGAGGGGTTGATTGCAACCCTCGTCCGTTGGGACGCCACAACGTGGAGTAGGCAAGCGTTGGTCTTGGCCGAACCACGGGATAACCACTGTGCCATCTCTGTGATTGATATCTCTTGGTTATTGTGTTGTGTTGAGATCCTTCTCTAGCCACTTGGCAAATTACTGTGCTAACAAGTAACCAAGTTTTGTGGCTTAAGTTTTTGAAGTGTTACAGGATCACCTATTCACCCCCCCCTCTAGGTGCTCTCAATTGGTATCGGAGCCATTCTCTTCAAGAAAGGGACTACCTGCCTGAAGAGATGGATCCTAAAGGCAAGGGGATGGTGATCAACGACAAGGAGAAGGAGTCCTTCGTCAACGAGCCCAATGATGACAGGCCCACCGACTCAGGCTCGGGCCACAAAAGAAAAGACGGGAGGAAGAAGAAGACAAGGCGCATCAAGGAAATTGTCTACTACGACAGCGACGAATCTTCCTCCTCCCAAAAGGACGACGACGACTACGATAGACGAAAGACGGTTAACTCAAACTTTTCTTTCAATTATTCGTGCATCCCGCATAGTTCAAATGCTCAATTGCTCCCCATTCCACTTGGCAAGCCCCCTCACTTTGATGGAGAGGATTACGGATTTTGGAGCCACAAAATGCGTACTCACCTGTTTTCTCTCCATCCAAGCATTTGGGAGATTGTGGAAAGTGGAATGAAATTTGATAGCTCGGATAGCCCTGTGTTTATTAATGAACAGATTCATAAAAATGCACAAGCTACTACTGTGTTGCTAGCCTCTTTGTGCAGGGACGAGTATCACAAGGTGAGCGGCTTGGACAATGCCAAGCAGATCTGGGACACCCTCAAGATCTCTCATGAGGGAAACTACGTCACCTTGCTCACCAAAATGGAGTTGGTGGAGGGCGAGCTTGGACGGTTCGCGATGATAAGGGGCGAGGAGCCGACACAAACATACAACCGGCTCAAGACCCTTATCAACAAAATAAGGAGCTACAGGAGCACGCGATGGACGGACCACGACGTCGTCCGCCTAATGCTAAGGTCATTTACCGTTCTTGATCCTCATTTGGTGAACAATATACGTGAAAATCCTAGGTACACCAAGATGTCGCCCGAAGAAGTTCTTGGGAAGTTCGTAAGCGGGCGAATGATGATCAAGGAGGCAAGATACGTGGACGATGCGTTGAACGGTCCTAGTCATGAGCCTCAACCCATTGCTCTCAAGGCAACAAGGAGCAAGGAGGCGCTACCAAGCAAGGTGGCGCAAGTTGAGGCGGCCGGACTCAATGATGAGGAGATGGCCCTCATCATTAAGCGCTTCAAGACGGCGCTTAAAGGTCGCAAGGGGCAGCCAAGCAAGACCAAAGCCAAGGGGAAGCGCTCATGCTTCAAATGCGGTAAGCTTGGTCATTTTATTGCTAACTGTCCCGACAATGATAGTGATCAGGACCAAGGGAACAAGAGGGAGAAAAAGAAGCATTACAAGAAGGCCAAGGGCGAGGCACATATCGGAAAGGAGTGGGATTCGGATTGTTCCTCCTCCTGACTCTGACAATGAAGGACTCGCCGCCACCGCCTTCAACAAGTCATCCCTCTTCCCCAACGAGCGTCACACTTGCCTCATGGCAAGAGAGAAGAAAGTAAGCACTCATACTAGTACTTATGCTTCTTCGAGTGAAGATGAGTCTAGTGATGATGATGAGATAGATTACTCATGCTTATTCAAGGGATTAGATAGAACCAAGGTAGACAAAATTAATGAATTAATTGATGCCTTGAATGACAAGAATATGCTTTTAGAAAAACAAGAAGATTTGTTGTATGAAGAACATGATAAATTTGTAGAAGCACAGAAATCTCTTGCTCTAGAAATTAAGAGGAATGAAATGCTCTCTAGTGAATTATCTTCTTGTCATGAAACTATTGCTAAGTTAAAAAGTTTTAATGATGATTTAAATGCTAAACTAGAAGTAGCTAGTAAATCTAATTCTTGTGTAGAAATTGTTGAAACTTGTAATAGGTGTAAAGATTTTGACATTGATGCTTGTAGTGATCATTTAGTTTCAATTTCCAAATTAAATGATGAATTAGCTAGTCTTAATGCCCAACTTAAGACTAGCAAGAATGAAGTTGACAAGCTAAAATTTGCAAGGGATGCCTACACGATTGGTAGACACCCCTCAATTAAGGATGGACTTGGCTACAAGAGGGAAGCCAAGAACTTGACAAGCCATAAGGCTCCCATCTCCGCCAAGGAGAAAGGGAAGGCCCCTATGGCTAGTAGTGTGCAAAAGAACCATGCCTTTATGTACTATGATAGAAGACAACCTAGAAATGCTTATAGGAGTTGTAATGTATATAATGTCTTTGATTCTCATGCCATGGTTGCTTCTAGTTCTTCTTATGTGCATGATAGAAATGTTGGTAGGAGAAATGTTATTCATAATATGCCTAGGAGAAATGTCGTTAATGTTCCTAGGAAAGTTAATGAACCTTCTACAATATATCATGCTTTAAATGCTTCTTTTGCTATTTGTAGAAAGGATAGGAAGATAGTTGCTAGAAAATTAGGGGCAAGATGCAAGGGAGACAAAACTTGCATTTGGGTCCCTAAGGATATTTGTGCTAACCTTGCAGGACCCAACATGAGTTGGGTACCTAAGACCCAAGCCTAAATTTGCCTTGCAGGTTTATGCATCCAGGGGGTTCAAGCTGGATTATTGACAGGCGGATGCACAAACCATATGACGAGGGAGAAGAAGATGTTCACCTCCTACGTCAAGAATAAAGATTCCCAAGATTCAATAATATTCGGTGATGGGAATCAAGGCAAGGTAAAAGGGTTAGGTAAAATTGCAATCTCAAATGAGCACTCTATCTCTAATGTGTTTTTAGTAGAGTCTCTTGGATATAATTTGCTATCTGTTAGTCAATTATGCAATATGGGATATAACTGTTTGTTTACAAATGTAGATGTGTCTGTCTTTAGAAGATGTGATGGTTCACTAGCTTTTAAGGGTGTACTAGACGGCAAGCTTTACTTAGTTGATTTTGCAAAAGAAGAGGCCGGTCTAGATGCATGCTTAATTGCTAAGACTTGCATGGGCTTGCTGTGGCATCGCCGCTTAGCACATGTGGGGATGAAGAACCTCCACAAGCTTCTAAAGGGAGAACACGTGATAGGTCTAACCAATGTTCATTTCGAAAAAGATAGACCTTGTGCAGCTTGTCAAGCAGGGAAACAGGTGGGAGGCTCTCATCCCACCAAAAATGTGATGACAACATCAAGACCCCTGGAGCTGCTACATATGGACCTCTTCGGACCCGTCGCCTATCTGAGCATAGGAGGAAGTCAGTATGGTCTAGTTATCGTTGATGACTTTTCCCGCTTCACTTGGGTGTTCTTTTTGCAGGATAAGTCTGAAACCCAAGGGACCCTCAAGCGCTTCCTAAGGAGAGCTCAAAATGAGTTTGAGCTCAAGGTGAAGAAGACACGGAGCGACAACGGGTCCGAATTCAAGAACCTTCAAGTGGAGGAGTTCCTTGAGGAGGAGGGGATGAAGCACGAGTTCTCCGCTCCCTACACACCTCAGCAAAATGGTGTGGTAGAGAGGAAGAACAGGACACTCATAGATATGGCGAGGACTATGCTTGGAGAGTTCAAGACCCCCGAGTGTTTTTGGTCGGAAGCCAGTGAACACGGCTTGCCACGCCATCAACAGGGTCTACCTTCACCGCCTCCTCAAGAAGACCTCATACGAGCTGCTAACTGGTAACAAACCCAATGTGTCTTATTTTCGTGTATTTGGGAGCAAATGTTATATTCTTGTGAAGAAAGGTAGAACTTCTAAATTTGCTCCCAAAGCTGTAGAAGGGTTTTTGTTAGGTTATGATTCAAATACAAAGGCGTATAGGGTCTTCAACAAATCATCGGGTTTGGTTGAAGTCTCTAGCGATGTTGTATTTGATGAGACTAATGGCTCTCCAAGAGAGCAAGTTGTTGATCTTGATGATGTAGATGAAGAAGATGTTCCAACGGCCGCGATACGCACCATGGTGATTGGAGATGTACGGCCTCAGGAACAACTGGAGCAAGATCAACCGTCTTCCTCAACTATGGTGCATCCCCCAACTCAAGATGACGAACTAGATACCTCAAGTGGAGGCGCATGATCAAGGGGGAGCACAGGATGATCAAGTTGAAGAGGAAGAAGCACCTCAGGCACCTCCAACCCAAGTTCGAGCGACGATTCAAAGGGATCATCCCGTCGACCAGATATTGGGTGATATTAGCAAGGGAGTAAACTACTCGTTCAAGATTAGTTAATTTTTGTGAACATTACTCTTTTGTCTCTTCTATTGAGCCTTTCAGGGTAGAAGAGGCCTTGCTAGATCCGGACTGGGTGTTGGCCATGCAGGAGGAACTCAACAATTTCAAGCTGCAATGAAGTTTGGACACTGGTGCCTCGCCCCAAGCAAAATGTTGTGGGAACCAAGTGGGTGTTCCGCAACAAATAGGACGAGCACGGGGTGGTGACAAGGAATAAGGCTCGACTTGTGGCAAAAGGTTATGCCCAAGTCGCAGGTTTGGACTTTGAGGAGACTTTTGCTCCTGTGGCTAGGCTAGAATCAATTCGTATCTTGCTAGCATATGCTGCTCATCATTCTTTCAGGTTGTACCAAATGGATGTGAAGAGCGCTTTCCTCAACGGGCCGATCAAGGAGGAGGTGTACGTGGAGCAACCCCCTGGCTTTGAGGATGAACGGTACCCCGACCACGTGTGTAAGCTCTCTAAGGCGCTCTATGGACTTAAGCAAGCCCCAAGAGCATGGTATGAATGCCTTAGAGACTTTTTAATTGCTAATGCTTTCAAGGTTGGGAAAGCCGATCCAACTCTTTTTACTAAGACTTGCAATGGTGATCTTTTTGTGTGCCAAATTTATGTCGATGACATAATATTTGGTTCTACTAATCAAAAGTCTTGTGAAGAGTTTAGCAGGGTGATGACGCAGAAATTCGAAATGTCAATGATGGGCGAGTTGAACTACTTCCTTGGGTTCCAAGTGAAGCAACTCAAGGACGGACACTTTCATCTCCCAAACGAAGTACACGCAAGACTTGCTAAAGCTGGTTTGGGATGAAGGACGCCAAGCCCGCAAAGACGCCGATGGGAACTGACGGACACACCGACCTCAACAAAGGTGGTAAGTCCGTTGATCAAAAAGCATACCGGTCCATGATAGGTTCTCTGCTTTATCTATGTGCTAGTAGACCGGATATTATGCTTAGCGTATGCATGTGTGCTAGATTTCAATCCGATCCTAAGGAGTGTCACTTAGTGGCTGTGAAGCGAATTCTTCGATATTTAGTCGCTACGCCTTGCTTCGGGATCTGGTATCCAAAGGGGTCTAACTTTGACTTGATTGGGTACTCAGATTCCTGACTATGCTGGATGTAAGGTCGATAGGAAGAGTACATCAGGGGACGTGCCAATTCTTAGGAAGGTCCCTGGTGTCATGGAACTCTAAGAAACAAACCTCCGTTGCCCTATCCACCACTGAGGCCGAGTACGTTGCTGCGGGACAGTGTTGTGCGCAACTACTTTGGATGAGGCAAATCCCTCCGGGACTTTGGCTACAATCTAAGCAAAGTCCCACTCCTATGTGATAATGAGAGTGCTATCCGAATAGCGGAAAATCCTGTTGAGCACAGCCGCACAAAGCACATTGACATCCGGCATCACTTCTTGAGAGACCACCAGCAAAAGGGAGATATCGAAGTGTTTCATGTTAGCACCGAGAACCAGCTAGCCGATATCTTTACCAAGCCTCTAGATGAGAAGACCTTTTGCAGGCTACGTAGTGAGCTCAATATCTTAGATTTGTGGAACTTGGATTGAAATGTAGCATACATGTGTTTATGCCTTTGATTATGTTCATTCTGCATTTTGTTGCTTATTGTGGCGCTCAAGTTGTACAAACACTCCCTGGACCTCACAAGTCCTGTTTGCAAGTAATGCACATATTTAGGGGGAGCTGTGCTACAACTTGACCCTTTGAGACTAACCATGTACTTGAGTTTCGTTGTTTTAGTCTCCTAAGGAAAATTGAAAGGGAAAAGGTGGACTTGGACCATGCAAGACTTCCACTGCACTCCGATGAAAAGAGTAACTTTTCCAAGTTCATCTTCATACTCTTATTGCCTTTGTGTTCTTATTTGAAGATTTTGGTGAGGCAATGGGGTTAAAGGGCCAAGATTGATCCCGTTTTGGTGCTTGATGCCAAAGGGGGAGAAAATAAAGGCTAAAGCAATAAATGGATCAGCTACCACTTGAGAAATTTTGAAAATAGTAGATTAGAGCTTTTGGTTTGTCAAAACTCTTTTATTGTCTCTTATGTCAAAAGTTGGCCTCTTGTGGGGAGAAGTGTTGATTATGGGAAAAAGGGGAGAGCTTTTGGTTTGTCAAAACTCTTTTATTGTCTCTTATGTCAAAAGTTGGCCTCTTGTGGGGAGAAGTGTTGATTATGGGAAAAAGGGGGAGTTTTTGAAATCCTTGATCAAATTTCTTTGGAAAACCTCTCTTTATGTCTCTACAAGTGGTCTTGACTTAGAGATAGGAATTTGAGTTTGATTTGCAAAAACAAACCAAGTGGTGGCATAGAGTGATCCATATATGTCAAAATTGAATCAAAACAATTATGATTTCTTATTTGATTTGATTTTGTACTTGTTCTACTTGCTTTATGTTGTGTTGGCATAAATCACCAAAAAGGGGGAGATTGAAAGGGAAATGTGCCCTTGGGCCATTTCTAAGTGTTTTGGTGATTTAGTGCCCAACACAGGTGCCTAATTGTAAAATGGTGGACAAAGTACAAATCAAGGTTAAAGGTATGTTTCTCAAACTTAGTACATTGTTTTATGGACTAATGTATTGTGTCTAAGTGCTGGAAACAGAAAAAATCGAGTTGGAGAAGAGATGGCTCGAGCAGCCAATGTCTGCCCAGTCTGGGTGCACCGGACTGTCCGGTGGTGCACCGGACAGTGTCCGGTGCGCCAGGCTGGCTTGGGCAAAGTGGCTGCTCTCGGAACTTCGACGGCGGTGAACGGCTAAAATTCACCAGACTGTCCGGTGTGCACCGGACTGTCCGATGGGCCGCTCACAGGCGAACTCGTCGCTCTCGGGAAACCATCAACGGCGTACGGCTAAAAATCACCGGACTGTCCGGTGTGCACCGGACTGTCCGGTGAGCCAACGGTCGGCCGGCCAATGGTCGGCCACGCAATCTGCGCGGGACACGTGGCCGAGCCAACGGCTAGAAGATGGCACCGGACTGTCCGGTGTGCACCGGACTGTCCGGTGTGCACCGGACATGTCAAGTGCACCAACGGCTCCCAGGCTGCCAACGGTCGACTGCGCTGTTTATGGAAAGAAATCGGGCACCGGACATGTCCGGTGTGCACCGGACTGTCCGGTGCGCCAGACGACAGAAGGCAAGAATTGCCTTCCTAGATTGCTCCCAACAGCTCCTAGCTGCCTTGGGGCTATAAAAGGGACCCCTAGGCGCATGGAGGAGTACACCAAGCATCCTTTGAGCATCATTGATCACTCACACTTCATTCTTGCGCACTTGTTCGACATTTTAGTGATTTGAGCTCCGTTCTAGTGTGCTAGTCTCTTGAGCTCAAGTCTGGGTTTTGCGTGTGCGTATTCGCTGTGATCTTTGTGTCGTGTGTGTGTTGCTAATCCCTCCCTTGCTCTGTGATTCTTCGTGAACATCTTGTGTAAGGGCGAGAGGCTCCAAGCTGTGGAGATTCCTCAGCAAACGGGATTAAGAGAAGCAAAGCAACACCGTGGTATTCAAGTTGGTCTTTGGACCGCTTGAGAGGGGTTGATTGCAACCCTCGTCCGTTGGGACGCCACAACATGGAGTAGGCAAGCGTTGGTCTTGGCCGAAACCACGGGATAACCACTGTGCCATCTCTGTGATTGATATCTCTTGGTTATTGTGTTGTGTTGAGATCCTTCTCTAGCCACTTGGCAAATTACTGTGCTAACAAGTAACCAAGTTTTGTGGCTTAAGTTTTTGAAGTGTTACAGGATCACCTATTCACCCCCCCCCCCCCGTCTATGTGCTCTCAGTAACAGGAAATAAGTTCTTTTACTATTCCTATGTGTCGCTGACGGTTTACAGAAAGCCCCCTCGACTTCTATTTCTTCACACGGCCAAGTCCCCGACGACGTCGCGCACGGCAGAGCTCCGGCGAGCATCTGTACCGGCCGATTGGGACAACAGGCTAGGTTCTCCGAGCAACAGACATGAAATTGGGGCTACCTTGATCATTTCCCCCAACTTAATTGCGATAATGATCAACTAAGGAGCTCTGGCCACGGTGACCGAGAGCATGGCGGCTAGATCGTCGTGTTCCCGGCGATTGGTGGTCTCTTATTTTGAATTGATGGCTCGGCAAGCATCATAGAGCAACCAGAGTGCTCAAACGAAGGAGAGTGAGGGATGAACTGACCTGGAAAGGGCTTGGCCGCGGTGATGGGTGGTTTACGGCGGCGGAGAGTCGATTTGGGGGAAGTTGGAAATTGGGGAGCTGTGGGGAATGATCGGAGCTACGAGCGGGTTCTCTGGACGCATGATTACCTAGCGGAACGGGCTGAGGCTTCAATTTATAGGATACTTAAGCGGTGGTGGCCAATTTGGTCGAGCAACGCTGGCAGTCGGAGATGGAGAAGAACCTGGCGTGGTGAATTCGTGTCCATCACCGTGGCAGGCTCACCGGCGTTGATTAGACAGCAGTGGGGAGTTACGGCGACGCAGTGGAAGGGTTGAGCCATGCGGCGCACGGCCAGGAGGCGGCGGTCATCGGTGAGCTTATCTGCTCAGCCGTAGGGTAGAGGGGGGAAGCACGGGGGGTCGCCGGAATGGAGCCCAGCTCATCGGCGGTGAAGATTCTCCTTACCCCACAACGTTATCCGTCTACTAGAGCACGAATCTGCACGCCGTTGACGCTGAATCGCGGCGGGAGATCGTCGGCGGTGAGATGACGGAGCTGGCGTTCTGATCTTCGTACTGTACCATGGCAAAACCGGATTCAGTCGCCTGACAGCCCAACTTAGAGCGAGATTTTCTCTAAATTTCTAGTGACAACACTAAGTCCAACTCTGCAGCAAACTTGTAGGGCATTATACCAACTATAACTTTGCTATATGGTGTTGTCACAAAAAGGTAGCAGATCATGCATGAACTTGGTCTTGAAGTTGTTGTCAGTCCACTGTCAGTCTGATTTTCAGACTTAATTAGCCTGACAGCCTGACTTTAGGCATGATTATCTTCAAATTTCTCACAAGAACATGGCCTGCACTCTTAAGCAAACTTGTTATCCATTAATAGGTCTACAAGTTTGATGTGGTGCCCTAGGGCAAAAACCCTATATTTTGAAAGATACAAGGCTCCAAAGTTGAGCAAACTACACTGAAATCCAGACTTAGGCTGAATTCACAACTAGGGACCTTTTTGCAAATGAGCCCAATTCTTAGGGTTTGGTTTCCAAAATTACACCTTAGTGAACCAAGTGACTTAAGATACTTATTTAACTTAATTTTTGCACTTAAGTCCAAATGTGCACCCATTTTGCACATAAGCCCCTAGGGTTTTAGTTTTAGGGTTTTCCAGGGTTCAAATGGGGATTTTTGGTATCCCAGGGGTACAAAAGTGATTCAAGTTCATTTTTGGGAACATTTTGTGACCATTTCCCTAAAACTTTTAGGTTTTCTTAATTTGGGTTATGTCTTACCCCTTTAATCCCTATCTAGGGTTGAATTTCCTATTCCAGGGTCTTGTTTGCAAAACACCAAAACAATACAATTTGTTTGAAATTTTTACCTAGTGAATGCACTCTAGGTGTGTCAAACATATGCAATGCCAATGTTTATGATGCCATGCTCAAATTTTAGTTACAGTAACACCAAGGGTGTTACATCCTTCCCCCCATTAAAGAATCTCGTCCCGAGATTAAAAGTCCTAGGGTGAGTAATGGAAAAGGAAATGTGTCACATTTTTATTCTCTTATTTTTGGTATAAGGCAGGGGTGGTGTGGGGGTTACTTCTTTATTACAACACTAAATATACTTTACAAATTACATGAGGCTAGAAAGCCTGGGAAATTCTTATCTAAAAAGTCTTGAGTTTCCCATGTAGCCTCTTCTTCACAATGTTGGTTCCACTGTATCTTATAGAACTTGAGGGTTTTTCTCCTGGGTAACCCTGTCCTTTTGATCCAGAACTCGAATAGGATGTTCCGAGTATGTTAAATCTGGTTCCAGGACAACATCTGTTACTTCAATGGCTCGATTGGGAACCCGAAGACACTTCTTTAATTGCGACACATGGAACACATTATGGATAGCAGACAAAATTTCGGGGAGCTGCAGTCGATACGCCACTGGTCCACATTGCTCAAGTACCAGGGAATGGACCAATGTACCGGGGTGCAAGTTTCCCTTTAACCCTGAAACGCGATACCCCCTTCATTGGTGAAACTTTCAGGTAGACATAGTCCCCTTCATGAAAATACAAGGGCATTCGCCGTTTGTCTGCATAACCCTTCTGACGAGCTTGCACTTTCTTCATATTATGAATAATTTTCTGAACCTTTTCCTCGGCCTCCTTCACTATATCAGGCCTAAAGAAGTATCTTTCTCCAGGTTCAGACCAATTTAGCGGAGTTCGACACCGTCGCCCATATAAAGCTTCAAAAGGTGCCATCTTGATAATTTCTTGATAGCTATTATTATATGAAAACTCCGCCAAAGGCAAACATTCATCCCATTTCGGTGAGAAGTCCAGAACACATGCTCGCAACATATCTTCGAGTACTTGATTAATCCCTCTCAGTCTATCCACTGGTTTGTGGATGATATGCCGAACTATGGAGCAACTTAGTACCCAAGGATTTGTGAAGTGCTTCCCAAAACTTGGCTACAAATTGAGGTCCACGATCCGACACTATGGTCTTTGGAACACCATGTAGACTAAGAATACGAGCAATATACAATTGGGCATAGACAGCAACCGGGTGATCTGTCTTGACCGGCAGAAAGTGAGCAATCTTCGTAAGTCGATCAATTATAACCCAGATAGAATCATACCCTTTTGCAGTCCTGGGCAATCCCACGATAAAGTCCATACTTATGTCTTCCCATTTCCATGTTGAGATCGGCAAAGATTGTAATGGACCAGCAGTTTTCATGTGTATGGCCTTGACACGTCTGCAAGTGTCACACTTAGCCACATAGCGTGCAATTTCAATTTTCATCTTCGTCCACCAGTAGTGCTGCTTTAGATCATGATACATCTTAGTGCTTCCCGGATGAATAGAATAGCGACTAAGATGCGCTTCATCTAAAATTTGCTGGCGGAGTTCTTCATTCTTTGGCACCACTATGCGGTTATTGAACCATATCATACCTTGATCGTCTTCTTTGAAACATTTGGCTGTTCTAGCCCTTATCTTCTCCCGTATGTGCTTCATACCCGCATTATCCCTTTGAGCATCAATTATCCTTTGCAAGATGATTGACTCGAGCTTTAGCTGATTCAGGGTTCCTTGTTGGACCATCCCCAGGTTTAGCTTTTCCATCTCTTGACATAAGGTATTGTCAGAGGTCTTCACCATAAGACAGTGGCAGGAAACCTTATGGTTCATTGCATCTGCCACAGCATTAGCTTTGCCTGGGTGATAATGAATTTCTAGTTCATAGTCCTTAATAAGCTCAAGCCATCGCCTTTGCCTCATGTTCAATTCTGACTGGGTGAAGATATACTTCAAGCTTTTATGATCTATATAAATATGACAGATATTTCCCAGCAGATAATGACGCCAAATCTTCAGGGCATGAACCACATCAGCTAGCTCCAGATCATGAGTTGGGTAATGCTCCTCATGTTGGCGCAACTGCCTTGAAGCATATGCAATTACTCGGCCTTCTTGCATTAATACACAGCCGAGTCCACTGCCTGATGCATCACAATATACATCAAAAGGCTTGGTGATGTCCGGTTGAGCCAATACCGGAGCAGTGGTTAATAATGTCTTCAATTGTTCAAAAGCTTCATTACACTTAGAAGACCAATTGAATTTACTATCATTCTTTAATAAACTTGTGATTGGCTTCACAAGCTTAGAAAAATCTGGTATGAATTTGCGATAATATCCAGCTAGTCCAAGAAAACTCCGAACTTGGTGAACAGTGGTTGGGGGTTTCCACTCCAGAATATCCTTGACCTTGCTAGGATCTACCGCAATTCCCTTGGCAGATAACACATGCCCCAAAAATTGAATTTCCTCCAGCCAGAACGCGCACTTGCTGAACTTGGCATACAACTAATGTTCCCTCAAGCGCGTCAATACAATCCGCAAATGTTGAGCATGCTCCTCTTCATTTTTGGAATATATCAAGATATCGTCGATGACAACCACCACGAACTTGTCCAACTCGGGCATGAACACCGAGTTCATCAAATAAGTGAAATGGGCAGGAGCATTTGTTAGTCCGAAGGACATTACCAAATATTCAAATAAACCATACCGCGTAGTAAACGCGGTCTTCGGTATATCCTCGGGCCGAATACGGATTTGGTGATAGCCCTACCTGAGATCAATCTTGGAGAATACCCTCGCTCCAGTTAGTTGATCAAATAAGATGTCGATCCTCGGAAGGGGGTACTTGTTTTTGATGGTGACCTCATTCAGGGGTCGATAATCCACGCACATTCGTAAGGTTTGATCCTTCTTCTTAACAAAAATGGCGGGGCAACCCCATCGGAGACGAGCTTGGCCGGATGAATCCTTTATTCAGTAGATCTTGTAATTGAATCTTCAATTCTGCCAACTCATTAGGGGGCATACGGTACGATCTTCGAGAAATGGGAGCTGTACCGGGCTTTAACTCAATTACAAATTCTACATCTCTCTCAGGTGGCAGTCTAGGCAAATCTTCCGGAAATACATCTGGAAACTCACATACTACCGGAATATCCTTGATCTCCGGTACAATGGCTTCATATATTCTACCAAAAGCTTTGGCTGGATTGGTTACGGGGATGGACAAAAGAATCTCTTCTTGATTATAGCTCAACCTGACGGTTCTCAGCTCAGTGTTGAGAATTGCCTTATATTGGGTTAACCAATTCATACCCAAAATTACATCTATATCCTGGCCTTTCAGAACAATCATGTTAGCAGGAAAGTTCCGTCCGGCCATTGTTACTGGCACTTGATAGGCCACTTCTCTAGTAAAAATGTGTCCCCCAGGTGAATGAATTTTAAACCCTTCTTTTGATTCATGACATGAAATGTGATGTTGCTCCACAAATTTCTTGCTAATAAATGTATGCGAAGCACCAGAATCAAAAAGAATAATTGCAGGGTGACTGGCCACGAGAAACGTACCCATCATCACCGGTTCACCTTCCGGTGTAGTGGCCACTTGAGTATAGTATATCCGCCCCGTCTTCTTTGTATTCTTCCCCACATTATTTCCCTTGGGCTGAGCTGATTTCCCAGATTCCTTGCTGAGTATTTGATTGATTCTGCTTGGGATATGGGCAATCCTTGATGAAATGTCCAGACTTGCCACAATTAAAACAC
Source organism: Zea luxurians (assembly GCA_029449295.1). Classification (NCBI taxonomy): domain Eukaryota; kingdom Viridiplantae; phylum Streptophyta; class Magnoliopsida; order Poales; family Poaceae; genus Zea; species Zea luxurians. Next base: position 29,398,341 of record JAOPSE010000022.1, read on the forward strand.
CCGGTTGAAGAGCTGGGCAAAGCAGGGAATCGAGTGCCCGGGGCACCCGGCTGACTTGGGGTAGTGGGGGCATTATTGGGACGAATGATTATTGGCTGCTTGAAAGGGAATGAGGGCGGTCGAGAAAAAGAGCGGTTTTGGCTAGAAGGCCGGATCACAAACCGTTGCATTTTTGCCTGGCCCTGATTAGACTTCTCACCTCCAAATCCCTTATTTTTCCCTGGAACCTGCATATTTTGCTTCAACAGATAGGGCTGTGCTGACAGCCTTTCCATACGTGAGATCTATGCAGGTGGCCATTTTTCTCTGCAATCGATCATTTAGACCTCTCATAAAGCAATTCTTCTTTTTTAAATCAGTGTTCACCTGATCAATTGCATACTGTGACAGGTGATTGAACTTATTGAGATACTGATTGACAGTACCTCCTCCTTGTTTTAGCTTCATGAACTCTTCTTGCTTCATATGCAGAACACCTTCGGGTATATAGTGCTCGTGGAAGGCCACTTTAAATTCTTCCCATGTTACTTGATGGTTAGCAGGTTGAATAGCCACGAAATTTCCCCACCAGGTGCTGGCAGGGCCGCGCAGTTGTTGCGCTGCAAACAAAGGCTTCTGTGTCTCTGAACAGCGGAGAAGACCAAATTTTTGCTCAATAACCCATATCCATTCATCTGCTTCCAACTGGGTCCTCAGCCTTGACAAATAGTGGTGGACGGGTTTCAGAGAAATCCAAATATGTGGTTTCACGGGGCCCTGTTGATAACCCCTTCCACCCTGCTGCTGGAATTGTTGGCCCGCCATTTCTCTCAAAAAGCGGGTATTGTCTGCAGTTGCGTTCACCAAGGCGGCAATCGCCTCGGCCAATGTGGGAGGAACCGGAGGTGGATTTGGGGTAACCTCCCTCCCCCCAGAAGTTCCTGCTGCATCATGTCCTCGAGTCCTGGTAGGCATCTGAGGCAAAGAACATTTGAAATAAATATAATATGCCAGAGAAACCTTCCATTTTACATTACTATCAAAAGTAATGATACAGACTCGATGTTATACAATAGCATACATTACCCATTATACAATAGTTCAACCTATTATACAACATACTACTTCTATTTCTACAACTACTACTCCTGCTTCTGGTTGCTCTTGGCAGCTTCGTCGTCAGGTGTGGGAGACCATTCATCGACCAGCCTCATAGAAGGAGGGGGCCTAAAAAGGTCTAACTCCCCACCAAGGCGCTTCTCCCGCATCATGCGAGGGTCCGGCTTCCGACCTGACAGGATCCGCAAGGACATTTGGGTGTAATTGCGAATACAGTACATGAACTTCCTCATGTAAAGTATTGCAATAGTGCCTGCAAGTTGTCAATAGCAGTGCTAAGTTCTTCGACTCGGGCTCGAGCCTTCGCTTCCTTAGCCCAGGCTACTGAACGAGATTGTACCGCCCAATCAAGCGCTAAATCCCGATCAGCAAGTTGATCTTGCAGGTTGTGGATGTAACTTCTTAATTCATTTATTCGGTCGCCATCCGCAACCCATAAATTGGTCCTGCGTTGTAATTCTGTTTGAAGTTGATTCACGCGGGCTTCGAGATCCCTAATTGGATCGTTGCTTCCGCTACTGCTATCTTGCTCCCGTGGGGCAAGTTGGTGTCGAGGTACACCGATAGGCCCAGTATGCTTTCGCGCAGTTTACCTTGTACGCGGCGGCATTTCCTAAGGGGGAAAATTTATTAGTATAATTCTTAGCATGATGCATGAATAATTACAGAATCAACCTTAGTTGATTCAACCTTCTATACATTGCACTCTTCCTATCTGGTCTTTGAAATAAACTCTTCAGAGATGCTTAGGTAAGAAGAGAAGAAATTTTCTAGATAAGTTTAAGAAAATCTTTTTGAAGATGCTACATAATATCTGCCAAGAAGGGCTACGCTCCGATACCAGCTGTGACAGGAACCTCCCAAGTCATTTAGGCCCACCTACAGTCGTCCTTGTCCAACAGACATCAGACAACCCTGTAGATGTTCCTGAATCATTTGACAAGTTCGGTATCTTTTTCCTTACCTTTCCAGGAACGTTTCACCCGTCTGACAGACAATATGTTCATCAGAGATGCGGAAATGCGGAAGTGATTACATAAACTTACATTTATTGAAAAGTAAGAGTAAGTCGTTTAATACAGACCAGAGTGTAAAGCGAGTGCAGAAAAGTATTATTACAATACCTGGGAGGCAAAAACTCCTCCCATGAAGTTCTTTACATAAAAGTTTTTAAGGAGGACTCAGTCCTCCAGCAGCTTCATTCTTGATTGTCCTCATTTTTCACCACCTTGGTACAAAAACAACACAAGTTGGTTGTCTCCTCACCTAAAAACAACGGGGGAATAAACCATGAGTATGGAATTACTCAGCAAGTCTTACCCGACTAAAGAATAGACTCTCAAGGGTGTGCTGGTTATATGGGAGTCAAGGTAAGGCCTTTCAATAATCAAAGACTCTGTTTGTAGAATTGCTTACTAAAGTGGATCCTTAAAATCCAATTTTATTATCAGGTTAGGATAAAATTACCTGCAGCTAGTGTTCTTTCTACCCTAGTTCAATCACTTGTCCTGCACTAGCCAATTTCTTATCAACCCTTCATCTTCACTGGATTGCTACGTGTAAGTCAGTGACCAAGTCTCCATAACCTGCGGAGGTACGGCGATCCGAATCGATTATACTCAGCTGAGGATCTCCGATCACACGACATATGTAGCACTTAACCCTTGCATATGTCAACCCGCCACCGAGTTTCTTAAGACCAGATCAGGTTCACGCAAACCGAGAGCACAGATACACCACCGTCCAGCCTCTTGCCACGGAGGGTACACGCTACTCTCGCCACCGCTCCACGCCCATTTCGTGTTATCTTATTCTGGCCTTAGTCCACCCGAGGCAAAGCTTACCCATGACGAGGCATGTGACCAGTTAAAGGGTCCTCGGTCAGCAGGCCTACATCGACAAGGTCCTTAATCGACTCAGACGGAGACACTACACCGAGACTCTCTTTCTCGTGCAAGTCACCCGCCCGGTCTCAGCTTAATCATTTAACCCCAAAGGTTGGTACCTGGTAGAGGTACATCTTTTCCGATGTTGGACATATCATGGCCATGATGGATCCACCATCAAGTTGTGTTTTCAAAAACATCCCAACCACTTTTGCCACATCATCTTTTGTAAAAACAAAACATTTTGTTTTACTAAAGCAAGGCTAAGCATAAAGAAAATCCTTTGTAAACAGGGATTTCAAGGAAGGTAATCAAATCCAAGGAAGGTAATGCATGAATTGTTTAAGCAATCAACACCTATCACCTAGTGCATCAGGCAAGTGAGAAAGATTTTAAAACACAAGGGGGGGTGGCAAATGCACCGGGGCTTGCCTTTGTCTATGGGTGAGTCAAGCTCAGATCCACAAATATCGAAGTAGAAACAATTCTCAGCCTGAGTTTCCAAAGGTGGTGGTACTTGCTCTTCAGTGGCTTCCACTTCTTCCTCGTGTTCTAATCATAACCATACATATGTATATAAGAATGAATGCCATGTAATGCTCATGAGAGTGCAAAGATGATATAAACTTATTATCTAAGTCTTGAATACAACTTTCCTTCACGGAACTCCGAGAATTTAGGGTTTCCGGAGTCAGTAAAGGAGTTCACAGGGCAGGGGAGGGGTTTTGGGGTTTGGTGATCAAACAAGGTCCAAATCAACCCAAATTCTACCCAAGGCTTCTAAATAATGTAAGGAACTCATATAAAAAGTTTGAGCATTTTTGGGATTACCATTTATCTTTTAAAAATCCTAGAACTAGTATTTTAAGCTATTTTAAATGCTTTAAAATTCCTTATTTTCTCTAAAAATCATAAAACTATTTTTATTAAATTCTAGGGAAAATAAGAAGTCTAGGAAAATTGGTTTCACAATTTTAGGATTTTTCTACATTTTTCCATGGATTTCTAAAGTTATTCTGAAAAAGAAAATAAAAAGGTTTGAATAGTACTGGGCCCGAAGCAGCCCATACGGCCCAGCCCTCAGAGAAAACGGGACGCGCCCGCGCCCGCGCTGGTAGTCTTGCAGAAGGGCCCTCGGGGTTCTGGGTAACAGGAAATAAGTTCTTTTACTATTCCTATGTGTCGCTGACGGTTTACAGAAAGCCCCCTCGACTTCTATTTCTTCACACGGCCAAGTCCCTCGACGACGTCGCGCACGGCAGAGCTCCGGCGAGCATCTGTACCGGCCGATTGGGTACAACGGCTAGGTTCTCCGAGCAACAGACATGAAATTGGGGCTACCTTGATCATTTCCCCCAACTTAATTGCGCTAATGATCAACTAAGGAGCTCTGGCCACGGTGACCGAGAGCATGGCGGCTAGATCGTCGTGTTCCCGGCGATTGGTGGTCTCTTATTTTGAATTGATGGCTCGGCAAGCATCACAGAGCAACCAGAGTGCTCAAACGAAGGAGCGTGAGGTATGAACTGACCTGGAAAGGGCTGGTCGCGGTGATGGGTGGTTTACGGCGGCGGAGAGTCGATTTGGGGGAAGTTGGAAATTGGGGAGCTGTGGGGAATGATCGGAGCTACGAGCGGGTTCTCTGGACGCATGATTACCTAGCGGAATGGGCTGAGGCTTCAATTTATAGGATACTTAAGCGGTGGTGGCCAATTTGGTCGAGCAACGCTGGCAGTCGGAGATGGAGAAGAACCTGGCGTGGTGAATTCGTGTCCATCACCGTGGCAGGCTCACCGACGTTGATTAGACAGCAGTGGGGAGTTACGGCGACGCAGTGGAAGGGTTGAGCCACGTGGCGCACAGCCGGGAGGCGGCGGTCATCGGTGAGCTTATCTGCTCAGCCGTAGGGTAGAGGGGGGAAGCACGGGGGGTCGCCGGAATGGAGCCCAGCTCATTGGCGGTGAAGATTCTCCTTACCCCGCGACGTTATCCGTCTACTAGAGCATGAATCTGCACGCCGTTGACGCGAATCGCGGCGGGAGATCGTTGGCGGTGAGATGACGGAGCTGGCGTTCTGATCTTCGTACTGTACCATGGCAAATACCGAATTCAGTCGCCTGACATCCCAACTTGGAGTGAGATTTTCTCTAAATTTCTAGTGACAACACAAGTCCAACTCTGCAGCAAACTTGTAGGGCATTATACCAACTATATCTTTGCTATATGGTGTTGTCACAAAAAGGCAGCAGATCATGCATGAACTTGGTCTTGAAGTTGTTGTCAGTCCACTGTCAGTCTGATTTTCAGACTTAATTAGCCTGACAGCCTGACTTTAGGCATGATTATCTTCAAATTTCTCACAAGAACACGGCTTGCACTCTTAAGCAAACTTGTTATCCATTAATAGGTCTACAAGTTTGATGTGGTGCCCTAGGGCAAAAACCCTATATTTTGAAAGATACAAGGCTCCAAAGTTGAGCAAACTACACTGAAATCCAGACTTAGGCTGAATTCACAACTAGGGACCTTTTTGCAAATGAGCCCAATTCTTAGGGTTTGGTTTCCAAAATTACACCTTAGTGAACCAAGTGACTTAAGATACTTATTTAACTTAATTTTTGCACTTAAGTCCAAATGTGCACCCATTTTGCACATAAGCCCCTGAGTTTTAGTTTTAGGGTTTTCCAGGGTTCAAATGGGGATTTTTGGTATCCCAGGGGTACAAAAGTGATTCAAGTTCATTTTTGGGAACATTTTGTGACCATTTCCCTAAAGCTTTTAGGTTTTCTTAATTTGGGTTATGTCTTACCCCTTTAATCCCTATTTAGGGTTAAATTTCCTATTCCAGGGTCTTATTTGCAAAACACCAAAACAATACAATTTGTTTGAAATTTTTACCTAGTGAATGCACTCTAGGTGTGTAAAACATATGCAATGCCAATGTTTATGATGCCATGCTCAAATTTTAGTTACAGTAACACCAAGGGTGTTACATTATACTCCATTTTCTTTTGCTCTCCTTCTTCTTAATTATTTCTCCTTTTCAAATATTCAAGTTAGTCTTTATATTCCTAATTTGTTTGTTATTTTATTCATTTTGTTGTGACTACTAGTAAGTGCACAAACAATTTAAAAAGCCAACATGATGCACAATTTAGTGATATGTCTTTTTATTAATTATTTATTTTTAATTGAGGTGTTCACATGTGATGATAAGTATAGATCACAAAACCCTAAGCTCTTCTCTATTTTCACTATTTACATTTTTGGGTATTAGAGTGATGACGATGATGATTTTATGACACCTACGAAGGAGCGTAATGCTACTGGAAGTCCTATCAAAATCTTACGGAAGACATGCACAAAGAGGATGAAAGTAGTTGAAACTCCACAACAGGCTACATGTTATACTTATGTTTTTATATATATTAAATACTAATTAGTATACACTAAGCATGCGCTGATACACCATATTAAATATTATTTAGTATACACTAAGGATGAAACTAGTCGAAATTTCACGACAGGTTACATGGGCTGAATTGCAATTACAATATCATATTTAGTTTGCAACATTTTGCCACCTTTGTTTTTATTGTGTACAGACATGGCAGGTATTATTTATCTAGCTATTATGTTATATTAGTTGCACCCCCTATATTATGTGTGCTAATTTGATGGCTGATGCACCATTTATTACATTTTTTCATACCATTTTACATACATTTTTTCAGAAACTCAATGTGAGATGCAACCCTCAGGATTGTTATTATAATCATTAAGATATCGAATGAGAGGCAACGACAAGCCGTTGCGAGAAAAGAGTTTTCCAATATTCTCGACATGACCCATGATGCACTGGGTAGTCGATCTCATCTTCGTTGGTTGATGGATAAGTTGGAGCCACAAGGACATAACAATTCGCCCCGGTCAAGGCAAGGAACTAAAGATTACGAAAGAAACTGTCCACCTTATCCTTGGCCTACCGAATGCCGGCGGTGGTAAGCCACTAGGCATCGATGAAGAAGTGGCGGGTAATAACTTGAGGGCTAAACTTGGCTTGTCTAAGGATGAGTTCGTTGTTGCATCTCTTCAGGACCGTTTGAGAAAAGGAGACGATGATGACCTCTACTATCAGATGCTTCTTTTTGATATTATTCAATAGATTGATGTTTCGCACTTCTAGCTAGGTCATATCTAACCATGAGGTTTTACTGACGGAAGAAATGGATCGTTTCCATGAGACAGACTAGTGCCACTTAATTTTCAACGACCTCTACGAAGCTGCTCAAAAGTGGCATACAAGAAGCACTACTAACGTGTCCATGACGATATATGGATGCTCAATTGTCATACTAGTAAGTAAATAATACTGGACTGTTCATTTTTTGGCAATTCGCATGGAATCTATTTTAGTTACGCAGTTACCACCCATGATAGTATAAATTAATTATTGATTTTTTGTAGTTGTATTATTTGGACCACTTGCATGATGCTGCAGCCCCCCACAACAAACGTGGCACACCTCGTATAAATTTTTTTGATAAAAAATTATCCAAGCTCTGACAAAAGCCGATAAGAGGAAGCCACGCCAAAGCGGTGAACCATTCGGCCATTGTGAGGTATGTCATTTGTACAAAAAAAATATCAATCTATTACACTGCATAAATATGCATTTTCTCTTATTATGTGCATGTTTTATATATGTAGCATCACTATTAGTTTTCATACCAGTCCGCATAAACTCGCAATAGACACCATATACTTCATTTTTTCGATGGGGCCCTCAATATATTTATGGCTATCTTTCATGCATTTACTTATATTACAATTTTTTCAGTTCCGAAGCAGTTCAGAAACTTGCTATTCTCTTGTCCCTAGTGTCCATGTACAATCAGAGGTTAGTTTATGACAAAACATACATGACATCCATGTGCATAAATAACTGCTGGGCATGGCAGATGTTTTATGTATTATTATATCCATATGTTCTAAGTATTAATTATGACATATGCATTATCATATATTATTTCACAGCATAGGGATAGGACAAACATTTTTGATGTCCCTCGTCCCGATCCTTGTGGTCATCATACCATTCATATCCAGCTCCCATTGATCAAGGATATGCTTTCAAGTAAGATCAAGCAGCTCCAACCACGTGACTGACCGAAATTCATAGAAAAGTTTGTTGAGTACGATTCCAAAGTTGGCAAAGCATGTTCCATCATAAAAAATACTCTTACCAAGATGGTTGTGAAGCAGTATGAATTAGCGGACACATTTGTTGAGATGATCGATGATGTCCTTCGCGCGGAGTCTGGTGACCCAGACAATGCTGCGGAAGCGCCTCAAATAGCTAAACCTCCAGATATATCTCATCATCTATCGTCAGGTGACCTTCCCACATTGTATTTTTTTCAATTTATGTATTTTTAGTTAACCATTTCTCAGTTGTTTCTGTTTAATTACTAAAACCTTTTCCTTACAGAGGCACGCATCCATTCCAGTACCCAAAATACTCCGGACCTGACTATGCCAGCTTCGCAACCGACTACGGAGTTGACAAGCACCCAGTTTGAGGAAATACATGAAAAGCAACAACAAATGCGTCGTGCATGTAAGTAAAATGGACCCTGGGCCATTTGGCTAATTGAGTTTTGGTGTTTGATGAACAACACAATCCGTGAACTAATAAGTTTTCTAGTGTTTGTGTTTATAGTTCACAGGATGCAAGATTTACATGGACTAAGGAATTGAGGAAAGCAACAACTCAAAAGAAGACATTAAGAAGATCCAAGAAAAGTCCAAGCGTGCTGCTGCGGACTGTTTGTGCGAAGGCGCACCGGACTGTCCGGTGCCCACACGCCGGACTTTCCAGTGCACCAGGGAACTCTAGCCCAACGGCTAGTTCCAGGTGGCACCTCGGAGAGAAGACCACCGGACTGTCCAGGTGTGAGCACCAGACTGTCCGGTGTGGAAAAAGCCTGCGGCGCCGACGGTCACCTGCTCTGACAGAGCAACGGCTAGGCGCACCGGATAGGCTACAGTGCGCTGTCCGGTGCACCACCGGACTGTGCACCATCGGACTGTCCAGTGTGCCGCAGAGAACTACAACTTTTCTCCAACGGCTAGAATTGAGTTGGGGCCTATATATACTTCACCCAACCGGCCATTTGAATGTGTGGGAGCCCAAGCAACATACCAAGGCATATAGTGCACATTTCCAAGAGCTCAAACACCCAAGCGCTTAATAGAATCACTCGGCGATTAGCATAGGTGCTTTGTGAAGTGCTTAGGTTAGTTAGACCGCTTTAGCGCTCGCTCTAGGTGAACCCTAGTTAATTAGTGAGTTTTGTAAAACCACACAACCCCTCGGCTCTTCCGTGAGTCGTTGTAATTGTACCGAGTGGGGCGAGAGTCTTGCGAGACCGTGATCACCGCGTTTGTGACACGGCCGCCACCGTGTACCGGAGGGAACGAGGCCCGTGGCGTTTCGGCCAGAAGCTCGATAGTGGAGACGGCGGGGAGCGTCCGAGAGGAGCCGGAAGCGGAGCACCACTTGCGCGTGGAGAAGGCCTGCGGCTCTCTACGGAGTTACTCGACCGTGGTGCTTGGCCCTCGCGTGGGCTTCCCATTGCGTAGGGGCACCAACAAGGATTAGTCGGGACCTTGCGTGGTTCCGGATACCTCGGTAAAAATACCAGCGTCATCCACGAGAGTTTGCTTCTCTACTTTGCTCTTTAAGTTTCCGCATTTATATTAAGCATTTAAGTTTCAATCTTGTATTCATACTTATATAGTGTAGATTGAAACTTAGCCATTGTGGTAGAGATAGCAACACTTAGACAAAACCTAGATTGCACTCTCTAGTTTGATTATTTGCATAGGTTTTGCACTAGGGATTTATTTGTGGCCTAGTTTAGTAAAAGTTTTAGAAGTCCAAATTCACCCCCCCTCTTAGGCGTCACCCATTTCCTACAAGTGGTATCAAAGCCCGGTTTGGCTCATTTGAAACGCTTTAGCTTCACCGCTAAAAGAGCCGACGCTTTTTAGAGGAAGGTATGGATACCCATAGGCCACCACACTTTGACGGCACTAACTTCCTATATTATAGTGCTAGGATGGCTTGTTACCTAGAGGCCGTTGATCTAGGTGTTTGGAGAGTCACTCGTGACGGGATGAAACCCCTCAAGAATCCCGAGAAACCCACCATGAGTGAAGAAAAAGAAATTCATTTAAATGCTAGAGCCAAAAATTGCTTGTATGAATCTCTTAGCATGGATATTTTTAATCAAGTATTTACCTTAAAAACTGCTAATGAGATTTGGCTAAAATTGCATGAGCTCCATGATGGCACATCCAATGTCCGTGAGCAAAAACATTGCCTAGTCTTAAATGAGTATAATTCTTTTGCTATGGAAGATGACGAGCTTGTTAGAGACATGTATTCTCGTTTGAATCTAATTATCAATAAGCTAGGTGATGCAGACATTGTGAGGAAGATTATCTCCCTGCTACCACAACAAAGATATGGGAGCTGTCATCACCATCCTTCACAACATGGAGGACTTGAACAACATGACCCCGACCATTGTGATTGGGAAAATCGCGGCTTTTGAGATGTCGTGAAAAATGAGTCGAGGAGAGGAGCCAACATCCTCAAGACCATATGCTTTTGCATGTGATGAAAGGAAGGGCAAAAAGAAGGCTCCCACTCCAAGTTCCTCAAGTGAAGAAGAGGAAGAAGAAGAAAGTGATGATAATGAATATAATCAACCATGCACATCATCCTCCGAGGACGAAAAAACAATCCGACGCGTTGGAAAGGTAATGAGGATGATCCGCAAGATTAATCTAATGGGTGTGCCCCTACAGGTCGAAGATCTTCTCTTTAACATTGACAGGAAAAAGCAAAGGAAGAGAGGATGCTTCGCATGTGGGGAGAAGGGCCACTTCATGGACAACTGTCCAAATATGGCCAAACCCAAAAAGGAGAGGAGCAAAGGCAAGGCGCTTACAAGTGTTAGAACTTGGGATGATTCTTCAAGTGAAGATAAACCTCCAAGGACGCACAGCCACCGATCCTCATCACGGTCATCACACAAATGCCTTATGGCAAGAGGTAACAAAAGCATTCCATCCTCTAGTGATGATAGCAGTAGTGATGATGAAGGTGAGGGAAAGCCCTCCATAGATGAGCTTGCGGAAGCCGTTGAATTTTTCTAGGATGTTTGCATGAAACAAAAGGCTCAACTTAAAACCTTGAAAAATAAGTTGGTTAGATCTCAAAATGACTACAAAGGTTTGCTAGAAAAAATTGAAACTTTTGCAAACTTAAATAGTGAGCTATCAACTAAAATTGAGCTATTAGAATCTAGTGCTCCATCCTCTACTACTGATGATAGTCTTATTAAAAAGAATGAAAAACTTAAGGCTAAGTTAGCTAGCTCCCAAGAAACTATTGAAAATTTGCTAGAGAAAATGGAAATTCTTAGCATACACAACAATGAGCTAACTACTAAGCTAGAAAACATTGGTAGCACCCCAGCAGCATCTTTAGTTGAAATACCTGAAATTATTAAGAAAGATGCTTCTACTTCATGCTTTGATTTAATTGATGACTCTAACCCCTGCAACCAAGTCGTTGTTGAGAATATTATTGTAGAGACATGTTCGGATGAGGTTGCAAAGGAAAATGAACAATTAAAGCAAGAAGTGGCTCGCCTTAGGCAAGGCTTTGTATGACAAGAAAGGCAAAGCCAAATAAATCCGACCTCCACAGGATAACACCACTGCGGGAGTGAATAAGCCTATGCAGGGAGAAACTGTGATTTGTAGGCTATGCCACATGGAAGGCCACAAGTCTTTCTAATGCAAGGCGATGACCGGGGATAAACAAAGGCAAAAGCTCAAACAAAAGCCATCAAGCAAAATCTCCAACACCTACATCAAAAAGGTGAACAAAAAGGATGCTACACCATATTTGATCAAGAAGTAAAAGAATGGAAAGGTGATAGCAATCAAGGCCAACAAGCAAGCCAACAAAGGAAAAGGGGCCATACGCATCTCGGTGCCAAAGGAAATAATTTCAACCATGAAAGGCACCAAGAAGGTTTGGATCCCGAAAGGGAAGTGAGTGGACTGAAGGTCCTCGGGAAATTTGGAGACTTGGCAAAGTTGGGATGTATATCATGGGATACATCATATTGGATCAAGTTTAATTGCCAAGTGGGATAGTGAAAATTTTGGACCCAAATTTCCCACCCATGACTAAGGTAACTAGTTTTATTGTATCTCTTGTTTTTAGATATGCGTATCTATTTACCTTGTATCTAGTTTACCTTTCTTGCCTAGTATTACATTTGTTATTTACTTCTGAATTATGCATACTAGGTGAATCATATGGTAGTATTGCTTGCTTTCAATTTATATACTTAAGCAAAACTACATGGCTTAAAATGTTTATCTAAGCACGTCACATAGCTTCTATAACACTCCATAGTAAATGATGCATCAATTGTAAATTTTTGATCTCTACAAGTTGTATCATTTAACTTATATGTGCCAAAGTTCGGATTGTAGATAATTTGCCCCTCTTGATATCAAATCAAAGTGCAAGTATCCTACAAGTATTCAAAACTTTTATCCACACCTTTTAGGGGGGGGTTACTCTATAATCTAATACTTTGAGACTAACACCTTTTCAAGTCTATTTCATGTGATAGTCTCATTGTAAGGAAAATAAGGTCCTCGGAGAAAGACAACAATCTTCCACTGCAAAATCTCCAAGAACTCTCATGTCTCTCAAGCTCGTCATTGACTTTCAACTGGTATCTTTTGAGACTACATCTAGTATCATTTACATGTCTTCTCCAATATTTGATTAGACTATATTTCATATCATATACTTCCATGTTGCTAAAAATGCATAAGTAGTTAACTCATATTTTGTTACCTATGCATAAGAGAAGTTAGTCTTTTCAAATCATGTCTTGCACCTCTAATTTTCACATGCTTTTTCCTAAGTAGAGGATCTCTATCAGGGGGAGTATTTCTTCATCTCTAAAAAGGGGGAGAAAATTCTTTCTAAAAAGAGAATACTCGTTTAGGGGGAGTAATCTGTTCATCTGGTATCATTCATGTGGTTTAATTTAATATCCTTCTAGTGGTATCATTTGATAAAATTCTTGATGAGGGCAAGCTTTTATTTACTTCCTACATGCTTTTAATGTCTTCCTTTTCGGTGGTTGATGCCAAAGGGGGAGAAGTTTAGGGACCAAAGCAATGAAAACTATATCAAACACCAAACACCACCAATTTAAAATTTTATATCTACAAATGGTTTTTCATGTGGTTTTGGTTATTTGGTCCTAAAATAGGAAGTAAGTGAATTATGGAGTTAGGGGGAGGCTTAAGTCCATAATATCACATTATGGGGTCAAACATGCATCCTAGCAAGTAGATTGCATATTTTCATTCAAATACTTGTAATATTTGCTTGCTTTGGTTGTGTTGTCATCAATCACCAAAAAGGGGGAGATTGTAAGGAAAATGGACCCCGGGCCATTTGGCTAATTGAGTTTTGGTGTTTGATGAACAACACAATCCGTGAACTAATAACTTTTCTAGTGTTTGTGTTTGTAGTTCACAGGATGCAAGATTTACTTGGACTAAGGAATTGAGGAAAGCAACACCTCAAAAGAAGACATTAAAAAGATCCAAGAAAAGTCCAAGTGTGCTGCTACGGACTGTCTGTGCGAAGGCGCACCGGACTGTCCGGTGGCGCACCGGACTGTCCAGTGCCCACACGCCGGACTGTCCGGTGCACCAGGGAACTCCAGCCCAACGGCTAGTTCCAGGTGGCACCTCGGAGAGAAGACCACCGGACTGTCCGGTGTGAGCACCAGACTGTCCGGTGTGGAAAAAGCCTGTGGCGCCAACGGTCACCTGCTCTGACAGAGCAACGGCTAGGCGCACCGGACAGGCTACAGTGCGCTGTCCGGTGCACCACTGGACTGTCCGGTGTGCCGCAGAGAACTGCAGCTTTTCTCCAATGGCTAGAATTGAGTTGGGGCCTATATATACTTCACCCAACCGGCCATTTGAATGTGTGGGAGCCCAAGCAACATACCAAGGCATATAGTGCACATTTCCAAGAGCTCAAACACCCAAGTGCTTAATAGAATCACTCGGTGATTAGCGTAGGTGCTTTTGCGAAGTGCTTAGGTTAGTTAGACCGCTTTAGCGCTTGCTCTAGGTGAACCCTAGTTAGTTGAGTGAGTTTTGTAAAACCACACAACCCCTCGGCTCTTGCGTGAGTCGTTGTAATTGTACCGAGTGGGGCGAGAGTCTTGCGAGACCGTGACAACTGCGTTTGCGTCACGGCCGCCACCGTGTATCGGAGGGAACGAGGCCCGCGGTGTTTCGGCCGGAAGCTCGATAGTGGAGACGACGGGGAGCGTCCGAGAGGAGCCGAAAGCGGAGCATCACTTGCGCGTGGAGAAGGCCCACGGCTCTCTACGGAGTTACTCGACCGTGGTGCTTGGCCCTCGCGTGGGCTTCCCTTTGCGTACGGGCACCAACGAGGATTAGTCGGGACCTTGCGTGGTTCCGGATACCTCGGTAAAAATACCGGCGTCATCCACGAGAGTTTGCTTCTCTACTTTGCTCTTTAAGTTTCCACATTTATATTAAGCATTTAGGTATCAATCTTGTATAAATACTTATATAGTGTAGATTGAAACATAGCCATTGTGGTAGAGATAGCAACACTTAGACAAAACCTAGATTGCACTCTCTAGTTTGATTATTTGCGTAGGTTTTGCACTAGGGATTTATTTGTGGCCTAGTTTAGTAAAAGTTTTAGAAGTCCAAATTCACCCCCCCCTCTTAGGCGTCACCCATTTCCTACAGTGCATTTGAGGGCTGCCCTAATGATTTGGACGTTACTGCGCCCATGGAGACGAACACACACTCAACACGAAAAAGCAGGTATTATATACAATCTCATCATGGTTACATTATATGTTAATTTCCAATTTGCATCCAAATATTAGACAAAACCATAATAATGTCAACAGGATTACCATTTTAATGTTGGCAATAAAATGTCGAGGGACATAAACATCCCACATCAACATATACCAGACTGCAACATTATGAGTTCATATCCGTCTTCCCACTTGCCGATGTTTGACGCCACACCGCAAAAACATGTATATGTTTCATCTTTGTTTTGTCCATTGTAATCTCAATTATCGAATAAATTTAATTGACACATGACTGAGGGTTTAAACATAGTATCATTGATTTTTTGGAGCAGGGAGGTGACATTGATGCATCTCATGACACTCCAACTTACACGGCCCCCTTTTTAATAAGACACCTAGTGGTCATGTAAGTACTCCAATTCTACATTTATGACATCCCAACTTCACATAACTCATTCATAAACTACTATACTCTCTACCTGCATTGTGTTTCAGGTTGCATCTGGTGAGGAAACATATAGTTTGCACACCACATGTGCACTCACTGCCACGTTTAAAAGAGTTGGACTATGCTCGGTTCGCTCCGTGATTTTTTGTGCTCCTCAAAAATCGACCCAAACAGGTTTTAGTCTTTAACTATTAAGACCAAATAACATGTAGGCTATTTCTTACACATATAATGACTAACATATCTGTTTTTACATTATTATATAGGAAGGTCATAGAATTCGGTGAATGTATTTGAAATTGTCTCGATATTAAACAATCATTTGCAGATGGGATGTGTCTCGATAATGTTTTCATGCAGTGCTTCATTCAGTGTTTTCGCGATGAAGATGTAAATCATCGCTCGTCCATCAACAAAAACAGACATGTTCTGGATGTCAATGTTGGTGTATGTAACCTTTCATTAATACCCACCTAATTTTGCAATACTTTACCTACAGATTTATATGACACATTAATTATGATTATGCAGACTCTGCTCAATTTTTAGGAGCATGAACGCCACAGCAAGTCTCCTCAGAGTTATGATCAAACTGTCCTTGATGATTACCTGGACAAGACACTGCCTCAGCTGGACAACTATATTGACTACAAATCGGTATAAATCGTTATCTTTGTTTCAAACTTTTTTCTGCTATGCAATTATATTCATCACTCATCTACACACTAATGATATCATTTCATATCTCTAACTTGTGATATTATATAGATCATGGTCCCTATACTACATATGGGCCATTGGACATTGTATGTCATCAATATTCAGTTTCGGTGCATTCACATTTTAGATTCTAATCCATATGGTCCAGAACTGGGTGGTACTACGTGGAAGATGTCTCATTACTCCCAAATGGACATAGGCTCAAGGAAATTACCATGGGCTAGGGTTATAATGAACAGGTTGAACAAATCTTTGCAACAAGTACTATGACTACATGGATGGTTCTATCAAGCAATATATACAACCAATAAGTGAATTATTGGTTATGAAGTTTTTATTTTTATGTTCCACCTTTATTTTATAACCTAATCAGTTCGAGACGATGTGTATTATGCAGGACAACTCTCGTGACCTACGATCTCTTGCTCTATATTACCTCACATTTCATAGCAAGAACAAGTGCCTCCCGTTGCCTCTAGAAATTCAAAGATTCAAGTTTGCACGCAAGTAGTGTCGCTGGATCAGCTGTTTGTTATGGAACAACCTTTTGTGAAGCACAACTATCTATTGCATGTCTATGAAACTGTAATGAAACTTTCTATGTGTATTAAACAAGCTATCAAGCCACTCTTGTTTAATGCAGTTTTTAGATCAAACTTCGACCTATATGTATTAAACAAGTTATGAAGCCACTCTTGTTTAATGCAGTGTTTAGTTCAAACTTCAATTATCAGCTCATATTTGTATCAGTCATTTACTCACAAGTTATTGTTGTTGTGTGTTTTCTTCACAAAGCGATTATTCACCAGTATTTGCCACCAATACTTCTGTAGCGATGAATTATGCTGTTTTGATAACACAATTACGCAAAATTCGTGTGCAGTTTACAACACCTTCCATTTGATGCAGTACAACATTATTACTTATACTTTGTGAATATCAACTGGTATCAGATTTATAAATTTGTCCATATGTGTAATAACAAATATGTTACTACATTACTCACAAGTTATTGTTGATGTGTGTTTTCTTCACAAAGCCATTATTCAACAGTATTTGCCACCAAGACTTCTATAGAGACGAATTACGCTGTTTTGATAACACAATTACGCAAAATTCGTACACAGTTTACAACACCTTCCATTTTATGTAGTACAACATTATTACTTTTACTTTGTGAATATCAACTGGTATCAGATTTATAAATTCGTCCATATGTGTAATAACAAGTATGTTACTACATTACAATTGTCCTAAAATCTGAAATCAACTACTCCCCACTAGACAAATGATTGTCTGTCATACCCGTGCGATGTTTTTTTGAAGTGCATGTCTCATTCCAATTTGGAGCATCAGATGAACCCTTGTTCCTAGAACCTAGGAGCCACCCTCTCTTCTGACCAGTAAGGCTGGCCAACTGAAGCCTATTCTCCTCCATAGATAGACAAGTGCGACTGTTGTGACCATCAGCAATGCCACACCTTTGGCACTTTATGTTCTTTTTCTTGTCTCCTTTTGCGCCCAACTTAATAACTCTTTTTTCGGTATCACTGATTGTTCTCCCCTTTGGCTTCGCATTATCTGGTCTTCTCAAGCTTACTCCACTCACATTAAAATCTAGCTTCTACAATTTTCAAATAAAAATTTCTCAGTTTTGAAATATTAGTAGATAAATCCATATCTTTGTACGTAAACTTAAAAAAATACCCATGCCCATGTGTTTTTAATAATACCATTACCATTTTAATCACCATATCTATTGCACACTCATCTCTCAGTGGTATGCCAGTGGGCAACCGTCCAACACCGTGATGCACCATATACCATTGATGTTAACATCATAATCAACATCAAGGTCCAATCATTACTATTGTCTATTGTAACAACTTTTCCTCTTTTCTAATCATGTATTACCTGTTCTAGTATTTGTAGCGGCATAGCACATCGGGTATTGCACACACCACCTTCTTGTAAACTAGGCACCAATTGAATTTCCTGACAAATCATATGTTTGATAATAAATAATTGTGTTTCTAATAAACAATATACACCATTATACATAGCAAACATCATATATAATATATATACATACACCACCCTGTGCCCTTCTTGTCGGTAGATTTTCTCCTGGCATGTCTCTTACATCATCCCCGTCGCCCTATACCAGGCAAGTTTCACATTTTTCTCATTTACTAAGCATAAAAAATTAGTATATCATTTACGATACACAGCTATTTCAAATAATACAACAAATACCTGGATTCCTTCACCATCACTAGTACTATCATCACCTTCTATATCTGGCTCCAACCGCGAAAGTAGCAAAAGTAGTTCATCCATCATCTCTAGGGCTCTATCATGCCTCGCCTTCGAAAGACTTGCATGATGTACTACTTTCATTGCATTTTAAAGCAACATCTTTTGCCTATATGATTTAGTCTCACCGTCTTTACCCTTCAACTTATTATCATCCCTTGAAAAAGGATGTATTCCGAAGGAATACGATCAATCTGAAGATGTATAAATGTTCATAAAAGATGCACACAAAGTAGACCTACAGCAAAACAAGTAAATAATGTGTCCATTTATGGTCACTAATTACAAATAAACAATTGTATATAACAATTACCCAATATAACATACCTGTATGCTTCCAATGTTTGCATTCACATTAATACTTTCCAGCATCTACATCAGCCATTACTTTGAATTGGTGTTGCCCCCACACAATCTTATTCAACCTTGAAGTATGCTGAACCACCCAATCATTCACACCACCATCTGGATCATGTGCTATCTTGTACGCAGTAGCATATTTCAAAGACTCGTGGAACCTATTCATTACGGCCCTTGTGTATGTCCTCGCTACACGTATCTCAAACATATACAGTGTATTTGTTTCCTTTTGACCCTACAGGAGACAAAAATAGACGTTATACCACGTTAAGTTAAATATTATGGCACAATAATATTCTACGTACTCACCATGCATCCTAGTGCCTCTTTTGCCTCTTTCATCTTCCTACTGTGCAGAAGCTTCAACATTTGCTTGGCGAATTGATGTAGTGGCGTGTTTGCATCGACATGAGCACTTCTTACGAGTTTGTTCATGCTCTCGCTACGCTGTGTAGAGACCATCAACCCACAATAATCATGTTTGAAAAAAGCTGGTATCCAATCCTTACGAATTTCATACATTCTGGAAAGACATGATGTTATCATGTAGGTGGAAATCATCAAGCAGCATTGCCCAGGCAGTCTCAAACTCAGTTACAGTCAAAGGATGATGTATTATAGATTGGAACCTTGATTTGAAATCCTCTTCCTCAAATCTAGCGTACAACTCGTTTAAATACGACATATACCTGTTCTGAACATGCCATAAACACAAACGATGGACTGTGTTTGGAAATACTCTGCCTAGTGCAACCGGCATTGCTGGGTCTTGATTTGAAATCATAAATTTACACAACATTATGCAACACATTACTAACTATGATTGCATTCAATCTAATCATAGTAAAACGTAATAATTGAGAAGCTTATTAATCATACCTGTAAGTATTACTCGTGGTCCTTCAGGTCCCATGCACGTTTTGAATGCATTGAAAATCCACTTGAATGCGTCTACAGTTTCGTCTCCCAACAATGTGAAACCAAATACGGTGCACTGCAGATGGTGGTTACAACCAACAAACATTCCCAGGGGTTTATCATATAGATTTGTCTTATGAGTTGTATCAAAGGTAACTGCATCACCAAAGTCGATGTAATCTGCTTGCTGGCTAGCATGGGACCAAAAAATTCTCAAAATCATTCCTTCTTGGTCCAGTTGGAAGTCAGAGAAAAACTGTGGGTTATCTTTTTAACACAATGCAAAAAAGATAGGAGCTTAGATAAATCATTGGCATTTCTTTCTCTTTGTCGCGCTTTCTTCCTATCAACATTTAACAATATATCATACGTCAATATGTACACAACCTCATTATGTAATTATATCAATATAAATAACAATATGACTTACGGGTTACTCATTCTTGTGTAGTTAACTGGGACATTCTCTGGTCCACCATGTGTGGGGGACAGATATCCCCTGGTCCACTAGAAGGCTAGAAGGCCTCGCGAAAAGCTTTGGGCCCATTATTTTGCAAGACCATCCCTTCGTGGGCCAGGGAGGAACTATTGGCGGAATGGATCGACGCAAGATTGGATAGACTCAGGCCCAGACGGCTCATTGGATTTAAGCATTATTCGTAGCATTGATCTGATTCTCCTGCGCAGCGCACTCAGACGTCGGAACTAAATGAGGATAAGTCGGCAGGATTATAGGAAGATAAGTTCAGTCAGTTCACTATTACTTAGGTATACGTTGTTATCATACCCGCATGTAACGCCCCACGGTCTAGTATATAAGGCCTAGGGGGCACCCCATCAGAAGACAGGTCATTCATTAGCCATTTACTCCATTCTCTAGCATCCATCACAATAGAGAATTCCCCTGTAACTCACCACATAAAAGATCTACACCAGGAAGTAGGGTATTACGCCTCTCCAAGCGGCCCGAACCTGTAGAAAATTGTCTATCGTCTCTCGTGCGCCTAGCACGAACCATCGAGCTACAGTTGGCAACACCGTCCTACCCAAAAGCACCTCGAGGGGTAACCTCAGGTGCGCGGTCGGGTCCCAAACGCCGACAGCTGGCGTGCCAGGTAGGGGGGTGTCGCTGATCCAAGCTAGCTCAATGGCCATCATTACCCAGCACAAGATTGCTCTCCGCCCTAGATCCGTGTTCTGCTTCGGAACCATCTCATCTGTGGCGAACGAAGAAGGAATTTTGCATCGTATAGCGGATCCACCGGAGAAAAAGCCTTCCTCAGAAATCTCCGAAGAAGCCGGAATGAGGTAGCAAATAGCACGACCTCTAGCGGCCTAGGCGAAAGCTATCTCTTGCAAGCCAGGAGCAGAGAATTTCTTTACCCGAAGAACCACGTTGCCCACCTCATCCATGGAAGTGTGGACACGGATCATAAGGAAAAAGGAGGCAAAAGGAATAAAGGCCCGTCAAGCCGCTCTTCTAGCGCCTTCATCCTCAAAGGAGGACAGAGAGGAGCTTGTCGCCACAGCAACTCCATTCTACCCTGACGTCCTCTTCATTGGGGGAAGAGTGGAATCATCTCCCATCTCCGACGACAAGCCAACTGTGCCTGGGGAAGAACCTCCTCAACGAGAAGCTCACCGACGGAGGAACCAACGCCGGAATGTTTGGCGACATCATGAAGCTGGAGAATGAGACCTGGCGCAGCCTGTATCTCGAGATGAGATCTCGGAGGTGGGAGAAACTCCTGATGAACGAGTCTTCAGAGAAAGGAGGAACTCCCACCGACGTGATCGATGGCAGGCTCAAGAGCAAGCTGAACAGGATGCGAGGCTATGCCGAGAGAACCCTCTCTTCACGCGAAACCTGAACCCTGAATTCGCTCACGCCATGAACACACCAAGTGAGGTCGGGGGAGTATTGACTCGGATAGCCGTTGGTCTCCCCCGGACTCCAGACGCTGAAGGCTATCGACGGCTGCTCACTCGGGCGGCTAATCAGCTTCTACCTCTCGCTCATCCTCCAAGTGATCTATGACATTCCATCAACAGTCAGCGGGACACGCGGAGCTCCATCAACGCTTCACGCGAACTACGACATGAGAATGAAATACGGCGCCGAGAGGAGTACGATCGGGATCATGGCGTCCCTGCACGAAGTCAGGCCACTAGAGTTGAGTCGGCAACGCCTTCAACTGGTGGCACTACCCGGGGATGGTCGAGGCAGCACATCGGCAACTCCCCTCCCCGGGACCGGCACCACGGTCGTCGACAGGAAGACACATGTGGAGTATTTGTGCTCACTCTGCATCTCAGGTCCATTCAATGGCCCCCAAACTTCAAGGTCTCAAACGTCGACAAATACGAGCCTAAGCACGACCCGAGAGGCTGGTTGGCCGTCTATACCACTGCTGCCTGGGCCGCTGGGGCAACTGAAGATGTGATGACTGCATACTTGCCCATTGTCCTTGGGCAAGATGCACTGCAATGGCTACGACATCTACCCCGGCACTGCATCGACGATTGGAGCGACTTCAGTCGGCGTTTTATCGCCAACTTCCAATCCCTCCCCGACAAGCCGGCGCAGCCATGGGACCTCAAATCCATCAGGCACCAAGGGGATGAGACTCTTTGATCGTACCTCAAGAGGTTTCAGACCATGAGAAATCGCATACTCGAGGTTGCTGAAGCAGCAGTGATCGAGGACTTCTATCGGGGATCCAATGACTCGGCCTTCATCCGAGCCATACTACAAAAAGCACCGACCACCTCCGAGCAACTGTTCAGGGAGGCAGACCTTTACATCACCGTTGACGAATGGGCTCAGGACCTCATCGGGGGAACGAAGCCTGCTCCATCTGCACCACGGCGTGACACAAACCAGCAGACCGACAAGCGTTGGGAGAAGAGGCCTCGTGAAGAGGTCCATGCAGCTGGACCACCTGTCTCTCGTGCCCGAGGGGCACCCCGCGGAGGCGAATGAACATTGGATGACATCCTCGACGCTTAGTGCCTGTACCACAAAGATATGCGCCACACCCTCCGGAACTACAGAGACTTCAAGCACTCCATCGGGAATGGCCAACCCTTCCAACCTCTACCACCTCCCCCACCACGAGGAGGACCCGGAGAACCTCAACAACCTCAGCAGCAGGAAGGGGGAGGAGGTGGAGCATTCCCGCGCTGTCGATGGAGAGGTCAACGTCATCTTCGAAGGACACGGGTCGCAAGAGAACAAAAGGCAGCAAAAGCTTAACGATCGATAGATACTGGTGGCGACCACCAGTGCTCCTGCCCCCTATCAGTGGTCAGAACACCCAATCACCTTTACTCGGGCGGATCCATGGCTTAACTTCGATCATTTGGGCAAGTACCCGCTCCTCGTCGATCCGGTGATTCGAGAGAGCAGGGTAAAGAAGGTGTTGGTGGATGAGGGAAGCAGCATCAATGTCACCTTCCCCCGGACACTCTTAGGCTTAGGAGTTGCACTCAAAGAGCTCCACGAGTCAGACACTCCTTTCTTTGGCATTGTGCCGACTGAAAGGGAATACCCGCTTGGACACATCTACATGCTTGTCACCTTTGGAACTCCGGAAAACTACAGAACCGAGTTCCTGAGGTTCGAGGTAGTGAGTTTCGATTGTGGATACAATGCCATCATCGGCAGGCCAGGATTGGCGAAATTCATGGCCAATCCGCACTATTCGTACATGATACTGAAGATGCTGGGACGACAAGGGATCATCACTGTGCGCGCTGACTTCCAAGGCGCCGTGGAATGTTTCTGAATGGCCATTTAGGCATCCCTCACCACCAAACCACCTACGACTTCTTCTGCACAGGCAAACTCAAAGCCTGAGGAAGACCTCACGAAACCTGTGAATGAAGCTCAAGCCATGACCTCTATGCGACCGACTGAGGAGTCGAAGAGAATCAACCTTGGGTTCGCCGATGAACGCAAGACTGCCATTATCAGCTCCAGCATGGATAACAAATAGGAAGGTGCACTCCTCTAGTTCCTGCAAGATAATCGAGACGTATTCGCATGGCAGCCTGTGGATATGCCGGGAGTCCCAAGAGAACTGGCCGAGCACAAACTGAAGGTCTATCCCCAGGAAAGGCTGATTCGACAAAAACTGCATCGTTTCACACCTAACAAGAGAGAGGCTATTCGTGCTGAGCTAGCTCGCTTAGTCGCAGCAGGGTTCATTAAAGAAGTACTGCATCCTGAGGGGCAAGCAAATCCTGTTCTTGTACTCAAAAAGAATAAAGTGGATTGGCACATGTGCGTCGACTATACAGATCTCAACAAACACTGTCCGAAGGATACCTTCGGACTCCCCAGAATAGATCAGGTGGTAGATTCAACTGTCGGATGTTCTATGTTGTCCTTCCTGGACTGCTACTCTGGATACCATCAGATCAGCTTGGCAAAAGAAGATGAGGAAAAAACTGCATTCATTACCCCGTTTGGAGCTTTCTGTTATACCTCCATGTCGTTTAGCCTCAAGAACGCTGGAACGACTTACCAGAGAGCTATTCAAACATTCTTAGCTGATCACTAGGGCAAGCGGGTAGAAGCTTATGTTGATGATGTGTTGATGAAAACAGAAAACTCCGAAAAACTTCATTGAAGATTTGCAGCTGGTCTTCAACAGCCTAAGGCGATACCGGTGGAAGCTCAATCTAGAAAAATGTGTCTTTGGAGTACCAGTAGGGAAGTTGCTCGGATTCATCGTCAGCCACCGAGGAATTGAAGCTAACCCAGAAAAAATCGAGGCTATCATGAGAATGGAGGCACCACAATCACAGAAAAAAGTGCAAAGGCTTACTGGATGCATGGCAGCCTTGAGCAGGTTCATATCAAGACTAGGCGAAAAAGGCTTACCATTCTACAAATTGCTCAAGAAGGTGGACAAGTTCCAGTGGACCATAGAAGCACAGGAAGCTCTCGATGCATTGAAGAATTTCTTGACCACGCCACCAGTACTGAAACCACCACACCGAGCCACGCCAGATCAGCCAGCAGAAGATCTGCTGCTATACATCTCTTGCATGACTCACGTGGTGAGCACCGCGTTGGTAGTCGAGCGGGCAGAAGAAGGACACACATATCCAGTACAGCATCCGGTCTACTTCATCAGTGAAGTTCTAGGAGCCTCCAAAAAAAAGTATCCCCAAGTTCAAAAACTATTGTATGCAGTACTTCTAACTACTCGCAAACTCCGTCACTACTTTGATGACCACAAAGTCATAGTAGTCAACGGGTTTCCAATAGGGGATATTCTTAATAGCAAAGAAGCCTTCGAAAGAATAGCCAAGTGGGCCTGCGAGCTGGGAGCTCACGACATAGAGTTTCAGCCTCGCACAGCAATAAAGACTCAAGCATTGGTTGATTTCGTATCAGAGTGGACCGAGCAACAAGTTCCTGACAACCCGGAGGCGACTGAAGTATGGCGAATGTATTTCGATGGCTCACTGAAACTGTAGGGAGCAGGCGCAGAAATCCTCTTCATTGCCCCTGGAGGTGAACAACTCAAGTATGCTCTTCAGCTATTATTCCCAGCATCAAATAATGCAGCAGAATATGAGGCTCTGATCCATAGGTTGAACATCACCTGTATCAGTGGGCATTAAGAGGTTGATGGTATACGGAGATTCACTAGTAGTCATAAGCCAGATAAATAAAGACTGGGATTGCTCGACTGATTCTATGGGCAAGTACTGTACAACCGTTCAAAAATTAGAAGACAAATTTGAAGGGCTAGAATTCCATCACGTGGAAAGAGATCGCAACGCAGCAGCAGACACGTTGTCGAAGCTAGGATCAAGTTCGAGTCCAGGTCCCACCCAAAGTCTTCGTCCAGGAAGTGTCACACCCAAGTATTCCCTTAGATCAAGCGGAAGAGTGCAACACTTTGAGCCAGCCAGAGTCAGACTCTAATGACTGGAGAGAGCCTATCATCAAGTATATAAAGAATGAAGAAGAACCAGATGATAAGGCTGCAGCAGAACGCATTGCGAGATAGTCAACCCATTACACCCTCATAGGGGGCAGCACTGTACAAAAGAGGTGCAACAGGAGTCCTCATGAAGTGCATTTCCTCGGTTACTAGGAAACAACTATTAGATGAGATCCACGCCAGACAGTGTGGAATACACGCAGCATCCAGAACTCTAGTTGGGAAGGTCTTCAGGTCTAGTTTCTATTGGCCAACAGCAAAGAGTGATGCAGCCGAGTTAGTCCAGAGATGTGAAGCTTGCCAATTCTTGTCAAAGCAACAACACTTACCAGCACAGCAACTGCAGATCATACCCGTAACATGGCCATTTGCATGTTGGGGACTAGACATGATTAGAGTACAAATCCATTGCTTCTCTAACTTCAGCCAAGGCAGTGGAATTCATACAAGACATAATATTCAGATTTGGGATACCGAATAGCATTATAACCAACCTGGGATCTAACTTCACTAGCTCTAAATTCTTTGATTTATGCAAACAACAGAGTATCCAAATCAAGTATGCATCAGTAGCACACCCGAGAGCTAATGGTCAGGTAGAAAGAGCTATTGGTATGATACTAGAAGCACTCAAGAAGAAAGTGTTCGACAAGAATGAAAAGTTCGCATGAAAGTGGATCAAAGAGTTACCTTATGTGGTTTGGAGCTTAAGAACTCAACCCAGTTGAGCTCTGCATGGAAACACCCCCTTCTTCATGGTCTATGGTTCAGAGGCAGTGCTACCCGCCGACCTCAGGTTTGGGGCACCAAGGCTAGTATTCGAAAGCATAGCTGAAGCAGAAGCTACCAGGCTAGAGGATATTGATGTGCTGGAGGAAGAGTGATTGAACACAGTAATTCAGTTAGGTAGATACCAGCAGACCTTGAGGCGCTATCATGATAAGGCTATACGACATCGATCCTTTGTTGTGGGAGACTTGGTCCTTCGCCGAATTCTAACGGGGGAGGAACGACACAAGTTGTCACCACTATGGGAAGGGACGTTCATTGTGTCAGAGGTCACTCGGCCAGGATCATATCGGCTTACTTAAATGGATGGTACAGAAGTGGGAAACTCATGGAACATAGAGCATCTTAGAAAGTTTTACCCTTAGCAAGACCTCAAAAGTTATCGGATCAACGTTGTACTCAGTAATTGGAAAATACGTCATCAATAAAAGATTTCATTCTCAAAGGCATTCAAACTGTCGGCTATCAATTGACTTCGATTTGATTAGACTTGGAGTCAACATGCTCGCGCTTACTCAAATTAGGGTGACCACTATACCTTACTAATGGAGCAATCAGCTTAAGTCGGTGATGACTTAAGACGATGCAACATGCTCACGCTTACTCGACTTAGGGTGACCACTGTACCCTACTAACTAGAGCAATCGACTTAAGTCAGCGATGACTTAAGACGGTGCAACATGCTCGCGCTTACTCGACTTAGGGTGACCACTATACCCTACTAACGGAGCAATCGACTTAAGTCGGTGATGACTTAAGATGGTGCAACATGCTCGCGCTTACTCGACTTAGGGTGACCACTATACCCTACTAACAGAGCAATCGGCTTAAGTCGGCAATGACTTAAGACGGTGCAACATGCTCACACTTACTCAACTTAGGGTGACCACTATACCCTACTAACAGAGCAATCAGCTTAAGTCAGCGACGACTTAAGACGGTGCAACATGCTCGCACTTACTCAACTTAGGGTGACCACTATACCCTACTGATGGAGCAATCGGCTTAAGTCGGCGACGACTTAAGACGGTGCAACATGCTCGCGCTTGCTCAACTTAGGGTGACCACTATACCCTACAAACAGAGCAATCGGCTTAAGTCGGTGACGACTTAAGACGGCGTGACATGCTCATGCCTACTCATCTTAGGGCGACCACTTTGCCTTACCAACTAAGCGATTGGCATAAGTCAGGAAAAAAACTCCAAAACCAACACGCCGCATTTACTTCCGCAATTGTTCAGGATGACTGTTATATCTTGACAACAGAAACAAAATATTATAGTTGTCAACACCAAGGACACATTCTAGTGCCCTACCCACCGGATATTCGAACACAATGATTACATGCACATAGAATTCATAAGTACATTCAGTGTTTCTTAGAATGTCACTACATCAGAACGTCTCTATTTGGCAATATATTTCGCAGGTGCAATCGAGGAAGAAGGTCGACTCGAGGCATCAGGCGCAACCTTGACGTCAGCGACAATGTCACCGGGAACCACTACGCCGGGCCTCCTCATCAAGATCTGCCCCACACGAATGGCTTTTCCATAGCCTTGTCGCGCTAAGCCTTCAGAATGGCATAGTTGTCCTCTGAAACTTTGGTAGCCAGTTGAGCGGCCTCTAGCTCCTGGGCGACTAACTTCTTGGAGGCATGCAGATCTTTGACGATGGAATCCTTGCTTGACACCAACTGTCTAAGCCACAGGACCTCATCCTAGGGACACTTGTAGCTCACGACGATGATGATCCAGATCTGACATAGTAAAGCGATGGCTCCACTCCAAGATGGTTAAGGAATTGCTAGCATCATGATATAACCTATCCAGATTATCACATGAAGCTGCAAGCGCTCGTCTCTCCTCCTACAGACAAGAATCAACTTTCAGCGTCTAGTAAACAGTAAGCACGACAGAGCCAATTAAGGAAGTTTACCTCGTGTGCTACCCTCTCAGAGTTAAGCTGAGCATTGAGAGAAAAATTCAAAGAATGCGCATTGTCCAGAGAAGCAGAAACCCAAGCCAGGTTGGTATGACCTTGAGAATACTTCTCCTTAAGATCAAAGTACCGTCGGGTTGAGTCGGCTTGATGTTGAAGATGTTTTTCCTCAAGGCTCAGAGCACCGCTGATCCATATCTGACAAGGCAGTCGAAGAAGGATACACAGTTAAAAATAAGTTATCAATCAACCAAGGAAGAAACAAAGTTACTAACCAGCATCTGATGCCTTCAAGTTAGCTATTTGTTTCTGAAGCAGCAATGGGTTCCACTGCATCAGAGACAGAGCCCCTTCTAGGATAGTGGCACCATGTGACCTCAACTGAGCAGACATTCCGTCAACCAAAGCCTACGATCGAAGACAAATGAGTATAGGGAAGATAACTTACTAGGAGGAACGACAGAACACAAGAGCTGAGCTACCTGAAGATTGGAAAGGAATGATGGTAACCCCAAGTCAGGAGGAGCGACATCATAGCTTGATGACAGAAGATCAACTGGAACAATTTGAAGAACGTTGTCAGGGGTCGGCTCAGCCTCGCCAGCGGATATCAGACTTCTTGCATCTAGCTCGCCGACCTCCAAGGCGACTTGTTTGCTCGAGGCCAAAGAAGCATGCATCGCCATCACCCCATCAGATCGTGGTGGAGACAACCCAACATGGACATCCATGGAGGTGTAGGAAGGAGAGCTCACTTGAACACCCTCGGGGGCTGGGTTGCAGCTCGCGCCACCCACCAGAGCCTGATGACTACCGGCAACACCCTCAGGGGCTAGGTTGCAGCTCGTGCTACCCATCAGAGCCGGATCACTACCGGTGACACCTTTAGGGGCTAGGTGATTGCCAGCACCACCCTCGAGGACTAGGTTTTCAGCAACAGCCACCTCTAAGGCTGTAGGATCCTCAGTCACCTCCATGTGAGTCGGGCAATCCTGACCAACGTCTTGACATCGAATACTGCCTTCCAAAGTCGATGATACATGAGACACTACTTGGGATACCTCTAATCCCATGTCTAGAATTTCAGAACAAACAAGCCATCATGCCATCAGCAATCGGCTCCGATAGCATATCCTCAGGGACGACATCCTCAAGGGCCTGGTCAAAATCCATTATGGACAGTCCTTGAAGGCATATAAGGGTGGACAGAGCTAGAGAAGGAATATCACTATCCCCCTACTACCTCTATAATGTCGGCTATTCTTATGAATCAGCGGGACTTCTTCCTCTTCTTCGTCCTCATCAAAAGTTCGGACAACAACTTCTGCACGGTTACACCCATTGGGATCAACTTCAACATGGACGCCACCATTAGGATCAACCTTAGAAAGGACCTCCGCTGGCACTTCATCGCAAACAAAAGAAGAAGGACCGGCATCCTGGTCCAAGCATGATAGTCGCCGAAGCCGCCTCTTCTTCTTCTTCTTCTTTTCCTCAATAGGCGCTGTCGGACGGCTAACTTGGCAAGGATGCTTTGGGCGGGTACCCTTAGGCTTTTGGGTCTCCGCTGCTTTGTTAAGCTCTTGACCAACCGTGATTGTGACACCCCAGTGTCACCTAGGGTTTCTCTCAAAAGTGTCAAACCAAGAACCATCATTTTATGTGAACCAAAGCAAGCATGAGCATCAAATTATCTTAGGAATAAAGAATTCACCAAGCATATGCTTAAAAGTATCATGATCAAAACAAATGGGTCTTTTAAAGAGGTAAGAATGTGTAACCCTAATAAAAACCGTAAATAAGCCCCATGAGCAAATTTAAGAAAATAAGGAGAAGGGTATGAAAAATTTTAAAATTATGACTTGAGCCAATTATAAAAATTAAAGTATATTTAATAAGCAACAAGAAAGGTTGAGAAAGCTTAGCCAAAATAACTCAAATAAATCCCCAAATCAGCCCTTGAACTATGAACTCTTGGAGAAATTCAGATTTCTGAATTTCTGAAATTCAGACCCCTTTCCAAAGATCAACTGCGTTCTCTGTTTTTTCGAAACTCAAAGCCAAGAGATCCAAATATCAAAGTTGTGCCAAATTCCCTTGAACACGTCCTGGAAAAGTATGAACTCAAACCAAATTCATTTGACACGGTTTTGGCGTGGTTTGACCTCGGGACCAGACATTCTGACACTGGCACCTTGGTGACGCTACAACTCCCTGTCCCTAGCCTAAAACCGCGCTGACGTTCCACACATAAAAGACAAAGCTTGGTTAGGTGAACAAATCCTTCACAGCGATCTTGCCCAAATTCGCGAAGATTTGCTCCCAATCAGCGCTTGAACTCGGGCAGAAGCATCGGGCACACGTGTTCGACCGTGGCTGACACCTCCGGTTCACTGCCCGTTCGCGCACCCGCGCCTTCCAGTGCACGCCTGCGCGCGCTCGCCGGTCCACGACCGCCCGTGCACCGCGCCGTGCCTATAAAGCCTCCCCAGGCACGCCTCACTTCACCCCGCACTCACCAGCGCCAGCCGGCCACCTTCCCTTAGCTCCGGCGAGCTCAATTCCGCCCGCCATTGCCGCCAGAGCTTCGGCCACCGTGGCCAGCCCACTCCAGCCACCCCCAAGTCGAAGCTAGTGCTTCGGCTAGCTCCGCCAGTAGCCCGTGAAGCTCGCCAAGCCCTCGGACCAAGCCGGACTTCACCGGAGGCCCGAGATCGACCTCACCGGACTTCGGTCTTCCGCCGCCGCTGCGTGGACCGAGCTAACCAGTGAGTCTCCGTCCAATTCCTTGCTCCCATATCTTCTCTGGCACCCCGTGAACCTCTCTGACCCATCCAATTGATCTATTCCGCCGTGACCAGGCCGGACTCCCCGCCGCCGACGAGCATCCCCGCCTGCGCGCGTGGACCGACCGAGCTCCAGCCATCCCCGACGGCGACCCGCACCTCGTTGTGATCCCCGAGACCTCCCCTACGTCCTCGACCACTTCACCGGAGCCATCTCGCCGCCGGTAAGCCCCTCCGCCCTTTCTTCTGCCGCGGTTACTGTTTAACTTAGAAGAAGGACCTCGGGTTAGGAGGTGAAGAACCCGAGGGGTTTTCTGTAACGTCAGTGACTCATGTGAATAGTAGCCTAAGGACTAATCCGCGAAGAAAACTTAGAACATCCGCCAGGGACCCCAGTGCAAAGTGGATTTCCATTTAATCAATTCTGATTAACCTTTTTAAATAACCAGAGAACTTGTAAAATCCATAACTTGATAAATCCTTCATAAAAAGTTGTCAAACTAATTTTGTTAGCTCCTGAATATTATGAACTATCATTTAAAAATGATAAACCCTATACTTTCTGTTCTAAATTTTAGAGTTTAGAATTAAAAACAGAAACCTACCAAACCTAGTTTAATTAAGGAAAATTAGTTTTTCTTCTGTACTGAACTTGAGAAAATTTGTAGATGTTCAAACCTCATTTAGACACTGTTTAAAAACAGCAGGAACCCCAGTATTGGAGAATATGATGTAGTTATTCATTTAAAACTATTCTGCCCAAAACTTAGGAAAAACCAGAAAGGCATTAGAAATTAGTGAACAGTGAGTAAAATTATTTTTCCTAGTTTGCTTGAGTTGCAAGGAACCTAGGAAAAATGAAGAGACCATTAGTTCAGACCAGCTTTAAATTAGAATGCTTTATTTAGCCTTATTTGAACTGAAAATCAATTATTAAAATTTCAAAACTATACCCAATATGGATAATAAAAATCCAGTGGACTTATAACCACCAGAGCCCCACTACAAAAAGGATGAACACCTCAGCCCAACCTTTTAAGTAAGGGGAATAAATATAAAATGATAATGAGGCATTTTCCAAATAAATCATAAACAACCCCTAATAATGTGATAATGGGCAACCAAAAATTGACTAAGTCCATAATAAGATAAACCACCAGAGAAAAATACAAACCCATGAAAAAGGAGCAAACTCTTACCTATTGTTGATAAATTATGAGAAAGGCCACTTAATTCAAATAATGCATACCACCCCTTCCCTTAAGCAAAAAGATACCAAACTTCAGAATGATTGCCCTTGCAGAAAACAATAACTAAGAAAAATAAGAACTCTGTTGTTTGATATCTTTCAAATATAATGGTAGTAGAAAGCACCAATGTGGCTAGAAACTTGAGAAAACCATAAAAAAATAACTAAAAGGTATTAATGGCTAGAAGTTTGTATCAAGTCATGTTATAACACCTAAAAGCCAGCAAAAATAAGTTTTAGAGAATTACCCACATGTTAAATAATAGTTGTAGTTCAAAGCACCCCTTCTGCCCTAGAATTTAATAATTTTGGCCAGAGAAAACTATTCACTTTCTGATCCCCAAACTTTGAAACAAAGGAAACATACCCCAGTGCCAAGCCAATGTAATTTTTACAGAATTTTTGGAATTTTATAAAAGCAACTTGTAGTTCAAACCTACTCCCAAAACATTTAAGAGAATAAAAGAAAAGGAAAGAAAACATAAACCTCACTCTAATAAGCCTACCTTGAATACTTATTAACTCTCACTAAGACATAAAAAGAATTCAGTGGAACCCCCTACCACTTGCCTTAGCTAAGTTTAACATAATTTACCAAGTATACCACCCAAGGGTATTGCATAGGTAAAGCTAACCTTGTTTAACTCAAGTACTGTCATACATCGTCAAAAGTTGTAATTTCTAAAAGTACATATCATATCATGCATGTATCTTACGCATTGCATTCATTGGATTGTAATCTTGCCGACGGAGAGTACGTGCTCATCCCCGAGCAAGGACCTGTCCAAGAGGAGGACCAGGAGCAGGCTTTAGAGGCTGCTATTGAGGATCTCCCCGCAGCCCCAGCAATTGAAGGCAAGCCCCGGTTATATGCATAACCGTTTATATATGCTATTTTACTACACTTAATGTTTGTAGGTTTGTAATGTGCACTTAAGTGTAGGAGTTGCTTGAAACCTCTAGCTGCATGAACTTAGGATTCCTTGTTGAGATGAATACTAGTATGCTAGGTCGAGTAGCTGCTTTGCTAATCAGGATCTCGGTAGAAGTCGAGTGATTTTTCTAGCACTCGCGCGAGGTCAGGAATTGATTGTATTCATCTTGATAACGGGATATATGTTGGTCTATGGACTTGGATCCAGGGAGGATGCCTTGACCATGAGACGGGAAAAAGAATTAAGGATTAATGTGCAGGATACCTGAGTCAAGCTTTTGAACGTACTAAGCACATGCCGGGAAATATGGTAACCGGTAAACCTAGTACCTGAGTGAAGCCGGGCGCGGACTTTATCCCTCATGCAACCTGAGACTGGGTCTCCCATGCAAGCTATGGTGGGTACAAGTGCGGTCACTGCACGGCGCATTGTATGCCAAGGCGGTGAGGCCTGGACGCGAATGGGGAATCGATGGGGACGGTTGTCATGTGTGGGGTCGGAGTACCCTAACATGCCATGTGTTTAGGTTTACCTTGCAAGGTTAAAAACTCGATTCGAATCGTCTGCTTCTCGCAGCTAATGAGACTGCTTGACCCCTTGTACTTCTTCGAGTAAGAAGTGAAATGAGGTTACATGAGATAACTTGTTGATTGAACTAAACGCTTGTTACCATGTATGCTTAGAAGAAGTAAACCTATTTAAGTTAATGATGATAGAATTTGAAAAGCTAAAAGTTGATTTTAGAAACAGCTAGTGCTTTTGGCAAACCAAACCCCTCAGCCAAACAACTGCATAGTCTAGAGGTAGAGGAGTAGATTCCTCACACCGGGTAAGTCTAGCTGAGTATTAGTATACTCAGCCTTGCTTGTGGCATAATTTTTGCAGGTACCATTCAGGAAATGGTTGATGGTGTGACTTGGCCTACCGACCCTGCCACCGGGTTGGACGGTCGAGTGGGATGTTGCTCTGGCAGGAGAGGAGCACGAGGAGTAGTGGGCTAGGCCTTGCCCAATTCCTCGATACCGACGACATCGATTATCCGCTGCACTTTATTTTGTGAACTCTTATTTGCTACTCAAAAACTCCAATTTATGTAATAATTCAGCACTTAATTTGAGGTTTCCTGTTTTATTGTATTTCTTCTGTGACTCACCTTCGAGTGAGATTGTGGAATTTGATCCTGGTTAAGTGGCTCCATCAGACTAGATCTGAGGGACTGACGGGTTATTCCGATTTAAGTGTGTTACAGCCCCTGAGGCGTGACTTAGGCACTTAAGCTGGAATAATTCGGGTGGTTCCGCCACAGCTGGTATCGGAGCAAATTCCACCACAGAGAAGGGCAATAAACCATGAATACCAATTTTCGAAAATCTAAAACTTGCCTAGAAACTGCTAAGGATCGTCAGGACTAGACTATTAGACCTAGGACGAAAGGCCTTAGGCATAGAGGGAAAATGGGTGGCTAATTACTTAGGCCCCGTGGGCCAGTATTTATATTTTCAGGGATGCCCTAAAAGGCACCCTATTTTCTTTGAGAGGCAACGTTTCTCCCAGCATGCATGCATCATAAAACACAAAGAGGAATTAAAATTTGAGCTAACCCACTTTCTTTAAAACCATCCGGGCTCTCTTTTTCTTTTTTCCTTCCACCATAATCTTTACCTTTGATTCCCTTCCGCAGATGAATTCACCCACCCCCGCCAGTGGAGGAGACTCTAGTTTCAGTTCTGACTTCCTTTCTCGCGATGGTTTTCCTTCCATCTTGTGGGAAGTGCTTAACTCCGCCGGTTACCCTATGCCCCCTTTGTACACGGTGCAGTTGTATGAGGAGCATCGGGTACCTCGTTGTCGGGTCTGGCTGACTTTGGAGGCTCATCCCCTTCAGCCGGGTTGGCGTTCTCTTGATTCTGAGACGATTGGACTCAGGACGGACGACACCGTTGAAGCAGCAGCCATGAAGGCTCTGACGACTTTCTGTGGCTACCATCCCCTGGAGATGGTGATGCACCCCTTAGGACTCTTCCCTGCTGAGAGGAAGGATGATCCCATGTGGTGTAACCGCGTGAGCCATGTGAAGGATGTGTGGGCAATGTATCCTAACTTGGTTGGGAGGGTCACTGTTTAGTGCATGAGTGCGCTGTACCACCTTCAGGCCCTTCAGAGCGACGCTATGGCACACCTTGCTAACATCGCTCAGACCGCCAAGCTCACTCTCGACAGTCGAAAAGATTTTGTGGTTGATCTATCCACCGAGTTGGTAGAGAAGGATCTGCAGGTGGAGAGGCTGAGCCAGCGCATCACCACCCTGGAGCAACAGGTGGAAATCCGAGACAACACTATTGATGTCTTGGAGAACCAGCTTCACGATGTGCAGAGAGAACTCGAGGAAGCGAATGACCACCTGGACATGCACCACCTGGAGATGGAGGCCAATGAAGCCGGAAGCGAGGGAGAAGAGGATCCCGAGGAGCTAGGACCATCCCCTGGTGCCAATGGGACTACCTCCGCGATGCCTCCTTCACCCGTATCTAGTGTCGCTTCCACCGCTCAGGGTTAAGCAGTCACTTTGACACTCTTAGGCGAATAGAAACCCATGCGAGCTTAGTTAATATCAGATTTTGGACTAGGCTTATGGGTACTTTCCACTAATTGATGTAACCCTGTGAACTTTTGAATTCTGTGGGATATTTGTCACCATGTTATCTTAAATTCGAACCTAGTATTATGATTATGGCATTTTCCTTCCATATGGGATAATATTCTGACGTTCGAAACTGTGAGTTGGGATAACAATGGCGGACAATCTCTGCTTTTAGATGGCAGCTAGGCAGCGTCGCGGGCATAACGAGCCGGTTCCCCCGCCACCTCCTCCAGCTCCCACAGTGCAGGAGCTGATGGCTCAGCAGAATGAGATTCTGCGATAGCTCTTGCAGCGCCAGCCCCACCCTCAGCAGCATGGTGGAGGCCAGCATCAGCGACCTCTGGCTATGGCAACATACAAGGAGTTTCTGAGCACGCAGCCGCCCTTGTTCACCAAGGCAGAGGATCCGTTGGACGCCGACGTATGGCTTCGCGTTGTCGAGTCCAAGTTTCCCCTCCTCACGGGAGACTGCCCTGATACTACCAAGACCCGCTTCGCCGCGCAGCATCTTCGCGGATCTGCTCGGACTTGGTGGGATCACTTCCGTGCTATGCTCCCCGCTGATCGTGAAGTGTCATTGGGAGGAATTCAAGACTGCCTTCAGGGGACACCACATCCCTAGTTGGCATTCTTGATCAGAAGCTGAATGAATTTCTGGCCCTTAATCAAGGAACCCGCACGGTACTGCAGTATGTGCAAGCCTTCAACGACCTATGCCAGTATGCAGGGTACCATGCTGATTCTGATGAGAAGAAGAGAGACTGCTTCCGCGGGGGTCTTAATACCAAGCTGCGGGAACGACTCAACACTGTCCAGGCTGATAGCTTCAACGAGTTGGTCAATATGGCCATCTCCCAGGAGGATTGCATTGTTGCTCACCGAGCAGAGAAGAAGAGGAAGGCACCAATGGCAGCACCATCCACTCAGGCTCAGAGGTTCCGGATTGTTTCTCACAACCAGAGCAGGGGTTTTCAGCAGCAGGCAGGTAGATGGGTGATCAGGCCACCTCAGCAGCAGCAGCCGGCACCCAACCGCTTTCCAGCTCCCGCCCCGAGGAACAATCAGCTTCCGCAGCAGCAACAGTTCCGCTAGGGCAATGGGAACAAGTGTTTCACTTGTGGCAATGTGGGCCACTATGCCAAAAATTGTCCCAGGAACCAGCAGAGGCAGATGCCAGCACCAAATCAAGACAAAGGAAGAAAGCAGAAGGTGCAAGTCAGGCAAGGGAAGCTCAACTTCACCACTCTGGAGGAAATACCTGAAGGAGCTCCTATCATGACCGGTATCTTTTCAGTTTATAATCAACCTGCTTTAATTCTGTTTGATTCTGGTGCATCTCATAGTTTCATTAGCCAAAAGTTCAGTGCTAAATGCAAACTGCCATTCTCTCACTCAAAAGGGTCATTCATGATAGTCACACCTGGGGGTAAAATTGCAACTAATCAATTAAACCAAAGTGTGCCTATTCAACTGGGAAGCCACATTGCCAAAACCACTCTTCTTGTGTTGGGATTGGAAAATGTGGACATCATTCTAGGAGCTAATTAGATGACCTTACACCAAGTTGTGCTTGATATAGCCAGTCGTACCATGGAAGTTAATTCTCCGATCTATGGGAACTTCACTTTAATTCTGCCCAGTCAAGGTTCTACTCAGTCATGTGCTTTCTCTATGACGGAGTTACCTTTGAAGAAGATCCCAGTGGTCTGTGAATATGCAGATGTCCTTCCGTGATGAACTGCCAGGAATGCCACCGGACCGGGATATTGAATTCGCCATCGAGTTGCAACCGGGAACGACCCCAATTTCCAAGAGGCCCTACCGAATGCCACCCGCTGAGTTGGCAGAGTTGAAGAAGCAATTGCAAGAGTTGCTGGACAAGGGATTTATTCGCCCAAGCACTTCGCCTTGGGGATGTCCAGCACTATTTGTGAAGAAGGATGAAAGCTTGAGGCTGTGTATAGATTACCGCCCTCTTAATGCGATAACTATCAAGAACAAGTATCCTTTGCCTCGTATTGATGTTCTTTTTGACCAGTTGGTTGGGGCCAAGGTATTCTCCAAGATAGACCTTCGCTCTAGCTACTATCAGATCAAGATACGAGCAAGTGATATTCCGAAGACGGCATTCTCAACCAGATATGGGCTATATGAATTCTTGGTGATGTCATTCGGGCTGACAAATGCACCAGCATATTTCATGTATCTGATGAATTCTGTTTTCATGCCTAAATTGGACAAGTTCGTGGTGGTTTTCATCGATGACATCTTGGTGTACTCAAAGAACGAAGAAGAACATGCTGGGCAGTTTGCATGTAGTGCTCCAACGTCTGCGAGAGCACCACCTTTATGCCAATGTTATCCAAGTGTGATTTTTGGCTAAAGGAAATCAAATTCTTGGGTCACACTATCTCTCTGGCTGGAATAGCTGTTGACCCTGATAAAGTGCAAGAGGTGATGAACTGGAAGCCACCAACAACTGTTCGTCAGATTCGGAGTTTTCTAGGATTAGCTGTTTATTACCGAAGATTTATTCCGGACTTCTCTCGAATTGCGAAGCCTATAACTGAGTTGCTGAAGAAAGAAGTCAAATTTGTTTGGAGTCAGAAGTGCGAAGATGCCTTCCATGCATTAAGGCAGCATCTGACCACAGCACCAGTATTGGCGCAGCCTAACAACAGCAAACATTTTGATGTATATTGCGATGCCTCTGGCACAGGGCTAGGTTGTGTTCTGATGCAAGACAACCGAGTCATTGCTTATGCCTCAAGAGCACTCAGGCCTCATGAGCAAAACTATCCCACTCATGACCTCGAGTTAGCAGAAGTGGTTCATGCATTGAAGATGTGGAGGCACTATCTAATGGGAACCCACTGCAACATCTTCATTGATCATAAGAGCCTTAAGTACATTTTTACTCAGGCTGATCTCAACATGAGGCAGAGAAGATGGCTAGAGCTGATCAAGGATTATGACCTGGAGGTACATTATCACCCAGGAAAAGCTAATGTGGTAGCAGATGCCTTGAGCCGGAAGATGCAGTGCAATTGTATTCTGATGGATTCTCGCATTAACACCTTGTGTGATGAGTTGAGCAAGATGCAAATTGAAGTGATTCCTTCTGGTTCGTTGTCTCACATTTCTGTTGAGCCAGCTTTGCAAGACCAGATTATCATGGCCCAGCTCCATGACAAGGGAGTGCAAATTATCAAGAAGAATCTCCATCAGAAGGTTGAGAAGTATAATTGTTTCCGCCAGGATGAAAAGGGTGTGTTATGGTTCAAAAGCAGATTGGTGATTCCTAAGGACCCGGACCTCAAGAGGAAAATTTTGGATGAGGCTCATCTCTCCAAATTCTCTATGCATCCAGGAAGCACCAAGATGTACCATGATCTGAAGTCTTTGTACTGGTGGACCAGAATGAAGAGGGAGATAGCCCAGTATGTATCAGAATGTGACACCTGTCAGAGGGTAAAGGCTAGCCACTTGAAATCAGCTGGAGCTTTGCAACCCTTGTCCATACCTTCGTGGAAATGGGATGACATCAGCATGGATTTCATTGTGGGACTGCCCAACACCTCTCGTCATCATGATTCCATTTGGGTTATTGTGGACCGATTGACAAAAGTGGCACATTTTCTTCCTGTGCACACCACTGATAAGGCTCAGAAGTATGCAGAATTGTATATTGACCGGATCGTGTGTTTGCACGGATTACCTCGGACCATTGTTTCTGATCGAGGAGCCCAATTTGTTGCCAGATTTTGGGAACAATTGCAAGAGTCTTTGGGAACCAAGCTAATCAGGAGTTCAGCTTACCACCCACAGACTGATGGTCAGATGGATAGGGTAAACCAAATTCTGGAGGATATGCTGAGAGCTTGTGCGATCGATTGTGGCAAGAACTGGGATAAGCACCTCTCCTTGGTAGAGTTTGCTTATAACAATAGTTATCAATCCAGCCTAAAGATGGCACCTTTTGAAGCTCTCTATGGAAGAAGGTGTAGGACACCACTCAATTGGTCTCAACCTGGAGAAAGAGAAGTTTTTGGACCTAACTTAGTGACTGAAGCCGAAAGGAAGGTCAAACTAATCAGGAAGAATCTAGAAGCTGCTCAGGCCAGGCAGAAGAGTTATCATGATAAAAGAAGGAAACCTCTCCAATTCGAGGTGGGAAGTTTTGTATACCTCAAGGTATCACCCACCAAGGGAGTGCAGAGGTTTGGGATCAAAGGCAAGCTAGCCCCTCGTTACATTGGACCTTATGAGATCATAGAAGCATGTGGACCCGTGGCATACAAGCTGAAGTTACCTTCAAAAATGTCTGCCATTCACGATGTATTCCATGTATCTCAGCTGAAGAAGTGTGTTCGATTGCCGACTGAAATCTTAGCAGAGCCAGAATTGGAGATAGAGCCAGATCTATCATACCAAGAGTACCCCTCCAAGATTCTGGATTGCAAGGAGAGATCAACTCGGGCTAAATCGATCAAAATGTACAAGGTCCAGTGGAGTAATCACTCAGAGGAGGAAGCTACTTGGGAAACCGAGGAATTCCTGAGATCCAACTTCCCCGATTGCCTACCTAAGGAAGCTGGTATGTAATCACACCCAACCCCTCCTCCTGCCCTTCGAATCTAATTTTCAAAAATATAATCCAAATTCAGAATGAAGTAACTATGAAGTAAAACTTAAAAAGGACTTCCTTCTGAAGTTGCAAAGAGAATGACATTCGAAGAGCAGTTTTATCCAAATAATAACAACAATCGCCCATTTCCTTTAAGTCTCACCCTTCGCTTCACCCCGGGAGGACTCTGGCCCGAATCTCGGGACGAGATTCCTTTAAGGGGGGAAGGCTGTGACACCCCAGTGTCACCTAGGGTTTCTCTCAAAAGTGTCAAACCAAGAACCATCATTTTATGTGAACCAAAGCAAGCATGAGCATCAAATTATCTTAGGAATAAAGAATTCTGCCAAGCATATGCTTAAAAGTATCATGATCAAAACAAATGGGTATTTTAAAGAGGTAAGAATGTGTAACCCTAATAAAAACCCTAAATAAGACCCATGAGCAAATTTAAGAAAATAAGGAGAAGGGTATGAAAAATTTTAAAATTATGACTTGAGCCAATTATAAAAATTAAAGTATATTTAATAAGCAACAAGAAAGGTTGAGAAAGCTTAGCCAAAATAACTCAAATAAATCCCCAAATTAGCCCTTTGAACTATGAACTCTTGGAGAAATTCAGATTTCTGAATTTCTGAAATTCAGACCCCTTTCCAAAGATAAACTGTGTTCTCTATTTTTCGAAACTCAAAGCCAAGAGATCCAAATATCAAAGTTGTGCCAAATTCCCTTGAACACGTCCTGGAAAAGTTTGAACTCAAACCAAATTCATTTGACACGGTTTTGGCGCGGTTTGACCTCGGGACCAGACATTCTGACACTGGCACCTTGGTGACGCTACAACTCCCTGTCCCTAGCCTAAAACCGCGCTGACGTCCACACATAAAAGACAAAGCTTGGTCAGGTGAACAAATCCTTCACAGCGATCTTGCCCAAATTCACGAAGATTTGCTCCCAATCAACGCTTGAACTCGGGCAGAAGCATCGGGCACACGTGTTCGACCGTGGCTGACACCTCCGGTTCACGCCCGTTCACGCACCCGCGCCTTCCCGTGCACGCCCCCGCACGCTCACTGGTCCACGACCGCCCGTGCACCGCGCCGTGCCTATAAAGCCTCCCCAGGCGCGCCTCACTTCACCCCGCACTCACCAGCGCCAGCCGGCCACCTTCCCTTAGCTTCGGCGAGCTCAATTCCGCCCGCCATTGCCGCCAGAGCTTCGGCCACCGTGGCCAGCCCACTCCAGCCACCCCCGAGTCGAGCTAGTGCTTCGGCTAGCTCCGCCAGTAGCCCGTGAAGCTCGCCAAGCCCTCGGACCAGGCCGGACTTCACCGGAGGCCCGAGATCGACCTCACCGGACTTCGGTCTTCTGCCGCCGCACGTGGACCGAGCTAACCAGTGAGTCTCCAGTCCAATTCCTTGCTCCCATGTCTTCTCTGGCACCCCGTGAACCTCTCTGACCCATCCAATTGATCTATTCCGCCGTGACCAGGCCGGACTCCCCGCCGCCGACGAGCATCCCCGCCTGCGCGCGTGGACTGACCGACTCCGGCCATCCCCGACGGCGACCCACACCTCGTTGTGATCCCCGAGACCTCCCCTACGTCCTCGACCACTTTACCGGAGCCATCTCGCCGCCGGTAAGCCCCTCCGCCCTTTCTTCCGCCGCGGTTACTGTTTAACTTAGAAGAAGGACCTCGGGTTAGGAGGTGAAGAACCCGAGGGGTTTTCTGTAACGTCAGTGACTCATGTGAATAGTAGCCTAAGGACTAATCCGCGAAGAAAACTTAGAACATCCGCCAGGGACCCCAGTGCAAAGTGGATTTCCATTTAATCAATTCTGATTAACCTTTTTAAATAACCAGAGAACTTGTAAAATCCATAACTTGATGAATCCTTCATAAAAAGTTGTCAAACTAATTTTGTTAGCTCCTGAATATTATGAACTATCATTTAAAAATGATAAACCCTATACTTTCTGTTCTAAATTTTAGAATTTAGAATTAAAAACAGAAACCTACCAAACCTAGTTTAATTAAGGAAAATTAGTTTTTCTTCTGTACTGAGCTTGAGAAAATTTGTAGATGTTCAAACCTCATTTAGACACTGTTTAAAAACAGCAGGAACCCCAGTATTGGAGAATATGATGTAGTTATTCATTTAAAACTATTCTGCCCAAAACTTAGGAAAAACCAGAAAGGCAATAGAAATTAGTGAACAGTGAGTAAAATTATTTTTCCTAGTTTGCTTGAGTAGCAAGGAACCTAGGAAAAATGAAGAGACCATTAGTTCAGACCAGCTTTAAATTAGAATGCTTTATTTAGCCTTATTTGAACTGAAAATCAATTATTAAAATTTCAAAACTATACCCAATATGGATAATAAAAATCTAGTGGACTTATAACCACCAGAGCCCCACTACAAAAAGGAATGAACACCTCAGCCCAACCTTTTAAGTAAGGGGAATAAATATAAAATGATAATGAGGCATTTTCCAAATAAATCATAAACAACCCCTAATAATGTGATAATGGGCAACCAAAAATTGACTATGTCCATAATAAGATAAACCACCAGAGAAAAATACAAACCCATGAAAAAGGAGCAAACTCTTACCTATTGTTGATAAATTATGAGAAAGGCCACTTAATTCAAATAATGCATACCACCCCTTCCCTTAAGCAAAAAGATACCAAACTTCAGAATGATTGCTCCTTGCACAAAACAATAACTAAGAAAAATAAGAACTCTGTTGTTTGATATTTTTCAAATATAATGGTAGTAGAAAGCACCAATGTGGCTAGAAACTTGAGAAAACCATAAAAAAATAACTAAAAGGTATTAATGGCTAGAAGTTTGTATCAAGTCATGTTATAACACCTAAAAGCCAGCAAAAATAAGTTTTAGAGAATTACCCACTGTTAAATAATAGTTGTAGTTCAAAGCACCCCTTCTGCCCTAGAATTTAATAATTTTGGCCTAGAGAAAACTATTCACTTTCTGATCCCCAAATTTTGAAACAACGAAACATACCCTAGTTTTAAGCCACTGTAATTTTTACAGAATTTTTGGAATTTTATAAAAGCAACTTGTAGTTCAAACCTACTCCCAAAACATTTAAGAGAATAAAAGAAAAGGAAAGAAAACATAAACCTCACTCTAATAAGCCTACCTTGAATACTTATTAACTCTCACTAAGACTTAAAAAGAATTCAGTGGAACCCCCTACCACTTGCCTTAGCTAAGTTTAACATAATTTACCAAGTATACCACCCAAGGGTATTGCATAGGTAAAGCTAACCTTGTTTAACTCAAGTAGGTCATACATCGTCAAAAGTTGTAATTTCTAAAAGTACATATCATATCATGCATGTACCTTACGCATTGCATTCATTAGATTGTAATCTTGCCGACGGAGAGTACGTGCTCATCCCCGAGCAAGGACCTGTCCAAGAGGAGGACCAGGAGCAGGCTTTAGAGGCTGCTATTGAG
Source organism: Zea luxurians (assembly GCA_029449295.1). NCBI lineage: Eukaryota > Viridiplantae > Streptophyta > Magnoliopsida > Poales > Poaceae > Zea > Zea luxurians. The sequence goes on from JAOPSE010000022.1 coordinate 29,442,503, forward strand.
GATCTCCCCGCAGCCCCAACAATTGAAGGCAAGCCCCGGTTATATGCATAACCGTTTATATATGCTATTTTACTACACTTAATGTTTGTAGGTTTGTAATGTGCACTTAAGTGTAGGAGTTGCTTGAAACCTCTAGTTGCATGAACTTAGGATTCCTTGTTGAGATGAATACTAGTATGCTAGGTCGAGTAGCTGCTTTGCTAATCAGGATCTCGGTAGAAGTCGAGTGATTTTTCTAGCACTCGCGCGAGGTCAGGAATTGATTGTATTCATCTTGACAACGGGATATATGTTGGTCTATGGACTTGGATCTAGGGAGGATGCCTTGACCATGAGACGGGAAAAAGAATTAAGGATTAATGTGCGGATACCTGAGTCAAGCTTTTGAACGTACTAAGAACATGCCTGGAAATATGGTAACCGGTAAACCTAGTACTTGAGTGAAGCCGGGCCGTGGACTTTATCCCTCATGCGACCTGAGACTGGGTCTCCCATGCTAGCTATGGTGGGTACAAGTGCGGTCTCTGCACGGCGGCAGCCGGGGTCAGTGGAGCATTGTATGCCAAGGCGGTGAGGCCTGGACGCGAACGGGGAATCGATGGGGACGGTTGTCATGTGTGGGGTCGGAGTACCCTGACATGCCGTGTGTTTAGGTTTACCTTGCAAGGTTAAAAACTCGATTCGAATCGTCTGCTTCTCGCAGCTAATGAGACTGCTTGACCCCTTGTACTGCATCGAGTAAGAAGTGAAATGAGGTTACATGAGATAACTTGTTGATTGAACTAAACGCTTGTTACCATGTATGCTTAGAAGAAGTAAACCTAGCTAAGTTAATGATGATAGAATTTGAAAAGCTAAAAGTTGATTTTAGAAACAGCTAGTGCTTTTTGGCAAACCAAACCCCTCAGCCAAACAGCTGCATAGTCTAGAGGTAGAGGAGTAGGATTCCTCACACCGGGTAAGTCTAGCTGAGTACTTAGTATACTCAGCCTTGCTTGTGGCATAATTTTTGCAGGTACCATTCAGGAAATGGTTGATGGTGTGACTTGGCCTACCACCCTGCCACCGGGTTGGACGGATCGAGTGGGATGTTGCTCCGGCAGGAGAGGAGCACGAGGAGTAGTGGGCTAGTCCTTGCCCAATTCCTCGATACCGACGACATCGATTATCCGCTGCACTTTATTTTGTGAACTCTTATTTGCTACTCAAAAACTCCAATTTATGTAATAATTCAGCACTTAATTTGAGGTTTCCTGTTTTATTGTATTTCTTCTGTGACTCACCTTCGAGTGAGATTGTGGAATTTGATCCTGGTTAAGTGGCTCCATCAGACTAGATCTGAGGGACTGACGGGTTATTCCTGATTTAAGTGTGTTATGGCCCCTGAGGCGTGACTTAGGCACTTAAGCTGGAATAATTCGGGTGGTTCCAGCCACAGTGATAGCCATCTGTTCATCATGGGTCGAGTCAGAAGATTCTCCAGCCAACATATTGAGTACAACGTCTTTTTCTGCATCACCTGGACTTGCTTGGCATCTCAAAGTGAATTTGTCTCTCATAATTGGGAAGATCACGAAGGGGAGCAACTAGTCTTCAATGTCCTCGGGTGAGGGTCGCACTCTAAGAACCAGACCACCATCACTAGTAGGAGGGTTGGACACGAAATTGAAAAATGACCTATGAGGTGGCAAATTCCAAGCAGAATAGGCAACAGGAGCACCAACATTTGATATCTTACATCTCAGGATCATGTCTAGTCGGCTCACCAGATCCTCAGTAGGAATTTTGTTGTCGGTGACCCGGGTAGAGTCAGTAATACCACTGTACAAATAAGCTGGATACGCCCTGTCTTTCAAAGGCTGAATATTCTTGAAAACAAAGTCAGCAACCACAGCTTCGGTAGTCAGACCCCTCTCCTTCAGCAGACAGATCTTAGCAAGCAGAACTCTAGCCTCCGTTACCTCCAAGAAAGTGGGAGACTCAACCCAGCTCGGAGTGCGTACATCTGGTTGTCTCCCCGATCGAGGGGGGAGGGACTTGTAGTGGTTTTCCACAATAAACCACTCAAGGTGCCACCTTTAATTCTATCCTTGAGAGGAATGTCGAGGTATTCTGTCTTCCTCCCGTGACGCATCTCCAAACTTGCACCACCAACGAGCTAGGTGCTGCCCCCCAGCCATCCCAGGCCGACAGTGATACAAATACTTCCATAGTCCGAAATGAGAAAGAATTCCGAGGTAGGCCTCACACAGATGCACAAAGAGAGAAATTTGCAAGATGGAATTGGGATTCAGATGGGATCAAGTTTAGATTGTAAAAATCAAGGAGACCACGGAAGAAGGGAGAAATGGGAAGATCAAGGCCGCGGATGAGAAAAGGAACGTAGACGATGGACTCGTGTGTATCTTCTATCGGAACAGTGACCCCACAGCAAATCTGCCAAGAGCAGAGCTCTTTTGGAGGAAGAACTCCAACATCAACAAGGTGGAGGAGATCTGATTCCGAGACAACAGACATATGGTTACCTGCAAACGACAACTGGCTGTTGGGATTGATGGGAGGAATGACTGCCGAAGCAGAACTCTGATTCTTCCAATTGGGCGCCATCGCTGAAGAGCACCTAGAGGGGGGAGGGTGAATAGGTGTTCCTGTAAAAATCAACACTAAATAGCCACAAAACTTTGTTAAGTGTTAGTACGGCTAAGTAGCGAGCTCTTGCTGAACACAAGTATCACAGAAAAACAATCACAAAACACACGCGAGTTTATCCTGTCGTTCGGCAAGTATAACACTTGCCTACCTACACGTTGTGGTGTCCCAATGGACGAGGGTTGCACTCAACCCCTTTCAAGTGATCTGATGATCAACTTGAATACCACGGTGTTTTTCTTTGCTTATCTCTTTTCCTGTTTGCGAGGAATCTCCACAAGTTGTAGTCTCTCGCCCTTACAACAAATATCAAAGTGAAAGCACAAGAGTAAGGGTGGGAAGCAACACACACAAATCCGCAGCAATACGCACACACACAAGCCAAGACTTGAGCTCAAATGAAGCACAACAAGTTCACCACTAGAACGGAGCTCAAATCACTAACAAAGTCAATCAAGTGCGCAGAGACGGAGTGTGGAAGACTTAGAATGCTCAAAGTATGCTTGGGTGACTCCTCCATGCGCCCAGGGGTCCCTTTTATAGCCCCAAGGCAGCTAGGAGCCGTTGGAGGCATTCTTGGAAGGCTAATCTTGCCTTCTGTCGGGTGGAGCACCGTACAGTCCGGTGCGCCACCGGACAGTCACTGTAGCTGTCCGGTGCGTGATCTCCTTCCTTTTCTGGCGCATCCGACCGTTGCAGATTCGCGGTAGTTGGCGCACCGGACACTGTTCGGTGCACACCGGATAGTCCGGTGCCCCCTGCCGACCGTTGGCTTGACCACGCGTCGCGCGAAGATTGCGTGGCCGACCGTTGGTGCAGTCGACAGTTGGCTCACCGGACAGTCCCGGTGCACCACCGGACAGTCCGGTGAATTATAGTCGTACGCCGTTGAACTCTTCCCGAGAGCGACGACTTCGCCGTAGACGACTCACTGGACAGTCTGGTGCACCACCTGACAATCCGGTGAATTATAGCCGTACGTCGCTGTCGAGTCCCGAGAGTGGCCTGTTCACCGGAGGCTAGTCTGGCGCACCGGACACTGCCCGGTGCACCACCGGACACTGTCCGGTGCACCCAGACCGAGCTGTAGTTGGCTGTACACAACCAACTCTTTTCTAAACCAATTTCTCCTATTTCTAGCACTTAGACACAATACATTAGTACTCAAATCAATGTACTAAGTCTAGAAATGTACCTTGTTATATGATTTGCACTTCTTCAATCTTTGGCACTAATTAACACTTAGAGAATAGGTGTTGGCCACTTAATCACCAAAACACTTTAGAAATGGCCCAAGGGCACATTTCCCTTTCAATCTCCCCCTTTTTGGTGATTTATGCCAACATCAAAAAGCAACCAAGAGAAGTGCAACATCAATGCAATTGAGAACAAGAATTGTTTTTGATTCAAATTTGGCATATTTGGATCATTCTTTGCCACCACTTGGTTTGTTTTTGCAAATCAAATTCAATTTCCTATCTCTAAGTCAAACACACTTGTTTAGGCATAAAGAGAGATATTCCAAGAGTGAAATTGATCAAGGATCCAAAAACTCCCCCTTTTCCCATAATCATAGATTCTCCCCATAAGAGACCAAATTTTTACAATAAGAGTATTTTGACAAATCGAAAGTTCTAACTCTACTATTTTCAAAATTCTCAAGTGGTAGCTGATCCATTTGCTTTGGCCTTAATTTCTCCCCCTTTGGCATTAAGCACCAAAACGGGATCATTCTTGGCCCCTTAACCCCATTGCCTCACCAAAATTGTCAATTAAGAGCAAAAAGGCAATAAGAGCATAGAAATGAACTTGGAGTTAATACCAGAGTGCAGTGGAAGTCTTTGCATGGTCCAAGTTCACCTTTCCCTTTCAATTCACTTTTGAGACTAAAACAAGTAAACTCAAACATAAGGTTAGTCTCAAAGGATCAAGTTGTAGCATGCCTCCCCCTAAAAAAGTGCATCACTTGCAAATGGACTTGTGAGGTCCGGGGATCATGTGTACAACTTGAGCACCACAAATGAACAAACATAGATTGAAATTCAAAAATTACTTGATCAAAGGCATAAAACACATGTATGCTATAGATCAATCCAAGTTACGTGAATTTAAGACATTTAGCTCACTACGCAACCTGCAAAACTTTTTCTCATCTAAAGGCTTGATGAAGATATCGGCTAGCTAGTTTTCGGTGTTAATATGGTACACCTCGATATCCCCTTTTTGCTGGTGGTCTCTCAGGAAGTGATGTCGGATGTCTATGTGCTTAGTGCGGCTGTGTTCAACAGGATTATCCGCCATGCGGATTGCACTCTCATTGTCACATAGGAGTGGGACTTTGCTCAGATTGTAGCCAAAGTCCCGGAGGGTTTGCCTCATCCAAAGTAGTTGCGCACAACACTGTCCTGCGACAACATACTCGGCCTCAGCGGTGGATAGGGCAACAGAAGTTTGTTTCTTTGAGCTCCAAGACACCAGGGACCTTCCTAGGAATTGGCACGTCCCTGATGTACTCTTCCTATCAACCTTGCACCCGGCATAATCGGAGTCTGAATATCCAATCAAGTCAAAGGTAGACCCCTTTGGATACCAGATCCCGAAGCAAGGCATAGCAACTAAATATCTAAGAATCCGCTTAATGGCCACAAGGTGACATTCCCTTGGGTCGGATTGATATCTAGCACACATGCAGACGCTAAGCACAATATCCGGTCTACTAGCACATAAATAAAGCAAGGAACCTATCATAGACCGGTATGCCTTTTGATCAACGGACTTACCTCCTTTGTTGAGGTCGACATGTCCGTCGGTGCCTATTAGTGTCTTCGTGGGCCTTGGCGTCCTTCATCCCAAACCAGCTTGAGCAAGTCTTGCAGTGTACTTTGTTTGGGAGATGAAGGTGCCGTCCTTGAGTTGCTTCACTTGGAACCCAAGGAAGTAGTTCAACTCGCCCATCATCGACATCTCAAATTTCTGTGTCATCACCCTGCTAAACTCCTCACAAGACTTTTGGTTAGTAGAACCAAATATTATGTCATCGACATAAATTTGGCACACAAATAGGTCACCATCACAAGTCTTAGTGAAAAGAGTTGGATCGGCTTTCCCAACCTTGAAAGCATTAGCAATTAGAAAATCTCTAAGGCATTCATACCATGCTCTTGGGGCTTGCTTAAGTCCATAGAGCTCCTTAGAGAGCTTACACACATGGTCGGGGTACCAGTTCATCCTCAAAGCTAGGGGGTTGCTCCACGTACACCTCCTCCTTGATTGGCCCATTGAGGAAAGCGCTCTTCACATCCATTTGGAACAACCTGAAAGAGTGGTGAGCAGCATAGGCTAATAGAATGTGAATAGACTCTAGCCTAGCCACAGGAGCGAAAGTCTCCTCGAAATCCAAACTTGCGACTTGGGCATAACCTTTTGCCACAAGTCGAGCCTTGTTTCGTGTCACCACCCCGTGCTCGTTGTGCTTGTTGCGGAACACCCACTTGGTTCCCACAACATTTTGCTTGGGACGTGGCACCAGGGTCCAAACTTCACTTCGCTTGAAGTTGTTGAGCTCTTCCTGCATGGCCAACACCTAGTCCCGGATCTAGCAAGGACTCTTCTACCCTGAAAGGCTTAATAGAAGAGACAAACGAGTAATGCTCACAAAAATTAGCTAGACGTGAGCGAGTTGTTACTCCCTTGCTTATATCACCCAAAATCTGGTCGACGGGATGATTCCTTTGAATCGTCGCTCGGACTTGAGTTGGAGGGGCCCGTGGTGCTTCTTCCTCCACAACTTGGTCTTCTTGTGCTCCCCCTTGATTGCACGCCTCCTCTTGAGGAACCTGTTCATCATCTTGAGTTGGGGGATGCACCATCGTTGAGGAAGAGGGTTGATCTTGCTCTTGTTGTTCCTGTGGTCACACATCTCCAATCGCCATGGTGCGAATTGCGACCGATGGAACGTCATCTTCATCTACATCATCAAGATCAACTTGCTCTCTTGGAGAGCCATTAGTTTCATCAAATACAACATCGCTAGAGACTTCAACCAAACCTGATGATTTGTTGAAGACTCTATACGCCTTTGTATTTGAGTCATAACCTAACAAAAACCCTTCTACAGCTTTGGGAGCAAATTTGGAATTTCTACCTTTCTTTACTAGAATATAACATTTACTCCCAAATACACGAAAGTATGAAACGGTTGGGTTTGTTACCGGTTAGAAGTTCATACGAGGTCTTCTTGAGGAGGTGATGAAGGTAGACCCAGTTTATGGCGTGGCAAGCTGTGTTCACATCTTCCGACCAAAACCGCTCGGGTGTCTTGAATTCTCCAAGCATCGTCCTCGCCAATGTCTATAAGCGTCCTGTTCTTCCTCTCTACCACACCATTTTGCTGTGGTGTGTAGGGAGCGGAGAACTCGTGCTTGATTCCTTCCTCCTCAAGGTACTCCTCCACTTGTAAGTTCTTGAACTCGGACCCGTTATCGCTTCTTATCTTTTTCACCTTGAGCTCAAATTTGTTTTGAGCTCTCCTTAGAAAGCGCTTTAGGGTCCCTTGGGTTTCTGATTTATCCTGCAAAAAGAATACCCAAGTGAAGCGGGAAAAATCATCAACGATAACAAGACCATACTTACTTCGCCCAGGCTGAGGTAGGCGACGGGTCCGAAGAGGTCCATATGAAGTAACTCTAGAGGTCTTGATGTGGTCATCACATTCTTGCTTTGATGAGTGCTTCCCACCTGTTTACCTGCTTGACAAGCTGCACAAGGTCTATCTTTTTCGAAAAACACATTTGTTAGACCTAACACATGTTCTCCCTTTAGAAGTTTATGAAGGTTCTTCAGTCACAACATGTGCTAGACGGCGATGCCACAGCCAGCCCATGCTAGTCTTAGCAATTAAGCATGCATCTAGATCGGCCTCCTCTTTCGAAAAATCAACTAAGTAGAGTTTGTAGTCTAGTACACCCTTAAAAGCTAATGAACCATCACTCCTTCTAAAGACAGACACATCTACATTGGTAAATAGACAATTGTATCCCATATTACATAGTTGACTGACAGATAATAAATTGTACCCGAGCGATTCAACTAAAAACACATTAGATATGGAATGCTCGGACGAAATGGCTATCTTTCCTAGTCCTTTAACCTTGCCTTGGTTCCCATCTCCAAAGATGATCGAATCTTAGGAATCTTTGTTCTTGACGTAGGAGGTGAACATCTTCTTCTCCCCCGTCATGTGGTTTGTGCATCCACTGTCGATAATCTAGCTTGAGCCCCCGGATGCATAAACCTGCAAGGCAAATTAGGCTTGGGTTTTAGGTACTCAACTCTTGTTGGGTCGTACAAGGTTAGTTACAATAGTCTTTGGGACCCAAATGCAAGTCTTGTCTCCCTTGCATTTGGACCCCATCTTTCTAGCAACCACTTTTTCATTTTTACATGAAAGTACAAAAGTAGTGTTGCAAGCATGAAAGACAGTGGTAGGTTTATTACACACTTTCCTAGGAGCATGAGACACAAAATTTCTCCTAGGCCTACCATTAAAATTAGAACTTGAAGCAATCATGACATGTGAGTCAAAAAGCATTATAACTCCTATTATAATGAGAATTTCTAGAAAATTTTCTATCATTGTACATGAAAGCATGATTCTTTTGACTAACACTAGCCATAGGGGCCTTCCCTTTCTCCTTGTAGGAAATGGGAGCCCTTTGACTTGTTAAGTTCTTAGCTTCCTTTCGAAAGCCAATGTCCATCCTTAATTGAGGGATGTCTACCAATGGTGTAGGCATCCCTAGCAAATTTTAACTTATCAAATTCATTTTTGCAAGCCTTAAGTTGGGCATTAAGACTTGCCACTTCACTATTTAATTTTGTAATAGAAGTAAGGTGCTCAACACATGCATCAACATCAAAATCCTTACACCTATTACAAATGACAACATGCTCTACACAAGAATTAGATTTATTAACTACTTCTAGCTTAGCATTTAAATCATCATTAATACTCTTTAAGCTAGACACAGTTTCATGACAAGCAGATAATTCAGAAGATAGCATTTCATTCCTTTTAACCTGTAAAGCAAGAGACTTTTGCACACTTACAAATTTATCATGCTCTTCATATAAAAGATCCTCTTGCTTTTCTAAAAGTCTATTCTTTTCATTTAAAGCATCAATCAATTCATTGATTTTACCTATTTTAGTTCTATCTAAACCTTTGAACAAGCTTGAGTAATCTACTTCATCATCACTAGATTCATCATCACTTGAAGTAGTATACTTAGGGGTATCTCGAGCACTTACCTTTTTCTCCTTTGCCATGAGGCAAGTATGGCGCTCGTTGGGGAAGAGAGACGACTTGTTGAAGGTTGAGGCAGCGAGTCCTTCATCGTCCGAGTCGGAAGAAGAGCAATCCGAATCCCATTCTTTGCCGAGGTGCGCCTCGCCCTTCGCCTTCTTGTAGACCTTCTTCTTCTCCCTCTTCCCGCTCTTTTCTTGTTCCTGGTCATTAGCATTATCGGGACAATTTGCTATGAAATGACCAGTCTTACCGCACTTAAAATAGGAGCGCTTTCCCTTTGCTTTGCTCTTGTTGGGATGCTCCTTGCGTCCTTTTAGCGCGGTCTTGAAGCGCTTGATGATGAGGGCCATCTCGTCTTCATTTAGCCCGGCAGCCTCAACTTGTGCCACCTTGCTAGGTAGCGCCTCCCTGTTGCTGCTTGTTGCCTTAAGTGCAACGGGCTAGGGCTCATAGATGGGCATTGGGCCGTTCAATGCATCATCAACATATCTTGCTTCCTTGACCATCATTCGCCCGCTCACAAACTTTCCGAGTATCTCATCGGGCGTCATCTTTGTGTACCTAGGATTCTCACGAATGGGGTTCACAAGATGAGGGTCAATGACAGTGAAAGACCTGAGCATAAGTCGGACAACGTCGTGGTCCGTCCATCTCGTGCTTCCATAGCTCCTGATCTTGTTGACCAGGGTTTTGAGCCTATTGTATGTTTGAGTGGGCTCCTCTCCCCTGATCATGGCAAACCTTCCTAGCTCGCCTTCCACCAACTCCATTTTGGTGATCATGGTGGCGTCGATCCCCTCATGCGATATCTTGAGGGTGTCCCAAATTTGCTTGGCGTTGTCCAAGCCGCTCACCTTGTTGTATTCATCCCTGCAAAACGATGCTAACAACACAGTGGTAGCTTGTGCATTCTTATGAATTTGTTCATTAATGAATACAGGGTTATCCGTACTATCAAATTGCATTCCATTCTCAACTATCTCCCAAATACTAGGATGGAGAGAGAAAAGGTGACTACGCATTCTGTGACTACAAAAAGCATAGTCCTCTCCATCAAAGTGTGGACGTTTACCAAGAGGAATGGAAAGCAAATGAGCATTGGAATTATATAGAATACGAGAATAATCAAATGAAAAATTTGAGTTAACCGGTTTCTTTTTCTCGTCGTAGTCGTTGTCTCTTAGGGAAGAAGACTCGTCGCTGTCGTAGTAGACGATCTTCTTGATGCGCCTCTTCTTCTTCTCGTCCTTCTTCTTGTGACTTGAGCCAGAGTCAGTGGGCTTGTCGTCCCTTGGCTCGTTGAAGATGGACTCCTCCTTGTCGTTGACCACCATCCCCTTTCTCTTAGGATCCATCTCTTCGGGCGATTAGTCCCTTACGTGAAGAGAATGACTCCGATACCAATTGAGAGCACCTAGAGGGGGTGAATAGGTGATCCTGTAAAAATCAACACTAAATAGCCACAAAACTTTGTTAAGTGTTAGTACGGCTAAGTAGCGAGCTCTTGCGAACACAAGTATCACAGAAAAACAATCACAAAACACACATGAGTTTATCCCATTGTTCGGCAAGTATAACACTTGCCTACCTCCACGTTGTGGTGTCCCAATGGACGAGGGTTGCACTCAACCCCTTTCAAGTGATCTGATGATCAACTTGAATACCACGTTGTTCTTCTTTGCTTATCTCTTTTCCTGTTTGCGAGGAATCTCCACAAGTTGTAGTCTCTCGCCCTTACAACAAATATCAAAGTGAAAGCACAAGAGTAAGGGTGGGAAGCAACACACACAAATCTGCAGCAATACGCACACACACAAGCCAAGACTTGAGCTCAAATGAAGCACAGCAAGTTCACCACTAGAACGGAGCTCAAATCACTAACAAAGTCAATCAAGTGCGCGGAGACGGAGTGTGGAAGACTTAGAATGCTCAAAGTATGCTTGGGTGACTCCTCCATGCGCCCAGGGGTCCCTTTTATAGCCCAAAGGCAGCTAGGAGCCGTTGGAGGCATTCTTGGAAGGCTAATCTTGCCTTCTGTCGGGTGGCGCACCGGACAGTCACTGTAGCTATCCGGTGCGTGATCTCCTTCCTTTTCTGGCGCATCCGATCGTTGCAGATTCACGGCAGTTGGCGCACCAGACACTGTCTGGTGCTCCCTGCCGACCGTTGGCTCGCCCACGCGTCGCGCGAAGATTGCGCGGCCGACCGTTGCCGCAGTCGACCGTTGCACCACCGGACAGTCCGGTGCACCACCGGACAGTCCGGTGAATTATAGTCATACGCCGTTGAACTCTTCCCGAGAGCGACGACTTCACCGCAGATGACTCACCGGACAGTCTGGTGCACCACCGGATAGTCCGGTGAATTATAGTCGTACGTTGTCGTCGAGTCCCGAGAGTGGCCTGTTCACCGGAGGCTGGTCTGGCGCACTGGACACTGTCCGGTGCACCCAGACCGAGCTGTAGTTGGCTGTACACAGCCAACTCTTTTTCAAACCAATTTCTCCTGTTTCTAGCACTTAGACACAATACATTAGTACTCAAATCAATGTACTAAGTCTAGAAATGTACCTTGTTATATGATTTGCACTTCTTCAATCTTTGGCACTAATTAACACTTAGAGAATAGGTGTTGGGCACTTAATCACCAAAACACTTTAGAAATAGCCCAAGGGCACATTTCCCTTTTAATCGCAATCTCGCCAGCGAGTCGAACAAAGGCGAAATCTTAGGGAAACAGAGTGGTTCGAGGCGGAAATGTGAAGTTAGGGCTCAGAATTCAAAAGCGCACGCCGACAGGGTCAAGCATAACTCGGCTGTTACCTCTAAAACACCGACAACATCAAGCACCACTCGACTGTTATCTCTAAAACACCGGTAGTGTCTGCCATAACTCGATTGTTATCTCTAAAACGCCGACAGAGTCAAGCATAACTCGGTTGTTACCTCTAAAACACCGACAACATCAAGCCCACTTGGTTGTTATCTCTAAAACGCCAGCAGTGTGTGCCATAACTCGGCTGTTATCTCTAAAACGCGACGGAGTCAAGCATAACCCGGCCGTTAACTCTAAAACGCTGGCAGAACCAAGCATGACTCAGTAGTTACCAGTTATCGCTTGGTAATTATTTCTAATAACGTCGGCAGCGTTAGGCGCGAAGACAAACTATCAACCGACTATAAATAAAGAATGACAGAAAAGCGAGAGGTTGCCCGGAATAGCTGAAATTTCTTCAATATATAGAGGAGGGAAGTTTTTTACAAACTTAAAAACTAACTCATATGAGTCAGCCTTTTCTGCCCTTTTTACTACATTACTAAACTACTTACACTACACTATACTACTAACTACTACTACATTATTCTACTACTACTACTACTGCTACTAATTATCTATACTAATATTTAAACCAGTGGCACTTTGCCACTGGCCTTGCTGCTGCCGCCGCTGCCCTTGCCGTTGCCATTGCCCTTGCCGCCACTGCCGTCGCCCTTGCCGCTGTTGCTTCCGTCGCCCTTGTCGTCGTCATCGCCGTCATCCCCGCTGTCACCGCCGTCGCCGTCGCCCTCGTCATCGCTGTCACCGCCGCTCTCCCCCTCGGACGAGTCAGAGGAGTTCTCCTCTTTTGAGGAGACCTCTGACTCATCCGAGCCCTCGAGCCCGGAGTGCTCGATGGCCTGGATGTACGTCCACACCTCGACGGCTATCCCCTGGGAATCGTCCGAGTCATCGGACAACACCGGAGGAGAGGCGTAGACCGACAACCCCTCGGACTCGGAGGAAAACTCCTCCTCCGAGTACTCGGAGTCACCAAAGTCCTCCGAGGGAGGACTCAGCCCACGCTTCCGCTTATCGCCGGAGTGGTGCGACGACTCTCCACCCTTCTTGTTCTTGCCCATGGTCGGTTGGAAGAGAAGAGAAAAGTGGGAAGATAAGCAACAGACGATCAGAAGACGTGTGAAGACACCAGTGAGGCAGGCAGTCTATTTATAGAGGCTAGAAGCAACCGCTCATCTCCTACCACGGTCACTAAACAGTCGCAAGTATTCAATAAGCAATTCAAATCGTCTGGAAGCAAGTCAGGCAGCAGACGCCGTTTCACGTAACACGACACCATTTGGACTAAGGTCAACTGCTTGGACCATATGATTACACCCCATGGTCATGTCAAGTTACTACTCAAGGATAGTTCACTAAATGCTCGGCGTACCAAGCCATTCCTCGGTCACACCCATTAGGGGGACGTCCAGGAATTTTCAATAGATTTTCCCAAGCAGTCACACCCATACAGTATACGCAATGAATGTATCAAGACAGAAGAAAGATATTGATGGAGATCAGAGGAAAGCCAAATATAGCTGTTGAAGTACAAGTATAATCAATAGAAGCATTGAAGCACAAAGCGAAATGAAGACCAGCCAAGAGCCATCTACCAGACGTCCAATCTGTCGTCGACCAAATAAATTTCAAACCCAACAGGACATGGGCAGATCACGCTGTTGGTTTCTAAAGCATGAAATGAAGACAACATGCTGATCTATAAAGCATAAGCTGATGATATATCGCAGATTTCTAAGGCATGAGACAAAGATAAACAATGATTTCTAAAAAGCCTGAGATGAAGACCTTTGAGTGGATTATTTTCAATAATCTACTCAAAGCTCGGGGCTACACCCATTGGGTGCACCTATGCACCCAATAAATCGTTAACCCCAAAAGACAGAATGTTGATCTCTAAAGCATGAACCAACGATAAAATGCTGCTTTCCAAGGCATGAGACGAAGATAAAATAATGGTTTCTAAAAAGCATGAGATGAAGACCTTTGAGTGGATTATTTTCAGTAATCCACTCAAAGCTCGGGTGCTACACCCATTGGGTGCACCTCCGGTGCACCCAATTAATCCTCAACCCCAAAGGACATAATGATGATCTACAAAGCATAAGCCAGTAACAGAGCGCCGATTTCTAAAGTATAAGGCGAAGACCGTTGAATGTCCTAAAAGAGGATAACAGAACATTGTTTTTTACTGAATGGCTCAGAGTTCAGAAGCAATGATCCAACAGGTGTATTTTTCAAAGCATCCATTACCAAAGTCTCAAACCGCAATCCAGACCTAGAATCTTTGGGCCGATTATTTCAAAATCAACTCAAAGATTGGGGGCTTGTGTGGGACAGATATCCCCTGGGTCCACTAGAAGGCTAGAAGGCCTCGCGAAAAGCTTTGGGCCCATTATTTCGCAAGACCATCCCTTCGTGGGCTACGGGAGGAACTGCTGGCGGAATGGATCGACGCAAGATTGGATAGACTCAGGCCTAGACGACTCATTGGATTTAAGCATTATCCGCAGCATTGATCCGATTCTCCCGCTCGGCGCCCTCAGACGTCGGAACTAAATGAGGATAAGTCGGCGGGATTATAGGAAGATAAGTTCAGTCAGTTCACTATTACTTAGGTGTACGTTGTTATCATACCCGCATGTAACGCCCCACGGTCGAGTATATAAGGCCTAGGGGGCACCCCATCAGAAGATAGGTCATTCATTAGCCATTTACTCCATTCTCTAGCATCCATCACACTAGAGAATTCCCCTGTAACCCACCACATAAAAGATCCAAACCAGGAAGTAGGGTATTACGCCTCTCCAAGCGGCCCGAACCTGTAGAAAATTGTCTATCGTCTCTCGTGCGCCTAGCACGAACCATCGAGCTACAGTTGGCAACACCGTCCTACCTAAAAGCACCTCGAGGGGTAACCCCGGGTGCACGGTATGGTCCCAAACACCGACACCATGCATTTATGAAACAAAATCCATAATACAGTGTTGTGGAATCCTGCTTTCTTGCATCGCACTAAGGAACTCCATGTATTTTGGGATCATGTGTCTTGTTGCACTGTAACTGATTCTTTTTTGTATCCTTCCTTAGGAACTCATGATTATGTTCCAAATGAATAAGATCAATCCGCACTGAAATACTATTCTCTTTGGCATCGTCATATATATTTTAAGTTTCATACCAGCTTTGCATTGTGTTCGCTTGGAACTTGTATTACGCACTTTTGGTTTACCATATCCTCTTTCGGCACGCTTGCCTTGCATTGAACAATTCAACCACTTGCAATTTTTTCTCTCCCTATATCTCTTCAACGAAAATCCAACTTCATATGCATATCGGCTATAGAATTGGTATGCCTCGTCCACATTAGTAAATGTCATACTGACCTTTGGTACCAATCGTTGATCTATACTATCATCCTATTCAATTAATGG
This sequence comes from Zea luxurians, assembly GCA_029449295.1. Classification (NCBI taxonomy): domain Eukaryota; kingdom Viridiplantae; phylum Streptophyta; class Magnoliopsida; order Poales; family Poaceae; genus Zea; species Zea luxurians. The sequence continues at coordinate 29,457,731 of JAOPSE010000022.1, forward strand.
AGTTGTCATGCAGTGCACATATTCAAAATAATCTTACAGCATGCTGAATTTCTAGGACTTCATAACTTGCACGGACAGTATAACAAATACATGGGTATTCGGTGAACTTACATGGCTTTGGAGAATGTGTGGTGTGTCCTGCTCATGATCACCAATTGTCCTCATGGGTATCCGGTGAGTTGCTCCAACCAAACTTGGATGAACTGTGTTGTTGTCTTCAAGGATTCTTGGCGCTGGTAACGCAGCCGGGGGAGTTACAGCATGTCGACCATCTGACCTATAGGGTAATGTCGATGTTGTATTCTCTCCACACTGCACCGATCCGCTAGCCGTCGCCATGGTGTATGCCCTAACCCTCCCAGGTCAATGAACAAAAGCGGCGGCTGTGTGTAGCCCTGTTTTTTTGGAGTTATGCTCCTAGATTAGCCAAAACCGTCCTAGCCGATATTCATGGTTTGTTCCAAATATCCCGCGTGATTTGCATGTCGTGAGATTTCCATGTCCCGACCCAATTATGATTACCTACCTATTCTGTTACATCACCATAAACATCCTCACCCCCACGCGTGACCCCACCACGAATCCACGATCCCGGTAGACCCTCGCGCCACCCACACCATGATATGCATACGTCAGATCGTTATGCATTTGTTATCGGCAATTTAAACAAGCATAAACGCCCAACCACAACCCGCTCGCATCCCGACATACAACTATGCCAATTTATGCATCCACTAACGATAAAATACGCATACATAAACGCGTGAACCACGCCTGACCCCACCACGAACCCGATGCACCCACGTGGCACCCCTCTATTCCCTATTACGCATCCGTTTCAGTCAAATTGCTTATGCATAAACACGGAACTCCACACGCCCAACCCCACCACGTCCCGGTGCACCCACGCAGTACTCCCACCACCCGTCACGTCGCACCGCGCCCACGGACCTACCCTGGCCAGGGCTCTCTCCAGTAATGGAAGCCCAGGGCTTCCATTACCTCGTCCCTATATATATATAGCCAGTTACTCGTGCTTTGCTAGGTTGTTATATACTCCATCTGTCCCATAATATAAGGCGTAACCACTTTTTGTTCTTGTCCCATGTTGGAACTTGCTCTCAGTTGCAAGGGGATCCAACAAGGGTGAACAGTGACGTCAACAGGGCACTCGCGCTAGATGGCAAAAGCTCTGTTAATCTGGCCTCTCACGGGCACTGCGCAGGGGTATTTATAGGTACCTAAGAGCGCAGCGCCTTGAGCTAAGGACGCATGTGCCCTCAGCTACCTAGGTTATCCCCAGAATATTCCCATAAAGCGGGGTTACAGACTGTAATTACAGGGATGCCTTTACAAATTAGGCCCGTAACGCACGACGGCCACGTGGGGCCCGTTACGATGGGCCGGATCGCACGTGGGCCTCTGAGCTGGACGAGGCCGCACTGTGGGATGCCCTTCGTCGCCGGTCTTCGTCTGGTGCGAAACAAGCGAAGGGTGTCCCTGCCTGTTTTGTTTCTGTTAGCTCAGCTGCTGCAGCGAAGGCTTCGAGCGAAGGGTGGCGCCTTTGCCTTCGCCCCAACATTTGCCCTCCGAGGGACCAGTTCGACAAAGTCACCTGGTGCCGAAGACGTCGCTAGATGGCGGAGACGCTGCCCTCGCTCGAAGTGGTTCCGCGGGGGTTTTTGATATGACCGTTGATTGACGGCGTACTGTTGGATTGCGGGTTTCCCGAAGCACCGCGCCCTGTTGGATTGCGGGATTTCCCGAAGAGCCGCGCCCTGCCTATAAAAGGGGGCGGGGGTCGGCGCTTTTTGAACTTCACCTTCCGCGCTCCGCGAAAACCCTAGCCGCCCTTTCCGCCGTCTTGCTGCTCGTCTGCCCGCCGTGCTCTTGTTCGCCGGAGATCTGGCTCGAGTGAAGCAGACCGCCCGCCGCCGTCGACGGTACGTAGCGATGCCGTCCTCGTCTTCTTCCGCTGCCGCTACACCGCCGGCCGTTCCCTTGCCGCCAGGCCACCGCCTCAGTCTGAGGAGACGCTGAGTAGTTTAATGGCGGAGGAGTTGCGCGCCGGCGATTCTATTGATTTTAGCGTATCGCGGATGTCGTTGGTCCGCGTGCAAGATATGCAGCGGTTGGGTTACTTCGGCGACGGAGTGGCTCGAGTCCCAGGGGACGGAGGAAGTCCCCAAGGCGGAGGGCGAGTTGGTTGTTTTCGAGGCGTTCTTCGCCACCGGACTCCGCTTGCCTGCGCACCGTTTTGTTGGCGAAGTCCTGCGCAGGTTCAACGTTCAAATACATCAGCTGACACCGAATGCCATAGTGGCTCTATCGAAGTATGTCTAGGCGACGACTTCGTACGTCGGACAGCCATCGGTCGAAGTTTTTGCGAAGTATTATTGTTTGCACTAGCAGAAGAGGATGATTGGAGACGAAGTTGCTCAGTTTGGGTCCTGCACATTCACGCCGAAGACCGGCAAAACCACGATGCAGGTAGTCGAGTTGGTTCCTTGCGCCCGCAACAAGTGGGGCTACTCGGAATGAATTTTGGTTTTACGTTGCTGAGGGTGCTGTCGAAGGCCATGAAGGACTCCCCGTGTCCGAGATGTGTTCTCATTTTTACTCAGCGTACCCGCCCTTTGAAGTGGCGGAGGAGGATGTGCACGAAGGGGCCCTTCGGTGCGCCGCCGGCCTGAGCAGTGGGCGCGACTTGGTTGAAGAATTTGTGGCGTAAGGGGTATGGCCCTTGGCGCATGGCTGGGCGTTGGGCGAAGTGTGCCCTCGCCAGATGCCTTTCCATGGCGGAAGGGTGGTGCAGGAGTCCCGCCTTCGCACTGAATCTGCAAAACCGCGATCCGGCCGCCTTTGTGCGTGAGGCGGAGGATGGGGCGGTGCGGCTCGTTGGACGTTACGTGCCGAGGACAGAGGGCCAGCGCAGCTGGGATATCCGCGGGTCGAATGACCGTTTGAACAGGGTTTTTGAATTAAATCAGTTGCCATATGACGACTACCCTGGTCAAGACGATGCGGACCGCCGTGGGAATGAAGCCGGCGGTGGGGACTGGAGACGACCCTGCGCCGGCGGCCGCCCCATCCTCTAAAAAGAGAAAATTAGGTACTGCTATGGGAGGACTTGGGGTTTCTGATGGTTTTGCTAGAGAGTTGATGAGGACGTGCGCGGCCTCGGGGGAAAGGATGTCTTCGCCTGAGCTCCGGGAGTCTTCGGCTCGGATGCTGAGGGTTACCGGGGGTTGTTTGCCTAGGAATGTTCCTATCCCCCGTGCGGCTGGCGAGGACTTTTTTACATCTCGCATGGTTCGTGAATGGAGGGTTTTTCCTTACGGGCGGAATGTTGCTGCTGTTGTGTCAGCAGTGATGGACAAGGATCACCAGGGAGCTGCATAGAAGCGCCAGGCGGCTGTCAGGCTCGTTGAAGCCAGGCTGAAGAGGCAGCGGGGGGCTGCGAAGGCTGCGGCCCCCGGCAGGAGGCCGGCCGCCGCTGGCGACGAAGTCGGGCGTCCCTGCATCTAGCAAGCGCCGTAGGCAACGGCAGGCGCCGGAGGCTCGAAATCGGCGAAGGCGGTGCCGCCGTCCAGCGGAGTGGCGGAGGTCGCGAAGGCGGCCCGAGCGTTGCCGTTGTCGGGCAAACGTGTCGCCGACTTCGCCACCGATATTAGTGTGGACGACTATCTCAGTGGTAAGTCGTTGGCTCTATTTATTTAAATTTTTTTTAATTTATTCGTTGATACGTCGCAGGGTTGGGCGAAGGCCAACTTGCTATGGTTGCGCCTGCCGCGGGGACCACGACGGCTGCTGCAGTGCCGAAGGTGAAGGGTGGGGCTCTTAGCGCCGGAGGCGAGGTGTCGGCCCTCGCTGTTGTCATGGATGAGGCGGGCGCTGCGTCCCGCCGGCTGAAGGAGGTGACGGAGGCGCTAAGTCAGGTCCGCTGAGCTGGACTTCGTCCCTTTTTTTTCGGCTTGCTGGGGCCGCGGTCTTACGATTGCTCTGCAGGTGGCTGACTTCGCCAGCCGCACTGCGTCGGGGGCCCTCACGGCAGCTGTGGTTGCCGAAGTCGAGAGACTTCGGACACAACATGCTGACGCCGTCCGTGAAAAATCAGCCGCCGACAGCAAGTGTCGCAAGCTGGCGGACAAGGTGGCCACCCTGGAGGAAGAGAAGACTGCCCTCCGGCGCCAGCTGGTGGGGGAAAGGAGGGAGACCAACGAGGCCCTTGTCAAGGCGCAAGCTGCGCAGGCGGAGGCCAACCTGGCACGGGCGGAGGGCAATCTTGCCAGGGAGCGCGTCGAGCAGCTGCAGGAGCGGCTCACCGCCCTGGAGAGCCGCTGTGGACAGGGCCGAGGCCGCGTCACGCGCGGAGGCAGAGCGGACGCGCCAACTGCTTATAGATACATACCGCGGGCTAGGGCGCGGGGACCGGTGATTTCGAAGTGCCGGACCGAGAGCCCGGACTTCGCTGCCTGGAGTGGGTGCAGGAGGAGTTGCAGGCACTCCCCACTGTCGTGGAGGGGTTTATGGCAGTATGCCTCCCTGGTCACCTGCGAGGGGGTGATGAACGCGCTCTCCCGCGAAGGGTGCCGGCACTTCGAGGTCTTCGACCAAGTTGATGAAGATTTTGAGCAAGATATCTTTAAGGTTGAGGACCCCGTAGTGAAGGAATCCGCCAGGAGCTATCTACGACCGGATGTGGGGTCCGCACGGTCGCGAGGTGGTCAGGGAGCGGGCCGAGACGGCGAGGGCTCAGGTAACGTTTTCGTTTGTTTGGTGTTTGTTGGATGTAGGCTGTGTGTGTGTTTGATGAATTTTGTGTGTTTTGTCTTAGGCGGCGCACGGCGAGAGGGTTGACGACTTCGGGGCGTTGAACAGCATGCTGTCTGACCCAGGAGCCGACCCCAGCGGAGGCCGTGTCTGGGGTCGCCCTGGAGCCGACCCCGGAGACTGCGGGAGACTGCGTCGGGTGCCCCCGCATCCGCTGCGGCCGGCGAAGACCTACCCCCGGAGGTCGCCGAAGGCGCGCCTGATGCCTCCGCAGCTGCTGCGCCGAGTGCTGAAGATCCCGCAGCGGTGGCGGCGGAGACAACAGCGGAAGCAATGGCGGAGCCAACGGCGGAGGCTCCCGCAACGTCAGGGCCGTCGCAGGTGGCGTAGTGGGTGTAGAGGGTTGGGGAAATTTGTATATGTTGCTGAATTTTGGTTGCTGCGCAGGGTTCAAGATTTTGGGCCTGCGCACACAACCTGCTACTACTAAATTTTTGGCGGCTTCGACCGCGGAAGATGGTAATGAATGTGGTGGATTCTGCATCTGAGTTTTTTGATTGTGCTGACTCTGGGAGCTCGGTTGAGTGGACTGAGGAGTCGTCGGAGGAGGACTTGGACTACTTTGCGGCCTTGGATGTGGCTGCGGTGGAGGCTTCAGCCGCACGTCGCGGACGCAGGAGATGTGCCAGGTCCTAGCACCGGGCGACGACGATGAAGGGCGGTTGCGAAACGTAGAGTTAGTGGGGCGGAGGGGGCTCGGCTTCGTGTGAGTGGGGCTGGCCGGCAGGAACTGTTGTCTTTGCCGGCCGCCGTGAATACAGGTGAAGGGGAACTGCGAAGTCTTTTTGCGGGTGAGGAGCTTAGGATAATGTTATTTAATTATATGGAGATGGGAATTATTCCTAAGGTTGAGCCGATGTAGAGTGTGGTGCCCTCGCTTGTATATGTAGAGGCTTGTATGATGAAGTTGTGTGCCCTCGCTTGTTTATGTGTGCGAAGGCGTTGTGGACTTTGTCTGGTTTGTTTTGTTGTGCTGTGCTGGTGTGATTATAGTTGGTCTTGGCGCGGACGGTTTGATTGTTGTCGTTTCTACCTTTGTTGTGTTAGTCCGGTTGCACCCTTAGGTGTCTTCTGCACGGACAGTCTTTGCGGTAGGCTTCGGTTTTTTCGCACTTGTTGTGCTAGTCCGGCTGCACCCTTAGGCGACTTCTGCGCGGATAGTCTTCGCGGTAGACTTTGATTTTTTCGCACTTGTTGTGCTTAGTCCGACTGCACCCTTAGGCGACTTCTGCGCGGATAGTCTTCGTGGTAGACTTTGGTTTTTTCGCACTTGTTGTGCTTAGTCCGGCTGCACCCTTAGGCGACTTCTGCGCGGATAGTCTTGGCGATAGACTTTGGTTTTTTCGCACTTGTTGTGCTTAGTCCGGCTGCCCCCTTAGGCGACTTCTGCGTGGATAGTCTTCGCGATAGACTTCGATTTTTTCGCACTTGTTGTGCTTAGTCCGGCTGCACCCTTAGGCGACTTCTGCGCGGATAGTCTTCGCGATAGACTTCGATTTTTTCGCAGTTGTTGTGTTAGTCCGGCTGCACCCTTAGGCGACTTCTGCGCGGATTTGTCGCATGCGAGGGTGGCTAGCGCTTAGCCTCGCGGTGACCTCATGTTGGTCGAATGTCGAAGACCGTCGTCGCGGTCTTTTTTCGACGCATGTTTTTGCGGGGGATTTTTCACACATATATTACATGGCTCCGCCTCGTTAAAAACCTCACCCCTCGGGAGGAAAAGAGTGCGGGCCGGTACAAGATTGTTTTGGCGAATTACAAGGGCGAAATCAGCCCTGAGGAGTCAAACAAAAAATTTGCGGAGGTTGTCGATGTTCCAGGAGTGCTCCAGGTCCTCGCCGTTTGGCGTTGTGAGTCCTGTAAGCGCTGGGGGAAGCTTTTGTCTTGACTATAAAGGGGCCCTCCCACCTGGGCTCCAGCTTGCCCTTGGACTCCGTCCGAGCTGTTCGGACGAGTACGAGGTCCCCCTCACTGAACTCCCTCGGGATGACTGAGTGGTCGCGCCATGCTTTGGTCTGGGCTTGGTATTTGTTTAGGGCCTGTAGGGCGAGGACTCGGTCTCCGTCAATGAGATCCTTTGAAGTTGGCTCGTCCACGTCGGGGACGGCTGACGGAACTGTTCGCGAGGACCCATGCTTTATTTCTTGCGGGGTCATGGCCTTCGATCCATATAGAAGGCGGAAGGGAGTAAACCCGGTCGCCCTACACTCAGTTGTGTTTAGTGCCCAGACTGCCTCAGGTAACAAATCGGTCCATCTGCCCTTTTTTTCATCAAGGAGCATTTTCTTGACAGCTGTGAAGATTTTCCCGTTGGCGCGTTCCACGACCCCGTTGGACTGCGGATGATAGACTTGAGGCGAAGGCAAGCTTGGTGCCAATGGAGAAACAAAAATCCTTGAAGTCTTGGTTGTCAAACTGCTTGCCGTTGTCAACTGTTAGTTCGGACGGTACTCCGAAGCGGCAAACAATGTTCTGCCAGAAGAATTTTTGGGCAGTCTTCGATGTTATTGTAGAAACAGCCCGCGCCTCGATCCATTTGGTGAAGTACTCGACAGCGACGAAGGCGAACTTAAGGTTCCCCTGAGCGGTGGGCAGGGGTCCAACAATGTCCAGGCCCCAGCGCTGGAGAGGCCATGTATGGGCGATCAGCTTTGTATACTGCGAGGGGCTGCCTGACCGAGGAGAAAACTTCTGGCAGGCTTCGTAGGACCGTGTGACCTGATTTGCGGCGCAGATCATTGCGGGCCAGTAAAAGCCCTGGCGGATCACCTTAGCAGCTAGGGCCCTTGGCCCTGCGTGTGAGCCGCACGTGCCACTAGTGGACTTCACTTAGGATCTGCATGCCTTCGGCTTCGGTGACTGCACTTAAGCATTGGCTGACTGACCCCTTTTTTGTAGAGTTGGCCTTCAATCAGTGCGAAGTCTCGGCTTCGATGTCTGAGGCGCTTGGCCTCACTGATGTCGGCTGGATGATAAAACCCCTATAGGAACAGGGTTATTGGTGCCCGCCAGTCTTCGGTCATGATAAGGTTGACTATGCGGTGGCCCTCGCTGTCATTGGTTATTTGGAGCCCTTCGGGGCTCCGGACGGCTGGCGTGTCGATGACATGAAAGAACACGTCGGAGGGCACAGTTTCGCCCCTGGCGGCAGCCTTGGCCAATGCGTCGGCCTCTTCATTCTTGGCCCGATCCACATGCTGCAAGGTGAACCCCTTGAATTGCCTCTCGAGACTTCGGATGGCCGCGAGGTACTGCATGAGCGCGGGGTCCTTTGCTGCATAGTCTTTCTCGACTTGGCCGGCAACTACCTTGGAGTCTGTTTTGATGATGCAGGTGGTGACTCCGAGGGCCCTTAGCTTGCGGAGGCCGAGGATGACTGCTTCGTATTCTGCTATATTATTTGTGCATCTATCGGATTCCAGATTGAAGCTGAGTCGTGCTGCATATCTGTGCTTGACCCCGACTGGTGAGGTGATGACTGCAGCGATGCCTGCCCCCTGCATGGCACCATGCGCCGTCGCAGTGGATCGTCCAAATCTTCTCTGCGGACGGGTCTGGCTGGGTTGTTGGCCCAGTCCAGTCGACGACGAAGTCTGCTAGGACTTGAGACTTGATAGCTGTCCTGGGCTCGAAGCAGATGTGGTAGCCGGAGAGTTCGGCCGCCCACTTGGCAATCCTCACTGATGCCTCCGGGTTTCTGAATAATTCGCCGAGTCCCCTGTTTGAGGTGACTCGGACCTTGAATGCTTCGAAGTAATGGCGCAGTTTGCGCGACGACATGACAACTGCGTAGGCAATCTTCTCCAGCTCTGTCATGTTGCACTTGGACGGTGTCAGCACTTCGGAGACATAGTACACGGGGCACTGCCGGACCATGCCCTCGACAGTCTGCTCCTGCACTAGTGCCGCGCTGACCGCATGTGGCGAAGCCGCGACGTAGAGCAGCAGGGGGAGCGAGGGGTCGGGGCTGGTAAGGACGGCCAACTCTGTCAGGTACTGTTTTAATGAGGCGAAAGCCGCCGCCTGCTCTGGTCCCCAGGCGAAGTCTTTTGCACCACGGAGTGTCTTGAGGAAGGGGAGACTTCGCTCGGCGGACCTGGAGATGAATCTGTTGAGAGCGGCCAATCTGCCTATCAGGCGCTGGACGTCCCTGACGGACTGCGGAGGCAGTCATGTCTAAGATGGCCTGAATCTTGGTTGGGTTGGCCTCGATGCCAGCGGTGTGATAGCAGGTAGCCCAATATTTTGCCTTGGCGAACGCCGAAGACACACTTTTCCGGGTTTAGGCGGAGTTGTGCGTCTCGCATGTTCGCGAATGTTTCGGCTGAGGTCGGCGAGGTGGTCCTCCTTGCTCTTGCTGGCGACGACAATGTCGTCTACATATGTGAATATGTTTCTGCCAACTTGCCCTTCGAGCACTGTTTTGGTAAGCCTGGAGAAGGTGGACCCGGCGTTCTTGAGTCCCTCCAGCATTCTGATGAAGCAATATGTGCCGAAGGGTGTTATAAAGCTGGTGCTAGCCTTGTCTTCTTCCTTCATGTATATCTGGTGATAACCGGAGAAGCAATCGAGGAGGGACATGACCTCGCATCAGACCGCGCTGTCGACTATTTTGTCGATCCGCGGCAACGGGAAATTGTCCTTTGGGCAGGCTTTATTGAGACTGGTGAAGTCGATGCACATTCACCACTTCCCGCTCTTTTTCTGCACCATCACGACATTGGAGAGCCATGTGGGGTAAGCCACCGGCTCGATGAATTTGGCTTCCTAGGAGGCGGTGCACTTCTGCCTTGGCGGCCTCCGTCTTCTCGTTCGGACATCTTGCGAAGCCGCTGCTTTTTCGGCCGTACCGAAGGGTCGATTCCCAGACTGTGCTCAATTATTGAACGGCTAACCCCGACCAGATCGAGGGCCGACCAGGCGAAGACATCTTTGTTCTTGGACAGGCAGCAGAGGAGCTTCTCTTCTTCATACGAAGTAAGGTCTTCGCTGATAATGACTGTCTGCCTGGGCGTGGCCTGGTCGAGGGGGACAGTCTTGGTCCCGTCGTTGCTCTGCAGCTGTGCCTTGTCGTGCTGCTTATTGGTTGGGCTGGCAGGCGCGGGGACCTCGCGTTGGGCCAGTGAGGCAGTGCACGTTTCTTTGACCTGGGCACGAAGTCCCGCTCTATGTTGCAGCGCAGTCTGTTGATTGCCGAAGACTGTGATGACTCCTAACGGACCTGGTATCTTCATACATAGGTACAGTCCGTGAATGGCTGCTTCGAACTTATTGATGGAGCCCCTGGCCCATGATGGCATTGTAAGGATATACCATGTCCACAATGTCAAAGGTTATTTGCTCGCTTCGGGCATTGGGTGCTACACCAAAGGAGAGAGGCAGGCTCTATTTTGCCGACGGGGAAGGTGCCCTTGCCGCCGAAGCCATACAACGGGTTGTCCGAAGGCTTAAGCAGGCTGTGGCTTATGCCCATGCGATCGAAGGCATGGAGGAAGATGATGTCCTCCTGACTGCCGTTGTCAACTAGGACTTTGTGCAGGTCCCAGCCTGCCACGCTGCAATTGATAACCATGGTGTCGCAGTGGGGGGCGCTGCGTAGGTCGACGTCCCGTGCTGTCGAAGGTTAGCAGTATGTGGGACCACTTTAGTCTACACGACTGGGCCCGTGACGGCGACATGGTTGATGCTGCGGTAGTGGTCCCGCTTCTGCCGCTTGGTGTCGAAGTCAGTGCTGGACCCCCCAGTTATCATGTGGATGACTCCGCGATATGGTTGATCGGCGAAGTCTTCCTGCTTTGGGGCATGGGGGATGTTTTGATGTTGCTGGTGTGGTGGTGGGGGTGGAGGAGGTACGATTTGTACTTCCTGATGGTGTTGGTAAGCGTGGTGCGGTGGATGCGGGGCGGGAGCGTGGATATATGGTGGAGGGGGTTGCTGGTAATTGTGTGCGACAATTCTGGGGTTGTCGGCTGGCTGCGCCCGTGCCATTCTGTCTCTGGTAGCCTTCGTTTCGGGGCAGTCTTTGGTTTGGTGGGCGCAATCTTTCGCCATGGAAGAGGCAGTAGAATCGGCGCGGCGGCTGCGCACGCCCTCGGCCCCTACCACGAGTGCCATTTCCGCGGCCCTGGGGGGGATATTCCTGGCGACGAGGGGGTCAGCAGCGGGATGCTGGTTGGCGATGTTGTGCACTTGCTGCTTGATTGCGGCCGTCTCGACCGGAGTCTGGCTGCGGAGTCCTTATCCACGTGCGGCTGGACTGTGGAGCATCTTTCGGCTTCCTTTGGGACTCAATCTTGCAGCTGGTGGAGCTCTTCGATTCTGGCGTACTTTTCAAACAGCTGATATAACTCCTAGGAGGCTCCTTGGCGGATCTCTGATGCAGTGGCTGTAAAGGACACCGGCGCGAAGGCCACTGATAGCATAGTGGATGGCAATCTGGTCATCGACTGAGGGCAGCTGTGATTTGAGTGTTAAAAATTTGCGGTAATACTCCCTCAGAGTCTCCTTTTCCAGCTGCTTGCAGAGCGAGAGTTCGGCCAGGGCATCAGTGTCTGGGCGGTACCCTTGGAAGTTGAGCAGGAACTTGTCCCGGAGACTTCTCCAGGAATCAATGGACAGCGGAGGCAACCTGGTGAACCAGGTGAGTGCTGGGCCCTCTAGGGCGATGATGAAAGACTTCGCCATTGTGGCGTCGTCCCCTCCGGAAGATGCAACAGGCGACATGATAACTCATTATGTATTGAAGCCGGGTCGGTGCTGCCGTTGTACTTGGGATAGGTCCCTGCCCGGAAGTTAGCTGGCCAAGGCATCACTTGCAGGTGTGGCGCCTAGGGGACTTCGCTCATCGAGATAGTTGACCCCTTGGAATGGCGCGGCGTGCGGGAAGGTGTGGTCGCGTTGGGGGAAACGCGGGTCCTCCGGTTGCGCGCGGTGTTGCAGGGGTGGCCCATGCTGTAGGCCGAGGTGGCCTTCGCGCGTGTCTTCGAGTTGAGCGTGCTGCTGGAGGGGTGACTCGTGCTGCAGGCCGAGGTGGCCTTCGCGCTGCATCAGCGCAATCTCCCGCTCGAGTTCCTGGGCCTTCTGCTCCTCGTCGCGTATCATTTGCCGCACTTTGGCTAGTGCGGACACACGCTGGCGCTTGGCCTCCAGTATCTCCTTCTGCCTCTGGAGATTGCGGTTCTTGAGGCGCAGGGCTTGCAGCTGTAGCTGTTCTTCTGCTGAGACGCCGAGGACTTCACCATCCTCGGTGAGGTCCGCGCCCTCTGGTGGTGCGAAGCCTGAGGGTGGCTGCGGTTGTCCCTCAGGGTCGCAGGTGCGGAGGGTGTCGTCTTCGCAGGCTTGAGGAACATCGTCTTCAGTGGCCTCTTGGTGGGTGGATTGGGTGAGGGCGAGGGCCTTGCCCTTTCTTGCGGCGAGCAGTGCTGCCTTCGCAGCCTCGTCAGCCTTCGGGTTAGCTCTCTTGGGTGCCATCGCGGGTGGTTTTCTCGTAGCACGAACGGTGGGCGCCAAATGTTGGAACTTGCTCTCAGTTGCAAGGGGATCCAACAAGGGTGAACAGTGACGTCAACAGGGCACTCGCGCTAGATGGCAAAAGCTCTGTTAATCTGGCCTCTCACGGGCACTGTGCAGGGGTATTTATAGGTACCTGAGAGTGCAGCGCCTTGAGCTAAGGACGCATGTGCCCTCAGCTACCTAGGTTATCCCTAGAATATTCCCATAAAGCGGGGTTACAGACCGTAATTACAGGGATGCCTTTACAAATTAGGCCCGTAACGCACGACGGCCACGCGGGGCCCGTTACGATGGGCCGGATCGCACGTGGGCCTCTGAGCTGGACGAGGCCGCACTGTGGGATGCCCTTCGTCGCCGGTCTTCGTCTGGTGCGGAACAAGCGAAGGGTGTCCCTGCCTGTTTTGTTTCTGTTAGCTCAGCTGCTGCAGCGAAGGCTTCGAGCGAAGGGTGGCGCCTTTGCCTTCGCCCCAACATCCCACAATATAAGGCTTGTTCTCTCTATGCATACGAACATTGATGCAGTGGTATAAAGAGAATTAAATATATTTCTCCTTATATTAGAGGTGGTTACGTCTTATATACCGGGACACAGAGAGTATCATATAAATAGGTATGTGTGGTCTGGTGGTTAGCCCAAATATAATTATTGTTTATTTCTAAACACTAAGGTATGTGTGGTTTGGTGGTTAGTTCCAAATTTCTGAAGCAGCGCACGTGTGTTCGCGTACTCGCTCTGCACTATTTTTTGCGCGGTGTGGTGGGTGGGCCCGAAGGTGAAGTCGTGGTATCACCAGGTGCCCACATTAGGTTCTTAATAGATTAGTATAGATATAGGGACGAGGTAATAGAAGCTTAGGGCTTCCACTAGTACCAGGAAGCCCAAGCTAGGTATACACCCACGTATACCAGTGCGCGCCCGATCGTGCACAGGTTCTAGCTTGGGCAAATTTTAGCGTATAACGTGAATCAAAACAGCGTAAATGAGTATGAATTTAGCGTAAATCATAGATCTATTTCGTAACAACGAATGCGGTCCGAAAATTACGGCGTAAATCACACGCGTCCGTTCGTGCATGGCTTCTGGCTCGGGCGGATTTCAGTGTAAAACGTGAACCAAAACATCATAAATGAGTACAAATTTGAGCGTAAATCGTAAATCTGTTTCATAGCGGTGAATGGTGCTAAAAATTACGGCGTGAAAATCGCACACGTACGACAATGCGGAGTTCTGGCTTAGGCAAATTTAAGCGTAAAATATGAACTAAAATATTGTAAATGAGTATAAATTTTAGTGTAAATCATCGATCTATTTCGTAACAGCGAATGTGGCCCGAATGTATCTCTCTCCGCACGAGATTGTCGTAAAACGCATCTGAAAAATGTCGCAAATTGGCGTAAAATGCAACAAGTTATTTGAGGTAATTGTAGTGTAAAATGCAAGCTACAACACAACTATTTCAGATTTTACAATAAGATATAAGAGATAATTATTCATGTACTCGACTTTGATAATGTTGTGTTTGCAATTTATCTATTGGTATATAATGCAAGTCTTTGTTTCACCATAACACCATTGTTAGCATAAAACTGAGTAGAAAAGACTCTTCCATCTTTCCTAACATGAAGAAAATCACCAAGGTCCATATCTGCAAACATAACATGATCTTTCCTTGTTAATATGATCATCTTTTCTAGCTTCAACTTGAGTTAGAAGTTCATATTACCAAAAGAAAAATCTCTTGAGTTAGAAGACTAGTAAGTTCAGCAGCTCCCCCATCCTATATAAAAAATGGATAAAAAATTGTCGAACATGACAAGAACATGACAAGCTGTCGATTGAAAAGACGAGTACTCCGGATGATTTTTAATAGTGCCCTTAGACTGCCTCGAGGAGAATGACCAGTTCAGGTCTCCTACATGTTAAGGGTGTAAACTGATTGTTTCAGAGCTTAAAATTAGTGATTAGTTTCATCCCAATTTCACATTATTAAATGATTGTGCTTGAGACTCATTCAATTTTTCTTTAGTTGATCTAGTTGACAAGTTGTTAGCGGCTCCATTCTGGACAATGAAACCATGATATTATGAACTATATAATCCAACATTGAGTTTCCAAAATGGTATCTAGAATAAAATTAGACTTTTCTGTACCTCTGGCATAAATATAGTTTCTATTGTGTTCTGTGCAATTCCAACAATAACAAGTGATGCTACTCTAATAGGAAAGAAATATTTGACATAAAGAGGAAGAGGCTCAATGGGACACCCTCGTGCAGTTTCTTTGCACTCTAATGACAGCCCAAATATGAATGACAAAAAAATGTCAAAGGCAAGCAAATATAGGAAAGAAATATTTGACATAAAGAGGAAGATGCTCAATGGAACACCCACGTGTAGTAAATGGTCCTTGATGTCTGGTCATTTTTAAGGATAAATTCTAATCATATTTAACAACAGTTGAGAAATTCTTTAGCATGTAAGTTCCCTTAACGACTTACAAACAAGCATATTATTATGAAGTACCATATTAGAACAATGTATTCTTTGAATATGACAAGAGAAACTAAGAACCCTAGGAACAAATAGTACAAATATTATTATAAATAAAAATAATTACATCATGATACTAATCTGCACAAGTTCTATAAGAGACATTTTTAAAGGAATTGAGCATCAGTTCTGCAATTAATAGTAAAGTTTCTTTGAGTCTAGGTTGGGGATCAAACAATCACCTACAAGAAAGAATATGGTGGAAAACTTATGATGCTGCCAATCTGATACACCCAGCCCAGGTGGGGTTGGCCGAGGCCCAACAAATTAAGGTTGCCCGGAGCCCAACAGTTCGTTAAGCACACCTAACTCAGGGAAAGGCCCAATCGCCACAAAAGACTAGTTCAATGGGGGAAGGGTGGCTCTCCCTTTTAAAGTGGCTTCCTCCTCCCAAGTTAAGCGAGGTGGGATAATTTTAAGGCTCACACGGTCGTCGACCGACTACAATTGGGCCAACTGGGCCAATTGCGTCTTTGCCAACGGGTAATACTGGAGGATGTACTCATCATTCCCACCTTCTTAAAATGGGCCCTAGCTCTGATACCAGATGATACACCTAGCCAGGTGGGGTTGGCCGAGGCCCAACAAATTAGGGTTGCCCGGAGCCCAACAGTTCGTTAAGCACACCCAACTCAGGGAAAGGCCCAATCGCCCCAAAAGACTAATCCAATGGGGGAAGAGTGGCTCTCCCTTTTAAGGTGGCTTCCTCCTCCCAAGTTAAGCGAGGTGGGATAATTCTGAGGCTCACACAATCGCCGTCCGACTACAATTGGGCCAATTGGGCCAATTACGTCTTTGCCAACGGGTAATAGTGGAGGATGTCGTCATCACAATCCTTATAAACCAAGTAGATTCCAAAGTAAAGTTGCTTCTGCTGCTTCTCATCTGAAGAGCTTGTTTCAAGTGTTGGTAGCTGGACTACTAGGTAACCAAAAGAAACCTGAGTCCTGAGGGTTACCAAGCCCTCACCTGATCTTTCTCTAGCAAGGATTCATCAAAGAGATCCATTTATTTTTAAAGTCACTACATAATTATTTATCAGTGTATTTAGTTGGGCTAGTAGCTTAGATTCATCAAAGAGATCCATTTATTTTTAAAGATACATCACATCTGTTTTTAATTTAATTAAAAAACAAAATGTCAGGTGACATTGAACTCATAGTTGGAAGGGATTCAATGTCTTTGCTCCACTTTGAAGAGTAATTTCATAAGTACGGTCAATTAAATCTTGTAAAAATAATTCAAGACACCTCGCTACACGCAAATGAAACTCAAAATATCAAAAATCTCAACAACAACAAAGCCTTTTTGTCCCAAACACGTTGGGGTAGGCTAGAGATGAAACCCCGTATGAAAACCTCAGAGCTCAACCCCTAAAGAAAAGAAAAGGGAGACAAAGGCAAAGGAGAACTGAAAAACGACGAAACGGGGAAACTCATAAAGAGAGATAAAACCCACAAAAACGATTAAGGAGGAAAAGCGAAACTATAAATCAGGGTTCTGGCACGTGAATTGCACGCTTCCACCCCTTCCTATACACAACGAGCTCTTTATCAATATTCCACTCCTTTAGGTCCCTCTTCACAGCCTCTGTCCACGTCAAGGTTGGTCGACCTCTACCTCTCTTCACATTCTCGGGACGCCTAATTATTCCGATATGCACTGGTGCCTCTTCAGGTCTTCATTGGATGTGTCCAAACCATCTCAAACGATGTTGCATAAGCTTCTCCTCAATTAGCGCCACTCCTACTCTCTCTCGTATATCATCATTCTGGACTCGATCTCTCCTTGTGTGGCCACATATCCAGCGCAACATACGCATCTCTGCCAGAGCACACATGCACACACTTAACATAATATCGAACCTAGATGCATATAAATAGAGTAATGAACCTATCATGGATCTATAGAGCTTTTTATCTACAGGTTTACCTTCTTCATTGAGGTCAAGATGCCCATTTGATGCCATTGGGGTCTTGATGGGCTTTGCCTTTGCCATACCAAACTTCTTCAACATATCTTTAGTATATTTAGTTTGGCATAGGAAAGTTCCTTCCCTTAGCTGCTTCACTTGAAATCTCAAAAAGAACTTGAGCTCACCCATCATAGACATCTCGAATCTATTTGTCATCGCCCTACTAAATTCTTCACAAAATTTCTCATTAGTACTACCAAATATAACGTCATCGACATATATTTGGCACACAAATAATTCATTATCGACTTTGCGAGCAAATAAAGTAGAGTCAGCTTTTCCTATTTCAAAACTATTTTTAAGCAAGAAATCCTTAAGACATTCATACCAAGCTCTAGGGGCATGTTTAAGCCCATAGAGCGCTTTGTGGAGAAGGAATACATGGCTTGGCTTCTTTGGATCTTCAAAGCCTGACGGTTGCTCCACATAGACCAACTCTTGTAGTGGCCTATTTAGAAATGCACTCTTGACGTCCATTTGATACAACTTGAAATCATGGTTAGTAGCATAGGCAATTAATATTCTTATTGACTCTAACCTTGCTACTGGTGCACAGGTTTCCCCAAAGTCAAGTCCCTCCACTTGAGTGAAACCTTGAGCAACCAACTGTGCCTTATTCCTTGTGACTACACCATGTTCATCTTGCTTATTTCGAAAGACCCACTTGGTTCCAATCACATTTTGCTTGGGTCTTTCCACTAAGGACCAGACTTCATTCCTAGTAAAGTTATTGAGCTCCCCTTGCATTGCAATTATCCAATCCGGATAACCTAGTGCTTCATCTACCTTAAGTGGCTCAAGAGAGGAAACAAACGAGTAAAATTCACAAAAATTTGCTAAATGGGATCTAGTTGTTACCCCTCTCTTGATGCTACCAAGAATATTATCCACTAGATGATCTCTTTGGATGGTCTGGTGACCTCGAGGATGGGGCACCAAAGGCTGTCTTTGAATTTGTCCATCATCGTTCTCCTGTTCAAGAGGAACTTCACTAACGACTGCTTCAAGCTCATCTTCCACAATGGTTGGCATCTCTTGTGGTTGAAGAACTTCTTCAAGGATTGGATGACTTGAGGTTGATGGGTTTGCTTGGGTGGAGGACTTATCACCAACCACCTTTGCACACCCATAAATGACCCCATTTGTCATCAAAATTCTCCCTTCATCATTGTCCTTATCTTGTGGCCTCACTTCACCAACTGTGAGCTTCTTGATGGCCTCACAAGGTAAGTTTTCATTTCCTGCAATATCACTATAAATATGCCCTTGCGAGCCATTAGATTCATCAAATTCCACGTCTGCCGCTATTTCATCAAGACTAGTGGTGTTGTTGAAAACACGATATCCATGCATAGCCAAGCAAGAAACCCTCGTCCACTCTAGGAGCAAACTTCGAGCTCTTGACTTTCTTATTAAGAATAAAGCATTTACAACCAAAAAACTAAAGTAATCAATTTTAGGTTTGTTACCAGTGAGAAGCTCATAAGCAGTCTTCTTATAAATCTTGTGGAGGTAGAGGCGGTTGATTGCATGACAGGCGGTGTTGACCGCCTCTATCCAGAAGTTGTCAGGTGTCTTATATTCATCCAACATAGTTCTGGTGGCTTCAATAAGTGTTCTATTTTTCCTCTCCACCACACCATTTTGTTGTGGGGTGTAGGGAACCGAGAACTCATGTTTGATCCCTTCTTCGCCTAAGAACTCTTCAACACTTGTATTCTTGAACTTTGTTCCATTGTCACTTCTCACTTTCTTGATCTTTAACTCAAACTCATTTTGAGCTCTTCTCATAAACTTCTTCAATGCTTCTTGGGTTTCACCTTTATCACTTAAAAAGAAAACCCAGGTGAAGCGAGAAAAATCATCAATAATGACTAATCCATACTTACTGCCACCAATACTTATGTAGGCCACGGGTCCGAAGAGGTCCATATGAAGAAGCTCCAATGGCCTCTTAGTAGTGAATACATTCTTTGGTTGATGTGAAACGCCATGTTGCTTTCCTTCCTAACATGCGCCACATATCCTATCTTTCTCAAACATAACATTTGATAGTCCAATGATGTGATTATCCTTTTGAAGTTTGGCCAAATTCCTCATGCCAACATGAGCTAGCCGGCGATGCCAAAGCCAACCCTTGTCGAATTTTGCCACTAAACAAGTCTCAAGCATCACTTTACTTGTTGTGAAATCAACAAGATAGAGTTTGCTCTTCAAGCGACACGTAAAAGCAATAGAGGAATCCTCCCTTCTAAGGATTTTCACATCAACATTAGTAAACAGGCAGTCATATCCCATTCCACAAAGTTGTGAAACGGACAGCAAGTTGTAACTTAATGAATTGACTAACAAAACATTTGAAAGTGACTAGTGGTCAGTGATGGAGATGTTACCAATACCAATCACTTCACTCTTGCCACTATCTCCAAACATGATTTCTTGTGCTTCTTGAGTTAGTTGCAAGGAGTGAAACATGTCTTTCTCCCCGGTCATGTGAGTTGTACATCCACTATCAAGCACCCAGCTTGACCCACCGGAGGAGTAGACCTGCAAAACAACTTTATATTATGCTTTTAGGTACCCAAATTGAATTAGGTCCTGCAGTGTTAGTTATTGCCTTGGGTACCCACACACTCCTTTTCATAACCTTTCTCTTAGTGTAGGCACCCACATATTTCACAACTAATTTTCCTAAATCCCATGTTAACATATAACCACAAAGGTAGGAGTGAGAGATAGGAACTTTAGACTTCTCTCCATTTGTGGAGACAACATTCTTCATCTTATCCTTTGTGTTACTCAAGTTCACCTTTACTTGAGTTGACTTGTCATTTGAAGAGTGGATCCTCCCCAAGGCATCATATAGGGTAGTTCCTTCTATGAACTTAGGGTATCTCCACCCCTTATGCTCTATGCTAGGGTTCACCTTGTATGTGTTGTACCCAAGTCACTTTTTCCCATTGTTGGGCTTCAAAGGTTTGTACTTGGCTTCAACTTTCTTAGACCCATCATTGCTAGAGCATTTCTTCAACATTTGCTTGACTTCAACCTTTGAGTTGTTCTTCCTTGCATGGTTAGTCAAGCAACAAGAAGCATGATATTTTGAACAATGTTTACAAGTATTAGAGTTGGAGGAGCTAGCTTTAGACTCTACCACTAAAGATGAAGTGGTGAAATTCTTGCATGTTTCATGTTGCACTTGAAGCTCTTGATTTTGAACTGTTAAGCTTGATAAGCTCGATTGAAGTGCTTCTTTTGTATTTACAAGACTAATTATAGATGTTTTAGCAATAGCAAATTCTTTTTCTTTATCCTCTATAGTTATTTTGACTAAAGACATTTCCTTAGTCAATACTTCAAGCATTTCATACTTATTGGATAGCAACCCTTGAAGTTCTAGGTTTCTCTTCGTTTCAAGGATGAGTAAGTCTTCTTGAGCATCAAGGGTTGCTTTTCTTTTATCTAGCTTCTCCATTAGTTTAGTGATTACATTATATCTATTGAAGCCAAATTCTTTAATCATTTTATTTTTCATAGCAAGTTGTTCATCATCATCATCTGTAAAATCAACATTAATCAAATGTACCTAATCTCCTTTTGCCATGAGGCAAGTAGGAGTGTAGGCCACACTCATAACATGCCCTCTTTCTTCATTTTCTTTGATATTTATCATCCTTTCTTACAAATTTCTTGAAAGTCTTGATAAACATTGTCGTGCCTTCATCGCTTGAGCTTTCATCATCACTTGAACTTTTGACAATTTTCTTGAATTTGTGATCTTTGCTCATTGAACTCTTTTTGGAAGATTCTTGTCCATTTGCATCCAAGGCATGAGACTCCCTTGTCTTGGTTGGAGCTTCCTTAGACTCATGTTGTTGGATCTTAGCAAATAGTTGATGCAGAGTCATCTCCTCATAGTCATCACAATCTCTTATCATTCTTGCTAAGCTCTTGTCCTTCTCTTTGTAGGCTCTCATGAGAAGCCTAGTGGCTTTAGAGTCACTCCAATTCTCACTTCCTAAGACTCTTATCTTATTGATAAGAACCATCAACCGATCATAGAGAGATTGGAGGGACTCATCCTGTAACACCCCTAGTGTTACTATCACTAAAACTTGAGCATAACATCATGAGCATTGACATATCATGTGTTTGTTACACCTAGAGTGCATTCACTAGGTAAAAATTTAAAATCAGTTGTACTGATGTGACTTGAGGTGTGGTTAACTCTAGGGTAAAGTGCTTAACCTCAGATTGGGGCTTATGGATATAAGTGAAGCCCAAATATGTGAAAACCTCAAAGGACATGAGACATGATCATAAAATATCACATTCGAAGGACTTTAGTGACACCAAAACCCTAAAGTGCTAAAAACCCTGAAAAGACCCCTGGTAAACCCTAAATTAGAACCCTAGGGGGTTAAGTGTAAAATTGGTGCACTTTTGGACCTAAGTGCAAAAACCAAAGTATTAGAACCCCACAAATCATATGTTTCACACATTTGTGGATTTTCAAATCAAATTATGGGATTTGGACTTATTTGCAAAAAGTATCCCATGAAACCATATGTGACTAAGCCTGAATTCAGTTGAACAGGGCTGACTTTGGAGCTCTACATCTCAGGATTCTTGAGGATTTTGCTCTTGGTTAGTATAGCAAATGTGTAGAGCTATGTAAGGAGAACAAATTTGATTAAGTGACCAAGCACTAGTGTTGCACAGAAATGGGAGATAAATGGGTTTGAAGTCTGGCTGTCAGACCACCCGGCGACTGAATATTAACTGATAGTGAGTTCTGGCGAACTTTGGACTCGATTCTAGCTCTAGGGAATAAGCAAATGAGCAAGATCTTCACAGCAGAATTGTAGCTAGTTTATAGAGCTACAACTTTGTTACAGGTAGATTAACAAGTTCTCACACAAAAATCTGAGATTGGGGCACTGCAATTCTCTCTGTCAGGCGCTCTGATAAGGATCTCGATGGTACAGTGCCTGCAAAAATATCTCAGGTTCAGCCCCCCCTTGCCGCCGACGAACTTGCGCTCGGATTTGCGCCAGTGCCGTGATTCACGCTCGGTTTAACGCAGATAACAATCCCCGGGTAAAAAGATCTCGCCGTGGATGAACTTGAAGCATAGTGGACGCTCTGTCGCTTATCCGGTTACCGGCGACGTGGCCGCGCGACCATCACCGTCATACCACCGTTTCTCACGGTTATGACGTGCTGTCGGCCATCTTACCACGTCGCAATTGATCACAATACATAGCCCATCGGTCGCCCAAGAACTTACCACGGTGAACGCCACGAATCCTTTGCGCCAGTGCTCTTCCCTCTCTCTGGCCGCCAGCGAGCCAATCCAAATTCACGAGCCACCGCCCTTGGATTCTATAAATTGAGCGTACCATCAGCTCTGCTAGGTAGTCAAGCATCTAGCGCACCCACTCTTGTCTCGGATTGTTCACCAAAGAGCTCTAATTTGGGATTTCCCCCAAATCAGTCAAGAACACCGCGTGTGTGAGCTCGTCGCGGTCAGCGCTCCACAGGTCCGATCATGTTCTCCTCGCTCTTGTTCTAGCATTCCTGTGTGCTCTTGAAGCTCATCGGCCCAACCAATTGCAATGAACCGGAGTAGATCGACGTGAACACTTTGAATTGTCCCCAGATTGCGTGGTCACCGTGGACAGAGTGATTAGGAGTTAGAATCTTGCAATTGATTGAGGGGAAATAGTCGTCAGGGGTAGAATTAGGTGCCAGCCGAGCTAGGGGTCCGGTCCTTGCGTATCTTGGCCGGTACAGGCTCACCGGAGATCGGCTCGTCGACGTCCACCGTCGTGAACCAGGCGCTGTGAAGGAATAGAAATGCAGGGGCCTAACTGCGATTGTCAGTTACACAAGGGAATAGTGCGCAGGATTCTTATTTAGTTATTCAAACCGCTAGGGTCCCCTGCTCGAAATGGACACCGCGGGCGCGCTTTTGCCTGCGCTTGGGCCGATTTGGGCTGGTTTCAGCCCATTACTGTTTATACTTTTTCCTTTTCCTTTTTCTGCCAGACTTAGAAAATCTATAGAAAATTGTAGAAAAATGATAAAAATATGAAACCAATTTTGTTGGACTCCTAAATTTCTCTAGTATTTAATAAAATTAGTTTCAAGATTTTTAGCCTAAAACAGGAATTATGTAGTACTTTAAATGGACAAAACCTAGTCTCTTCGAATTTTAGGAATTATTTAATGACTCCAAAAATCACCAAACTTTTTGGTTAAGCCTATCCTATGAGTGAAGTTTGACTTGCTTTGGACATTATTTTATGCCTAAACCAAAAACCCTAGCTCCTTAGGGGTAAAAATGTCTAATCCTACTACGGTTTTGACTCAGAAAAACCCTAGTTTCCCTGGAGCACCGTGAAGGAAAGTTGTATTCAAGATACAACTTGATACATATTTTCTATTATTGTATTTTCATAAGCATTACATGAGCATTCATGGTTATACATGGTTATATATAGAGAACGAAGAAGAAGTAACTGTTGAAGAGGAAGAGACTACTCCATCAATAGAAAATCCACCTATCGGGAACTGTTTCTACTTTGACATCTGTGGAATAGAGCCCGACTCTCCTACAACACAAGGCAAGCCTTGGTGCACTTACCACCTCCTTGCTGCTATAAACTTTTTATCCCTTGAATGATGCATTAGGTGATAGGAGTTGGGTGTTAAACCAATTGCTGCATTTTCTTCCTTGGAACTGTTTACCATTTCTTGATTACCTGTTTTATTAAAAGTTTTTCTAATGCTTGGACCTGCTTTAGAAAAACAAATGTTTTGCTTTAAAACAAAAGTGATGCTTCACAGTGGATGGGAATGTTTTCAAAAATAAAACTTGATGGTGGATCCATCATGGCCGTGATGGGTTCAACATCGAAAAAGATGTACCTCTGCCAGGTACCAAACTTTGGGTTGAAAATAATACAGCTGAGACCGGGCGGGTGACTTGCACGAGAAGAGAGTCTCGGTGTAGTGTCTCCGTCTGAGTCGCTTAAGGACCGTGTCGATGTGGGCCTGCTGACCGAGGACCCTTTAACTGGTCACATGCCTCGTCATGGGTAAGCTTTGCCTCGGGCAGACTAATACTAGAAAAGGACAACACGCAATGGGAGTGGAGAGATTGCGAAAGTAGCATTTACCCTCTGTGGCAAGAGGCTGGACGGTGGTGTATCTGTGCTCTCGGTTGGCGTGAACCCGGTCTGGTCTTAAGAAACCTAGTGGCGAGTTGACATATGCAAGGGTTAAGTGCTACATATGTCGTGTGATTGTAGATCCTCAGCTGAGTATTAATCGATTCGGATTGCCATTACTTCTCGGACATGAAGACTTGGTCACTCACTTACACGTAGCATTCCAGTGAACAAAAATGGATTGGTAAAAGGATGGCTAGTATAGGCCAAGTGCTTGAACAAGAGTAGAAAGAACTCTAGTGACAAGTAATGACTTAACTTGCTAATAAAACTGGATTTTTAAGGATCCACTATTAGTAAGCATTTTTGCAAACAGAGTCTTGATTCTTGATTAAGCCTTACCTTGACTTCCTTAAAACCAACATATCCTTGAGAGTCTTTTACTTTGACGGGTAAGACTTGCGAAAGTACACTTCATACTCAGGGTTTTCGAACCCATGTTGTTGTAGGTGATGAAACATCAGACTTTTGCTATTTTTGCACTAAGGTGGTGCCCAAGGATGTGGTGCCCAAGGACGAACCTCAACAATAATGTGGTTGCGGAAGGACGTGGTCCTTCCTTTTGAAAAACAATATACCTTTATATGGGAGGGGTTTTTGCCTCGCAGGGTTGTAATAATATTACTTATGCACTCTTATGACCTGGTGATGTAATAAGAACACTCTTTCTATATTTTAATGTAAATTAAGTTATTGTAATTCGCTTCCGCTTATTCGTTCCTCTGATGTGTTGTAATATCTGCGTGATGGGTGAAACGCTCTTGGGCGAGGAAAAGGAAATAGATATCGAACTTGTCGAGTGATTATGTGCACCTCCAAGGTTGTCCAAGGTCCATTGGACAGGGACAACTGTAGGTGGGCCTAATGACTTGGGAGGTTCCGTCACAGCTGGTATCGGAGCGAAGCCCATCTCTTCAGATATTATGAAGCATTTCAAAAGGAATTTTCAAATACTTATCCAAGAATTTTTTTTTCATTCTTACCTTGCCATTCTCTGGAAGTTTCCATCTTGTAAGACCAGGTAATAGAGTGCAAAATAAAGGAAGTAGGATCAACAACGGTTGATCCTGTAATTGTGCATGCATCATGTTTAAAAACTATACTAATAAATTTCCCCTCTTATGGAGATATGGCACGCACAAGGAAAACTACACACAAATCTACGGGATCCTTTGGTGTGCCTCGCCATCATATAGCCCCAGACATGAAGGGAGCACTAGCGGCTCCAACGACCCTATTAGAGACCTAGAAGCCAACGTGGAGCAACTACGATCGGAGCTACGCCATCGAAACAGGGCACGGGAGCAGGATAGTCAGCGTATAGCTGAGTTGACAGCCGAAGTCAGCCGCTTGCGGTTTGAGATGTCCAAAGGAGACTCAGCCATTGATTGGGCCATCAACTCACGCTCGATCGCTTGGCATCGGGAAGCAAAGGCTCGGGCTCATGTGGATGAGCTCAGCATGGCCCTCGATAACCTGCAAGTATATTGTAATACTCTACATGAGGAAGTACATGTATTGTATGGTCGATTGCACCCGGATGTGCCCGCTGACACTGCTGCAATGGAAGCTGGACCCTCGGGAACAGCAAATGGAGGACTTGGTGGAGAGTTGGACCTTTTCAAGCCTCCTCCTACTATGAACCTGGCTGACGAGCGGTCTCCTGCAGCAGAGAGTGAAGCAACACAAGATAATGAAGACTAGAGTAGTATAAGTTTAAATACTATACCTATGTCATGTTGTACACTTGAGTCTGTATCATTACGTTTTGGTAATGTAAAATAATGGTGTGTATCGGCATGTTATATTTCTCCTAAATGTTTCTTTGCCTCAGATGCCATCAAGGACTCGTGCGCATGACGGTGCAGGTACTTCCCGTGGTCGGGAAGATACCCCTAATCCACCACCTGTACCACCAACGCTGGCCGAGGCTATCGTTGCCTTGGTCAACACAACTGCAGATAATACTCACTTTTTACATGAGATGGCGGGTAATCAATTCCAGCAACATGGCGGAAGAGCTCCTCCCCTGGGACCGCGTGAAACCTCGTATCTGGATTTCTCTGAAACATGTCCTCCACTCTTTGTTAAAGCAGAAGACCCTCTTGAACATGATGAGTGGATAAGGGTAATTGAGCAGAAGTTTGGATTGATCCGTTGCACAGAAACACAGAAGCCGTGTTTGCTGCCCAGCAACTAAGAGGCCCTTCCAGTACCTGGCGGGGAAATTTTGTGGCAATTCAACCAGCCGACATTAGGTCACATGGGATGAATTTAAACTGGCATTCCGTGAGCACTATATTCCAGAAGGAGTGCTTCACATGAAACAAGAGGAATTTATTCAACTGAAACAAGGAGGGGATACTATGACGCAGTATCTCAACAAGTTTAATCATTTATCCCAATATGTGATTGATCAAGTAAACACTAACCTGAAAAAGAAAAATTGCTTCATGAGAGGACTCAACGACCGGCTCTAAAGGAAAATGGCCACCTGCCTAGATCTTACATACAGCAGAGCTGTCAGCACAGCGCTGGCAGTAGAAGCCAATAATATAGGCCAAGGAAAATCCAAGGGATTTAGGGGTGACAGGTCCAATCAGGGACCTGAGAAGCGAACCAGGTTGGTAATCCGACCATTTAATCAGAATCGATCTTTGCCTCGCCCACCCTCCTATCCGTTTAAACAGCCTGTTTTCATTCGTCCTGCCACTGCCCCCACTTCTACAAATCAGCCGAGTGCCCCTGGTGCTTGTTTCCTCGCCCTCCCTAGTTCCTCAATTGGCTGCTTCAATTGTGGGAAGTCTGGTCATTTTATCAAAGACTACCCATATCTGAGGCAGAATAAGTCCAACAATCAGCAGAACTCAGGGAGCTCAAATCAAGGGAAGGGAAACATGGCTATTAATTCAGCAGGCAAAAATGTGAAGAAGACTCGGCGAATTTATTACACTCAAGTGGCTACTACACCGGAAGGAGAGCCGGTAATGATGGGTACGTTCCTTGTGGCCAATCACCCAGCAGTTATTCTCTTTGATTCTGGTGCTTCGCATACATTCATAAGCAGGAAATTTGTGGAAAAATATTGCATTCCTTGCACTGATCCTCAATACTGACTTAAGGACTATCAAGTTGAGCTATGGACATGAAGAGGTTCTCTTGTCCATCCCTATAGCTGTCCTAGCCAAACCATTTGGACGGGTCTATGAAGCTATCATACCAGAAATTCAGAATATTCCGGTAGTGTGTGAGTTCTCGGATGTCTTTCCTGAAGATCTCCCAGAATTGCCCCTAGAAAGGGATGTAGAGTTTGTGATTGAACTAAAGCCCGGTACAGCTCCTCTTTCTAGAAGATTGTACTGGATGCCACCAAATGAATTGGCGGAGCTCAAGACGCAATTACAAGACTTGCTTGAAAAGGGATTCATTCGGCCTAGTTCATCACCTAGGGGATGTCCCGCAATCTTTATCAAGAAGAAGGATCAAACACTTCAAATGTGCGTGGACTACAGACCCCTTAATGAGGTCACAATCAAGAACAAGTACCCCCTTCTCCGGATCGATATTTTGTTCGATCAACTTACTGGAGCACAGGTATTCTCCAAAATTGACCTTAGGTCGGGCTATCATCAGATCCATATTCGACCCAAAGATATACCCAACACCACATTTACTACGCGGTACGGACTATTCGAATATTTGGTTATGTCCTTCGGATTGATGAATGCTCCTGCCCACTTCACATATCTGATGAACTCAGTATTTATGCCCGAGTTGGACAAATTTGTGGTGGTCTTCATTGATGATATCTTGATTTATTCCAAGACTGAAGAGGAGCATGCTAAGCATTTATGGATCATATTAACGCGCTTAAGGGAACATCAATTATATGCTAAATTTAGCAAATGCGCGTTTTGGCTGGAGGAAATACAATTTTTGGGACATGTATTGTCTGCAAATGGGATTGCGGTTGATCGTAGCAAGGTCAAGGATATCCTAGAGTGGAAACCACCAACCACTGTACATCAAGTCTGAAGTTTCCTTAGACTCGCTGGCTATTACCACAGATTTATCCTAGATTTCTCCAAGATTGTGAAACCAATCACAAGTCTATTGAAGAATGATACAAAATTCAACTCGTCCTCAAGATGCAACGAAGCCTTCGAGCAGCTGAATGTATTGTTGACCACTGCTCCGGTATTGGCTCAACCGGACATTGAGAAGCCTTTTGATGTATACTGTGACACATCAGGCAGTGGTCTCGGATGTGTCTTAATGCAGGAGGGCCGAGTTATAGCATATGCTTCAAGACAGTTGCACCGGCATGAGGAACGTTATCCAATTCATGACTTGGAATTAGCTGCTGTGGTTCATGCCCTTAAAATATGGCGTCATTATCTACTGGGGAATATGTGTCATATATATACAGATCATAAAAGTTTGAAGTATATTTTTACCCAGTCGGAACTAAACATGAGGCAGAGAAGATAGCTTGAGATGATTAAGGATTATGAATTAAAAATTCACTATCACCCAGGAAAGGCCAACGTGGTGGCGGATGCACTAAGTCGCAAGGCTTCCTGCCATTGTCTTACAGTAAAGCCCTCTGACACCACATTATGTCAAGAAATGGAGAAATTAAACTGGGAATAATTCAACATGGAACCTTGAACCAATTGAAGCTTGAGTCGATTCTTCTGCAAAGAATTATTGATGCACAAAGGATTGATAAGGGTATGAAACATATTCATGAGAAAATAAAAGCCGGCAAAGCAAATTGTTTCAGAAGAGATAATCAAGGCATAGTATGGTTTAATAACCGCATAGTTGTGCCTAAGAATGATAAAGTCCGCCAGCAAATATTGGACGAAGCTCATCTTATTCGGTATTCCATTCATCCCAGAAGCACTAAGATGTATCAAGACTTATAGCAACATTATTGGTGGACAAAAATGAAGATCGAAATTGCACGCTATGTGGTGAGATGTGACACCTGCAGACGTGTCAAAGCCATACATATGAAGACTGCAGGTCCATTGCAATCTTTGTCCGTCCCAACTTGGAAATGGGAGGACATTAGCATGGACTTTATTGTGGGATTACCCAAGACAGCAAAGGGGTTTGATTCTATTTGGGTTATAATTGATCGACTTACCAAGATAGCCCATTTTCTACCCGTCAAGACAGATCACCCAGTTGTTGTCTATGCTCAGTTATATATTGCTCGTATTCTTAGTCTGCACGGAGTTCCAAAGTTAATAGTGTCGGATCGTGGACCGCAATTTGTATCCAAGTTTTGGGAAGCATTACATAAGTCCCTGGGTACTAAGTTGCTCCATAGTTCGACATATCATCCCCAAACAAGTGGGCAGACTGAGAGAGTGAATCAAATACTTGAAGACATGTTATAGGCATGTGTTCTGGAATCCCCACAAAAATGGGATGAATGTTTACCCTTGGCAGAGTTTTCATATAACAATAGTTATCAAGAAAGTATCAAGATGGCACCATTGAATTGGTCTGAACCAGGTGAAAGATGGTTTTTCAGACCTGATATGGTCAAAGAAATATAAGAAAAGGTTCAACGAATCATACATAACTTGAAAAAGGCACAAGCTCGACAAAAGAGTTATGCGTACAAATGACGACAACCCTTGTACTTTCAAGTTGAAGATTATGTTTACCTAAAAGTATCACCAATGAAGGGTGTAACCCGTTTCGGTGTAAAAGGAAAGCTTGCACCCCGGTACATTGGTTCGTTTCCAATTCTTGAACAATGTGGGCCAGCGGCATGCCGACTCCAATTACCTGAAACATTGTCTACAGTGCACAATGTGTTCCATGTATCCCAATTGAAGAAGTGTCTTCGGGTTCCATATCGAACCATTGATGTAATGGATGTTACCCTGGAACTAGACTTAACATATTCAGAACATCCCATTCGTGTTCTGGATCAAAAGGACAGGGTTACCCGAAGAAGAATTCTTAAATTCTATAAGGTACAATGGAACCAACATGTCGAAGAGGAAGCTACATGGGAAACCCAAGACTTCTTAGAAAAGAATTTCCCTAGCTTTTTAGCTTCATGTAATTTATGAGATATGTACAATGTTTGTAAAGATGGAATAGACCCATACCACCCCCTACCTTGTACAAGAAATAAGGAAATACAAATGTGACACGTTTCCTTTTCCATTACTTACCCTAGGACCTTAAATCTCAGGACGAGATTCTTTTATGGGGGAAGGATGTAACACCCCTGTTGTTACTATCACAAAAACTTGAGCATAACATCATGAGCATTGGCATATCATGTGTTTATTACACCTAGAGTGCATTCACTAGGTAAAAATTTCAAATCAGTTGTACTTATGCGACTTGAGGTGTGGTTAACTCTAAGGTAAAGTGCTTAACGTCAGATCAGGGCTTATGGATATAAGTGAAGCCAAAATATGTGAAAACCACAAAGGAAATGAGACATGATCATAAAATATCACATTTGAAGGAGTTTAGTGACACCAAAACCCTAAAGTGCTAAAAACCCTAAAAAGACCCCTGGTAAACCCTAAATTAGAACCCTAGGGGGCTAAGTGTAAAATTGGTGCACTTTTGGACCTAAGTGCAAAAAACCAAAGTATTAGAACCCCACAAATCATATGTTTCACACATTTGTGGATTTGCAAATCAAATTATGGGATTTGGACTTATTTGCAAAAAGTATCCCATGAAACCATATGTGACTAAGCCTAAATTCAGTTGAACAGGGCTGACTTTAGAGCTCTACATCTCAGGATTCTTGAGGATTTTGCTCTTGGTCAGTATAGCAAATGTGTAGAGCTATGTAAGGAGAACAAATTTGATTAAGAAACCAAGCACTAGTGTTGCACAGAAATGGGAGATAAATAGGTTTGAAGTCTGGCTGTCAGACCACCCTACGACTGAATATTAACTGACAGTGAGTTCTGGCGAACTTTGGACTTGATTCTAGCTCAAGGGAATAAGCAAATGAGCAAGATCTTTACAGCAGAATTGTAGCTAGTTTATAGAGCTACAACTTTGTTACAGGTATATTAACAAGTTCTCACAGAAAAATCTGAGATCGGGGCATTGCAATTCTCTTTGTCACGCGCTCTAATAAGGATCTCGATGGTACAGTGCCTGCAGAAATATCTCTGGTTCAGCCCCCCTCGCTGTCGGCGACCTTGCACTCGGATTCACGCTAGCGCCGCGATTCACGCTCCGTTAAACGCAGATAACAATCCTCGGGTAAAAAGATCTCGCCGTGGATAAACTTGAAGCACAGTGGACGCTCTGTCGCTTATCCGGTTACTAGCGACGTGGCCGCGCGACCATTACCGTCATACCACCGTTTCTCACGGTCATGACACGCCGTCGGCCATCTTACCATGTCGCAATTGATCACAATACACACCCCATCGGTCACCCAAGAACTTACCACGGTGAACGCCATGAATCCTTTGCGCCAGTGCTCTTCCCTCTCTCCGGCCACCAGCGCGCTAATCTAAATTCACGAGCCACCACCCTTGGATTCTATAAATTGAGCATGCCATTAGCTTTGCTAGGTAGTCAATCATCCAGCGCACCCACTCGTGTCTTGGATTGTTCACCAGAGAGCTCCAATTTGGGATTTTCCCCAAATCGGTCAAGAACACCACGTGTGTGAGCTCGTCGCGGTCAGCGCTCCATAGGTCTGATCATGTTCTCCTCGCTCTTGTTCTAGCATTCCTATGTGCTCTTGAAGCTCATCGGCCCAACCAATTGCACTGAACCAGAGTAGATTGATGGGAACACTTTGAATTGTCCCCGGATTGCGCGGTCACCGTGGACAGAATGATTAGGAGTTAGAATTTTGCAATTGAGTGAGGGGAAATGGTCGTCAGGGGTAGAATTAGGTGCCAGCCGAGCTAGGGGTCCGGTCGTTGTGTATCTTGGCCAGTACAGGCTCGCCGAAGATCGGCTCATCGCCGTCCACCGTCGTGGACCAGGCGCTGTGAAGGAATAGAATGCAGGGGCCTAACTACGATTGTCAGCGACACAAGGGAATAGTGTGCAGGATTCTTAATTAGTTATTCAAACCGCCAGGGTCCCCTGCGTGAAATGGACACTGCGGGCGCGCGCGTGCGCGCTTTTGCCTGCGCGTGGGCTGATTTGGGCTGGTTTCAACCCATTACTGTTTATACTTTTTCCTTTTTCTTTTTCTGCCAGACTTAGGAAATCTATATAAAATTGTAGAAAAATGGTAAAAATATGAAACCAATTTTGTTGGACTCCTAAATTTCTCTAGTATTTAATAAAATTAGTTCCAAGATTTTTAGCCTAAAACAGGAATTATGTAGTACTTTAAATGGCCAAAACCTAGTCTCTTGGAATTTTAGGAATTATTTATTGACTCCAAAAATCACCAAACTTTTTGGTTAAGCCTAATACATTGTTTGATGCCTAAACCAAAAACCCTAGCTCCTTAGGGTTAAAAATGTCTAATCCTACTAAGGTATTGACTCAAAAAAACCCTAGTTTCCCTGGAGCACCGTGAAGGAAAGTTATATTCAAGATACAACTTGATACATCTGTTGGGGGCATGCTTCGTCGCCGAAGGACCTCCAAGCAAAAACACCTTCGTCAAGTTGACACATAAGCAGACAAAGCACGAAGATACAAGATGAAGCTATGATCCAGGTAGCTTCGGCATAATGACATGCCTTGAGACGAAGGGCTGCACCGAATTAAAGAGGAAAAGACCGATTAGCCCATGATAGTTTATGTCATGCTTATAATTATTTATCAAGGGCATGAATGTAATTTCGACCAGGCTGCGTCCCGTGCCTATAAATAGATGAACAGTAACCCCGTACTGTTCACGCTGGCTTGTATTCACTCGCACATTGTATTCAGACTTTTGCCTTCTATCAAGCCGAAGGTATAAATGTAATTCAATATTGTTTATATTCATTCATGAAGCTAAATGAAAGAGATATTTATGATATTATATGACTATTCATGATTCTTCTCACATTTCATATGTTCCTGCTTTTATTATGATACACTGTGACGATGAAGGTACGTCCTTCATGACCTTCGTCTGAAGACCATTATGTCCTAAGGGAGGTAATAATTCAAAGGATGAAGGACTTTAATCATTAATGTTTTGTGTTGCCTTGTTCTTGATTCATAGTAGTTGAGAACAAGTCCCCAACATTGGCGCCCACCTCCGGTGAACTTACTTCCACAATTGAGTTGATGGCTTCGTTTAGCGATCAAGTTGTAGCATCTTCAGCTACGAAGCTGGTGCTCCCAATCACGGGTGATTCAGGTTTAGAGCCAGCCAACAAGAAGCAAAAGAAGGAAGCGCAAAGAAGAGTGCAACATGTTGGGGTGCAAGGACCCTTCATCAAGTCCAAGTGGTCCCACATCCCAATCACCTTCTCCTAGGAGGATCTTCAGCTAAAAGATTATCCTCACAATGATATTATGGTCATATCTTGTGTCATCAAGGATTTTCTGGTCCACAATGTTCTGGTTGACACAGGCAGTGCAGCGGACATTATATTTGCAAAGGCCTTCAAGCAGATGCAAGAGCTAGAGGATAAGATTCACAATGCTACACACCCTCTTTGTGGCTTCGGAGGACGGCAGATTGTAGCACTTGGCAAAATCATAATGCCAGTCACCTTCGGTTATGTCCACAACACAAGAACTGAGCAAGTTGTTTTTGACATTGTCGACATGGAATACCCATACAATGCAATCATTGGTCGAGGGACACTTAATGCCTTCGAAGCAATACTTCACCCAGCATACTTATGCATGAAGATACCTTCGGAACAAGGGCCTATTACTGTACATGGAAGTCAAGAAGCTGCCAGAAGGGCTGAAGGGAATTGGATAGATTCAAAGGCAATCCACAACATAGATGAAGCCGAAGATTGCCAACAACATAAGCACAAAAGAGAGAAGGCTGCTTTGGTAGATCAGCCGAAGAGGGTACTGCTGGGAACTCAGTTATCTGATGAGCAAGAGAAGACTTCGATAAGATTTCTATTTAACAACAAAGATGTCTTTGCTTGGTCAGCTAATGATCTCTGTGGTGTCAACAGAGATGTTATTGAACATTCACTCAATGTAGATCCATCCTTTAGGCCAACAAAACAAAAGCTTCGGAAGATGTCTGAAGACAAAGCTGAAGGTGCTCAGAACGAAGTGAAGAGACTTCTCAGTGCTGGTGTTATTAGAGAGGTGAAATACCCAGAATGGCTAGCCAACATTGTTATGGTAAAGAAGGCTAATGGTAAATGGAGAATGTGCATTGATTTCACAGATCTCAACAAGGCATGTCCAATGGACGAGTTCCCGTTACCAAGAATAGACTCTCTTGTAGATGCAGCAGCTTCTTCAAAGCTCATGAGTTTACTGGATTGCTATTCAGGTTATCATCAAATTTGGATGAAGAAGGAAGACGAGCCGAAGACTAGCTTCATAACTCCTAGTGGCACCTATTGCTATCTTCGGATGCCTGAGGGGCTCAAGAATGCTGGAGGAAGCTTCAGCAGAATGACAGCCAAGGTCCTTCACTCCCAAATAGGCAGGAATGTGCTGACTTATGTTGATGACATCATAGTGAAAAGCACGAAGCAAGAAAATCATATTGCTGATTTGCAAGAAACATTTGCCAATTTCAGGCAACCTTGCCTAAAATTAAATCCAGAAAAGTGTGTCTTTGGAGTGAAGAAGGGCTAGTTTCTTGGGTGTCTGGTATCAATGAAGGGAATTGAAGCCAACCCGAACAAGATCGAAGCTATCATTTGGAAGGAGCCGCCAAACTCGAAGAAAGGGGCTCAACGATTGGCAGGCAGACTGGCATCGCTGAACAGATGTATATCAAGATCAGCAGAAAGGAATATGCCATTCTTTGAAATTTTAATGTCAGCCGAAGTTTTTTAGTGGGGTCCGGCTCAGCAAAAGGCCTTTGAAGAGTTAAAGCATTATTTGATAGATCTAACAACTCTGACTCCACCTTCGCCAGGGGCTCCATTACTCCTGTATGTAGCAGCTTCTCATTCTGCAGTTAGCACAGCGCTTGTACACGAGAAGCAAGATGGCCAAGTCAAAAGACAAGCCCCGGTATACTTTGTCTCTGAAGTTCTAAGTTTATCAAAGAAAAACTATACATAACTGGAGAAGGTACGGTGTTGTATGCTGTGTTAATGGCCTCCAGGAAGCTTCGACACTATTTCCAAGCCTATCACATAATTGTTCCTTCATCACAGCCTTTGAAGGATATAATGAGGAACAGAGAAGCTACTGGAAGGATTGGAAAATGGGCTGCGAAGCTCAATGAATTCACCATTGACTATGTACATAGATCATCAATCCAATCCCAGGCATTAGCAGACTTCATTGCTGATTGGACGCTAGGGGCTCAGGAAGAAGAAACAAGTAAAGTCGCTGAAGCCTGGACAGTTTTCTATGATGGTTCTTGGGGAACCTTCGGCGTAGGGGCCGCTGCTGTCCTAGTAGCGCCCTCTAAAGTTAGAACATGCTATGCAGCAAGATTGGACTTCAGTTGTACAAATAACATTGCTGAATACGAAGCCCTCCTGTTGGGGCTTCGGAAGCTAAAGGCTATGGGAATAAGAAGGGCGATCCTCAAAACTGACTCCCAAGTCATCTCTGGTCATGTGGATAAAAGCAGCAGGGCAAGGGACCCGAAGCTTGAAAAGTATTTGGACACAGTCCAAAGGTTGGAGGCCTCTTTCAAAGGTTTCTCTGTAAAAAATATTCCAAGAGGGGAAAATGAGCATGCAGACCTACTGGCCAAATCAGCAGCACAGGCACTCCCTCTGCATTCGAAAGTGTTCTTTGAGACAATAAAGGCACCTTCGGTTGAACTTATGGAAAGAGCAGTCCTAACAATATCACCTGTACATAGTGAAGACTGGAGGACTGAAATCATATCCTTCCTCCAAGGCAATTGTCTTTCAGATGACGAAGTTTACAATAAAAGAATGGAAGCAAGAACAAGACCATACGTCATAATAGAAGGGGAGCTATACAAACATGGAGTTTGCTCCCCACTTCTCAAGTGTTTATCCAGAACCGAAGGTATAGATTTAATGAAAGAGATACATGCAAGTTTGTGTGGATCTCATATTGGGGCTAGTCCTTTATTGGGAAAAGTTTTTAGACAAGGGTTTTATTGGCCGAAGGCAGCTTTGAATGCAGCAGATCTGGTTCAGAAGTGCGAAAACTGTCAAAAATGTGCAAAAAATTAGAAGCAACCCTCGTCGTTAACTCAGCTAATACAGCCAACATGGCCATTGCAAAGATGGGGCCTAGATTTGTTGGGTCCACTCCCACCAGCACAAGGCAATTTGAAGTATGTTGTAGTGGCAGTGAAATATTTTTCCAAGTGGATTGAGGCGAAACCTTTGGCCACAATAACTTCGGCTACCATCCAAAAATTCTTCTTGCAGAATATTGTTTGTCGCTTCGGCGTCCCAAAGGCAATAACCGTGGACAATGGTACACAATTCGAGGCCGAAGCATTCCAAGATTTTTGTGATCAAATTGTACAAAGATCCACTTTGCATCCGTTAGGCATCCAGAATCAAATGGGCTAGTAGAAAGAGCGAATGGCATTATAATGACAGGAATAATGAAGCTAATCTTCAACCAGCCCAGAGGAAAATGGCCAGATGAGCTGATTAAAGTGGTGTGGAGCCACAACACAACTACGTCAAGGTCAACTGGATTTACACCCTTCAAGCTCCTATTTGGTGACGAAAAAAATAACTCCAGAAGAAGCAAAAACAGGGTCAATAAGAACAATAGCTTCGGCTGAAGACGAAGCTGACTATAAAATAACAAAAGATACCATAGAAGGGACTAGACTTCAGGCAATAGAGCACATCAATAAATATCAGGCCGAAACAAAAAAATGGCGTGACAGAAAAGTTCGGTTGAAAAATATCAACCCAGGGCATCTGGTGCTTCAAAGAGTCGCTAACCCAGACACAGTGGGCAAGTTGCAATAGAAGTGGGAAGGTCCTTTTCTAGTGGTATCTTCATTGAGGCCCGGTTCTTATAGATTGAGGGATATGGACGGCAACGACATACCCAGATCTTGGAATGCGGATGAGCTTCAGCAATACTATGTGTAATATGTTGTAATGTTTTTTCATTTTTTCTATGGCACCCTTTTCCTTTTCAAGAGGGGAGAAAGGTTTTTAATGGGGCCATAGTTTGTAATTTTTAATTATTATTTAGCCCTACGAGGGCCAAATCCCCCAAAAGATGTAATATGTAAAATCTGAGCATGCACCATCGAGGGCAAAAAGGAAAACAGGGAGAAGCTTAAAAGACGTCCCCAAGGGGATGCAGAACATGACAAAGTTACAGAAGTCGTTCCTTAGGAGCGCAGTGTAAGTTTTCTGCTCAAAAGTCGTTCCAAAGGGAATGCAGAGCCAAATACCGCCGAAATATAAGGCGAAGAAGTTCAAAAGTCGTTCCTAAGGGGATGCAGAACTTATACCACCGAAATAGAAGGCGAAGAAGTTCAAAAGTCGTTCCTAAGGGGATGCAGAACCTATACCACCGAAATAGAAGATGAAGAAGCTCAAAAGTCGTTCCTAAGGGGATGCAGAGCTTAAGACTCAAAAGACGTTCCTTAGGGGATGCAGAGTCTGGGTGTGGTTTTGTGTGTGTATATGGACATTCATTTGCACTTTACATTACATCATTCATTGCATTCATACACATTCATGTAGACATTCGTAGGTTCATCATCAACATAACATAAAGCACAAACAGATGCTTCAACCTTAATAACAAAGCTTCGATGAGCATAAAGAAGCAAGAATATGCTTCGTTGTGTATGAAAAGAAGGGAAGGTGTTTTTCACCTTCGGCTTAAAAGATACAAGTTTCATCCACAGCAAAGCAATGCGTACACAGATGGAAAGGTAAAAATATATTACAAGGTATGGACAAATTTACAAAGTAATGTTCGATTCCTAAATTACAATATCTTTTACAAAGATACTTCAAATGTTTCTAAGCTTTGTTCAGCAGCTTCAGCAATCATCAAAACGAGCTTCGGACTATTGACCTTTTCCATCGCCATCCTGTACACAACAATATAGTATAAGGTAAAAAGTAATTACAAGAGAGCAAGCAACAGGTATAAGTATCGAACCGGCTTTAGCAGGCTTCGAGCCTCGTCGCTAGCCAACTCTCGACCACCCTTCGCCCAAATTTGTGTTATAAATCTGCTCCCTATGCTTCAGGCTATATTGGGGATGTCAACTAAATTTGAGGAAGATAGGCTGAAGTTTGGTCGATTTAAAATTTTTGCATGTGTACAGCCAGCCTTCAAAAATGCTGCGACTGTACCACGAGAAGCTAGCAGGGAACAGAAGTCGCCATGCCCGGCTATTACTTCGTCGAGTGCCTCTACTTCGCCTTCAATATGTTCAAAGGTGTTGGATATGTTCTCAGCCGAAGGTGTAAATTTTTCAGCACTAGCCCCAACAGAGTTGAAAACCTTTTTTAGTCGCTGTACGCAGCGGATGCCAAAATCTAGACACATGTTCCGAAGCTCTTCCAAGGATTGCTTTAGCTTCGAATTTTCAGCAGCTTCAGCTTCATATTTTGTTTGCAAATCTTCTCTTTCTTGTTTGAAGCTCTCTGATTTTTGGAGAAGCTCCCTACTTAATCTAGCATTCTCGGTTTGTGCTTCGGCAAGGGAACCTTCCGCTGCTTGGAGTAGGAAATCTTTCCTTTCAAGAGAAGCCTCGTATTCTTTGATTTTACTCTCTAGACCCTTGATAATAATTTCATTCTTTTTATCCTCGAGGTCCTGTTGCATTTGCAACACCTTGCTTAGCAGCATACTCTGCACAGAATAGACCTTCATCAGCAAACTTCGTTGTAAAAACAAAACAAATAATAAAATTTTGTTACCTTAAAGTTAGAATAAAACAAACTACTGACGATATGTTGCCGTCGGTAGCTGCTAATATCGGCTTCAAGCTTCGGAAAACCGACACTCTTTGATAGAGTGCTGATTACCTTCGCCCCGATACAGTCACGAACACATCCCAAGGCCTCCTCATTGATTCCACCAAAGAGAATGGCTCCTGGCTGGTAGCCACAGGAAATGTCGTACTCCTGTAACTCCTTTTCAGCCTCAGATAGTTCCTGTCCGATCAGGTTCTGAAGCTCAAAATTTTCTTCAGCCGAAGCAGCTTCAGCAATGTTCTTTCCTTTGTTAGGCACTGGGGCCATGACTTGTTCTGCAGCTGCAACTGTTTCTTCTGTGGCCATATCCAACAACAGTTTATCAATCCTAGATAAGGTAGCCTCCAGGTTGGCAGCTTCGGTGGCAGCTGCAGCTTCGGCAGATGTCTTTGATTCGGCAGTAGCCTCAGTACTTGCAATAGGTGCTATCTTAGATACCAAGGCCGAAGGTGGCGTCTTTTCAATAGCTTGCATCACGCTACCAATCCTTCGCTTCTTCAGCCCATATGCCTTCTTTGTAGCCAAAGGTTCTTGTTTCTTCTGAAAAAGCTTCATCAGATGCGGTCCAAGAGGACTTAGCAGCTTGATAGGTAAAGATTCAGTCATTACCTTTAAAATCTCTTCTACGTCGGCACCAGGAGGAGTTGAAGGAGTTTCCTCTTCCATCTCAATTGCCTTCAGCTCTGGAGTTGAGGCTTTTCTCTTCTTCAAGGCTGCCACCTTCGGCTCGGGACTGGACTTTCTCTTCTTTAAAGCTTTTTCATGTTCTTTTACCATCCTGCTCATAACACTAACAACCCTTTTCCTTTTTGGCCCTTCAGCACCTTTGTTCAGTCGCTCATAATTAGGGTATTCGAAATTTAGAGCGTCTATTACCTGGTTCAACCTCCGTTTTGGTCGGGTGCCGAAGGCTGCAATCATTAATTGATCTTCTTTTTTGGTATAATTTCCCAAAATCTCATTGCACATTGTCTCAATCATCTCTAGCCACTCTTCGCAGGGCTCCTTGAACTGTTTCTCAAACTTAAAGTGATAAGCCAACCGGACTAGCCCAAGCTTTTTCTTTGTCTCCTTTGGCTTCGGCATGCTCCATCCACTTGACGTTGGAAATGTCCTACTAGCCAAGTATTCTTGAACCAGATCTCTAGTGCTGATTTGTTCAGCCACCACCCTGAATTCTGATACAGATAGTTGGCATGTTGACCCTATCTTCATGTTGCACAAAGGTCTGGTCATTCCGAAGCTTAAGGCCAACGGGGACATAACCATCATCATCAATTTCCCCCTTTTCTTTTCATCGGCCTTAATATAAAACCATTCGCTCTTCCAACTGGTTAGCCACTTGGTGCGATAGCTAAGGACCGGAGCCTTCATATCTTTGCGATACACGAAGTTATAACAACCAAAATTCTCATGTAAACCATCTTCCCTAGCCTTCGTTTGGTAATGCAGCTCATGCACTCGGTAGAATGCTTCGGCATCTGGGTCCATCCCTTGACTTCGGAGGGCCCAAATGAAGATACTGAGCCTAACGATAGTGTTAGGGGTCAGCTGATGAAGATAAATTTCAAAATTCTTTAAAACTTCTCCTATCATCTCATTCAGAGAAAACCATAATCCTGCTCTCAAAAAACTTTTGAAAACCACTACTTCATCATCTTTCAGCGTAGGAGTGGTTTCATCTCTGGCAAAACGAACAAGCTTCCTCTCAACTTCTCCAAAGTAGCCCAGTTTCATCATCATG
Source organism: Zea luxurians (assembly GCA_029449295.1). NCBI lineage: Eukaryota > Viridiplantae > Streptophyta > Magnoliopsida > Poales > Poaceae > Zea > Zea luxurians. Next base: position 29,498,615 of record JAOPSE010000022.1, read on the forward strand.
GGCATGTCGGCTTCAGAAACAATAGATTTCCCAAAATCTAAGTGGCTGGGTTTTGAAGGGATCAAAATACCATAATCCTCCTCTTCTTCATCAGAATTTTCTTCTTAAATATCAGCTTGTTCAACTTCGGCAGCAGATGTACCTTCATCAATGGTTCCCTCTATCACAACTAAGCTTGACTGTCTCATGACTTCGAAAATCAGAGCTGTCTCGGCGGCCTCGGTCTCCTCTCCTTCACGAGTCACCTTGCAGTCGAGCGTACTCTAGCCATTCGATGGATACTTTGCAGTTTTTACGAAGTTGATATTGTTTACAGTTTTGACGAAGCTCTCTTTTTTGACGAAGCTAACTCAAAATGTCGGTCCGCTCGAGAGTGCAGTGAAAAAGCTTCGGCTATTGTTAAATTTTTTAACAGCACAACAGTGCAATGGCAATGAATGCTGTGATAACACCACACCTACCCGTCTGTTTATATAGTGCTGCAGGTGGAAAGGTGAATCATCAAGTCACCCGCACCCACTGAACAGTCGCTCGTACCCGCTGAATGGTGGACCACTCAGCGTCTGGAAGGTAAATCACCAAGTCGCTCATACCCGCTGAGTGGTGGGTCACCCACCGCTTGAAATATTTTAATCGTTTCTCGGCAACGAGCTCAGGGAAGGTGTTTTTCGGACCTTCAGCATTCCGAAGCCTTTGAGATTTTTTGCGGATCGAGCTCGTTACGAAAAACGATCTAGCACCGTGAAGGGCTACTATTGGGGGCATGCTTCGTCGCTGAAGGACCTCCAAGCAAAAACACCTTTGGCAAGTTGACACATAAGCAGACAGAGCACGAAGATACAAGACGAAGTTATGATCCAGGTAGCTTCGGCATAGTGACATGCCTTGAGACGAAGGGTTGCACCGACTTAAAGAGGAAAAGACCGATTAGCCCATGATAGTTTGTGTCTTGTTTATAATTATTTATCGAGGGCATGAATGTAATTTCGACTGGGCTGCATCCCGTGCCTATAAATAGATGAACAGTAACCCCGTACTGTTCACGCTGGCTTGTATTCACTCGCACATTGTATTCAGATTTTCGCCTTTTGTCAAGCTAAAGGTATAAATGTAATTCAATATTGTTTATATTCATTCATGATGCTAAATGAAAGAGATATTTATGATATTATATGACTATTCATGATTCTTCTCACATTTCATATGTTCCTGCTTTTATTATGATACACAGTGACGATGAAGGTACGTCCTTCATGACCTTCGTCTCAAGACCATTATGTCGTAAGGGAGGTAATGGTTCGAAGGATGAAGGACTTTAATCATTAATGTTTTGTGTTGCCTTGTTCTTTATTCATAGCAGTTGAGAACAAGTCCCCAACAACATCTTTTCTATTATTGCATTTTCATAAGCATTACATGAGCATTCATGGTTATACATGGTTATATATAGAGAATGAAGAAGAAGTAACTGTTGAAGAGGAAGAGACTACTCCATCATCAGAAAATCCACCTGCTGGGAACTGTTTCTACTTTGACATCTGTGGAACAGAGCCCGACTCTCCTACAACACAAGGCAAGCCCCATTGCATTTACCACCTCCTTGCTGTTTTAAACTCTTTATCCCTTGAATGATGCATTAGGTGATAGGAGTTAGGTGTTAAACCAATTACTGCATTTCCTTCCTTGGAGCTGTTTACCATTCCTTGATTACCGGTTTTATTAAAAGTTTTTCTGATGCTTAGACCTGCTTTAGAAAAACAAATGTTTTGCTTTAAAACAAAAGTGATGCTTCACAGTGGATGGGAATGTTTTCAAAAATAAAACTTGATGGTTGATCCATCATGGACGTGATGGGTTCAACACCGGAAAAGATGTACCTCTGCCAGGTACCAAACTTTGGGTTGAAAATAATACAGCTGAGACCTAGTGGGTGACTTGCACGAGAAGAGAGTCTCGGTGTAGTGTCTCCGTCTGAGTCGCTTAAGGACCGTGTCGATGTGGGCCTACTAACCAAGGACCCTTTAACTGGTCACATGCCTCGTCATGGGTAAGCTTTGCTTCGGGCAGACTAATACTAGAAAAGGACAACACGCAATGGGAGTGGAGAGATGGCGAGAGTAGTGTGTACCCTCCATGGCAAGAGGCTGGACGGTGGTGTATCTGTGCTCTCGGTTGGCGTGAACCCGGTCTGGTCTTAAGAAACCCAGTGGCGAGTTGACATATGCAAGGGTTAAGTGCTACATATGTCGTGTGATTGTAGATCCTCAGCTGAGTATTAATCGATTCGGACCGCCGTTACTTCTCGGACATGAAGACTTGGTCACTGACTTACACATAGCATTCCAGTGAACAAAAAGGGATTGATAAAAGGATGGCTAGTATAGGCCAAGTGCTTGAACTAGGGTAGAAAGAACTCTAGTGACAGGTAATGACTTAACTTGCTAATAAAACTGGATTTTTAAGGATCTACTATTAGTAAGCATTTTTGCAAACAGAGTCTTGATTCTTGATTAACCCTTACCTTGACTTCCTTAAAACCATCATATCCTTGAAAGTCTTTTATTTTGACGGGTAAGACTTGCGAAAGTACACTTCATACTCAGGGTTTTCGAACCCATGTTTGTTGTAGGTGATGAAATAGCAGACTTTTGCTGTTTTTGCACTAAGGTGGTGCCCAAGTATGTGGTGCCCAAGGACGAACCTCAACAGTAACGTGGTTGCGAAAGGACGTGATCCTTCCTTTTGAAAACAATATACTTTTATACGGGAGGGGTTTTTGCCTCCCAGGGTTGTAATAATATTACTTATGCACTCTTATGACCTAGTGATGTAATAATAATACTCTTTCTATATTTTAATGTAAATTAAGTTATTGTAATTCGCTTCCGCTTATTCGTTCCTCTGATGTGTTTTAATATCTGCGTGACGGGTGAAACGCTCTTGGGCGAGGAAAAGGATACAGATACCGAACTTGTCGAGTGATTATGTGCACCTCCAGGGTTGTCCAAGGTCCATTGGACAGGGACAACTGTAGGTGGGCCTAATGACATGGGAGGTTCCGTCACACACCCTTAATCCAATCATATCTAGCAAGCTGACTTTCCAAGGCTTCAATCATATGTCTCTTCGCTTTAGGATCTCCTTCATGTGACATTTTGGGAATGTTCTAAATATCACGAGCATCCTCTCTTCCTTGGACTTTTCGATATTCTTTCGGACTCAAGCTTCCTTTGATGATGCTAACCGCTTGTGCATTGCGATGCACCTCTTGCATCATTTCCGCCATCATCTCTTCTCCTTGGGTGGGCTTGTTCATACCTATGTTAACAATATCCTAAAGACTCAGATGCACATCGATAAGATGTGACTTCAAATTATCGGCCCACTCATCATAGTTCAACTCACTAAGAGTTGGTAACTTCCCAAGTGGCGCCAAAGAGAAGTTGGGAATAAAATTACGAGAGTAATCAAATTGAACTTTATTGAATTCGTTACCTTTAATTTTGGTGGATGACCCTTCGGTGGTGAGACTTACCTTGCTCATCACCTTTGACACCAAAAGCTCTACCAAGTCATCGTTGTATTCGATTCTTCCCTTTCCTTTGTCTTCTTTGGCTTTTCTTCTTGATTCTTTTTCTTCGGCCCTATTATTTGCATCTTCCTCTTTCATTTTGAGGAACATTTTCTCGGTAATCTTCATGGCAAGGTCGAGGATGAAAGTTGCCTAGAGGGGGGTGAATAGGCAAAATCTGAAATTTATAAACTTAAACACACACTAAGGCCGGGGGTTAGCGTTAGAATTAAATTCAAGTTCAAAAGATTGTTTCTCTTGCCACCAGTTCCTCAAATGATGCGGATAACATGCCCTCTTTCTTCCTTTCCTTTGATATTGATGAGTGTGGCCAACGGTCGACTGCGCAGAGGAACAGTGTCAAACAGTGTCGAACTCATAAATATCAAAGGAAAGGAAGAAAGAGGACATGTTATCCTCATCATTTGAGCAACTCATGGCAAGAGAAACAATCTTTCGAACTTGAATTTAATTCTAACGCTAACCCCCGGCCTTAGTGTGTGATTAAGTTTATAAATTTTAGGTTTCGCCTATTCACCCCCCCTCTAGGTGACTTTCAGATGACCTTGGGGTCCATTTCCTCACCAGTGGATGTGGTAGGGAATTCTTCGAGAAGAGGATCCACATGGTCCCTTTGTGTAGACATGATCGTTTCCTCACGCGATTAAGCATAAAACGAGGCACGAAGCTCTGATACCAATAGAAAGTAGCCTAGAGGGGGTGAATAGGCTACACTTAAAATTTCTCACCAAAAGCTTCGAGAGAGTGTCAAATGCACTGGTGCAAACTGGTTCAACTGGTATTATTCCCAGCTGAACAGGTTTGAACCTGCTCAACTTAGATTAAATAAATAGTTACACGAATAGCACGAAGTAATGAGAGATTCTTTCTTATATCCTGCCCCAAAGAAAATCCACTCGAATGGGTGTCAAATCGATGTGCACCGAGTCCACAAGATTCACACACAAGATAAAAACGAAGATGGACTAACCAACAATTTAAATCACTCTCAAGAACACAACAAGAACACAAGAACACACGATTTAACCTGAGGTTCGGCTTCCACCACTAAGGTGTCCTACTCCTCGTTGAGGAGCCCACAAAGGGCTGGGTCTTTTCCAACCCTAATCCTCCATAAGCCGACCACTAAGGTCAAGGCAATCTCTTCTTAACTTAGCTCAACGAGCGGGTGATACAAACTTCTTAGGGTTGTCCACAAATTTGGAGACTCCCAAGCAACCTCTATTCATCAAGGAACACAAGGTTCCAAGAGTAACAAATCCGCACAAGATTCAAGTTTGCAATGAGTTGTGAGAGGTGAAGTGAATGCTCTTGTTTGAGTGTAGGTCAGCTAAGAATTCGTGGATGGGCATATAAAGGAGCCCCCAAAAGCTAGTGGCCGTTGGACTTTTCTTACTAAAAACCGGTTGAGCCGGTCCTAAAACCGGCTGAACCAGTTTCTGTCAGTCTGTTTTCCGTTCGGTGGCCGGCTGAGTAGGTGAGTGGACCAGAGTCAAAACCGAATGAGCTAGTCCAAAATTGGCTGAGCTGGTTTTCAAAAAGCTGAACACAACTTTTTGGCTGGCAGAGTAGAAAAGTGGATTAGGGCAAAAACCGGCTAAGCTGTTCCAAAATGGCTAAGCTGGTTTTCAAAATCTGGCTGAGCTAGTTTTCAAAAACTGGCTAAGCTAGTTTTGATAAAACTGAACACAACTTTAGGGATGGCTGAGTTGAGAATTCGACCAGCTTTTCCAAGAGCATTCATGAATTAGACTGAGCTCATTACAATATCTTACTCATATTTTGCGGATCCCTCTTAATTGAACGGTGACTCCTACGACTCAAAAATTGTAAAGTTTAAACGGTCATCGTTCATAAACACTTGAATCACGCCATATGATGTATATATTTAATCCTAAGTGTTTTGCCCTTTGTATAGATATAGAATTTGTGCTCCTCCTGTCTTTAAGATAACTGAATACATGCTAGGAGCAAACTTGTTAGAAACTCTGCTTGTTTTGTCATTCAATCACCAAAACCCTCAGTCGGGGTTGATTGTTGTAACACCCTAAATTTGGGGTATAAAATTTCTTTCTAAATATCTACCAAATTTAGGTGTTACTCTTCTCTCTCTAGTTTATATCTCTCTTTTTCTTTTGGTTAGATTTAGCTTAATTAGTGAGGGATTAATTATTTTATTTTTTTCAAAACAATATGAGTCATGAAATGTAGCATCATGTTGAGCTCCAAATATTCTTTTAATTGTTGCACATGTTTGATTTGGTTTGAATTTGAAACTTGATTTGAATTTGAATTGAAAACCCTAGAGAAAACAAATAGAAAAGCAATTAGAAATTCCCTGGAAAATAGAAAAGCCAATTCGGCCGAGTCGGCCCACTAAGCCTAGCCTCGCGTGCGCGCACCCGCGTGCCCCCGATCCCTGACAGGCGGGCCCCACCTGTTGGCGCCAACCTGCGCACCTCCTCTCTTCCTATCTCCCTCTCGCTGCTCTGTGGGGCCGACCTGTCAGCGCTGTTTCTCTTTCGCGCGCGCTCGCTCTCTCTCTCTGTCCCGCGGACCCCACCCGCACCCATCAGCCCATCCCTAACCTCCTGCCCACGTCCCCGCCGTGGATGCACCCATGTCCGCGCGTTCTCCAGCCACCCCTGCACGCCCTCGCCCCTTTTGAGCCCCACGCCCCGCTCGCCCACTTCACCCAGCTCACTTGCACCCCAGTCGAGCTCTCTCGCCCCCTCTCTCGCCCTGCGCACGTGACTAGACAAGCTCCACCGCCGCTCACCGAGGACCGCCGTCGTTCCGTGACCGTCGTCGAGCCCACGTCGCGCCCGTTCCCTCGGTAAGCTCCACCGCACCACCCGCAGCTCGAGACACCCTTCGGTTCGTCCTTTTCCCCTGTGGTTTGCCCAGTCCGTGCTCACTGGTGCACTTCTTGCGCAGCCAGAGTCAACTGTCGTTGACCCGAGACTTCATCGCCTCCCCACCGTCCTCCAGGCGCTCCTGAGTTCACGCTTGTGGTAAGCAACCTTCCCATGCCCTTAATTCGTCCATTACTACCCTAGTGCCCATGCAATTCCTCGCGAGAGTTGATCCGTGTCGCTGTTAGCCTGCCTCGTCGTGTCCCATGCTCTCTGGTGCTCCCACGCCGGCGTGATGCCCACGGTCGAGTTCGCCATGTCGCCCTGAACGTGCCTGAGCCTTTCCCCGAGTCCCTAGAGCCCCGCCGTGGTCACCCTCCTCGTCTGCGGCGAGACCTCGCCGTGAGACCGAGTGGCGCCACCGCACCCATGCTCAGTTGCCAGCTGTTGGATCTCAGGCATCCGTCCGAGATCTAGCAGTCTAGATTTAATCAATGCAGACCTAATCTCAACCGCCCGATCCAGATCCGACCGTTCTCCACTCTCTCCCTCACCCACGCCCCTGCCGCTAGGCCCGGCCTGTCAGCCCTGCCCCGGGTCACTGGCGCCCCGAGCCCACTTGTCAGCGTTTGCTGTGCGCCCACGCCCGCGTGCTCGGTCGCGAGATCTAATCTCGGCCGTCTGCCCAGAATCGTGCGATCCAGATTGCCCGATACCCCTTCGCGTGGCAGTTTTGCGTAAGAGACCCTCAGTTTGTTTGGAATCAACCCGCCATCCTTGGTTTTCGTGTGCAGGCCCCTGAAATCCTGCAGATTGAACCCTAGGCTTTTAAATAATCACAGAATTAGGATTAATTTCATATTTTAAACTTCAAAACTTGTTTATTTCATATCTTTTTCATATGAACTCCAAATTGTGTGGTTAAAATTGCAAAATGTTCATAAGAATGCTCTCTGTTCAAATAAATTATGTTCATCCACAGTCTATGCACTTTAATTTTATACCTGGACTATAGGTTAGTGTATGTATTGATTGATTCACTTAATAAAATAAATAAAAAGAAGACCCTGGTGGTAAATAGATGTTTGATATTGTGAAGATAATAATATGTGATGTATGAACTTATCTCTGGTTTAAATTCGATATCTCATTAAAATAAGTAGAGTTAGACAATGTAATCATGGACAACACTTAAAGAATAATCAACTTTAAATGAGATTAGTTCACCCTATAATTTAAACTCCCTTTTGAGTTTATACTTTTCCTTTTGAGATGTGTTCCAATGTTTGTACATGATTGATGTGTTGTTTATTTGTCATTTACCAAATGTATTGAATGCATGATCGCTTTATTTAGACAACGAGCAGCCCGTGGTTCCTGAGTGTGTTGCCGAAGATCTCCCTAAGCAACAACCTGGTGAAGGCAAGTGTCCTCAGACCTATTATGTCCTACATACTTCATAATTCACTGTTCTGCATTACATTATTGAAACCTAAGGATTGACTAGTATGTATTTACCTTATCCTTGTTCACCTTTTGTGTTACCATGGTTAGTTTTATGCTATTGCTTTACTTTAATCAATGAACATGATGTGAATATTATGATACGATGATGTTATCCCGATGATAATCTTGTGATACTTTAGGGGGCTCAGGTTGTTTCTTGAGTACCTCTTTGTAAGGACCTGTTTGGAGAGTGTCAATCCGAGATAACAGTGCAACCATGAGGGTGGAATGGGACGCCCTTAGCTCATTAATTAGAGGAACCAAAGGAGTAGTTGGCTTCGCCGTAGGGCCGTCAATGGGGTCCAGACACAGTACTTGCTCTGCCAAGGCAGGTTGCAGAGGTTCTCGATTTGGTTTTGTTAGTCACCCTTCTTCCGGGAGATGTACTATGTTTATCAAACTGGAGAAACCTAATGGGAGGCTATGACCTCTAGGAAATCTTTGTAAAGGCTACGTAGTGAGACCCTGCTAGGTCACCTTGGTAGTGATCAATGGAGAGTCATTATCTCTGGGCAGAACAGGAATCACGACTTGTGGGTAAAGTGTGTGACCTCTGCAAAGTGTTAGAAACTGATATGTCAGTCATGCTCACGGTTAAGAGCGGCCTTGGGATCCTCTTTGATTAGAAGAACTTTGGTTACTTTTATGAGGATGATTAATGATGATGGTATAACTATGATCTCTGGTATTTCCTCTTGGAGGGAGTGCTTTTGGGTAATAACTGGTTTATTACTAAAACTTGGCTCTACTATTAAGTAATAAATACTTGACCAACTAAAAGCAACTGCTTAACCTTAACTCCATATACAGCTAGTCCACTTTAGCCAAACGGGACATTTGCTAAGTACGTTGATGTGTACTCACCCTTGCTTTACAAACCATCCCACCCAGGTTGTCCCCACTTGTAACACCCTGAATTTGGGGGTATAAAATTTCTTTCTTATTATCATCCAAATTCAGGTGTTACTCTTCTCTCTCTCTAGTTTCTCTCTCTCTTTTCCTTTTGAGTAGACTTAGCTTAATTAGGGAGGGAATTAATTATTTATTTTTGCCAAAACATTATGAGTCATGAAATGATGCATCATGCTGAGCTTAAATATTCTTTGAATTGTTGCATATGTTTGAATTAGTTTGAATTTGAAACTTGATTTGAAGTTTAATTGAAAACCCTAGAGAAAAAAGAAATAGAAAAGCAATTGGAAATTCCAGGAAAATAGAAAAAAAAAACCAAAGCAGCCCAAACCGGCCCATCCAGCCCAGAGGGGCTGCGTGCGCGCTCCTGCACCGGCTGACAGGTGGGCTCCTGTAATACCCAAAAATGTAAACAATGAAATAGAGTGATCACCCCCGGTGTATGACTTCTATTCTATATCACATGTTATCACTCATGTCTAAAATAAAGAAAATCAACAATGGACACATTACTAATTTATGCATCAAGTTGGTTTTTGTTTGTATGTGCATTTAGTAAAAATAGTAATCACACTAATGGAAATAAATTAATGTCCCAAATTGAGGATCTAATACCTATTTTGAATATTTAGGAATTTTGGAATTAGAGGAGAAGAGCATTAGTTACCACAAAATAAATATCAAAATAAATAAATAAGTAAAATTTCCTCATACCATGTTTGAGATGTACATTTTATGAGAAAATAAATTTACCAAGGAGTTTGGATTTGAAATTGGAATTTAAATTTGAAAGAGAAGAAAAGAGAAAAGAAAAGAAATATAAAAAAAGAGAAGGGGGAGAGTGCTGCCGCATTGGGCCTAATCCCTAGTGTGTGGCCCACTAACCCACATGCGCGGCCCAGCAGTTGCCTGGCACCGACATCATGGACCCCCTGTCAGCCACACCGCCCTGTTCTTTTCACCATGGGTCACTGACGCTATGGGCCTGGCATGTCAACTCCTCACGTGCGCATGGTTGCTGGTGCATGGGCCCGGTCCGTCAGGGGCCACTCCAACCACTCCACCCGACGATGGCGGAAGCTCGCCGTTGAAATCGAGGAAGCCGTTGCGGCTGCGGCTCAGCCCACACCTATATCTATGGCCACGATCTCTCTGCGCCGTTCTCTACTTCCCCATCTACCTCGCACCGACCCTAGCCATCTACCGCCTCAGCCCGATGGCACCACAACACTAGTCCACCGCTGCCACCGTGCCTTCCCGTCCATTCACCGCTGCCTGAAGTTGTTGGAGGGATCAAAGGTCTACACCGAGCTAGTGCGAAGTCGCCCAGGGCGTTTTCGGGCAGAATCGACGACCGCGCACCCCTTAATTGCTCGCTGGAGCCACAAAACCGCCGCGGCTCCGCCTGGCACTGCAGCCAACCTCACCAGAGCGCCAATCCTCGGTAAGGAACCCCTACATCCATTCTCGGTCACCTACACTTCGTCTAGGGTTTGTCGCGTTAGAGTTTAGGACACTATTTGGGGTCGAGTGGCATGCACCAGTAATGGTGCCACCGTATTCCGGCGAGCACGCTGCTGCTCGGTTGGGATGGGGACGGATAGCCCTCAGGCTGTTGATCTTCGTAGCGATGGCCGATATTAGGACAAGGATACCCCTTCGCGCTAGTAGAACTGGACCGTAGGATAGAAATCGTGTGGGCGATGGGTAATCAAGGTCATTTTGAATCTAGGACATAAGTAGTCGATCCAACAGTTGTGATCGCGTACCGATTCGCGCTGTCACGGATCTAATCTAGGCGCCTCGTTTCAGATCAGACGGTTGTAATCGGCCGATACCCCTTCGGCTGTTACATTTGTATAAGAGATCCTAAAAACCTAGGAATAAACCCACCGTCCTCATTCACTGTTCTCTGAGTCTTAGAAATAATTACCCTAGGGCCCCTGCTGTTCTCAGATTTTGGCGCCTAGTCCAGAGCCTATTTAAATTGAATAAATGAATTAGAAAATAGATTCTTAATATAAAAAATACATGCTAGAATTTGTATAATTCATAGAAAATTCATATGAAATCCAAATTGGTCCATTCCAATTTCTAAAATTTTGTAATATTAATGTTTATCACCTAATGTCTCTGTTTTGACATGAAAGACACATTAAAATTTATCTTTTACTTAAGTTTGTATTAAATACATAAAACCTTGGGAAATTCATAACTTACAATCTATAACTCCAAATTTAATGATTCCTATTCCTAAAATCTTATTTTAATGTATAGATTATTATTATGTATTTTCTTTACATGTTTGGTGTAATGTTAATTTTCCTTTATACTATGTATGTTTGTACTGATGCGAGTAGACGAGCAAGTCACTTAGGATCTTGGTGCCCAGCGGGTAGAAGTTGCTGAGCAGGAGCTCATTGAAGGCAAGTTGTGCCCTTGATCACTTAATTTTACCCAGTCTTGTTCTTATTAATCATAATGATCTGCATAGGTTAATTTTGATGGGACCCAATAGGTTACCCCAGTTTTGGCTATCTTTATACCTTGTTTTACCACTGAATAGTTTTGGGTAGTATATGCTATTACTTTATGTGGTTCTGGGTATGGAGATATACATCACTCATTGTTACACTTTTGTTATCAGTTATTATTTACTGTTCATGATAAGATCATTATGTTAATGGGAACATGGAGAACCACCCGGGAAAACAGTGCTACCACAAGGGTTTAAAGGGACGCCCTTGGCTGATTAACTAGGAAAGCTAGTGAATGACTACCTTACCCGAAAGGGGCAAGGGCAGTAGGGGAGTGGTCAGTGTAGGGAGGTCCTTGGGTTGATTTTGCTGCGATGGCGGTCAGGCGAGGGATTCCTGCACTGGAGTTTCCTAGAAACTGTAGCGGGTTTTCTGAAGCTAGTGGAACTTTGTAAAGGCCTCGTAGTGGTACCCTGCCTCGCTTCGTTGGTAGAGGTGTATGGGGTCCGATCAACCCCGTGGCAAATGGGTAACACGACTTGTGGGTAAAGATGCACAACCTCTGCAGAGTGTAAAACTGGTATACTAGTCGTACTCACGGTCATGAGCGGCTCAGACACTCACATGATTAATTTATGGAATTAAATTCAATTTGTCATTTCATTGCATTGGGATTATTTTATTATTACTTTTACTTATTATTACTATGGTTTGGTATTTACTTACACTTAGTAACTGCTAATAAAATTTTGACCAACATATAGAAGCAATGCTCAGCTTCAGCCTTTATTACATTGATTTGCCTTACACTTCACATGAACTCCCACCTTTGGTGAGTTCATGCACATTATTCCCCACATCTTGTTGAGCGATGAACATGTGTGAGCTCACCCTTGCTGTCTCACACCCCCCATAGGAGAAGAACAGGTGGTCGAAGAGGAGCCGCCTAACACTGAGGCTTTCGACTTGATCTAGGTGGTGTCTCCCAGTCAGCTTTGTGGCGCTAGGGAATAATATTTAGTTTGCTTTATTTTATCATTTAATTTTTGTAAGACCTCCGCTATGTAATAAGTACATTTATGATATTTATCTCTATGCACTCTATTATTATATGTGTTGTCTTCTCTTGCGCATATATGAGATGCACCTGGTTTTGTTCCTTAAATCCGGGTGTGACAGAAGTGGTATCAGAGCAAATGTTGACTGTAGGACGAAACCTAGATAGAAATAGACAAAACCTTTACCTACTTACCTTACTCTGATTCTTTCTATACTTATCTTGATCCTATCTCACCTTCTACTATTCTACTCTGATTAATCTTACCTTTTTACTCTGAGACAAGAGGGGTTTCACACCTTGGAGCCCTATATTTATGACATTCTTAAGAGATAGGGAACCTAAGACGAAATTAAAACTATTTTCTCTATTTTAAAAAAATGTTGGTTGATTGTTCTAATGATAAATGTCTGATTTGCTTCTTCGATTTATATATGGACATCTTAGCATGTACCAACATAAGGTAATGAAATAGTGATAGGAATGGGGGTGCCCGATCTTCCGTCAGGTGTAGGTAACTATCGATTTGGTGGAGATGTCACACAGACGATCCGGCTTCCAATCAACATGACTAGAACCCCGCAATCGCAGCACCACTTCTCCTCTGGTAATCAACCATGTGCTGCGCGATTGACCTTGCCACGAGGGCTAATCCTTGCCCGCGAATCAAAGACACAAGCAAGAACAAGAAAGAACACAATCTGGAATATTGCGGATGAATGATTAAGCTCACAAGTTGGGGTCTCACAAACTGATCTACGACGGCTATTCTCGACAGATCTAACTTAAGCAAAACCCCCTAATGTGGCAGCGGCTGCTGAATAAATCTCTACTACTTATTAAGGCTGCAAGAGTAGTCTGCCATTCCCTGTTCTGCCACCATTCCTATTTTGCCATTCCCGTTCTGCCACCATTCCCATTCCTCTGCGTTTCTCATTCCCATGTTCTGTCCTATGTTCTCTCATTCTCATTCTTTGTTCTGTCTTTCTCATTCCTCCCTCCCCGTAAAGCCCATTACCATTCCCATTCCCCCGTACAGCCCACGTCTAGCTAAAATTAAAAAAACACATATGTCCTAAGGGGATTTGAACCTGTGACCTCTCAAGCAAAGGCCAAGAGTAGCTACCGCTACACCATATGTGTGTTTATGTCTGCATTTGTTACAAGAAACACATCTACTACATCTCTCACCAAGCTCACTTGCTACCCTTGCACAATGCATAGTAGTAGATAAGTATCACCGAAATTCTTGAATTATATTTTTAGATGGAGGTAATATTATTTAAAGACGAGCTTTGCATGTAATTTCTTTTGTTTGAATAATGTTTTAATTTATACTTAAATTCCCTTTTTTGCATGTGTGACATTTTTTCTTCGTAATATTTTTTCCATGGATCATACTTGTGAGTCATTTTCATAAACCAACACCAAGCATGAATCCATGTTTCTTACTTGAAACCCCGAACAAACACCATGAGCAAGAGGCACTCGCGTTGGCGTTGCTCATCGATGATGAGAAGAAGCTTGGCGACTGTCAGTTCGACCTCTAGAAGCAGTCCTATGTGGTCGCATGTGCTACTGTGTACGACAAGCTCCCGTGAAGCCGCCGCTTGGACGCGGTCTAGAGCAGCTGCACTGCACTGTCCATCGTTAAGCAGGGGGCCTCATGGTTGTCGCCAACGTCGACAACTCTCGGGTTGTTCTAGACACCACATCCGATGACGACGTCATCATGCCGTCCAGCTCATCGTCCACCTGAAGCCCAACCTACCACGTAAGTCGCTACTGACCGGACATGAATTCGTGTGCACTAGGACGATGGACGTTGCGTGAGTGTCCTCGAACATGATGTATGTAGTGGAGTAGCGCATCTGGTGGTGCAACGTTCAGGGGTACTACCTCGCCGATGAGCTTGGGGTGCACTTCATTTGGCAGCCCAACCAAGAGTCATCGGTACTCGTCATGTCGCGCGCGTTCGACGACTACTATATCGAGGATTGTGGCGTCATCTTGGCGCCGAAGGTGACATAGAGGAGGATCGACAACAGTGACCAGTTCGTCATCCTCGCCACCATCAGGGTAGCTTTTGAACCGGCCTGCCTTTAATTATCTTCGCAAACACACACACTTACCTTTTTGTTTAAGCAAGAGCGTATGGTGGTGCGTGTTTGATAACTAACGATGTACGAGGGAATTTCTTCCAGCATGTGTGGAACGTGCTCTCTAATAATAAGACCATACAAATCATGGCATATATCGAAGTCTGCATGATACTGATGGTTGCAATATAGTGGTGAAACAACTAGATTAAAATAACAAAATTTATGTATGGCTAGGATCACAAATCGATTATAAAACATTTTCTCATAACAGTATAACACACATATAGGTTATCGTAGTATAGTGGTATTATATATTCCCGTTGCAACGCACAGGCACTCAGCAAGTAGAGTATTAGGGCGTGTGTGACCCCTGGACTCGCCCCTAATGGGCTCCGACGCGATACACGGCCCAATGGCCCAACATACGGGGTCGCAGCACCAAAACAGAATCTGAACGCTGACTTATTTCGACGCTTCCTGTTGACTCCGGACGAATTTTAGGGTGGAACCAGTTGGGTTGGTTAGATAATCTCCTTATCTTTCCAACCATATCAAGTCCATCGCAATCGGAGTCCGGATGCATCGTGGGCGTCCATTTTAGTGCAGACTGGTCATGGAACCCGAGATGGAGTCGCAGCTGAGTCAGACTTGATCTCCTTCCTGTTGTGGTGCCCTTGCTACTCCTCCTCAACACCTAAGCCTTTCCCAAGTCCTTGCTGGTCCTCTCCAAGGTTCCTAATCATCAAAACATCCATAGCCCCAAGCATAAGCTCTGAAACACAATTGACTAGGGTAGAACGTACCTGGAGATTTAGCTATCGTGCACGCGATCGTGTTATCGGTCCATTCATTGTATGTATAGAAGTGATGTCCTCATCATCCTCCTTCTCTTGAATTGGAGTCGTCCTCGACTCGATCTCATCTTCGTCACCCATATATGGCTTCAAATCTGAAATGTTAAAGGTGGGACTAACCCGAAAATCTTGAGGCAACTCAGGTGGTAATCTAGGGGGTATCTCAGAGGGAAACGCATCCATGTCCTCATCATCCTCCCCCTCTTGAAGTGGAGTCACCCTCGACTCAAGCTCATCTTCTTTTCCCAAATATGGCTTTAAATATGAAATATTAAAGGTGGGACTAATCCCAAACTGGGGGGCAACTCAAGTTTATATGCATTGTCATTAATCTTCTCCAAAATTTTAAATGGTCCAGCAGCACGGTTGGGCAAGCTTGCTCCAGGAATCAAATCAATCTGGTGCTCAATCCCACGAATGGGAGGAAGTCCAGGAGGTAACTCAGAGGGAAAAACATCTCGGAACTGCTGCAAAAGGTTAGTCACAGATGCAGGCAAAGTGCTAACAATATCATCAATAGAAAAAAAGCATCTTTGCAAACCAAGGCATAGCAACAAGCATCAGTAGCATGAGTTTCAAGAAGATCAGATTTAGTAGCAAGCATGATAGGAGTTTTCAATTTAATTTGTTGCTGGATTTCTGTCTCATTAGTTGGTTCCTTATGGGTACTTGTAGCTCTATCTTTATCAGCTTGTACAATTTCAGTAAGAGTCAAAGGTAGCAAAGTAATGTTTATATCTTTATGCCTAAAAGTGTATGTATTACTCCTACCATGGTGACATGCATCAGTATCATATTCCCAAGGTCTACCCAACAAAAGAGAAAAAGCTTCCATAGGTACTACATCGCAATCCGCATAATCAGAATACATACCAATGGAGAAATGCACTCGTACCATGTGTGTTACCTTAACCTTGCCTGGATCATTGATCCACTGAATGTGGTATGGATGTGGCTATGGACGTGTGGTCAGGCCAAGCTTCTTGACCAAATCTGAACTCATAAAATTATTGCAGCTTCCACCATCAATAATAACATGTGCACGCCGATTCTCGATGGAGAAGAAAGTCTGGAACAAATTATGGCGTTGTTGCTTCTCTGATGATTCAGGCTAAGAACTAAGAACACGCTGCATCATGATGCTTCGAAGGTTCACCATAGCATCAGCACCAAGTATGGCATCATCATTAGCAGCAACATCACTGGAGTCATCATCGTCAGCCTCACCATCGGAAGCACTAATGTAGCCATCATCCGTAGCAATGTATGTTCGCTGACTCGGGCAATCCTTCTTCATGTGACCAATCCCATGACAGCGGTGGCAAACAATACCCGAAGAACGACCACTGGAAGGTGCTACAGGTGCTGGTGAATTCTGTTTCTTGGTGGGTACCTGCAAAGGAAGGTTACTAACATGTGCAAAAGATGTCGAGGTAGTATGACTCGAGGCAGGTGTGTGCGTCCGTGATGCAGAGGAGGCACCAAAAGTAGCCGCCCTAGGTCGATGTTGGCGTCCCTGCAATTCCTTCTCTGCAAGCATAGCAAACTGGAACAACTTGTTGACAGTGTTAAATTCTTTGTAATCCACAATGTCCTAAATGTCACGCCGCAAACCTGAATAA